>OY728151.1:1366331659-1367581659 GCA_963277665.1 Viscum album | reverse complement strand
TTTTTGTTTACTACTTGATGAAAGAGGAGATAGATATAGGTCATTAAATTAAAATAATAATATATAAGTATATGGGAGATACTGAAGTTATTATATCATCATGGTTTAATAATATTTTAAGGAGTTAGAGGAACAGATAAAATGAAAACGCATGGTTAGGGACTATACCTCTTCTTCGGAGAACCCCTTTAGGTTTACACTTAAAGCCTTCTTAAGAGGGTTTCCTAATCAAAATAAGGCCTATATAATGTGGGGAGGGAAGTAAGTAATGTGTTTTTTTCAATTAGTTTTTGAAATAAATAATTTTTGAAGTGTGAAGAGGATAGGATAGGGGGTGGCCATTTATAAGTGGGGGAGAGGACACACTTTTAATTTTCGAAAAGAAAAATGGGTACCCGCATTTTAAATATTCCACAAGGATACAAAAATGAATCATTATAAAGACTTATATGATATAAGGTTTAAATATTTATATAAAATGGTAATGGGACAAGTTTATAGGACATTTTACCCCTTATCTTTTTAGTTTAACCCCCCGATAAACCCGTTTTAACCTTAACCACAATAATTAATTTTTACAGTTTTTATTATTCATTTTAACCAAAAATTAAGTTGAATTTATTATATAATATTAATTATTATTATTCAAAATATATAATCCATTTTTTCAAATTCCATTCACATAATTGGAAAAATTTAATTTAAAATTAAACTCGTAGACGGGATGAAAAAGCGGTTTTCCAAAGAAAACACTTTCGTAAGTATAGAAAGTTTTAATATAAAAATTTAATATGAAATAGATTCTAATTATATAAATTGGATTAATAAATATATAATTGAACTTATTTTACTTTTAAATAATTTTTAAATAATATGTATCTTTTAAAATTCTTTAAATAAAAAAAGTAGTTTTTAATAAAAAACAATATTTTTCACTATACACTGAAAAAATTAAACTTTTCAGAAAATTCTCAAAAAATAACCCTAATATAATTTTGACATGTTTATTATAAAAATTAAGTTAATTTTTTAAAATAAATTTTCTAAAATTTTCAGAAAATAATTCTATTATTTGTTCATAAAAATAAATAAAAAACATTTTTTGAGAAAAAAAATGTATTTTCAAACCATATAAAGACTTTAATAAAAATTAAGTACTTATTTATAAATATATTTTATTTATCTAAAACCTTTATAATTAATTTTAAAAACATGTTTATTATTATTCACACCGTTAAATTTAATTACTAGGTTATAATTGTCAAGTTTAAATAATAATATTAATAGTATATTGTGATTCGTTAAAACACGGTGTTGCGTATAACACAAGCTGTAGAAGTAATTAAATTTATTTGAAAAAATATATTTCATAAAATCTTAAGGTGTCACACCTAGTGTTTTAGATAAAAAATACTAAAAAAATTATAGTATAAACTTGTCAACTATTATCAGTTGTACTTGACAAAGAATTATTATTTCCATAGCTAGGTATGAGTCTAATAATTTATATTCATTATTTATTGCCACTATTAGATATCAATGATTCTATTATTACCGAATTTTTAATTATGTGTATCATACTTATAAAAAAATTAATTTCAAAAAAGAAATAATGTCTCATTGTTTATAATAAAACACTAAGATAAATGTATAGGTAACACTTAATACAAATAATAGTTCAACTTGAATCTATCTACTCGGAAATGAGAAGTTGTGAAAGTATCCATTCTTATAATAAAACCACACTTTTCAACCTATAAGATAATTCACCTTTATTTTTGAATCCATTTGCTTCTCACGAATGGCATAGAAATTACCCTTCCTCAGCACCTGGGAGAATAACACCATACTTCTAGTAATATTTCTTTCTTAGTTCTATTATTTGAATACAAGATGTTATTTAATACTCAATAATTAAAACATTATAATCCATGATTAATATATTTAAATTAAATGTAATTTCACGTGTCTTCTTCAATTGTATTGCAATTATCTTTAAAATGACCCTTTTATTCACATGAGAAGCAAGTGGCCTTCTGATCATCGTATTACCTCTAAATATTTTGTGCCATTGAAGGGAATTTTAAAAACACCATTTACTATAAAAATTGTCATGGTATTTTCAACCCGTTCCTTTCAAGTTGTTCACCATAAAGGTTGTGAAACCAAGTTCCCCACAGCCCTTATTTCCCTAGTGAAGTTTACTCAAAAGATTCTCGATCTATTCATTTTCATTGTTCATCTCATAATACTAGATTAATAGGAAGAACCCAGAAGGTAAGGATGATAGTATAAGATTAATAGATAATTTATTATCCATATGTAATCACAAACTTCACTAACTGATCAATTTACTTTGGTATATTGAAGACAAGATCAATAACTAAGTATTGTATTCCAGTTTACACTAGTATAGTGTAGTAATAATATCATTTATATAAAGCCACTCTTTCTTCTTCTAAAGAGATAGAAGATGAAATTTTATGGTATAAGAATCCATGTCCTTATGTTTCATTATTAGTTCTCAAGATATAATTGATATCCCGGCGTAATGGAAGATAGGCGTATACCCATGTACCTCATGTCGGTGTCCTTCTCACCTTCACTTTTTAAGTGAGGTGGTTGAACAGGTATTAAGAATTCCACAACATAATATAAATTTTTCTATTTTAGTTCAGTTTATAAACAATTGTACAACCCTTAGAATTATTTTTTGTTTAGGACACGGTCTTTGTCCAAATAATCACAGTGTTATGCCAATTTCTATTTCCATATTCTATATTAAGAGCATATTTTAGTTTTATCTTGATTACTAGCTGATGTGATGTAATGAATTTTATTTATCATTCTCATATTATTTTATCGAAACCTGATATCCCTCACCATTATTTTTGAAATATCATGTCGTGTAGATATTCTAGTGGTAAGGATCCATTTTCCCCTTGTTATAACCCAAACAGGCGGCCTGACAAGCTATTCGAAGGTATTTAGGTAGGTATAACTTTACAAGTGCATTAAATCGAAACTCTTTGATCAGTTGAGTGGAATCCTCAATCATAAAATCTAATAGTTGGATTTCCCCAACACTTTCCTACTAGTTTCACTATTTATCATGGAGGCGATCAACCCTTAATGCGAACTAGATTAAGTCAACCCAAAACTCAAGATAGAAATTCATTGATAATTGAAATCACCCCAATGGATCTTGGTCAAGAACTTTGAGCGATGGTTTGATTTCTACCCCAATTAGTCTAAGGTTATCCCAACTTAATATATTAATTTTTGTGATTTCATATTTTATGCATAAATTTCTCATTTAAGATTAGTACATGAATGTTAATATTAAGTGGATTTTAATTTAGTGATTATCCATGTTTGGATAAAATTTATGAATGATTCAATTATATTTTAGTTCCATCTTGCATGCTTGTTAATTCATTAATTATGTGATCATGATAAAGCATCCATAAATAAATTATCCATGAAACTTGATAGAAATAAAATAATAAAAGTGGTATAATCATGATATTTTTGTAATGGTTGGTTTATCTAGAGGATGATAAACCAGCCCTCAACCCTAGGTGGAAACACCTTAAACCATAACTTGGTTCATGTTGCATCATTCCACCTATCCACCTATGGACCTCCTATATTAGTTTCACCTTGGATATGAACTTGAATCATATCCATTCATTTGGGTGCTTAATCCATTACATAAGTTTTACTCACACGCAGGTGAGGGGAACCAAAATATTGGTTTAGGGGGTTTACATAAAAAAATACTAGCATGTAGGCCCTTATATAATGAGAGAATATAATAATAATAATAATAAATTAAATGGAAACCAATGACATGCACAGGTCTGTTCTAAGATCATGATCATCCAAACACGTTCAATGAACACATATTTTCAATCTAGCCAGCAATCACATCAATTAATTCTTTAATTAAGATAAAAAACCATGAATTAATGAGATTAATTATATGATTAATAGATTAATTCAATTTATCTTAATTTCATCCAAATTGTCCAAGAAATTTCCGTCATCCATAATTTTAAACAAATTAAATTAATTAATTTTATTTAAAATTAATAAAGTGCACAAGTGTACTTAGAGGTGATGGTATATATCCAGCTAAACTATTTTTCAGTGTCCTTTTACTATGTACTCACATGGAATCCCATATATATGGCTTGATACATAATTAGAAGTCATGTACTATCAATAAATGACACACAGACACATGTAAATAACACAGTATGTAATGTTATTAATGCACAGTGAGTACGCTACAAGTAAAGACCATACACAACTTGTAGTTCAAAATTTAATATGGAAAATAATTTAATGTATAGTTAATAATCCTATTACATGTCATGTACTATCAATAAATGACACAAATACATGTGTGGGATAGGTTTAATTATATAATTAATTTTACCTCTATGTTAAATTAATTACATGAGGTATAGTAGGTTACATGGTGTGTATTGGGGATACACGCCCTGTAATATCTTTTTCCCATGTCCATGACACGTGCCTAAGTATTGGGAATTCTTTTCAACCATAAATGTTTTTGGGGTACACGATGTTTATGCCAGTTATAAGTTGTGTGTCCTCAGTGTTACACGATTCATTAGTCCCTATGTTGTGTAATAAATGCATGACATGACTTAGACCTCGTGTTTTATACTAATAAAAAATTTAAACTAAATGATGTGTAATTGATTTATACAGTGTGTATTCTAACAAACCATGTGCCAGTCTAGCATGTTCAACATGTGGTATACAGTTAATTCAATTTGCATGCAGTTCTTATAGGACGACCCAATTTTATCACAGTTCATCATGGTGAAATTAACATGAGTACACAACGTGTTACAATGGGTTACATGTCATGCATTCTTGTGTTATATAGATGGAACCTTTGGCACCTTCAAACGAATTCTTCAAATATTCTTCATATAAATTTAACCTTCTCTTGGTTATATGAGCAAGAACAAAGAAGAGGGAAGGGAATAATTTCAATGCATAGATTTAAAGAACAATTAAACTGAACTAAAAACTAACAAAAAATTCATATCAATCAATGAATAAAAAATAATTATAAATTTATTACGTGACTGCTCTGATACCACTTTTGGGTTCTAGTCACAACGAAAGCCCCTATTAGCCCATATCCAACTCGACATTTTTTTCCTAATCAATGAATAATCTGACATGTACATGATGAAGAATCTCCCAATAAATATAACTAAAACAATGATTAATTAACAATTACATCAGAACCAAGAAGATAAGATTATCACATATAATTTATAATTAATTTATTTAGATAAATAATTTATTTGTATTGAATTTTTTTTTGTTGATGAATCAGTTTACCACTTCTTGGTGTACTGTCATTTCGGTGAGAAGATCCAAGGATAGAATCATTCTATTAGTGATTCACACATGCTTTGTGAACATTTGATCATCATCATAGAATTATCCAAGTGCTAGCACAGGTGTTCTAATGCTTGTGTTGATTGATGTTGATTGCAACAAAATCCTTCGAGGAAAGATGGAATCACTCTCGTTCTCTCTAGTCTTAAGAGGGTGGAGGAGGAGGATCATCCTCCATTATTGAATTTGTTCTAGGATAAAATCTATCTAGGGTTTCATTGTTCACAATGATGATTAGGTTTAAAAATAGAATAATTGGTTTTAAATAAAGTTAGGGTTAACAAATAATAATTGCACATGATCCCTAATTATTTTTTAAAATCCTTGGAAAACCCCATGTCTAAATAATAATAATAATATTATTTACTTGATATGTTCTAATCATGCAGATAAAATAAATATTATTTCCAAGAATGAATAAATTAATATTTATTCAAATAATATTTAATATTACATTTATCACTAGATAATTAAAATTAATTCAACAATCATCATCATTATTTATCAAGCCTTGAATAGTGACTATTTATGTAATAAATAAATATCATTGCATTATTTAGGGATGACAAAAAGTCAGGTGCCCATGAAATTTGGGGTACCCGAACCCTAACCCGTTTATTTTTACAAAACCCTAACCCAAAATCTAACCTTAAATCATTTATTTATTAAATTCATTACCCTAACCCTATACTATTATATTTTTAACTACCCATTTAAGTACCGTAACTCTTAATTACCCAGTTAAAAATTCAAATATTAAAATTTTATTTATAAACCTAGAATAATCATATCAAAAAACTAAGTAAATATACTTTGTAATTATACTTTATTTAGTAATATGTTGTCAATGAATTCAAATATAAAATTTACTTATAAATATAATATTAACTAAACTCAAAGTAAATAAATAATTTTTTTATAATTGTGATGTTATTTAAAAATTTATTATTGATTAATTAATAATAATTTGCATAATCGAGTTCAGGTTTATGGTACCCTAAGAGTACTACTCTAACCCTCCTTGTTTATTAACCAGGTTTCCAATTTGATGCCATAGACTTATAAATACTTGATTAATTACTACCCCAACCCTATTTAATCGAGTCGGGTAGTGTCTGGTACCCGGATAATAGGTACCTATTACCATCCCTAGTGTTATTCTCTAATAAATAAATAAATATTATATTCAAAAAATCAATAAATAAATTTTTATTAAACATTCATGTAATAAATTAAACAAATATCTATTACTTTATGAATGAGACAGAATAAATAAATATTATATATTCATATAATTAATAATTACCTTATGAAATGAATATTTATTTAATATCCAACTCACATAATATTCTATCAAATAGATGGTAACATAATATATGCAATCAATTAAATATGAGTAATTGTTAAACCATGTATGAGAATAATATTTATTCAACATGTTAGAGTCAAATATAATTTAACTGAGGTTTTGAATACACTTAATGTATGACCCTCTAGACCCCTTTCTCAGTGGAATTAGGTTGTTATATGTAAATTTTAAGGATAACATCTAATAACATGTCAAGACAACCATATACAAAGAGTATAAATGCCACAATTACAATAACCACATACAAAAATACATAATGTAATACAATATCTTTATCATGGTATCTCTAATCAAGTAGGTTGCATGTTGGTGTCATCAGCCTATGTGTTCGGTTTCTTTCTTTGAATTTTAAAAAATGAACTTGCCAACAAAATTTCATGATCATGGACTTAATCAAATAGTTCCATTTTCATCAATGAGATTGAGATATCAACTTTTGTTAAAGAATAGAAGGGGCCAATCATTTCTCACATTATTCATTAATATAATGTCAGTCATGATGCACCCAATATATCATACCTCGTCGTGAGCATATGTCATCACATGTTTCATCAATACATAAAAGTACATGACTTGTGATATGTATTAATAATAATATTAAAGTCTAAGGATCATTACATGCATCCGTATATAGAAACATACAATGACACAAATACCAATGGGTCATGTTCTCATAATCTATTTCCCTAAAGATTACCAAGGGTGTACACCATGAGAAAGTGTTTCAAAGTCCTATGAGTCCCCACCACTCATATCCTGTATTATTTGTGTCCCTGTTAAATTTGGAATTATTTGTTGTTACAAATTAAAATTTTATGCTTTTTATTTTTTGATGAATTAATAATCTCTTATTTTATGGTTTCCCCCTTTTATTTTAGTTTTATTAAGCTTATAATTGTTTTGGAAGTATTTTGGTTGTATTTTTTTACCTTTTCATAAGTTTACTTTACCCTTATGTGAGGGTAGGTTACCTTTATGTGAGGTGTGTTTACCCTTACACGAGATAGTTGTTACCCTTACATGGGTGCACATTTACCCTTACATTGTTCTATGTTTTCCCAGATGACCCTTACATAAGTGGGTTTGTACCCTTACATAATCTTTTGAATGCTGGAGTTGCTTTTAGGTAGGGGTTTCGTAGCCTCGGTACTGTGGAAGTTACCTTTACATGAGGTCTGAGGTACCTTCATATGGTAGTGGAGGGGGGTTCTTGTTACCTTTACAGGGGATTGGGTTACCCTTATGTAACCAGTGGATTGGAGTAGCTACCTTTATGCAAGACATGGGGTAACCTTATGTAGGTAGTGCATTAGAGTGGGTTACCCTTACGTGAGGGTCATGCTACCCTTAGGTGGAACCTTAGAGACCCTTACATAGTGGGTTGTAGTTCTCATTACCCTTATGTAGCAGCCCAAGTTACCCTTAGGCGGGGTTGGGACCCTTATGTAACGTGATTGGGTGACCTTTATGTGGATCATCCATTGAAGTCCCTTATGTGAAGGTATTCATTTGATATTTTGTTACAACATCTTCTTCCCAAATATCCTTGTCTATCCATATATACCAAAGTTGTTTGAGGTTATTTGAGGGTCTGTTTCTTCAAAGTTTAAGTTTCCAAGATCCCTGCTTGTCCTGAGAGAGATAGAATCAAATACCTAGAGAGAAGGTGAATCTTATATAAATCAAAGAGGAAGGTGGAAATCTAGAGAGGGAGATCTCATTGGTGGTTTTGATTGGTAGCACCATACACATTTGGTTCTAGTAGCACTATTTTGGTGAAGAGCTCGTAGTTTTTGAGCTCTTGTGGTGGATCAAATAGCTATGACGATTCTTGGAGGGTTTCTCTATAGGTGAGGTCGGCCCTGGTTAGTGGGTTCATGCCTAGTTTCTCTTGTTCCTATTGAAGTTTTACCCAAGTTATTTCATTATTTTTTGCTTGTTCCTTTTGCGTGTAGGTGTCTGGTTCCTTTGGTGTTTTCTATTTTTATTGTTTATTCTTCCTCGATTTTCTGTTTGTAATCATCCATTATTTTATTTTCTTGTTAATAAGTAGAAATATGTGTGGGTGGTGTTCTTTTCATGGAGTAGGATCAAAAGATTTGAACCACTTAAATCTTGTGTTCTTTCACTTTCCTATATTGTTTTTACTATTCTCGTTATGGGGTTTTTCATTCTACTATTCCCATCAAGTTTACTTTTGTTCCCTTTTTTTATTCCTATTTCTTTTTCAAAGTTCATTATTTTAGCTCAAGTCACGTTGTTTGTGTTTTGTTATGGGATGGGATGTCACATACTTCCTCCCACCTTAGAGAATGGTGTGTCACCAGTGATGCCCCCCCAACAAGTGGTATCATAGCTAGTTTTATCTAGTTTAAAAATGTCTTCGAGTAGATTAGAGGTAGATAAGTTCAATGGAGAGAATGATTTTAATTTGTGGAGAGTAAAAATGCATGATCATCTTGTCCAAAATGGACTTGATGAAACTTTTTCATGATCTAAGATAGAAATAACCATTATTTTTGCTATAGGAGAGAGACCTTGACCTATTTTGAGGAAATTGACCCTAATATTTTAATGAAATCCCATTCACTACTGTTGTTGACCCTAGGTGATAAGGTTTTGAGGGAATTGGGCCTTGAAACTTCATCTAGTGTAATCTAACTAAATCATGAGCATCTTTACATGACTATATCCCTTATAGGAAGGTTAAAAAAGAAAATTCATCTTTATAATTTCAAAATGGTCCCCGACACCTTTGTTTGGACTCGTTTAGATAGTTTTAATAAGATGGTCATTAACATAGCTAGTGTAGATGATGATATTAATCACGAGGATAGAGCTTGTTGTTGCTGAATTCCTTGGATAAATATTTTAATCTAATTAGAGATTCTATGATGTATAGAAGGAATTCCATTACTTTAGATGAAGTAAAGTTAGTTGTCTTATCAAGGGATCTTCAAATTCATGGTTTTGGAGATGGAGGGAAGTGGGGTGAATTCTGAGCCCGAGTTGCTTGGTGTGATGGGTAAACCTAAGGAAAAAATAGAGATAAGAAATATGGTAGTTGTTTTAGGAAGTTTAAGTATTATCAGTGTGGAAAATCCTTCCATATTAAGATATACTACCCTAAGGATCCGTATCAGGATAATATAGCCCAAAACAATGTAGTATACCTCAGTTTTGATAGTGTTAATGTTATCTGAGTCTAACTATAAACCCTTAGTATATAGTTTTCGTATCTCAAGGTTGTTTTTATTCTACGTTCCTAGCACTAGCCCAACATTTTATTTGTAGGGACCCCTGATTGGAAGAGAGGGTGTGGGTAGGGCTAGCTTTTTGAGCTGTTTGGGCTCATGTGGAGACTTTTCTCCTATCAGATTTCTATTTTGTTTTTTTTTGTTCTACTATTTTCTTAATTATTTTATTAATATTGTTTTACTTTTGATTTGGTTTATAATTAGCATTGTTTTTTCATGTTTCTTTTTGTTTGAGGAATTGGGTACTACTATGGGTTCTTTGGGTGTCTTGTATGAATAGGAGATCTAATAAATACCTCTAATGGAATGTGTGCGGTTGGTTATAGGTATGTGATGTGGAAGCTCAAGTAAGTGAAGGTAGGAGTTCTGGTTAATGTAGTTTCTTAGTTTGTTTTTCTGATCATGTTTTAGTAGTTTTTAGTAGTAGAGGTGTTAGTACAGGAAGACATGTGCCATTATGGTATATACTAGGAAAATGGTTAGTATAGGCTGATCAAGTTTGATCTTAGGGTCTTTTGTTAATGACGATTGTCTAAACCATCTAATAGGTTAGGACATAATTTTTTTAAGATTAGAATTGTTTTGGTTGTATTCTAGTTTTCTTTGTTTACATTTACTTAAGTTTACTTTACCCTTACATGAGGGCAGGTTACCATTACGTGAGGTGTGTTTACCCTTACATGTGGTAAGTGTTACCCTTATGTATGTAACAAATTGACCCAAGATACCCTCAAAAACTGGTATTTGAACTGGTATGTCACATACCTGAAGGGCGTTCCCAATTCTCCTGGGCTGGCAACTAGCACCCGGGTATCAAACAACAACTAGAGGAAATGATTTCACCCAAATCAAAACAATATACATGGAATATATATAAAATGGAAAGAAAAGTGGGAAGAAACTAAAATAAATATTCCATAAACCATAGATAACAGCGGTAGTGATACAAACTAGAAGTAGCCAAAAAATCCCATGGTACATATCCAACAAAACTAGGAGGGACAACTAAAACCAATGACTTATACTCCATGTGATAAGAGAGAAATCTCTTACCATCTCACCACCATCTACCCATACCTAGTAGACAAGAACCTCACTACCTCACTATGGAACCTTTCCTTTTCTTGCATCAAAAGATAATACAAGGTATACACACTACTGAAGGGGTGTGCAGGGTTTGAGATAAACTAGATCAGTAGGATCCCACCCAGGTGTTTCATATAAAGTCTCTATAAAAATAATCTCAATATACTCATTTTAAATAAAACATATCACGCTAAGCAATAAAATAGTTTTATATCAAAAGCATGGTAAACATTTACCTTTTTCTATAGTTCTAAACAAGCCAAGTAAAAAATATTCAAATAATAAATCCACATTTTTGAAAGCTGACATTGGGAGTAGAGGAACACCCCATGAGTGAACCCCCCATGATAAAATGGATGAGGCCCAATACTACACATTCCACCTAAGTACCCAAGGATTACCATGTGCTACATTTATCAAATCAATTTCAAAGGGCTTTATATTTCACAAATGATTTCAAACGACCATTTATTCTATCAAAAACATACTTTGAAAATCCATTTCGCAATCTATTTCACAATGATTTGAAAATACCTTTTCTTTTACCAAAATAAGGGAGAAACCATTTTTATCAAAAATCCATTTACACACACAAATCGATCATGCCAATTTATTTATAAAACAATTTATAAAACGAAGAGAAATTACGATTCATCCAACATAGGCTAGAGACGAAACCACTTACCTCATACTCAAGTCTCACAGTACATGAAATGGGACACACACACACCTGGAGGAACACAGAATGAAAAAAGGAAGCCCTAGAATCGATTCCCACATCTCGGAATTTAATTACATAAAAAAAATGATTAGTGGAGAGGATAGATCAAAACATACCTAAAGGAACTAGCGCATTGCACCATAACAAACACAAGGGTTGGCCCCTAGAAGATTATTTCACAACGGTTCTAGAAGGTATCAAACAAGCATCATCATATGATCAACTGATCCCATAAATGTAGCACAATGTCATTGCCGCAACCAAGAGCAATGAAAAATTATAAAGGTCTCTTACTCAAAGAAAAGAAATGCAACCAAGACAGAGATCGAGTGTTGAATTATGGAACTCAAAAGAGAGAATATCACCCAAATGCACCTAGAAGATCCTAAGGTTTGAGGTAGGAAAGAACAACGTTGAATGAGAGAAACGTCATGCGTGCAATATGATAAAACATATTGCCTCGGGTTAATTTATCCTTAGCAAAACATTTACAATATAAGGGGGGGGGGTTTATGGCCTGAATTGATTTATGTTGTAAACTGATTTTATGACTTGTTCCCAATGAAATATTTACACCATAAGTTTGACATTTAGGCTGTAAATGTGCCATGCAGGCAGTGCCCATCCCAAGCTTTGTAGAAACTCCCAAAATTACTCCCACGCCCTTTGAACCTAGGATACATGCTCTTAAACACCAAAAGAGAGCATACCTTTTATCCAGGATGTTAGAATGTATATGTTCTTTCACCCTTACATGGTTTTGGTTTTTCTTGGATAGCCCCTGCATAAGTGGGTTTGTACCCTTACGTAAGATTTTTAGTACAAGAGTTACCATTATGTAAAAGTTTCTATACCCTTACGCAACCTCGATACTGTGGAAGTTACCTTTATGTGAGGTTTGACGTACTTACATGGAAGTGGAGTGGTTCGGTTTAGCTTTATGTGGGAATAGGTTTCCATTATGTAACCAGTGGATTGGAGCGGCTACCTTTATGCATGTTAGAGGTTACCCTTGCGTAGGTACTGAGCAGGAGAAGGTTACCCTTATACGAGGGTCATACTGCCCTTATATAACACTTTGGCGACCCTTACATAGCAGGTTACGATTCTTGGTACCGTAATGTAGCAGCCCAATTTACCCTTAATTGGGACCCTTACATAGTGGTGAGGACCCTTTTTAGCACGCCAGGGTGATATTTACACGGAGGAGCTGTTGAAAACCTGTATATGGAGGCATCTGTTCAGGATTTTTTTGCAACGACTTATCCCGAAATCTCCCTGATCATCCATGTGTCCAAAAGTTGTTAGAGGTTGTTCGGGGTCTTGTTTCTTCAAAGTTTAAGTGGTCGAGATCCCTTCTTGTTCTGAGAGAGACTAAGTTGAAAGTTTAGAGGGAAGGTGAAGCCAGGAGAAAATGGAGAGGAAGGTGAGGATCTAGAGAGGGAGAAATCCTTGGTGGTTCTGATCGACAATGTCGTACGTGGATAGTTCTAGGAGCACAATTCCGATGAATATCTCATGGATTTAGAGTTCTTTTGATGGATCAAATGACTATGATGATTCTTGGAGGGTTTCTCTATAGGTGAGGTCAACCCTGGTAAGGGGGTTTGGGCCTGGTTTCTCATATTTATGTTAAAGTTTTACCCTAGTTCTTTCATTGTTGCTTGCTTGTTCCTTCTACGCATAGGTGTTTGGTTCCTCTTATTTTTTCTGTTATTATTGTTTCTTATTTATTTATTTTCATATTGTAATATGTCATTAGTTTCCTTGCATAATAGTAAGGAAAAAGGGGTTTGGGTGTTGTTCTTACTATGGAGTGGGATCAAAATATCTGAACTGTGTAAATCTTGTGTTCTTTCTATTTCCTATATTGTTTTTATTATTCTCGCTATAGTATTTTACGTGTTGTCATGCCCATCGGGTTTTCTTATATTCCCTTTTTATACCTCTTTATTTTTTGAAGTTCATTGTTTTACCTCGGGTCTTGTTTGTGTTTTATCGTGGGATGGATTGTGCAATATTGCCTCCCACCATGGATAAATGTATGTATCATGTGTTTCCCCTCCTCTAACAGCCCCGTTAAATGATATTATTCAGCTATAGAACATATATTTAAGAATAATATCATAACAGTTTTAAGTTATCACCATAGCATAGAACTACTATAACTTTTCAATGCGACAAATACTCAATGAAATTATCACATAGATGTCACGCAGAATAATGATCATCATGTGATAAATAAATAATTAATATCCAAGAATATGAATATTCCAGTAATCGAATGTACATAGTAGTTGAATCTAGAGCACCAACTCCAACATATGAAGTATCCTGAGTTTAGACTCCATGCTAATCAGTCAGGAGGTTTAACCAACTGGCCTATATCAAATTGAAAACCTCACTACTTAATTCATATATTTTCAATATTATTTTTAGGTCCTTGACACATGGTTAATAATAACCTTTTCCATCTTGCTTGAAATTGATTTTGTGATAATATTTAGCAATATGAACCATTCTCATATGTAATTTTGCTGAGACCACAATGATCAAAACTCAAATTAAGATTAATTTGAAACAAATCCCCAATAAATTTCCTATTTTTACAAGATTATTTACCTAATACAGTGGAACAAAAGGTACAATACTAGCATTTATATTTGAACTCAACATCATAATCTTCACTTCCCTCTATTCTAAATTTTACTTCATTTGTTTATACATTATTGTTAGATAACTATGCATAATTTTTACTCATATACACTATTGTTAAATGACTATTATCACTAACTGATTTATTATATGAACAACCAATTATTAAATTAATTATTAATTAAGTTATTAATAAAAATTATAAATATTTTAAAATAGGATCAGAAGGTCAATAATATATTCTACGAGACTCGAAGGAGATCGGGTAAATAAAAGGATGACAATCGCCACATCTTAAAGTTTTGATAGTACATGTTATAAAATTTTGAAAGGGAGCCCAGAGCTGAGTAAATTCATCTGTTGGGTCCAACTGTCCATTCAGACTATTACTGTGGAAGAAGTTGAAAAATTTCAAAAGGATTTTCATCGTTTACAGCTGGAATATGGAGGGATATCCCCGTAAGCTCACACTTCTCTACTCGTGTGGTATTTTGATCCTCCCATTTTACCTCTCCCTATTGCTTGAGCTTTCCAGCAGCTCTCCCACCATCTATATCGTCGTCGGCCGCCGTACACGGCAGCGTTTCCCTATGTTGAGCGATTAGAATAAGGCTTTTGGGCATGCTTGGTGTTTGAGATTCCACTAAAATGCATCACATTTCTTGCTTTTTTCTACCATTTTTTTCCAAGATTATGACATTTCTACCAGTCTCATAAATGTTCATGGTTTTTTGTGATCTGATAATCGTAAAGACCGATGAATGGAAGAGGAAAACAACCTTTTATTTCACAAATAGAGGTTACAAAATACCCCTTCCACACCTCCCTTTCTTTCTCACATGGAACTCTCTAGGTTCTACCAAGGACAAGAGCTCTTTTGGATCATAACTGATGAATGAAGGAAGCTCCCCAAGACCCCCTTAAATAGCCATGGTGGGAGGTGTCAAGTTTGACACAACTCCCACCAATCCCCCCACTAACCTTGGACTTCAAACATGGTGGTCACCTGTACCTTTTACAACACCAATGGTTGTCAAAGGATTAGTTTTTACATATTTAGAACTTGCAACATCCATATTGGGTGTTATGGGTTGGTGAAGTAGGTGCACCAGCCACCTACAAGGCAGCTGAAAAAATACTCCATCAAATCTCCCCCTCCAACTACAATACACTGGATCATCTGTAAAGGTCTAGCTTCTCTTGAGAATCTACCTTTGTCAACATATTTCTTAGGTTCTACTTTGTGTGGATCTTCACAAGTCTCATTAGATGTCGATCCATCACTTTGTGTATCCACTGATAGCGACTCTCGATGTGCTTCATCTGGGAATGGTACATAGAGTTCTTGCTAAGTCCAAAGCACTTTGAATATCATAATGAACCGTGTACTCCTTCTGACTGAATCTAAGCTCCTAGAAAAAATTCTTTATCCACAACATCTCCTTTCCAACTTTCGAATCAGCAATGTACACTGCTTCCGTTGTGGTTACCTTGTTTGTTTTTTTCATATGTCTGTTATATTTTCTTTCTTCTTCCTACTACATTTTCTTTATCCTCCTTTAAGGGGGTCGTGGCAGCAAGGATTAGTCAATAAAGAGTGTGCTCTATAGATGAAATATATTTCTTTCAATTCTGGATGAATGGTACCTCATGTAACTTTCTTATTCTCAATATACAGGTAATGGCACTACTTCGGCAAGGAAACATAAACCGAACAACTGAACTGACTTGTGCCAATGAAAATTCTTCACAGTCCCATACTATTCTCCGGGTATTTTTGTGTGGTTTTAACCTTGTCAAACAGGAACTTGGTTTGGTCTCTTATTCTTTATTTTGTATGTTCATGTCATAGTTGAATATTATGTTAAAGATTCCTTAATGAACACCATCAAACAAGTAGGAAATATTTCATTAATAGACCTAGTTTGATCAGAGATATCTCTTGCAATTGATCAAAGAACACTTAGATTAGAAGAGGGTTCCAACATTAACCGGTCACTCCTTGGACTAAGTAGCTACATCAATGCCCTTGTTGAGGGGAAAAAACACATCCTCTTCCGCAATTCCAAGCTTACCCAACTTTTGAAGGACTCGTTAGGGGGAGTGTGCGAAACTATAATGATTGTCAATATTAGTCCAAGCAGTCTCTCATTTGTTGAGACACAGAATACCCTTCATTGGGCTGATAGAGCTAAGGAGATCTAGACCAAGGTCAGTGTTCATAACTCATTTTCCTTTTCTTTTCGTTATGTTCAATGAAAAATTGACTATTTTTTTTTGAAATGGCGTTTTATTGAATTATGTAATTTATCCCATTTTTGAAATTAAAAGCACGCCATTACCTCTGTCTAGTCTATTCGGTTACATCAATGACATGATTCTACTCTCATGCGTTGTTATTCTCATTTAAATGAAACTTCTTGTATATAGAGTTTCATAAACCCCTTTAGGTAATCTTAGAAAATTCCATCATATGGAAACATTACTCCTTGATAACATCATTATTAAGATCCATCTGAGCTTGATATATTCTTTTGTGTTCAATTCCATGATTTAGAAACTATTTTCTTCATCATTTGAATACAGACTACAAACAGTATGAATTCAGACCTTGATTGTAAACTCTTTTATATTTACAACATTTGTAAAGTATACATTTGGTATCACATACATTTTAAAACCGAATAATTAATTTCTATAACATTGATACCTGAAATGGACATTCTATTGAGTTTCATAAACCCCTTCAGGTATCTCAGACAATTCCATCATATGGAAACATTACTCCTTGATAACACCATTAGGTCTCAATGACCTTCATCGACTGCTTGAATAAACATCATTGGACTTTCCAACTAAATTTTCCTTATTCCGGTTTGAAATTTTACCCACTTGTATTATCGAGAAAACATTATAACCTATGAAATCTCATTCCCAACTCATCTACCCTAAACACTTTGAGAAAATTTGGTAAACATTTATTAAACTCATTCACATTGTCAAAATATTTCTAACTGTGATAGTAGAATGAATTTCTTAACTGGAATAATCCTTATATGAAACATTTGGTCTCACCAAGTCATTAGCATGCTCCATTTATGATTATTGTAAGCATTTAGATTCCAAGTGTTGAACATCTTCAATGTTTGGTTACTCAGGAGGGGTTGCTTAACATATAGGATTTTACTTAAGAACTTTTCTTAAGTTACCAGTCTTAGGAGTTTCTTAAACTAGTTATCATGTAAATAAGACATAACTATATATGGTATAAAACTACTGTCAATCATATCATATATGAATCTTGTATAGGTGAGTGGATAACTCTATCCAAATCCATTATGTAGATTCACTCAACTCGATTCCTCTTGTATCTTAACGGTTAAGGTTTTACAACTAAGTGTAACCTAAAGAAAATGCCAAAAACAAGGCATCTAACGATTATGGTCACCTCATTACTTGTTTGTCTTATATGAGACAATCTAGGGGCCGATTGGATGATTGAGGTCTTAACAAGTGTCATTTTTTAAGGAATCTAACACTTAATTCTTTAAAGGGAATTTAATTTCATCATCTTATCTCATGTATTCTCTTTATGTATGCATGTTTCTAATAATTTAGTTTGGAATCTCTATTTATGGCTTGTGTTACTGACCTAAATTAAAATCCAACTATATTTATACACATCCAAGTGCATCTCATGCGTATATGAAACCCTTTCATGTAATTTATAAATCATAACTAACTTCCTAATTCAAGTTTATAACCTAGTACAAGCCAAGGTCAAGGTAGTAGAAAGCTAAATCATTTATCATATCTAGCATGTAACTCCTTATATGCAATTTAACAATTTAAACTAAAGCATGCACTATTCATAATATAAGTAATTTATAACTATAAATAATAAATGAGGGAATAAAATAAATAAACAATTTCATAAATAAAATACTATAAACACTATAATTTAGTAATTCATTATGGACAATCCATAATTAAATAAACATAAACACTTTATATTTATTCTCAATATAAACACAATTATAAACACTATAATTTAATGATTCATTATAGACAATGCATAATTAAATAAATACATGCACTTTATATTTATTCACAATATGAACTTTTTAATATTATTCATTATATAGCATTTAATTTAAATATATGATATTAAATAAAGTATAAACAATTTATATTCCAAATCTATTAAGTAAACTATTTACATAATCCAAATATCACATATTAATTATTAATTAAACCTCGATCAAATCAATCATCAAAACTTCTTTTGATGTGGTTTAAATAATTTCTCAAATAAGGCTTTAATTTGAACAACTCGAATTAGATATTATGAACAATTCATAATATAAATATAAACTCTTACATTTTCACCTTATATTGTAATTTATAAACATTTTATAAATTAATCTTATAATTTATAAATAAACACATTATTTATATATTAAGTCATGACATATAATTCGAAAAAAAGTATTTTAATATTAACAATTAATATTATAGGATATTCAATAAATGCTTGAAAAACATTAAAAAAATAATTATAAAAAAATTATAATTAATTAATTTTATAAACAACTTTATAAATAAATAAATATCCCATTTTACTTTTTCCATAATTTATAAACATTTTATAAATTATACAATTCAATTTATAATTGAATTTTAGACAAATCAAAAAAAATTAAACCTTATGCGTGATTAAAACCACCATAGATAGGTTGCATCATAATAAATAAAATTTATCTTGCACAGCTGGCAATGTAGGATTAACTCGCTGCAAAACCTCTTGTGTGAGATTACTTCATGAAGCAGATTATGATAAGCCCTTACATAGGAATAACACGGCATATTCAGACCTTGTGTAATATTAACTAGATTGGCCTGCCCAATATTAACTCAGTGTGCAATGACCTTGCATGAGATCATTCCTACAAAGCAGCCTTATGATAAGCATGTGCGTAACATTTACATGATGCATTGCGTGAGATTAACCCGTAGAAGCATCTTATGATTGGAACAATGTGTAAGATAAATTTGTATACGTAAGATTAATATGTCTCAAGGGGACCAAAGTAGGGCGATTATGCATTTACATGGTGCATTGCGTGAGATTAACTCACAAAAGTGGCTTACGACCAATGCGTAAGATTAATCTATATCTGTAAGATTAATATGGCGCGAGGTGAGCTAGGAAACCAATAGGGGATTAACTTGTGTTGGCCCACATTACCTAGCATGCATTGGTCTATGTAGGAATAACCATCCCTAATCTCACGCGGCACAGGGAGTTGTGTAAGCTGACGTGTGATTAAAACCACTATAGATAGGTTGTGTAGGAAAAAAAATTAATCTCACGCAACTAGCATTGGGTGAGATGCGTAGGATTAACTCGATGAAAAAACTTTTTCATGAGATTAACTTCATGAAGCGACTTACAATAAGCCCTTACATAGGAATAATGCAGCGTATTCGGGGCTTGTGTAATACTATAACTAGATTGGCCTATGTAACATTAACTCATTGCATAGAGACTTTTACTAAGATTTATCCTACAAAGTGGCCTTATTATAAGAATGTATGTAACATTTACACAGTGCATTGCATGAGATTAACCTACAGAAGTGGCTTACGATAAGGGAAATGCATAAGATTAATTTTTCATGAGGAGACGTAGGGTGAGTACGGGAACTTGTGTAGGGTGAGTGGGCGTGCTAGGAAACCTACATAGGATAACTTGTGTTGACCCACATGAGATTAAACCTAACACGCAGTGGTCTATGCAAGAAAAACGAGCCATAATCTCACGCAGAAAAGGGAGTTGCGTAAGCAGACATGTTGTATTAATCGGGTGTAGGGAATTATTATTTACAATATCCAATGTATCGTATATAGGATGTGTTATGATCTATTTTTGCAACAGGCACTCGAAAATTCATTTCAAACAAGATTTCATTGAACTGAAAATGGAAAACCTGTTGTGCACCTTAGACCGATGTTGTCGCTACTCCATCTTCATTATGTGTGTGATGAAGAACACAAAAGAGGCAGGAAAAAAACATCTTTCCTCCATGGTTGAGATGAATCATCCATCAAGGAAACTCCTTGAGGACTTAAGCAATAACTTATACGTTATGAAACGTACGAGTTATTCATGCGGTTACAAACACTTTGTAACCTCTTGGTTGATTCATAGACAATGGCATGGTATTGTATACTACGTCATACGATATATGAACCATGCATACGATATAGCTTTGGAACCATGCATGTCACATGCACCTATCATACAAAAAAATATGACCCAATGCACGGGCTTTGGCCTATGACCAATTTGACCCATATTCCCATCTCTAAAAGATTCACCCAACTTTCCAAAAATGGCCTAGGTTGGGGAAATGTTGGGTCATTTCAAATTGGGCTCACACCTAAAAAATTGACTGAGACGCCCTGTAAGAACCCAATGTTTTATCAATGAATTTCCTTCTTATAATTATGTTTTATATTATAATCATATAAGATTACATATGGAACACAATAAAAACCTTATAAATGAATAAGGACTAAATTAAAAGGTATCTATAGAAGTTAAGGAACGTATACCGATGAAATAGTAACTTAACATTTGAAATAGTAATGTGACCCTTATGAATAGTAAATCAGTCAATGTAATAGTAACCTCACCAATAGAATCATAAATAAAATTTATCCATGTTATAAGTGAAAATATGGTATAATTATATCATAGTATAAGTAAATAGATATTTTAAAAATTATTAATAAAGTGTTGGTATTTTGTAAGTCATGTATATTAAATTACAATTTTCCAATTAATTTAATAAATTAAAAGAAAATTTATTTTCATAAAATGTATTCGTAAATAAGTTTTTGATGACTTATGATTATAAGATAATTTTATAAGACCTTACGTAATTTTTCAAAGTGTTAGAAAAGTAGTTTTAATTTTAAAATTTGTATTTTTTCAAGTAAATTATGATTTTAATTAAAAATTAAATTTATCATATTTTAAAAATTATTTTCATAAAATGGAGTTCATTTTTGAATTCTACACATCGAAAAATGGTTGGGGTGAATTTTTGAGATTTTTCTAAAATACTTGATTTTTTGGTAAATAGTAAAATACGATAATTTATGATAAATACTAAATAAATGAATTTAATCCATCATGTTTGAGTCGTGAATGATGTAAATGGCCATTGGTTCAAACTCACATGCTCTCTTTATTGTTTTCTGTGAAAATAATCAAGACTATTCAAAGTTTTGAGCAAAAATATTAAACTAATGATTAAAGTAATGGGAAACTCTCCATCTCCTCCACTATAAATATCACCCATCTTTACCTCTTCTCTTCACTCCTCTCAAGATTTGTTCCTAGTCCAAATTCTGTTCAAATATCTCCCTAAGTCCCTCTCCCAGGTCCAGCAGCCCTTGTTCTCTTCAAAATACCAAATCCTCTCCCCTAAAGAGGCTCTCAAGAAAGATATATTCAAGAAGTAAATTCCTCTTTTCATTTATTTTATTTTCTTTCAATTTCCTTTCTTTTTTTTCTTTCCTCAAATCCTTTAATCCAAATGTTATGATAACTCCAGTACCTTACATGCACTGGAATGTTGTTATGATAATGTAATAATTCATCATCATCTCTCATTTCCCCTCCTTTTATGTCACGACCCGACCTCGGGGCCCGTGCCGTGACTACCCCAAGCCCGCCTTCCATAGGCCAGGGGCTGGCGACTAGCACCAAGGCGTAAAATCCCGGTAAACAGGGAAGGCATTGCCTTTATAAGTAACAACCACCACAGAGTCAGCAAGCGGAAAGTAACTACAAGTGCAGAAAAGTAAAGGGGGCCGGAATACAAGCCCAACTGAAAGTAAAGTACAACTCGAAAGGGAAAACAGCAACTGAAAGTACAAGCGGCTCCTGGGACGTCCTCCTCGATTCCTACCTGAAGGGTAGGTACAGATGGCTCAGCTCCTGGATCGTCCACCACGGATCCTACCTGAAGGGTAGGTACAGATAGCTCACAACTCCTCGGGTCCAACTGTCCGCTCCGAGCACGTCCCGCTCAGTGGTCCTCCTCCGGGTACCGACCTACTCCGAAAGCCTCATCCACAGTCAGCGCTGTCCGTCGTCTGCAACCAACACAACGAAGTGCGGGCAAAGCCCGTGCAGGGGTGAGTATAAGCTACTCAGTAGGGACCCCGAGACCCCTGAAGGTCTCTCAAATCCACAAAGGATAAACCACGAAGAAGAGTAACAATCACGAAGTAACATCCAGTATTGATTAGGTATATGCCCATACATATACCTATGTCACCAATTTCCGTTCGGCTCCAACACCGAGCCCAAGAACAACCCAATCCACAAGAAGAGTAAACAGTAAATCCACACAGGATAACAGTACAAGTTCACACAGTTTATAACAAGTTTATGAAATCAACGGATAACTATTACCCAGGTATATGCCCATACATATACCTAAGTTATCAAGCGACCCATCTCAATCATGAGGAAACACAAAGATCATTGACTCAGCTCAAACCAGAATTTTTATTATCGAAACCGTATCTACTGAAGAGCTCCGTCTCTAGAGTGTACAATGGTCCTGTCACGACTCCGAGGTACTGCTCACTAACCTAAGACTGCTGAGGTACTCCTCCTGTCGAGTACTGCGGGTTTGCGGCCAACTACCGGGCGCTCCGTCCGCTGAGGGTCTGTCGCCAAATACCAGGCTCTCACCCAGATAGCCTACTGAGGTACTCCTCCTGACGAGTACCGCGGGTTTGCTGCCAACTACTAGGCGCTCCGTCCGCCGTGGGTCTGCCGCCAAATACCGGGCGCTCCGTCCACTGGGCTAGTCGACTCACTCCAAGTCGAGTCGGTCAAGCAGTCATCAGGTCTCAGTCGGCTACACGGTCTCCGTACTCCGCACGCACGTCCCACCGTCGCGGGTCTGTCGCTACAACCAAGCGCACACACTCCGTAGAGTATCGCGGGTCCGCCGCTACAACCAAGCGCTCTACCGCCAAGGGTCTGCTGCTGCATCCAAGCGCACCACCACTGTCAAGTACCACGGGTCCGCCGCTACACCCAAGCGTTCCACCGCTCAAGGTAAAAAGAAGATTCAGCTCACACAGGTTCGGTAGCACTGTTCCACGTAGGATCGCTGAGTGCTGTAGTCGTCGTCGTCGAATCCACATAGGATCTCTGTACTGTCGTCGTCGCAGTCACAGTAGCAGTAGAAGTAGTCGTCACAGTAACAGTCGCAGCCAGCACTAGGGTTCCCGCACACAGTAAGCTCGTTCGGAGGATCCGCTCCACGAGCCGAGAGGCTGATACATCAACTGTCACGAAGACCGGAGTTGATGTATCCAAAAGTTCCGTATCGTCAACAGGAACTCAACGCAACAGACGACGCGTCGATCGGACGTCCGGTCTGAGAGTTATTGGCATTTTCGTTCCCGGAGCCCGGTTGGTTTTTAAGGCAAAACCAACCCGACCGTACTCCACCTGCGTCCAAACCTCGGGCGGAGTATGCCAAAAGATCCGTCTCACTTAGAGGATTCCATCAAAGTCGACGGCACGTCAATCGGACGTCCGGAACTCAAGATATGAGCGTTTCCGCTCCGAGGGCCCGGTTGGTTTCGTGAACGAACCAACCCGGCCGTACTCCACCTGCGTCCAAACCTCGGGCGGAGTATGCCAAAAGATCCGTCTCACTAAGAGGATTCCATTAAAGTCGACGGCACGTCAATCGGACGTCCGGAACTCAAGATATGAGCGTTTCCGCTCCGAGGGCCCGGTTGGTTTCGTGAACGAACCAACCCGGCCGTACTCCACCTGCGTCCAAACCTCGGGCGGAGTATGCCAAAAGATCCGTCTCACTAAGAGGATTCCATCAAAGTCGACGGCACGTCAATCAGACGTCCGAAACTCAAGATATGAGCGTTTCCGCTCCGAGGGCCCGGTTGGTTTCGTGAACGAACCAACCCGGCCGAACTCAAAGTAACCCGAAACCTTGAGTGCGATATACCGAAACGACCGTCTCGATCCAAGGATCGCGTTGCCACTGACGGTTCGTCGATCAGAGATCCGAGGCTCAAGTTATGGCCCAAAAACCAATTCTGGTTCGAAACGGGGGGTCCGGGTCCGGGCCGACCCGGCCCGACCCCCCCCCCCCCTGGGCGGCGCGGCGGCCTGGCGGCGGCGCGGCGGCGCGCGGAGGCGGCGCGGCGGCGCGCGGAGGCGGCGCGGCGGCGCGCGGAGGCGGCACGGCGGCGCGCTGGGGCGGCGCGGCGGCGCGCTGGGCGCGCAGGCGGTGCGCGGGTGAGACCCCCCGCCTCCCCGTTTTTCCCTTGGCGGCGCGGCACGTGCCGCGCCGGTTTTAAATCAAACCGCCCCCCTCACATGAGGGGGGGCCTGCTGAACGACACGGGGGGGCTTTGCCCCCCACAAGGAAACCGCCCCCTCATTAAGAGGGGGGGTTTTGTTGAACCGGCCGGGGGATTTATTCCCCCGGTTTTTCTGCCATCCGGCCGGCCAGCTGGCCGGCCGGTTTTCACCAACGGGACCGGAAATTCCGGTCCCGCCTTCGACTTCCGACGCCGACGGCCCGGCCGCCGGTCTTCACATCCCGCCGCGGCCCGGAACCGGCCGCGGTCTCCTCGTCCCGCCGCGGCCCGGAACCGGCCGCAGTGTTCGTCGTCCGGCGCGGTGCGACGACACCGCGCCCCTTCGCCGCGCATTTGATTCCCTTCGATGCGGCGCGACGGCGTCGCGTTCTTTATGTTTCTTCCATGGCGCGGCGCGACGGCGTTGCGCAAAAAGGATTGGCGAAAATCCGCGTGGTGCGACGGCACCACGCCACCTTGATTCATCCACCCGCAAGTTATTCAACAAGGATGATGGAGGGGGGTTCGGCCGTGTTCATGCGGTCCGGCCCCCTCACGTTAAAATAATATCGCAACTTTAAAATAATCAAGTGTCTCACGTTAGACGTGCTAGATCCACGATCAAGAACGAAATAAGTAAATATTGAATTAACAACCCCTACCTCGAAGGAAAATCGCGGAGCTCGTCAACGATCCGCGAAGGACGAGCGTCGCGGAGATCGGACATCACGGAGGTCGGTCGTCACGGAAGAAGACGTCGTCGGCATCGCGGTAGACGGACGCAGGTTCGCCGCGAGAGGCACGTCGCGGAAAGTGCGTTGCGGCGTCAGACGTAGGTTCGCCGCGGAAAGCACGTCGCGGAGAGGATGCGTTGCGGCGTCGTGGAGGAAAAACCAACGCGTTGCAGTCCGACGTCGTGGAAGAAGGACGCCGCGTTCTTCGTGAAGTTGAGCGTTCTTCGTGATCTTCGTCAGAGATGAAGAAGAAGAAGAAAATGCTCTCCACCTCTCAAGGAACAAAGGGACTAACCCAAAAAAATAATAAATTAAGCTCATACTTAATTTATTAACACAACACCAACCTTTGAAATTCAAGAGTTTGAATTTCAAAACTTTAATTAAACTCACTTATTAATGACATAAGTTATAACCAAAGTTTACATCATTAATTGTGAGTTGGGGGGGGGTTAGAGGATATGAAGGGGTGGGGTTCGTGTGGGCCCCACCACCCACTTAACCTCCCAAGGGAAGTTGGGTTGTCACCCAACTTCCACCCAAAGGATAAAAACACTTAAGGAGGATAAAAATAAAAATTGAAGTTAAATTTTTATTTTAACATTCACAATTTTATTTTTTTACAACTCCCCTCGTGTAAACGCAACTTCGGGAAAGGTCTCCTTAAGCGAAAATCGGCGCTGCGAGTTCATCGGTGCCCTCAGATTTCAATTCCGAGCACCGGATCAAAAGTTAGGAATTCCCGCTCGTTCGTTCACTGAACGTACCCGAGCCAAACTTCGGAAATTGATTCCGGGCACTCCGGGCCTCGGAATCAGGTGCCGTCTGAAACCGCGCTCTTGTAAAATTCTAAAGAAAATTAAGAAAAAATTTCCCTTGAATTTTACGGGTCTTTACATTACTCTCACCTCAGGGCTTTACGTCCCCGTAAAGCTTCAACTCACACTTAAGGGAAACAAGGTAGTACTGAGCACGCAACTGAGCTTTACGCTCCCATATGCTCACCTGAAGATCTCGTGCTACCCGAGAAGCACCCCAGAGGAAGCAACCGTTCACGTAGATCCTGCTCCTGTCGATCCTCGATCTCTACTAGAACCTCTGTGCTTGTCGCCCTGTCATCGACGTCCAACTCCCCGGGGTCGATGACGTGGGAAGAAACATACACGTATTTCCACAGCTGAGACACGTGGTGGACATTATGCACCCGGTGCGACTGAGGTGGTAGGGTCAAGCGGTAAACCTCTTCGCCTACCCTGCTGAAGATCAAAAGGGTCCATTGAACTTCGGAGATAACATGCCGCTTCGGCCACATCTCCGAAACCTCATCGGGTTGAGACCGTATAAGAACGTGTTCGTCACCCTCGAATTCAAGAGGTTTCCCTTTTTAGGATAGAACTGAAACTCAAAACTCCTGCTGCCACAAGGGTGGGGTTGACCAACTCAAGAGTGATCGGTCACACCCTCTTATGCCTGAGTTCAACATGTGCTGCCCAGGGTTTCCTTTTCGCCAACCAAGGAAAACCCATTCCGACGTTTGCCTAAAACAGTCAACCGGGGTATGATTTGTGAATCAAAACCATACCCAGATCAACGTCGTAAGGCCTCTACGCTGCCACCAAGAGATTCCAACCGAAACTCTCGCCTCGAGGTCAAATCACACCGTCGGCGTAAGTGTGATTATCGAGTCTCCTCCCAAAGGTATCTCCAGACGTGAGGGTCAAGTCTACGGCTTACCCGGAACCACTAGGTCTGGGACATGATTCGTGGAAGGGTAGAATGATTGATTCCCATGTCTATAGATATGGCAGCTCGTAGTAGACATAATTCGTACCCCGAATCATTCTTAGAGCTCCTGGGTCACACTCCTTGACCGCAATGCAGCTATTCTCCTCCCCAGCCCTCCTGCTCCCTGAGCCTGACGGGGACTACTAAGTCGGGTGGTCGTAACATGTCGAAATGTACACCACCACATGCTGCTCTCCAAGCTCCGCTTCCACGTCTGCTACCCTGCAGATTCATCTGTCCTTAGCACTTCCTCCTCCTAAAACATTTTACACGCCCGAGTCTCTGAGACTGGCGCTAGTTTCCTGTCTTTCACTGCTAACATTCACAACCACAAAGGTTCTCTCTAGCATCCTAGCATAGGTAGAAATGCATAGAGGAAAAGTAATGGTTCAGATGTCCTTTAGACACACTTCGCTCAGAAGTTCGAGTCTAAAGAACTGATCACAACGTAACCAACGAGTACCAAGATTGATTGGTAAGCCACGTTGAGTGCTCTGCTTCCGACATGTCGTACTGTCGAAGCTGTATTAGCTCCAGAAAACTCACAACCACTTCCTCAAGCCAGTCCTCAGCCGCCTACGAGTCAGGCTCACCTCGAAACTTGAGGGATATCTGGTGCTAAAACATAAGTAAGGCACTAAGCCTGTGAGTCTCTGCTACCTGTACCGCCGGTAGTGTCTGCTGACCAACAGGTAGTGACATAGCTGGCGCACTACCCGTAGGTACTATCCCAGGTATCGGTTCGCGTACCGAAGCCTCATTACTATAAGGACCAACCTCATGGTCACTCACTGGAAACAACAGGAGCTAAGATCATCATCCGCTCTACTAGTATCCAAGCTAGGCGTAGATCTCTAGCAACCGCCTCCATCCAGTCCACTGCTGCCTGGGAAATCTGTCTCGCCTCGTATCCTCAGAGGCCTCTACTGCTGGAACTCGTGCATCGCGCTCTGCTAGCGTGCACCGTCAGCTAGTGGCATCTGCTGCCTAACGGGTGGTGGTGCTGCTGGTACACCACCCGAAGGTGCCAACACTGAAAAAGGGCCCTGCACCGGAGTCTTGTTGCTCGGTGGGCCATCATCGAGAACTCTCTCGGAACTCCAGCTAACTATCTTCATGGTGACATCCTGAACAGTTGTGTCATGGTCAACGATTTATACCTGGTGAGCTGACCTGGTTTGAGCTGACTTTAAACCTTTTTGGAAACACACACGCAATCAGTGTTTTCGTGCATTAAGTCGGAAATCAGAAGTCAGGGTCCTGGTGTACGGATACGTCGGCCGCCGCACCAACACTGGACTCCCTGGACTGATAACCACACTCAATACGCTAAACATTATTGCTTCACATAGAAAAGATCAGAGTTTGCGGTAGAACCGAACTCCTCTGATACCAATTTGTCACGACCCGACCTCGGGGCCCGTGCCGTGACTACCCCAAGCCCGCCTTCCATAGGCCAGGGGCTGGCGACTAGCACCAAGGCGTAAAATCCCGGTAAACAGGGAAGGCATTGCCTTTATAAGTAACAACCACCACAGAGTCAGCAAGCGGAAAGTAACTACAAGTGCAGAAAAGTAAAGGGGGCCGGAATACAAGCCCAACTGAAAGTAAAGTACAACTCGAAAGGGAAAACAGCAACTGGAAGTACAAGCGGCTCCTGGGACGTCCTCCTCGATTCCTACCTGAAGGGTAGGTACAGATGGCTCAGCTCCTGGATCGTCCACCACGGATCCTACCTGAAGGGTAGGTACAGATAGCTCACAACTCCTCGGGTCCAACTGTCCGCTCCGAGCACGTCCCGCTCAGTGGTCCTCCTCCGGGTACCGACCTACTCCGAAAGCCTCATCCACAGTCAGCGCTGTCCGTCGTCTGCAACCAACACAACGAAGTGCGGGCAAAGCCCGTGCAGGGGTGAGTATAAGCTACTCAGTAGGGACCCCGAGACCCCTGAAGGTCTCTCAAATCCACAAAGGATAAACCACGAAGAAGAGTAACAATCACGAAGTAACATCCAGTATTGATTAGGTATATGCCCATACATATACCTATGTCACCAATTTCCGTTCGGCTCCAACACCGAGCCCAAGAACAACCCAATCCACAAGAAGAGTAAACAGTAAATCCACACAGGATAACAGTACAAGTTCACACAGTTTATAACAAGTTTATGAAATCAACGGATAACTATTACCCAGGTATATGCCCATACATATACCTAAGTTATCAAGCGACCCATCTCAATCATGAGGAAACACAAAGATCATTGACTCAGCTCAAACCGGGATTTTTATTATCGAAACCGTATCTACTGAAGAGCTCCGTCTCTAGAGTGTACAGTGGTCCTGTCACGACTCTGAGGTACTGCTCACTAACCTAAGACTGCTGAGGTACTCCTCCTGTCGAGTACTGCGGGTTTGCGGCCAACTACCGGGCGCTCCGTCCGCTGAGGGTTTGTCGCCAAATACCGGGCGCTCACCCAGATAGCCTACTGAGGTACTCCTCCTGACGAGTACCGCGGGTTTGCTGCCAACTACTAGGCGCTCCGTCCTCCGTGGGTCTGCCGCCAAATACCGGGCGCTCCGTCCACTGGGCTAGTCGACTCACTCCAAGTCGAGTCGGTCAAGCAGTCATCGGGTCTCAATCGGCTACACGGTCTCCGTACTCCGCACGCACGTCCCACCGTCGCGGGTCTGTCGCTACAACCAAGCGCACACACTCCGTAGAGTATCGCGGGTCCGCCGCTACAACCAAGCGCTCTACCGCCAAGGGTCTGCTGCTGCATCCAAGCGCACCACCACTGTCAAGTACCACGGGTCCGCCGCTACACCCAAGCGTTCCACCGCTCAAGGTAAAAAGAAGATTCAGCTCACACAGGTTCGGTAGCACTGTTCCACGTAGGATCGCTGAGTGCTGTAGTCGTCGTCGTCGAATCCACATAGGATCTCTGTACTGTCGTCGTCGCAGTCACAGTAGCAGTAGAAGTAGTCGTCACAGTAACAGTCACAGCCAGCACTAGGGTTCCCGCACACAGTAAGCTCGTTCGGAGGATCCGCTCCACGAGCCGAGAGGCTGATACATCAACTGTCACGAAAACCGGAGTTGATGTATCCAAAAGTTCCGTATCGTCAACAGGAACTCAACGCAACAGACGGCGCGTCGATCGGACGTCCGGTCTGAGAGTTATTGGCATTTTCGTTCCCGGAGCCCGGTTGGTTTTTAAGGCAAAACCAACCCGACCGTACTCCACCTGCGTCCAAACCTCGGGCGGAGTATGCCAAAAGATCCGTCTCACTTAGAGGATTCCATCAAAGTCGACGACACGTCAATCGGACGTCCGGAACTCAAGATATGAGCGTTTCCGCTCCGAGGGCCCGGTTGGTTTCATGAACGAACCAACCCGGCCGTACTCCACCTGCGTCCAAACCTCGGGCGGAGTATGCCAAAAGATCCGTCTCACTAAGAGGATTCCATCAAAGTCGACGGCACGTCAATCGGACGTCCGGAACTCAAGATATGAGCGTTTCCGCTCTGAGGGCCCGGTTGGTTTCGTGAACGAACCAACCCGGCCGAACTCAAAGTAACCCGAAACCTTGAGTGCGATATACCGAAACGACCGTCTCGATCCAAGGATCGCGTTGCCGCTGACGGTTCGTCGATCAGAGATCCGAGGCTCAAGTTATGGCCCAAAAACCAATTCTGGTTCGAAACGGGGGGTCCGGGTCCGGGCCGACCCGGCCCGACCCCCCCCCCCCCTGGGCGGCGCGGCGGCCGGAGGCAACGCGGCGGCCTGGCGGCGGTGCGGCGGCGCGCGGAGGCGGCGCGGCGGCGCGCGGAGGCGGTACGGCGGCGCGATGGGGCGGCGCGGCGGCGCGCTGGGCGCGCAGGCGGTGCGCGGGTGAGACCCCCCGCCTCCCCGTTTTTCCCTTGGCGGCGCGGCACGTGCCGCGCCAGTTTTAAATCAAACCGCCCCCCTCACATGAGGGGGGGCCTGCTGAACGACACGGGGGGGCTTTGCCCCCCACAAGGAAACCGCCCCCTCATTAAGAGGGGGGGTTTTGTTGAACCGGCCGGGGGATTTATTCCCCCGGTTTTTCTGCCATCCGGCCGGCCAGCTGGCCGGCCGGTTTTCACCAACGGGACCGGAAATTCCGGTCCCGCCTTCGACTTCCGACGCCGGCGGCCCGGCCGCCGGTCTTCACATCCCGCCGCGGCCCGGAACCGGCCGCGGTCTCCTCGTCCCGCCGCGGCCCGGAACCGGCCGCGGTGTTCGTCGTCCGGCGCGGTGCGACGGCACCGCGCCCCTTCGCCGCGCATTTGATTCCCTTCGATGCGGCGCGACGGCGTCGCGTTCTTTATGTTTCTTCCATGGCGCGGCGCGACGGCGTTGCGCAAAAAGGATTGGCGAAAATCCGCGTGGTGCGACGGCACCACGCCACCTTGATTCATCCACCCGCAAGTTATTCAACAAGGACGATGGAGGGGGGTTCGGCCGTGTTCATGCGGTTCGGCCCCCTCACGTTAAAATAATATCGCAACTTTAAAATAATCAAGTGTCTCACGTTAGACGTGCTAGATCCACGATCAAGAACGAAATAAGTAAATATTGAATTAACAACCCCTACCTCGAAGGAAAATCGCGGAGCTTGTCAACGATCCGCGAAGGACGAGCGTCGCGGAGATCGGACATCACGGAGGTCGGTCGTCACGGAAGAAGACGTCGTCGGCATCGCGGTAGACGGACGCGGGTTCGCCGCGAGAGGCACGTCGCGGAAAGTGCGTTGCGGCATCAGACGTAGGTTCGCCGTGGAAAGCACGTCGCGGAGAGGATGCGTTGCGGCGTCGTGGAGGAAAAACCAACGCGTTGCAGTCCGACGTCGTGGAAGAAGGACGCCGCGTTCTTCGTGAAGTTGAGCGTTCTTCGTGATCTTCGTCAGAGATGAAGAAGAAGAAGAAAATGCTCTCCACCTCTCAAGGAACAAAGGGACTAACCCAAAAAAATAATAAATTAAGCTCATACTTAATTTATTAACACAACACCAACCTTTGAAATTCAAGAGTTTGAATTTCAAAACTTTAATTAAACTCACTTATTAATGACATAAGTTATAACCTAAGTTTACATCATTAATTGTGAGTTGGGGGGGTTAGAGGATATGAAGGGGTGGGGTTCGTGTGAGCCCCACCACCCACTTAACCTCCCAAGGGAAGTTGGGTTGTCACCCAACTTCCACCCAAAGGATAAAAACACTTAAGGAGGATAAAAATAAAAATTGAAGTTAAATTTTTATTTTAACATTCACAATTTTATTTTTTTACAACTCCCCTTGTGTAAATGCAACTTCGGGAAAGGTCTCCTTAAGCGAAAATCGGCGCTGCGAGTTCATCGGTGCCCTCGGATTTCAATTCCGAGCACCGGATCAAAAGTTAGGAATTCCCGCTCGTTCGTTCACTGAACGTACCCGAGCCAAACTTCGGAAATTGATTCCGGGCACTCCGGGCCTCGGAATCAGGTGCTGTCTGAAACCGCGCTCTTGTAAAATTCTAAAGAAAATTAAGAAAAAATTTCCCTTGAATTTTACGGGTCTTTACATTTTATACTAGAAATGAAAACACCATCCGAGATGTCTTAATTTATCACATTCAAGGACAATGGGTTTTCAATTTTTATGATCATCTTCAATTATGGTCATGAAACTATTTTGATCATTTAACCAAACTATAATATATGTATTATGTCTAATTTAAGGTTCTGGGATCTTTTGTACACGTGATATTAATTTATAAATCAAAATGTGTTCGTTGTGATTAAAAACCGCCAATTAACCAAAACAATTATCATTGAAGTTTTATATAATGATTCATTTTCACTCCAAATAACCAAATGAATTTTATAATCATGTAATCTTCTGGATGTTCACTAATAACATATAACTCTAATTCTAGACAACTATTCTCATCTTACATGTTTATCCTCACATGAATATAAGTAAACCAATCACGAAAACCAAGGAAACAAACACTCCCAAACAATAAAATTAAAACTCTTAACCCATCAAAAAGGTCATGAATGAACTTAATAAGGCTATACTAAATCAATTACATGAATAAGAGGTTTTGGAAATACTAATTAATGAATGTAATTTGATTATCCAGGACATTAAGATCAAGTTAAGAATACCTTCAAACTTAAGGTAAGGGATTCTACCTGAACCTCCATTATTTATTTAGGTTGCTCTATCTTTCTTTTTAACCAAATGAAGTTATCTATTATTTTTATGTGCATCTTCTAAATGTTTTGTACATGCTCCAAACTCATGTATCAAGGTCTATTCATCATTCTATTTCTGGGATATACATGTTTTTAAGTGGTTCTCTTCTCAAAACTTTATGATAAGTAAACCTGTTTAAGGGAACTTCTCGAAATCATAATCAATTTCAAGTTCACTCTATCATCTGTTTTAAGACACCATTATTTTTATAAAATAATTATTTTTATTATTAAAATATTCTTGGTTCAATCCTTGTTTTTTATAAAGGATTATGTCATTTTCTATTTTAAAGGCTCTTTAATATTTTCCTTAAAACCGCACCAAAATGTTTTAATGCTAAAATTTCTTAAATACTCTTCTTACATGTTATCACTTCTGTTTGACATCACTTACCATGATATATGCCTATTTTACCTTGTGAATATTCATGTATGTTTTAATTCCTTTCTTTCATGGACACTTTTATGATACACTCATTTGTTATGTTTTATGACATGATTATGATATCCAATTCTTACCATGGGTAACACTTATGTTTATGTATGATTGATTATGTATGATTCTATATGTGGAAATCATATTCATGAACATGTTAAGATGGGTGCGCCCAGATAACACTTCAATGCATTGGGTAAAGTTTAGTCTCATGAGGTGTTATGTGCAATGGTCTTGACGGTTAGCCTTGACTCATTCTACCATGTGCAACAATCTTGGTGGTTAACCTTAACTTGTGTTTCTCTATGTGCAACGAACCTTAACTTGTACTAAAGTAGTGTTTTATGTTGGTGTCACACTACTATGAATCCATGTTGATATGATCTCATGTTTATATGTCATGATTCTATATGATTCATTCCTTTTTATATCATTATGTCATGTCTTCTAACCCATGTGTTAAAGCTTTATTCTTCTGCTTATTTCCTTGTTGATCTTTTAGCTCATCCCTTTGTTCATGTTATCCTCAGGTTATTCTGTGAAGATGTATAAGCATAATAGAATCCTGACTTTAGTATGAGTTAAGAATAGAACATAGTGCATTACATTGGACATGACTGACACAAACTTTTTATTGCACATGACTTGACAATTGATGACCCTTTGAGATTTGAACATGTTAAGAATAGAACAAAGTATGTTGTGAATATTGATAATTTTAATATTTTATAATTTTTTTATTATTTTAATAATATTAATATTGTTTTTCGTAAATATTGATAATATTTTTTTTTATTACTAATAATTAGTAAACGAAATCTGCTTGGATAATGAAGGGAAAATTTGTAATCATCTCCACAACGATGATTACCAGATTTCCTTTCATTATTCAAGCAGTTTTCCTTTTTCTAAGTATTGCTAAGTATTTCTAAGTATTGCTAAATTAGTAATAAATAGTAATAATTAGTAATAATTAGTAATAATTAGTAATAAATAGTAATAATTAGTAATAATTAGTAATAAATTGTAATAACTAGTAATAAATTGTAATAATTAGTAACAATTAGAAATAATTAGTAATAATTTTTAATAATTAGCAATAATTAGGAATAGTTAGGAATAATTAGCAATAATTAGTAATAATAAGTGAGAAAGATGTAATTAAACGAGTTTTCAGACAAAAGAGTAGCCGTCAATCCACTGGAAATTGTGTCGCCCTTAATTAATGATAATTATTAAGTAGTTTTAATTATTTATATTCTTTTTAAGATAGTGTTTTTATAATTTCAAACTATTCAAAAACAGTGATGATTTTATATTTTATGTAAAAACATATGGAACAAGGAAGTCGACATCAGTCATTATTAGATGATCGAGCTTGGATAAATTAGCACAGAAATCCAAATGGTTATGGTTTAAATATTGTATATATTGAGGGTGTTGAATATTTCTTAGTATTTGCATCATCAAAACCAGAATATGTTTCAGAAGGCACAATTAAGTGTCCTTGTAAAAAATGTGCTCTGAGAACATTTGACACATTTGACAAGGTTGGAGGACATCTCTTGCGGTTTGGTTTTCAACCAGATTATGTTTTTTAGTATCAACACGGTGAACGCAGTTCCAGAGAAGATCCTAATAACCTGATTTCAGATCCATCACAGTTTCAAAAGTTAGTACATGATGTTGCAGGTCCATCTGTGCAACAAACTGAAACTCACGATGATATTGATTTAACTCTTGAGTTGGCACCATCCGAATTTTATGAGTTGTTGAGGTATACTGAGAATGCATTATATCCTGGTTGCAAGATAAGCAAATTAGAAGCGGTTGCAAAATTTATGGCTATTAAATCAGATAATGCAATGTCAAACAACTGTTTTGATCAGATATTTTCTTTGGTTAAAACACTATTACCTGAAGGAAATGTGTTGCCTGTAAATTACTATGAGAGCAAGAGGCTGATTCTTAATTTGGGTCTTAGTTATTATAAGATTCATGCATGTTCAAATGATTGCATCTTATATTCTGGCGAAAATGAGTCATTGGATATTTGTCCCACATGGGGACAATCGAGGTATAAATAAGCTCAACCAGAGAAGTCTAGATCGATTCTAGTAAAACAGTTGAGATATTTCCCCCTTACACCCAAGTTACAGCATTTATTTATGTCTCAAAACATAGCGTCAATGATGTCATGACACAAAACCAGGATTTCAACTGATAAAAGCTTGAATCATCCATTTGATGGTGATTCATGGAAACATTTTGACCGTCTGCATCCGTCTTTTGCTATAGAAGCCCGAAACGTGCGATTGAGTCTTTCTACTGACGGTTTTTGTATGTTTGGTTCTTATGGTAGTCAGTATTCATGTTGGCATATCTTTATAACTCCGTACAATTTGCCTCCATGGATGTTGATGAAGGAGCCTTATATCTTTTTGAATCTATTAATCCCAGGACATATGAAAAATAATATTGATGTTTATTTGAAACCATTGATTGATGAGTTAAATTCATTGTGGAGTGATGATGTTAATATATATGATGTTGCTGTGAAACAAAATTTCATATTAAAAGCTGCATTGATGTGGACGATTAGTGACTTTCCGGCATATAAAATGTTATCTGGTTGGAGTACACATGGCCCGAAATAATGTCCTTACTATATGAAAGAAAACAAATCCTTTATGCTGGTCAATGGAAAAAAACCTTGCTATTTTGATTGTCACCATAGATTTCTTCCAACCAATCATCCTTTTCGGAGGAACAAATCTCATTTCAGAAAAGGTACAATTGAAAGGGATGAAACTCCAAAGATGATCTCAGGTATAGAGTTAAAATCAGTTGTATTTTCATTACCCCCCATCACATTTGGACCAACAGTAAATCAACAAAAAATTCATGGCTTTGGGAAGGAACATAATTGGATAAAACAGAGCATTTTTTGGGATCTTCCGTATTGGTCTGATTTGTTGGTCCACCACATGTTGGATGTTATGCATATTGAGAAGAACTGTTTTGATAATTTATTTCATATAGTTTTGGATACACCAGGTAAGACCAAAGATACTGTAAAGGCATGATTAGATCTTGCCCAAATTTTTAGGCGACCAGAACTTGAATTATTTGAAAATGTCAGATCACAGAGGTTAATGAAGCCAAAAGTAGCTTATACACTATCCAAAGAGAGTCGCTTATTATTTTATCAGTGGATTGCAGATTTGAGACTTCCATATGGTTATGCTTCCAATTTGGGCAGATGTGTTAAGAATGGTTATATTACTGGATTAAAAAGTCATGATTGTCATGTTATAATGGAAATACTTATGCCGATTGGATTCAGAGGTTTGTTGAATTCTATTATTTGGGATTCGATAACAGACATATCATAATTTTTTTGAGACATTTGTGTAGTGACAACAGACTACGATGCACAAAGCAAACTGGAAGAAGATGTTGTAATTATATGTAAACTGTAAAAAATATTTCTGCCGACTTTCTTTGACTCAATGGAACATCTGATATTACATTTTCCACATGAAGCTAAATGTGGAGGTCTGGTACAGTTTCGATGGATTTACCTATTCGAGAGATGCATGCAGAAATTGAAGAAAAAAATACATAATAAAGCATTAGTTCAAGGCTCAATTGCTAAAGCTTATTTGCAAGAGGAACTTGCTTTTTTCTACTCTCATTATTTTGAATCTCAATATCCCTCGAAACAGAATCGCATGGGACAAAATGAGGGGAATGTTGATGATGAAATGGATAATCAATTAATAATTTTTAATCAGCCAAATCTTGGTTTCGATAGAGTTCATGAATGATGAATTTCAGATGATGAACATCACAGAGCTCATACATACGTTCTTCTCAACTGTGAAGAAATGAATCATTTTTCCTGTGAGTGATTCTATCACTTATTCTATAATTTATGTTACAATATTTAAACATATTTTATTTGTAGTTTATATGATAATCATATCAAGAAACAACTTCCACAAATTACAGCAGCTGCTCTTGAAGAACACAGACAAAAAAAAAATTCTCAATGGTTTCAAAAACTGGTAACATAAATTATTGATGGTTTAATATCAATTTCTTTTATTATTTATTATATTTATAATTGTTTTACAAATTTTCAGGTGTCTCAATATGCTGATAAAATTGATAAGCGACTGTGTATATTGAGTAACCCACCATCCAAAATGGTTAAATCTTATAATGCATATGTGGTGAATGGTTTTAGATTTCATACACATGCATATGGGGAATCAAAAAAAACAATGAATAGTGGAGTTTTCTTGAGAGGATCACATCACAGAGAAACTGAATTTGACTTTTATGGCATTTTGGATGAAATTATCGAGCTGTGTTATCGAGGAAAAAATTACATAACAAGGTTTAAATGTCGGTGATTGGATACTGATAGAGGTTTGTGTGTTCATCTGACTCATGAAATCATCGATATTAAATATAAAAGTATTCTTGTAGTAAATGAACCATTTTTACTGGCTCAACATTCACATCAAATTTATTATGCAAAGTACTGTGCTACTTCAAGAGACTTGAGTGATTGGTGGAGCATAATAAAAATGAAATCTCGAGAAAATCAGTTTACTCAAACTGAATGTGGTTCTGTTGAAGTGGAAGGAATTGAAATTTTTCAAGAGATGGCTCAAAATCCATCTAATTTACAAAGAGACGTGAATATCGACGATGACACCCCACAATTAAGGATCGATAGTGATGGAGATATTAATGATGTTACAAATGAATTTGAAATGACAAGAGATGATGAAACTGAAACTCATATCGATATTGATGATGCTGAGAAGGAAGATGCAGACATTGACATTGACAGCTATGGAGAAGAGGATGAAGATGAACATTGACACAGTTAAATTCTGGTTATAATCATAACTAATATATATCTATATATAATAGTTATTTTCAACTATCTGCTAACAAAAATCATTTTGTGTTTCAGATGGACTCTGATTTATTGCGTGAGTTAGAGGAGGCTGAGCTACCTTTGGATGATGAGGATGCGGGATTAGCTGACCCTCAACCTACTGGTGGTTCAGGAGGTACGCGGAGGGGGCGCGGTCTTGCGCGACTGATGATTCCTGACCCTATCCCCAAGCGACGTCCACATCTTGGTTTCGATCCACGCACATGGAGGTATGGTAACCTGTATATTTTAGTTAGATTTCATTAATTTATTTATATATATACTAATTGTTTGATTATTTATTCCTTTTTCACAGTTTTCAGCATGTAACTATTGGACAGGGGAGCGCTATATTGCGCAATTATTTTTCTCAGCCATGGATCACATGGGAACATATTCCCGTTGATGTGCGACGCGACATGTTCCATCATTGGCTGGTACGTAAATAAATAATATTTATTTTAAAATTTATTTTATTAACAACTTGATATTATAAATTATTTGTTGGGTTTATGGAATCCTATCGATGATAGCATGCGTGACGCTATCCACGCGGCATGACAGGTTTCTATGTGTGACCGTTTCCGTCAGTTTTTGCACAATTTGAGAAGGGCAACCATTAAAAAAGCAGGGGTGACATAATTTGATGAGTCGTGTAGAGCCCACTGACCAGAGTACATTTCATATCATGTTTGGGATGGATTATGTTTACACTGGTTGAGTGATGGATTTCAGAGGAGATCTTTAGTGGGACGACAGAACCGGGGGAGACAGGAGGTGACGCATCGAGCTGGTAATCATACATTCAATTCGCATAGAGAGCATCTGGTAAGTATATTTTTTAAATATTTTATATAAATTTAAATATAAACAGTTTATTTTATGTTTCTGTAGGCAGTCGAGCATCCCGATATTACGGAGTTGGACGTTTATCGGAGGATGTACAGTGATCCAGCCACTAGAGAGATTAGAGGTGATCGCCAATGTCAGATTGTGATTAGTATTATTTTTTCAGTTTAATAATTAACTGCATATAATATTTTGAAAATTTTAATTTTAAATTAGAATTGAAGGAGTCATATGAGGATGCGACCTCTCAGACACAGGCTGAGGGTCAGGACGAGATGACTGAGCAGACCAGTGCTCACCATTTTGATGAGGTGGCATGGATGCAGGCGACTCAGTATGGCTTTGAGAAGGGTAGAGTAGTTGGCATCGACTCTCATTTGACTCCTGGTACTTATTATGGTACTGTTGCGATGTCGGCGTCCAGCTCGAGAGGAGCTCGTGGAGAGACATCATCTTCTGTCTCACAGTATCAGGAGCAGTTGCGAGCTCAGGCTGAGCATATAGAGACTTTGCAGAAGTAGCAAGAAGAGATGTGTCGGCGGCAGCAGCAGCATGAGAAGCATTACGAGGAGCAGATGCGTCGATGGCAGCAGCAGCATCACGAGCAGATAGAGTACATGCGCCGTCTGACTCGTAGTTTAGGGATGAAGTTTCCTCCACCAGCTCTTTCAGCTCCTCCACCTCCTCCAGAAGACGACCCCCCGGTGATTTTTTTATGTTACAAACATTTGAATTTAACATTGTAATATGAATTATTTATATTTTCTATCTTTTATATCAGTGAAAATATTACATAATTTAATTTTTTATATTTTTTTATTTTTTTATATTTTTTTGTGAATATTGAGAATTTTAATATTTTCTATTTTTTTATTATTTTGATAATAGTAATATTATTTTTTCATTAATCGTAATTCTATTAAATTTTATTTTATTTTTAATTAATTTATTATTTGCGACGGGACCTTTTGCGACAGCACATCGTCGCAAATAGTCTAACTAAATATTTTTAAAACCATATTTGCGACGGGAAAATAGTCCCGTCGCAAATAATTTGTTGCGACGGGCCCGTCGCAGAAAGTTATATATTTTTTTTTTGCGCCGGGACCGTCACGAAAACGTTTATGTATATATAATACATATAATCGGAAGCTTATTTGTGACGACAATGTTTCCCGTCACAAATAACATTTTTTGCGACGGCCCGTCACAAATAATTGTATTTGTGACAGCGTTTTCTGCAACGAGCTATTTGCGACGGGACCCTGTCGCTAAAGCCTATTTGCGACGGTATCTCATCGCAATTAGCAAGAATTCCAGTAGTGTGTGAATATTTGATTAATATTTATGAGCATTTATTTAATATTAATTAAGATTTGTTAATATTTACTGGTATTTACTAAGGGTGTAATTTTGGCCCGAATGCCTGACAGGCCCGGCCCGGAAGCCCGAACGGCCTGGCCCGACAAAGCCCGCGTCGGGCCAGGCCGGGCTCGGGCCGTAGGTTCATCGGGTCGGGCCTGGGCCTATCCACAAAGGCCCGCGGGCCAGGCTGGGTCGGCCCGAAAAAGCCCAGCCCGCTGGCCCGTGCGAAGCCCAGCTACTATAAAAAAAATAACGGGAAACTGCTGGTAGGGAGATTCGATCCCCCTACCTCAAACTTCCAAGGCACCGCCTGAACCATATGTGTATATATATATATATATCATTATATATTAACAAAAAATAATATATATATTATATATTTAATAATGTGTATATATATATACATATAACTATAATGTGTGTGTGTGTGTGTGTGTCTATACAACGATATATAATTATGTATATACATATAATAATGTATATATATAAACAAAGTCATTAATAATATATATATCAATTAAGTGTGCCTTTCAAAAATCCATTAATATATATATATATATAAATGATTTAATATAATATATATATAAACAAAGATATTAATATATATATATATATATCAATGATTTAATATTATATATATATATATAATAACTTGTTGTATATTAATAAAAAAAATAACACATTCACTTAATGATGTTCGTGCACATCTCGCAAGCTCATTAATTTTTTTAAGTATGTTGCAAATTGCATATATTATATATAATATACATTTATAAATCTATTTAGCAAAACAAATTAACCACCCACTGCAATGCACCACCCAACCCCTAATTATTATTTTTACAATTTTCTCATATTACATATATATATATATATATATATCAATAGTTTAACATTATATATATCTAATAACTTACTATATATTAAAAAAATAACACACTCACTCAATGATATTCGCGCACACCCCCCAACGTCATTAGTTTTTTTAAAATATGATGAGACTTTCATATTATATATATATAAACAAACCCATTAATAATATATATATCAATGATATGATAATATATATACATATATATATAAACAAAGCCATTAATAGTATATATATATATATAAAGTTATTAATAATATATATCAATTAAGTGTGGCTTTTAAAAATCCATTAATAATATGTGTGTCTGTGTGTGTGTCAATGATTTAATATTATATATATAATAACTTATTTTATATTAACAAAAAAATAACACACTCACCTAATGATGTTCGTGCACGTCCTCCAACCTCATTAATTTTTTTTTAAAATATGTTGCAACTTCATATATTATATATAAATTTATTTTGAAAAAAAATTAACCCACCCATTGCGGCGCACCCCCCAAACCCTAATTATTTTTTTACAATTTTCTAATATTATATATATAATAACTTATTATATATTAACAAAAAAATAACTACTCACCCAATGATATTCGTACACCCCCAACCTCATTATTATTTTTTAAATATGATGAAACTTGCATTTATTATATATACTATATATACATATATAAATCTATTTAGAAAAAAATTAACTCACCTACTGTCGTGCACCCCCTAAGGCTGTAATTTCGGCCCGGCCTGAATAGGATCGGGCCGGGCTGGACCTACCCTGCAAAAAAAATAAAAAATCGTTTAAAAAATGTTTTAAATTAAACTAACACTTAAAAATAATTTTCATAAATAAGTTAAAAAAATAAATGTAAAAAAACATTTTAAATAAATGATAAAAAACTTTAAATAACAACACTTTAAACCCACTACCCACTGCTGCGCACCCCAAATCCCTAATTAATATTTTTTTTTTCAATTTGCACATAATATATATAAATTCATAGACATATATTGTAACATCCCATAAAAATAAATAATATGACATTTTCATATTTAGTAATATTTTTGAATTAAATATTAGTTTTATTTTAAAGGGGATGTTATATTTAAGGGCGTACTTGACACGCAACAATGGATTTCTCTGAAGTCTTATGTTGCAAACAATGCTGAGTCATACTGAAAAATAATAATATAATATTATTATTTTAAACAGTAGTTAATGTCTAGCTGTTGTAATGGCGAGAATGAACAGAACTAACTACAATATGATTATAGATGTTTTTTTAAATGTTTTTACATTTATCCAATAAATTCTAGAGCCTTAAAATAAGAAATAATCTAATTTTAAGCATAAATACTCTAATATTCTTTAAAAGGTCGATTTACCGCCTTTTAATGGAGAACGCTCTTTAAATATAGTTTTGGTCACTTTTATATGTTTTATTTGACAAAATAAAATTATTCTTTAGATTCGGGACATCAAAATTTACTTTGGGTAAATTTTTGATATTTTTCTGATAAAATTCATTTTTTAATGAATAGTGAAAAATACTGTATTTTAATTCAAATCTGCTTTTTAATCTAATTAATTTTTATGGTTAGATTATCTTTTTAATTGGTTTTAAAGTGTAATTATATTATATTTTTACCATTTAATATAATGGTGGTCATTGGAATTAATTTCACTTTGAATTTGGACATAAACAAGTGTCAAGATTTTGATAGATATTGTTTCTTAAAAACACGCTATTTATTTTGACAACAGGAATTAATTTTAAATTAATTAATGAAACTTCTATGATTTGAATTTTTTAAAATAGACATTATTTTTGAATTCAGAATATCAAATATATCTTAGGCTGAATTTTTGGTATTTTTCTGAAAAACTTCAATTTTTGATGAATAGTGAAACCACTTAGTAGTAGTTAAAAAACCGACTTTTTCATTTAAATGAAATTTACCACTTTTGTGAATTGAATTTTGAAAATCTGACATACATGGTTGTTATTAGTAAGTAAAATGTGGTTCAATAAGATGAAAGTAATTTTTAGTGAATAGTAACTTTTGACTTTTATTTACCACAGTTAAAGGTAAATAGGGTAATTCAAGGTAAAAAGAATATTATAATAATATAAAATTACCTTAACACTTGTCCTAACCTTATTTGTTGAGTCATGACCAACCATGGTCATCCTTGGGTCAATTTTGGGACCCCATGAAGCCACTTAAGAGTGATAATTACTCTTTATTTTAATTAACTTAAAGTAAATGCAAAAATGACATAAACAAATATCTTTTAGTAAATTAATTTTTACATGGGGTTATATAAGTTATCTTTTTGAATATAAATATTCATTGATAGATAAAAAAATTCCTATATCATGGTATTTTTTTTATAATTTTTAGACATCAAATAAATTAAATTATCTATGACACAAAAATGATGCAGTATTTACCTCATTAATAAGTGATTTAAATAAATAAGATTATAAATATTAAAATAACATCCAAAACCTATCCAATTCTTATTGGATGAATTTATTTCGACCATGAGTCATCTTATATTCGATCTTAATGAGTTTTGGACCTTTAGAAACCGAAAATCATTATATAATAAAATAATATTTTCACACTTTCTTAAAGAGCTCATCCCCCCTTATACTATAATTATAATATACCTATGTATTATTATGTTTTCATTACTTTAAATATAAAATAGAAATGAAAATAGCATTCATGCGTACGTATGACTTACCGTCTCCATGAACGGTGTGTTTCATTTATTAACTCCAAATGATATAGAATTTTATAAATACATATAAACTGGATATATATGATATCTGAATCATGAATATCATTCTTGAGATAATGGAATCTTGACCACATGGACAACTTGTGATTATAAGGTGTTAATTTTTGACTCAAATACCAAATATCAACAAAACGACCATTATTAACTTAAATGATTACATATTGTTTATAACATTGTAATAAGTGATATAAAAGGAATAATAAACTTGAAATATGGCTCTTAATCAAGTATAAATTAACTTTAGTTTATTATTCATGAAGAACAAGGAACAAACAAGTCAATTCGGACACGCGGTAAGATATTTCTTATCTCACTTTCAATTCTGTGAGATTTCCATTGTTTGCCACTTATTTATTGCATGTGGTGTATTGTGTACTTCCATTTGATATATATTATCATGATTCTATTTATATTCATGGTATTATATGATTCATTTGGTGGTTATTAACTTTTGGTCATACAACTTGATTGATTACAACGTGGTAAGAGATTTTTATCTCACTTTTTATTCCCGTGGGATTCATGCTATATGTAAGAACCCAGAACTTCTTTTTCAGGTATGTTTTCATTTTCTAGCCGTTTTTGAGAAAAAGAGGAGAATTTGAAAATTTTGTAAGTACACACCGTGTACTTTACAAGTACACGCCGTGTACTTTTCTTCTGCTCGAGGTCGTGTGCTGGCCGTGTCCGGGCCAGTCACATGGAGTGTAGCGATGAGGTGGAGTCCGATTAATATGGCGTATGGAAGGAGGTGAGTACATGTCGTCTACTCAAGAAGTACACGCCGTGTACTTTTATTTTTATTTCCTTAATCGAACCGGGGTCGCGCCTAATCACCATTTTCATCTTCTTCTCCACCTAATTACGTCCAGAAGCGACCTAGAGGGTCGATTATTCTCCGAGCCACTGATCATTCACCAGTTGTCCAAATCGAACGTCGTCGAGTGCAATCGAATCGCAACGGTGAGTTCTCAGTTCTTCTTTGGCCATGTTTCCTGATTCCTCCTCTTGTGAGAGTTATCTGAGGTTGAACATTTTAGAATTTTTTTCAGATTTACTCCACTCTAGGCCGATTCACAGGCCGAGGTTCAAGAATATCAATCTCCTAGGATTGAGGTAGGTGGTTTGTTGCCCTACGTTGAATGTATTTTAGTTTTTGGTGCAAAAAGTGTTGGATACCCATGTATCGGGTATCTCGGGTTACAGTTTTGATTTTGTATCGTTATCTGACTTAGATTGCTTGTATGGTTGAGGTTATTAGATGGTTAATAATTGCTTGTTAGAATGTTTGAGGATCACCCATGGGTGTTCCCCTCATTTTGGTTGTTGATTGACGTTTGGTACGGTTTTCCTATGAGGAAACCTTATTGCACATTGCTAGTATGCCTGTTGACTTGATTGCATGTATTGCCTGATGTTTATATGCTTGTGGATGCATTGTATCTATTATCCAAGTAGTTGCTGAACTTACTTAGGCTGCTAAAAGTCGATTACGCATGACTAAACTGCTCAGGGATGAGTGAACCTGGTGTGGTAGACTAAAGGGGGAATTGACGATTAGGGATTCCCTAGAGAGTCTGTTATTGTTAGTATCGATCACTGGACCTAAGGTAATGTGACTTTGTGCTTCCTCATAGTGTCCTTAGTTAGGTAGCAGGACTATAGGGGGAATTAGACATAAGTGTTTCCTTAGAGAGTCTATATCTTTCGTTGCAAGACCACAGGGGAATTGATAGTGAGAGCTTCCCAGAGTGTCTGTGCCTTTGTACGTATACTTGACTAGAGGGGTTTGCTAGTAGGATCCACCCAGAGATTCAGTTCTTTATTTGTTGGTTGGTTGTGACGAGTCCACCAAGCCAAAGAACAATCTTGGGTTTGTACTGCTTGCTGTTTAGGTAGACTGTTGAGTTACCTGTTGTGATTACTTGCTTGCCTTGGGTGTATAGAGCTGTTGCAAGGTTCCATGGTTGATAGCTAAATGATTGTACTGAACTAATGAATAACTGTGAATGAAGTTGGTAGGAATGCTTACTTTAGTGTACATCTGTTTCTCTACTGCATTTACTTCCTTTACTTCTGCTATATTACTCACTGACAGTAGGGAACGGATCTCGTGGTGATTGCCTACTGGGATTAGTCTCACGCCTTATTTGGGTCCTGCTTTTCGGCCCAAACAGGTTATTTGGTTGCAGGTGTGGACAGGGATTGTGGTCCTTCTACTTCGGGTACATGATTGCTGGTTGGAGCTGGAGAGCATAGGACCGAGCTTAGGCTTGCAATGCTGCTGGGGTTTCTATTTACTTTAGTACCTTGTTTTCAATTGTATTTCAGCATGTTGTTGTGTTTGCTGCTTTCCTTAGATTTTTGTACCTGCTGCATCATTATCATTATCATTATATGTTCATTGATTCCACTGTTTAGTTTCGGTGTTTGTATGTTATTACTGCTTCCGCTATTGACTGTTGTTTTCTTGCCTTGTATACCTTACCAAATGAGGGCATAGATTCCCCAGTAACTTACCAAGGCCCTCGCTGCTAGTCGGCAGCCTCTGGCATTTGGGGAAACGCGCTTGAGGTCATGTGGCGAACCGATTACGGGGCACCAGTGGAAGGGATCCAGGTTCGGGTCGTTACAAAGTGGTATCAAAGGGTGTTCTTTCATTTTTCTATTGACATACTGTTTAGCGACATTAGACAGGGATAAAACAGAATAGGTAAATGGTAAATAGCTATGCCCGGGCGTTCTAGAACCCGTGTACAGGGAAAAAACTAGATTACCTCGAATATTGAAAATTTTGAGTTTTGCGAATGTTACAGTTTAATTGATTTCACCGTTGGGTGATGCACTTGTTTTGTGTTGTTACTATTTATATGATTGTGTTTCTATTTTGTTGCAACCCGGTGAGATGAGGGTATGCCATCTCATGCATCATATAGGCACATGTTAGAAGATCACATTCCATGCATCTTTCCATGACATCTAGGTTGCATTAGAGATTGCATGCTGTTGTGATTGGATTTGTGATAGACAATGCATGCTGTTGTGATAGCTGTTGTGATAGAATACCTACAATGTTGATAGGGTATCGTTGTTGGATTTTTCTTATCATGGACACCCAACTTTGATCTTAGAGGTGTTATGGGCCCTCAAGGATCGGAATTTGGTGGGTCATGAGTTCTTATATTGTGGTTTGTTCTATGCACCGTTATGATTCCAAGCTTTGATTTGCAGGGAGTATGGGCCCCCACGGATCGGAATTTGACACCTTAACCCTTGTTTTTCTGTGTTTTCTGGGCTCCGGTGAAGTTCTGAGGCTACTGTCTGGAAAAACCCAGAATACATAGCGTGTAATTTATATATACACGCCGTGTAGTTTTTGTCCATGTCACTGACCGCGCTGTGTACTCTAGGTGCACGCCGTGTAAAGGTTAACTAGGATCCTGGCCGTGTAACTAACAACACAGGCCAGTTAATGCATGTTTTAGTACACGCCGTGTTCGGTATGCACACGCCGTGTATCCTTTCCCAGGTTCCCGGCTGTGTCTTGAAAAACATGGGCCGATGTTATCTTCTCTTATACACACCGTGTTTGTTCGGAACACACCGTGTAAGGATCAGCCGAGTACCCGTCCGTGTCACGAACAAAACGGGCCGAGGTTTCCCTTCAAGTGAACGTCGTGTCCCTTGGGAACACGCCGTGTAGTGTCGACCGTGGGTCAGGCCGTGTTTCTAACAACATGGGTCAGGTAAGGCATGTCTAGTACATGCCATGTCTTCCTCAAACATTCCATGTAGTCTTCGGTTGGGACAGTCCGTGTGACTTAGTCGTGTAGGAGTAACCGGGCAAGGAGAAAAGGGTCAGTACACGTCGTGTAGTTTAAGAACACGCTGTGTAGTCAGGTCGTTTACACAGCCATGTATGGCCAAGGTACACGCCCAGAGTAAGATTTCTGGAAACAAGCCGTGTATCTGTATTACACACCGTGTAGTTATGTTTTTTCTTCATATTTAAAGGTTTTTCTCTCCTATTCCGTTTTACTCTCCTATGTTGCAACTGTGTTCGTCTTTATTGAAGGTGTGTTTTGGTCTTTTAGAGCTATGGAACCAAGACATCCTCCTATTGCACGCGAGGAACCAGGCAACGATCGTACACCTGATACGACCGATCAGGGACTGCCAGTAGTTCCGCCCATCATTCCGAACATGGAACCTGCAGTGATTCCAGACACTGGTGTCGATGCTCAGTTCAGAGAGGGTTTCATGAGATTCATGCAGACCTTCCAGGGAGTTCAGCATCCTACCCCGACTATGGCAGAGCTGACGTGGGTCTTCCAGCAGCAGCATCCTCCCACTTTCACAGGAGATGGAGGACCTCAGGCTGCAGAGTCATGGCTGGAAGCCATGCTGTCTATCTTCGAGCATCTGGAGACACCTATAGAGAAGAGGGTGAAGCTCGCGATGTATATGCTGCGAGACTCCGCCAAGAGATGGTGGGATGTAGTCTCTCAGACGGGGCACTAGCAGGATATGGCTTGGGATGAGTTTCAGCGTATGTTTTACGACTACTTCTACCCAGCGACGCTGAGGGCTGTCAGAGTCGGGGAGTTCATGAGCCTACAGTAGGGTACTCTCTCAGTTATGGAGTATTACTCCCGCTTCACTGAATTACAGTGATTCACTCCCGTTCTGGGAAATGAAGAGCTGTTTCTATAAAGAAAGTTTGAGGAAGGCCTCAGACCGGAGATCAAATCACAGGTGAATGTCTTTAAGTTGACTTCTATTACTCTGATAGTCAACCAGGCACTCATCCCAGAGAGGAAACTGAGGGATACTGGAGCTGTGGAGCAGGGCGGTACAACATCCAAGGCTGATTCCCTCCAGACAGACAGCAGGAAGCGCCACCGAGAGTCTACCCGAGGCGACCCGAGGAAGCGAGGTATTCCTTTTAGTAGATGAGATGACCCTTATGACACCCAATTGGTGTGTTATGAGTGTGGGAGAAGTGGGAATAAGAATCCCCAGTGCTCGAGGGATCCATTGGAGTGCCGATCCTGCGTCAAGATGGGTCACCTGCAGCGTTTCTGTAAGGTTACCCTTCCAGCGGCTAGTGAAGGAGGATCAGTTTCGACCCCGCATACAGGAGCAGGATTTCCAGTTCCATAGCAGACTGGGGGCTGGGGTTCTGCAGGGCATTTAGGTCAGGGTAGAGGTTTTGGACACAGTGGTCAGGCTTAGGGAGGAGCAGCTCAGGGTTTCCAGGCTGCTTCACAGGGCCGCGGTACAGGCCAGACTTTTGCTGTAGAGAAGATTCATTAGGATCAGGATCCCGGACCCTCTAAAGTTCGAGCTACGATCTTAGTAGCCTCAGTTTTATCTTCAGCCCTTTTCGATACTGGTGCTTCACATAGCTTTATCTCTGTTGCTGTCGTGGAAAGTCTTGAACTCTATGTCTTTTCGTCTGCTGACATATTGACTCTCGACACACCCTTGGGAATGAGGACATCTAGCATACGTCAGTGCAAGGAGTGCCCTCTCGAGGTTGCAGGGTATCATTTATTATGGTACCTCTATGTCCTAGGGATGACGAGCTATGACGTCATTCTCGGTATGGACTGGTTGGTTCCCTTCTAGGCAGTCGTCGATTTCTATCACCGCTGGGTGAGTTTCGTATCACCAGAGGGTGAATCTTTCCTTCATAAGGGCGAGTGAGATGTTTAGGCGAGTTGAGCCAGAATCAAGCATCATGGGCTAGGAGGAGTTACGACCCAGATTGCTAGTCTTTATCTGGATGACCAGGGGACTTCACAGTTAGATTATCCTCCAGTGGTTGATCACTTTCCAGATGTCTTTCCAGAAGACTTTTCAGGTTTGCCTCCGGAGCATGAGGTATACTTCTCGATTGATCTCATGCCAGGAGCAGCACCGGTGTCCATTCCTCCTTATAGGATGGATACACCTGAGTTGTAGGAGCTCAAGAAGTAGTTGGAGGAGTTGCAGGCAAATGGTTTCATCCAACCCAATACTTCTCCTTGGGGTTCGCCTGTCCTGTTTGTGAAGAAGTCAGACGGTACCCTTAGGCTTTGTGTGGATTATCTGAAGTTGAACCAGTTGACGGTCAAGAACCGATATCCCTTGCCGAGGATTGATGATCTCTTCGATCAGCTTCGAGGATCTTGGGTGTTCTCGAAGATCTATTTGAGGTCCGGTTATCACTAGCTGCACGTTAGACCTTCAGATATACCTCTGACAGCTTTCAGGAGCAGGTATGGCCTCTATGAGTATACGGTTATGCCGTTCGGTCTTACGAACGTGCCAACAGTTTTCATGGAACTGATTAACCGAGTGTTCCATCCTTACTTGGATTCCTTAATCGTGGACTTCATGGACGATATCTTGGTGTACTCTCACACTCGACACGGCCATGCAACCCATCTTGAGATCGTTTTGAGTACACTGAGGGAGCATCGACTTTATGCTAAACTCTCAAAGTGCCACTTTTGGATGGACGAGATTCACTTCCTGGGTCATGTAATCTCAAAGACAAGAGTATCAGTAGACCCAGAGAAGGTGAGAGCAGTAGTTACCTGGGAGCATCCGAAGAACGTCTTCGAGGTACGAAGCTTCTTGGGGCTGGCTGGTTACTACAGGCGGTTTATACAGGACTTCTCCTTCCTAGAAGCACCGCTGACAGGCTTGACTAAGAAGGGGGTGAAGTTTGTTTGGTCAGAAGCCTATGACTCAGCCTTCCAGGAGCTGAAGGGGAGATTTACTTCAGCATCGATCCTAGTTTTGCCGGAATCGGTCAAGAGCTATATAGTTTTCTATGATGCATCTAGCATAGGGCTTGGAGCAGTGCTTATGCAGGAGGATCGAGTGGTTGCGTATGAATCTCGACAGCTGAGGCCTCATGAGAGGAATTATCCTATGCACGACCTGGAGTTGGCCGCGGTCATTCATGCTTTACGCTGTTGGAGACACTACCTTCTGGGAGAACATTTTGTGGTATACACTGACCACAAGAGTCTCAAGTACATCTTCACGCAGCGTGACTTGAATCTGAGACAGCAGAGGTGGGTTGAGTATCTCCAGTCGTTCGATTTCGAGCTTGCCTATACGCCTGGAAAAGGCAACACAGTGGTTGATGCACTGATCAGGAGAACTCAGATACAGGAAGTTTAGGAGGCCAGCAGTGAGTGGCAACTAATGGCTATGTTCTCAGAGATGCATTTGGAGGTGCACGACAGGAAGGGGCAGACTTTCCTATCTTATATGGCTGTTACCTCTGCACTTCTGGACTGAGTTCGAATGAGGCAGCTGGCAGATTCAGAAGGGCTAGTCCTACGGGAAAGCGTGTCAGGAGAGGACCCTCTTCCCGGGTGGACCCTTGGCGAGGATGAGATCTTGCATTTCTAGGGACGCGTATGGGTGCCAGAAGATATACGTGAGGAGATGATGCGAGACTTCCATTCCTCAGTTTGGGCAGTTCATCCTGGCGTCACCAAGATGTACCGTGACTTACACCGCCAGTACTGGTGGCCAGGTATGAAGAGTGATGTGGCTGGTTTTGTCATGAGATGTTCCACCTATCAGCAGGTGAAGGTGGAGCACCAGCGACCAGCAGGGCTTTTTCAGCAGCTACCCGTTCCAGAGTGGAAGTGGAACGATGTCGCGATGGACTTCGTGACACGGTTACCGAGATCAACAAGAGGAAACGATGCGATGTGGGTTGTTGTTGATAGGCTTACAAAGGTTGATCACTTCTTTCCGATAAAGGAGACCTTCGGTGTCGATGAGATTGGACGGTTGTATGTCCGTGAGATTGTGCGCTTCCATGGAGTTCTGAGTACTATCGTTTCAGATAGGGACACCCGCTTTACTTCGCATTTCTGGAAGGGGCTACAGAAAACTTTGGGTACACAGGTGCTCCTGAGTACAACTTATCATCCTCAGACAGATGGTCAGTCAGAGTGCACGATCCAGGTGCTTGAGGATATGCTCCGAGCTTGCATTCTAGACTTTGGTGGTTCTTGGGAAAAGCATATACCTCTCGTGGAGTTTTCCTATAACAACGGTTTCCAGGAAACTATTCATATGGCACCTTACGAGGCTTTGTATTGTAGGCCATGTCGATCACCTTTGTGTTGGATAGAAGCAGGAGAGGAATCTTTTTTGGGACCTCATCTCGTCCCGGAGACCTCAGAGCAGATAGAGTTGATTCGGAAGAGGATGGCTACTGCACAGTCTCGTCAGAAATCGTATGATGACCAGCGGAGGCGACCTCTGTAGTTCGGGGTCAGAGACCAGGTTTTCCTACGTGTTACCCTGAAGTTGGGACACAAGAGAATCAGGAGACAGGGTAAGCTTTCACCGAGATACGTCGGGCCATTCAAGGTTCTGGAGAGAGTCGGGCTGGATGCTTATAGGTTGCAGTTACCTTAGAGATATCAGTCTATGCATGACGTCTTCCATGTTTCTCAAATTCGACGCTATTTCTCAGACCCATCTCATGTTTTTTGACCCGAGGAGGTTGAGCTGGAGCAGGATGCATCGTTCGAGGAGCACCCTATCAGGATCGTCGATCGTAGCACAAAAGTACTTCGTGGCCGCTCTGTTCCTCTGGTATGGGTGTTATGGCAGCACGACCGTGTGCAGGATGAGACCTGGAAGAGGGAGGCCGATATGCGATCACAGTGGCCAGAGTTGTTTGAGGTTTCTTCTTCGCCACCTTGTTAGGGAAATTCGGGGACGAATTTTTTTAAGGAGGGAAGTTTGTAAGAACCCAGACCTTCTTTTTCAGGTATGTTTTCCTTTCTGTCCGTTTTTGAGAAAAATAGGAGAATATGGAAATTTTGTAAGTACACGCCGTGTAATTTACAAGTACATGCCATGTACTTTTCTTCCACTCGAGGCCGTGTTCTGGCCATGTCCGGGCCAGTCACACTGAGTGTAGCGATGAGGTGGAGTCCGATTAATATGGCGTACGGAAGGAGGTGAGTACACGCCGTGTACTCAAGAAGTACACGCCGTGTACTTTTCTTTTTATTTCATTAATCGGATCGGGGTCGTGCCTAATCACCATTTTCATCTTCTCCTCCACCTAATTACATCTAGAAGCGACCTAGAGGGCCGATTCTTCTATGAGCCACCGATCCTTCACCGGTTGTCCAAATCGAACGTCGTCGGGTGTAATAGAATCGCAGCGGTGAGTTCTCGGTTCTTCTTTGGACATGTTCCTGATTACTCCTCTTATGAGAGTTATTTGAGGTTGAACGTTTTAGAAGTTTTTTCAGATTTACTCCATTCTAGGCCGATTCACAGGCCGAGGTTCAAGAATATCAATCTCCTAGGATTGAGTTAGGTGGTTTGTTTCCCTACGTTGAATGTCTTTGAGTTTTTGGTGCAAAAAGTGTCGGATACCCATGTATCGGGTATCTCGGGTTAGGGTTTTGATCTTGTATCCTTATTTACCTTAGATTTCTTGTATTATTGAGGTTATTAGATGGTTAATAATTGCTTGTTAGCATGTTTGAGGATCATCCATGGGTGTTCCCCTCGTTTTGGCTGTTGATTTCCATTTGGCACGGTTTGCCTACGAGGCAACCTTACTGCACATTGCTAGTATGCCTGTTGACTTGATTTCATGTATTGCCTGCTGTTTATATGCTTGTGGATGCATTGTAGATATTAGACAAGTAGTTTCTGAACTTACTTAGGCTACTAACAGTCTATTACACACGACTAAACTGCTCAGGGCTGAGTGAACTTGGTGTGGTAGACTAAAGGGGGAATTGACGATTAGGGATTCCCTAAAGAGTCTGTTATAGTTAGTATCAATTGTTGGACCTAAGGGAATGTGACTTTGTGCTTCCTCAGAGTGTCCTTAGTTATGTAGCGGGACTATGGGGGGAATTAGATGTAAGTTATTCCTCAGAGATTCTATATCATTCGTTGCAAGACCACAGGGGAATTGATGGTGCGAGCTTCCCAGAGTGTTTGTGCCTTTGTACGTCTACTTGACTAGAGGGGTTTGCTAGTAGGAGCCACCCAGAGAGTCAGTACTTTATTTTTTGGTTGGTTGTGAAGATTCCACCAAGACAAAGAACAAGCTTGGGTTTGTACTGCTTGCTGTTTAGGTAGACTGTTGAGTTACCTATTGTGATTACTTGCTTGCCTTGGGAGTATAGAGCTGTTTCTAGGTTCCATGGTTGATAGCTAAATGATTGTACTGAACTAATGAATAACTGTGAATGGAGTTGGTAGGAATGCTTACTTAAGTGTACATCTGTTTCTCTGCTGTATTTACTTCCTTTACTTTTGCTATATTACTCACTGATAGTAGGACACGGATCTCGTGGTGATTGCCTACTGGGATTAGTCTCACACCCTATTTGGGTCCTGCTTTTCGGCCCAAACAGGTTATTTGGTTGCAGGTGTGGATCGGGATTGTGGCCCTTCTACTTCGGGTACATGATTGCTGGTTGGAGCTGGAGAGCATAGGACCGAGCTTAGGCTTGCGATGATACTGGGGTTTCTGTTTACTTTAGTACCTTGTTTTCAGTTGTATTTCAGCATGTTTTTGTGTTTTCTGCTTTCCTTATATTCTTGTACCTCCTGCATCATTATCATTATCATTATATGTTCATTGCTTCCGCTGTTTAGTTTCGGTGTTTGTATGTTGTTACTGCTTCTGCTATTGACTGTTGTTTTCTTGCCTTGTATACCTTACCAAACGAGGGCATAGTTTCCCCCAGTAACTTACCAAGTCCCTCACTGTTAGTCGGCAGCCTCTGGCGTTTGGGGAAATGCGCTTGAGGTCATGTGGCGAACCGGGTACGGGGCACCAGTGGAAGGGCTCCGGGTTCGGGTCGTTACACTATATTGCCACTATTTCCTTTTGTGTGGTTTATGTGCTACCCATGATTGTATTAATTGTGTAATATACTTAAATTTATGGGTATTTACATCTTCATTGTATGATCCGTCTTTCATGGGGTGTATGTTTCGTAAGTTACCAAATTGGTAAGGGAACCTTTCACCCTCCTCTTTTTAAAAGACTTCGTTTTGTTATGTCTTTTAATTTACATCTTATTATATTGGGATATGTTCTTCTATATCCTTATTGCTGTAAATTTTATGTCCAAGTGATGATATACCCTTTTTCTCTCATCAACTAATTTTATGAATTTTAAAGTGATGTCGTTAGGCTATCAAATTTTTGTAAGAGAACTTTTTAACCCAATTTCCATTCCTTGGGTTAATCTTCTAATTCTTAATTATGTCATGCTATGATTATGTGTGGAATCATTGTTTATTTATTTATATTGTAAATTCCACTCCCCTTTGTGTGCATATACTTTTGATACACATAATCACACCATTGATAAATTCTAAAGTCATCAATATGAACTTGATAAGAGTAATTTTAACTCAATTTCCATTCATTGAGTTAAACATCCAATTCATTGGTTTTGTATTAAAAAGAACATGTGTGAATTTCCTATGATTTATTTACACTGAATATCCAATCATATTTAGTGTATTTATATTTTTCACACATTACTATGTAATTGATTTATCCTTAATTTAAGGATACAGTTTTTATAAGGTATTTTGTCTCAATTTACATTTCATTAAGACATCATTGTCGTTATGCACCAATTCACTTTTATATAGTGTATATACTATCCTTTGGCATATTATATCATGAATCCCTTTATTCTCATGATATTATTAAGTTCTGATTAAATTTTATTCCTCAATTATTTGTATTCAAGCGTCTCTCATTTTGTTAAAAACTCTTTAACTAAAATATAATTTTAAATGTTTAAAAGATTTATTTTTCTAAATATTTATCATTAATGTCCATGTTTTTAAAATGGTTTTAAGGATTTATTTATATGGACATTAATGTTTTCAAATGATAATTTATTTAAAAGTTTCAAAGTGGTATGGGACACTTTGATTCAAAAATATCTTTATTAAATGTTTTAAATGATTTTGAAAATGGTTTGATAAAGAATTGATTATATCAAAATCTTTAAATGATATGTTGTGATTGCAATGTGGAAATGTTATATTTCCTTTATGCTTGTTTTAAGTGTTATGAATATGTTATGGTTTTTGGGCATTGTTTAAGTATACGGGTGGTTCCTTGATAAACCTTGGGAGGGTGAGCCCAAGATAGCTCTCCAATGCATTGGGTAACATGACGGAGGTAAACATGAAGTTTATCCTAAGATATTTAGGGAATATACTGTGATGGGTATTCCAAGTGTAACTCACTACGTAACTGTGATAGCTACAATGTAAGTTTGATATGCATGCCATAAGTTACCTTTATGATTTATGATTTCTGTGTGTTATTCATAAATCTTATGATTTCATGAGGTATGTTATGATTGAAAAGTATGGTTTCTTTGATTTGTATTTATTAATGGGAAATGTTTTCTTTCCTTATTTTATAACCCTTACTGAGATTTTTATGCTCATACCAAGTTTTTGAAATGTTTTTCATAGGGTATAAGGAAGGGTAAAAGAAAGGAAATATTCAAGAAGAGTTATATCAAGAAAAGAACTCTTGTTTTATTTAAGGATTTTTATTTTTGTGAAACATTGGATAGAGTAGAAGTGTCTACTTTTTAATTTTTGAGATGTAATTTAAAAGTTATAGCCTAATTCTCTAAAACTATAAACCTAAAAAGATCCTCAATGTGAATTCTTGACAAAATTCAAGATTATGTTAGGTTTAAGGCCAGGTCCTTATAGTTGGTATCATAGGTCATTTTAGATAACTTTAGTGGTTAGGGTTTAATTTAAGCATAAGTGACATAACCATAATGTTTATCATATTAGAAAGAGTCATGGTTATTTTAGATAAATCAAATGAGTTTAAGATATCATGAATAAGTATATCTTAGTGTTTACCCTCCTCATAAGATAATATATGATGATTTTATGGATAAACTCACACTGACCTTTTTGGTTTTAGTAAATGGTTGGATCTAGCAGGAACCAACGTAACAATAGATGTGAAAGAAACTGTAGTGGTTTTCTTAATGAGATACTGAATAAAATGGGAGCTGTAATGAGAACTCTTGTGGTTAAAATATGTTATGGTTATTTTTGAGGAATTTATCTCATTTTTGGGAATGTTATAAAATTATATGGTTTTAGAAAAAGGAAAACCTGCAGGAAGGGTGACAACCCATCACGTCCTACAAGGCTTCGGGAATCAAACCCACAACCGAAAGGTAACAAGGGTGCATCACCAACCACTGGACTATGTGAAATCCCTGGTTAGTATGACTAATTATTATTTTTAGTTAAATTATTTTATAGATCAAGAATAAGTTGATCTTATGTTTTATCAAATGGATATCCTTATTATAGAAATGATTTGGTGATTAAGTGATAAGGGTTATTTTGGAAGACGTTCTCTCTTTTGGGGAATAACATATACCTAAGGAAAATAGAATACTATGGGATTTAATTTGTGGAGTAATGGTTGAAAAATTGTTTTGGAAGAATCTATGTTTTTATTGTGGACATAAGGTGTTTTGGGTTATTTATGGAAATGATTAACCTATCATAAAGAATATGTGATTAGGTTAATTGCACTTTAGTATGAGACTTTAAGAGTAGTCGATGTTTTTGGAGATAAATATTAAGATTTTATGTGGAAGACTATGTGATTTAAATATTTCTGAGTTTTGGGTTTCAATATTAGTTTTGATTATATTGAATAATTTTAAGGAATGTTGTTTATTGAATGGTCTTTGTTGAACTTAGGGTACCGTTTTTTGAATTTTGGAGATTAGGAATAGTGTTTATTTTTATAAAGGATTATCCTTTTTGGGGATTATCTGATCTTGTACTAAGCTTTTTGGTTTTGGTTAATGTCTAAAGACATGAGAAATATATGCTTCATCTTTTGTGGATCATGTGATTCTATAGAAGTTGATTCTAGCACTTGAGGTGTGACCAAGTCATCTTAAATCCTCATCATTTGGAGAAAATATGATTTTTTGGTAGAAACTTATTAAAGGAAGAAACTCTTCTTGAAAAGTAAGTATATTTCCCTATGTTCTTATTCTAAGTAGTAAAATAATTCCTCAACTTTATGAAAAAGAACTTAAAACAAAAACATTGTCCATTTACTTTTCTTAATAGGAATCCAATGACCATTTAACCCATCACAAATTTTTGGTTTTCTTATTGTTAACTTTCTCCTAATCATGTTTTCTATCACTTTGCATCAGAACTTGACACTTAGTTTCCCTTCCATATCCATGTTTTCATGAAATCCAAGTATGGGTTATCTCGGGTGACCTTTGTACATATCTTTCTTTATTTATTTTAAAGTGATAGTTTTATTTACTCTTTTTCCGATGTGGTACTTTCAATGAAGTTTTGAAAGCGCAATTTTAAAATTGCGAGGACCTAATTTCCAAAAGGGGGGAATGATGTAACATCCCAGGAAAATAAAGAATATGACATTTTCATATTTAGTAATATTTTTCAATTAAATATTAGTTTTATTTTAAATGGCATGTTATATTCAAGGGTGTACTTGACAGGAAACAATGGGTTTCTTCGAAGTCTTATGTTGCAAACAATGCTGAGTCATACCGAAAAATAATAATATAATATTATTATTTTAAACAGTAGTTAACGCCTAGCCATTGTAATAGAGGGAATGAAAAAAACTAACTACAATATGATTATACATGTTTGTAAAATGTTTTTACATTTATCCAATAAATTCTAAAGCCTTAAAATAAGAAAGAATCTAATTTTAAGCATAAATACTCTAATATTATTTAAAAGGTCGATTTACCGCCTTTTAATGGAGAACCCTCTTTAAATCTAGTTTTGGTAACTTTTATATGTTCTATTTGATAAAATAAAATTCTTATTTAGATTCGGGACATCAAAATTTACTTTGGGTAAATTTTTGGTATTTTTCTGATAAAATTCATTTTTTAAATGAATAGTGAAAAATACTGTATTTTAATTCAAATCTGCTTTTTAATCTAATTTATTTTTATGGTTAGATTATATTTTTAATTGGTTTTAAAGTGTAATTAGATTATATTTTTACCATTTAATATAATGGTGGGCATTGGAATTAATTTCACTTTGAAATTGGACATAAACAGGTGTCAATCTTTTGATAGATATTGTTTCTTAAAAACGCGCTATTTGTTTTGACAACGAGAATTAATTTTAAATTAATTAATGCAACTTCTATGTTTTGAATTTTGTAAAACAGACATCATTTTTTAATTCAGAATATCAAATATAACTTAGGCCGAATTTTTGGTATTTTTTGAAAAACTTATATATTTGATGAATAGTGAAACCACTTAGTAGTAGTTAAAAAACAGACTTTTCATTTAAATGAAATTTTACCTCTTCTGTGAATTGAATTTTGAAAATACAACATACATGGTTGTTATTAGTAAGTAAAATGTGGTTCAATAAGATGAAAATAATTTTTGATGAATAGTAACTTTTGACTTTTATTTACCTAGGATAAAGGTAAATAGGGTAATTCAAGGTAAAAAGAATATTATAATAATATAAAATTATCTTAACACTCGTCCTAACATTATTGGTTGAGTAATAATCGACCATGAGCATCCTTGGGTCAATTTTGGGACCCCATGGAGCCACTTAAGAGTGATAATGACACTTTATTTTAATTAACTTAAAGTGAAGGAAAAAATGACATAAACAAATATCTTTTAGTAAATTAATTTTTATATAGGGTTATATAAGTTATCTTTTTAAATATAAATATTAATTGGAAATATGAAAATATTTCCTACATCATGGTATTTTTTTATAATTTTTAGACATCAAATAAATTAAATTATTTATGACACAAAAATGATGCAATATTTACCTTATTAATAAATGATTTAAATAAATAAGATTATAAATATTAAAATAACATCAAAAACCTATCCAATTATTATTGAATGAATTTATTTCGACCATGAGTCATCTTATCTTCGATCTTAATGAGTTTTGGACCTTTAGAAACTGAAAAGCATTATATAATAAAATAATATTTTCACACTTTCTTAAAGAGCCCATCCCCCCTTATAAAAATCCCTCACCTCTAACCCATTACTCACACCTCTCAAGCCCCTTGTCTCATCCGAACCCTACCAAAATAATCTATCAAGATCCCTCTCTTCCACCTAGAAGCCCTACCTTTGGTAGAAGTCACTTCAAGAAGTCCTTTTGGTTCAAACCAAAGGGAGTTACCCAAATTAAAGGTAACAGTTTCTCTTAACTTCTTTTCTTTTATTTTACTTATCAAACCCATAAACTCATTTTATTCCTTTATTTTATAAAACAAAGAGTATACTAAATATACTAGGATGTTTTTATGAGAATAATTTGAACTACACTTACACACACCTCCATCTAATGGATGAAGAACATATTGTTTCTATGGATTGAAAACTAACGCCTCACAAAGTGATGATTGTTCAATTATCTCCTACCGCCTCTCATGGTGGCCATTAAGATGGAACTATATTTATATATGATATATATTATGTTTATGTTTTCTCTATTCTTCTGTAATTTTTTTTACAAACATACCTTTATGCTTTCCAATATGTGTAAACACGATAATTTCATTTGAGGAAGTGCAGACTACCGCCCCTCAAAGTGATATGATTCGTTTATGAAATACATGGAACATATAAAATATATAGTTAATGAAAATATGTAACATATATATCATATGATATTATACTATAATTATAATATACCTATGTATTATTATGTTTTCATCCCTTTCAATGTAAAATAGAAATGAAAGTAGCATTAATGCGTACGTACGACTTACCGTCTCCATGAACGGTGCGTTTCATTTCTTAAATCCAAATGATATGGAATATTATAAATAAATATAAGCTGGATATATATGATATATATTATATCTTAATCATGAATATAATTCTGTAGATAATGGAATCCTGACCACACGGACAACTTGTGATTATAAGGTGTTCATTTTTGACTCAAGTACCAAATATCGACAAAACGACCATTATTAACTTAAATGATAACATAATGTTTATAACATTGTAATAAGTGATATAAAAGGAATAATAAAATTGAAAAATGGTTCTTAATCAAGTATAAATTAACTTTATTTTATTATTCATGAAGATCAAGGAACAAACAAGTCAAGTCGGACATGAGGTAATGGATTTCTTATCTCACTTTCAATTCTGTGAGATTTCCATTGTTCGCCACTTATTTATTGCATGTGGTGTATTGTGTACTTCCATTTGATATATATTATCATGATTCTATTTATATTCATGGTATTATATGATTCATTTGTTGGTTATTAACTTTTGGTCATACAACTTGATTGATTACAACGTGGTAAGGGATTTTCATCTCACTATTTATTTCCGTGAGATTCATGCTATATTGCCACTATTTCCTTTTGTGTGGTTTATGTACTGCCTATGATTGTATTCATTGTGTAATACACTTAAATTTATGGGTATTTACATCTTCATTTTATGATCCGTCTTTCATGGGGTGTATGTTTCGTAAGTTACCAAATCGGTAAGGGAACCTTTCACCCTCCTCTTTTTAAAAGACTTCTTTTTTTTATGTCTTTTAATTTACATCTTATTATGTTGGGATATGTTCTTATATATCCTTATTTCTGTAAATTTTATGTCCAAGTGATGAGATACCCTTTTTCTCTCATCAACTCGTTTTCTGAATTTTAAAGTGATGTCGTTAGGCTGTCAAATTTTTGTAAGAGAACTTTTTAACCCAATTTCCATTCCTTGGGTTAATCTTCTAATTCTTAATTATGTCATGCTATGATTATGTGAGTAATAATTGTTTATTTATTTATATTTTAAATTACACTCCCCTTTGTGTGGATATACTTTTGATACACATAACCACTCTGTTGATAAATTCTCAAGTCATCAATATGAACTTGATAAGAGTAATTTTAACTCAATTTACATTCATTGAGTTAAAAATCCAAGTCATTGGTTTTGTCTTAAAAAGAACATGTGTGAATTTCCTATGATTTATTTACACTGAATATCCAATAATATTTAATTTATTTATATTTGTCACACATTACTATGTAATTGATTTATCCTTAATCTAAGGATACAGTTTTTATAAGGGATTTCGTCTCAATTTACATTTCATTGAGGCATCATTGTCATTATGCACCAATTCACTTTTATACTGTGTATATACTATCCTTTGGCATATTATACCATGAATCCATTTATTCTCATGATATTATTAAGTTCTGATTAAATTTTATTCCTCAATTATTTGTATTCAAGCATCTCTCATTTTGTTAAAAACTCTTTATCTAAAATATCGTTTTAAATGTTTAAAATATTTATTATTCTAAATCTTTCTCATTAATGTCATTGTTTTTAAAATGGTTTTAAGGATTTATTTATATGGACATTAATACTTCCAAATGATAATTTATTTAAAAGTTTCAAAGTGGTATGAGACACTTTGATTCAAAAATCTCTTTATTAAATGTTTTAAATGATTTTGAAAATGGTTTGATAAAGCATTGATTATGTCAAAATATTTAAATGATATATTATGATTACAATGTGTAAAAGTTATCTTTCCTTTATTATTGTTTTAAGTGTTATGAATATGTTATGGTTTTTGGGCATTGTTTATGTACACGGGTGGTTCCGTGATAAACCTAGGGCGGGTGAGCCCGAGATAGCTCTCCAATACATTGGGTAACGTGACAGAGGTAAACGTGATGTTTCTCCTAAGAGATTTAGGGAATATACTATGATGGGTATTCCAAGTGTAACTCCTTACGTAGCTGTGATAGCTACAATGTAAGTTTTATATGGATGCCATAAGTTACCTTTATGGTTTATGTTTTCTTGTGTTATTCATAAATCTTATGATTTCATGAGGTTTGTTATGATTGAAAAGTATGGTTTCTTTGATTTGTATTTATTAATGGGATAATGTTTTATTTCCTTATTTTATAACCCTTACTGAGCTTTTTATGCTCATATCAAGTTTTTGAAATGTTTTTCACAGGGTTTAAGGAAGGGTAAGAGAAAGGAAGTATTCAAGAAGATTTATATCAAGAAAAGAACTCTTGTTTTATTTAAGGAGTTTTATTTTTGTGAAACATTGGATAGAGTATAAGTGTCTACTTTGTAATTTTTGAGATGTAATGTAAAAGTTATGGCCTAATTCTCTAAAACTCTAAACCTAAAAAGATCCTCAATGTGAATTCTTGACAAAATTCAAGATTATGTAATGTTTAAAGTTGAGTCCTTATATATATAAATCTATTTAGAAAAAAATAACAAATCCACCCATTGTAAAATGTTAATTAAGAAATTTTTTTTAGAGAAAACATGTTAAATGTTTTAAAAAAATACATGTAAAAAACAAGCGTTCAAAAAAAGTTTTAAATTAAACTTCTAAAAATAAATGAAAAAACATTTTAAAAAAGTGTTAAAAAATAGTTTAAAAAAAGCTTTAAAAAAATATTTTAAAAAAATGTTTAAAAAAACTTTTTAAAACAAATACTTAAATTAATTTTTTTTAAACAAACACTTAAAAAATACTTTTTACATTAAAATATGAAAAATGTTAAATGTTTTAAAAAAATATTTGTAAACAACATGCATTTAAAAAAATAAAAAAATGTTTTAAATTAATCATTAAAAAATTTAAAAAAACATTTTAAATAGATGTTAAAAATTGGTTTAAATAAAAACTTTTAAATAAAAAAATTAACAAATGTTTAAAAAATTATAAAAAAGTTAAAAAAAATTAAATGTAATGTTTTTTAAATAAATGTTAAAAATACATTTAAATAACAAGGCTTTAAACTCACCCACTGCTGCGCACCCCCCAAAACCCCTCATTAATTTTTTTTACAATTTTCAAATAATATATATAGATTCACAATATATAAATCAATTTAGACAAAAAAACATATCCACCCACTGTAAAATGTTAATAAAAAATAAAATAAACATTTTTACAAAAAACATTCGTTTAAAAATAAATGTAATTTTTTTAAATAAATGTTAAAAAAAATTAAATAAAAACGTTTAAAACAAGTTTTAAAAAAAATCATTTTGAAAATAATAAAGGCCCACCATGGCCCGACTCGAAAAAGCCCGGCCCGGCCTGCAAAATCCCGGCCCGGCCCGAAAAAGCCCGACATGAACCTATGGTTGGGGCCGGCCCGAGGCCGGGCTCGGGTCGCCTCATGGGGATGTTCGGACCGGCCCAGCCCGACCTGAATAGTGACCAGTGGCCTGATTTTTTGCATGCCAGGCCCGACCCGGTGAGTGTTATCGGTAGAATGATTCTTGAACCTAGAGTTCCTCCATCGGGGACTCCAGAAGGGCTTTATGAAAGTGCTTAAGCCACTTCCCATTAACAGTAAAGGTTTTTTTAGTTTCTTCATTTTGAACATGAATAATACAAAATGGATAAACATTAGTAACAATGTATAGGCCAAATCAACAGGAACAAATATTACCTAGATGCAACTTCAACCTTGCATTGTAAAGGCCTACCTTCTTCCCAATGTGTGATTGGTGATGAAGGATGATATGGTCGTGGGCAGCCTTGGTTTTCTCCTTATAAATCATGGAGTTCTCATATGAATCTCTACACATTTACTCTAAATCCTTAATTTGCAACTTCCTTTTATCACCCCCACAATAAATATTAGAATTTCATTGTTTAATAGACCAGTAGGTCTGGTGCTCAATCTCAATAGGGGGTGACAACTCTTTCCAAACACAAGCTGATAGGGTGACATGACAATGGGAGTTTTGAAAGTAGTACAGTAAGCCCATAATGAATCATCGAGTCTAAGACTCCAATATTTTCTATAGGGTTGAACTTTTTTTTCAAGAATTAGTTTTACCTATCTATTAGACACCTCATCTTGACCATTGGTTTGTGGGTGATATGCAGTAGACACTCGATGCCCGACCCCATACTGATGAAAAAGATATTTCATTGTTCGGTTGCAGAAATGAGAGCCCTGATTAGTGATGATAAACCTAAGTAATCCAAACCTATAGAAAGTTTGGGTTCTCAAAAATTCCATAGTTGTATTGGAATCATATTTACTTATGAATCATTCCACTACCCATTTTGACACATAATCAACTACCATAAGAATGTATGAGTTCCCAAATGAATTGGGGAATGGTCTCATAAATTCAATGCCCCAAACATCAAAAATATCATGAAAGAGAAAGGGTTTTTTTGTAATTTCATTTCTTTTAGAAACATTCCCAATTATCTGATAGTGATGACAAGATTTATAGAAATCATGGTCATCCTAACAAAGTGTTGGCCAAAAGAGACTAGAATCAAGGACCTTACAAGCAGTCTTTTGGGGACCAAAGTGGCTCCCACAAGCAAGATTGTGATAGAACCTGAGTACAGACTGAAACTCACTATTAGGAACACAAAACCTAATGACTTGATCACTTCATATTTTCCAAAGGTAGGGTTCATCCCAAATGTACCAATAGGACTCATGTTTTAGACGATCATCTTGGTTTTTGTTCAAGTCGATAGGAATGCAAAATGATACCAAATAATTTACAATTTCAGCATACCGAGGAATAACATCTTGCACTCGGTACAATTTCTTATCTGGAAACATGTCATTATGGTAATACAGGGGGATGAGTCAATGTATATTGATGGGTGGGTCCTACTGATATGATCAGCCACCACATTCTCTACTTCTTTTCTATCTTTAATTTCTATATTGAATTCCTGAAGGAGGAGCATCCAGTGAATGAGGTGTAGTTTGGCTTCTGGTTTCTTAAAGAGATATTGGAGGACTGCATGGTCTGAAAACTCAATTACTTTAGACCCTAAAAGGTATGACCTGAATTTATCCATGGTAAAAACAATGGTAAGAAATTCTTTTTCAGTTGTGTTGTAGTTTTCTTGGGTAGGGTCCAGTGTATGTGAGGCATAGGCAATGACATGTGGATCTAGATCGACCCTTTGTGATAAGACTTCCCCAAATGCATAGTTAGAGGCATCACACATGAGCTCAAATGGTAAATCCCACTGAGGTGGTTAGATTACCATAGGTGACATGAGACTCCATTTTAATTTGTTAAAATCTTCCTCACATTATTTATCAAAAAGAAATTTCTTTTTGGAGAAATTGGGAGAGGGGGTGAAATTTTACTAAATTCCTGAATGAAACAATAGTAAAATACAGTGTGACATAGAAAAGACCGCATATCCTGTACATTTTTGAGGAATGGTAGGGAAGAAATGACATCCACTTTTGATTTATCTACTTGGATACCATTACCAAAAATGAAATGTCCCAAAACTATACCTTGTCACACCATGAAATGGCATTTCTCATAATTTAATATGATATTCTTTTTAATACAGTGATGTAGGACTGAAACAAGACTACTCAAACATTCATTAAAAGAGGATCCATAAATAGTGAAATCATCCATGAATACTTCCATGAAATTCTTTAGGTAATTCGAAAAAATACTAACCATGCAATGCTGGAATGTACCTAGAGCATTACACGGACCAAATAGAATCCTCCTATATGCAAATTTTCCAAAGGGGAAAGTAAATATTTTCTTTTCTTGATCCTCAGGAGCAATATGGATCTGAAAGTATCCGTAATAACCATCAAGAAAATAGTAATGGGAATTCCATACTAGCCTATCTAACATATGGAAAATGAATGGCAATGGGAAATGGTCCTTTCTAGTGTCTTGGTTTAATCAGTGATAGTCTATACAGACATGCCAACTATTTTGTACATGAGTTGGAGCCAATTCATTATTTTCATTTTTAATTACCATAAGACCAGTTTTTTTAGGAACCAATTGTACTGGACTGACCCAGTAGCTATCAAATATGGGGTAAATGATTCCATTATCCAATAATTTTGTTACCTTCTTTTTAACAACATCTAGGAGGTTTGGGTTTAGTCGACGTTGTGCTTGCCTCACTGGTTTAGCCTCATCATTTAACAATATATGATGTGTTCAAATTGATGGGATAATTACAGGAATGTCAACAAGTGTCCATCCCAAAGATTTTTTATACTCCCTCAAAAGTTCAAGCAGTCACAATTTATGGTTAGGAGGTAGTGAACTAGCAATGATGATAGGAAACTTGTTTCCATTCTCAATATAAGAATATTTTAAATCTTGAGGCAGTTGTTTTATTTCCAATTAAAGGGGATTTTGGATTTATGGGAGTGCGTGTGAAATTGATAGGTCACTAATCTCATCTAATTGCTTAATGGTATCATCCTCGTATGAGGAATGAGCTTTTACAAGCTTATTAGTATCATCGATGGTCATCTGATCCTTAGTGTTCAAAAAATAATCGATTAACAAACATGCATGACATTTTTCTAGGAAACTACAACAATCAATGCATGATTCATTACCTATAATTTAAATCAAGTATAAAAACTTGAAAATATAATTGGGGGAAAGAAATGATGTTTTTTCAGGGGAAGGGAGTACATCAATTGAATTTACAAAGAGAGAGGAATGTTCTTCTTAGGGGTTCTTTATGGAATCAAAGATGTGGAAGTGGAAAATGTCACCACCAAACTCCATAGATAATGTACCATTATGGAGTTCTAAACTTCTTTCCATAGAGGGATTCATAAGGAGCCATGTGAATGTGCAAGTTAAATCTATTATTGTGTGAAAACTCAACCAGAGGAAGGTGTTGATCCCAACCACCTTCTAAATCCATAAAAAAAGATCTCAACATATCCTTTAGGGTTTGAACTATTCTCTTAGACTAACCATCTATCTAAGGATGATACGTAGTGCTGAAACTCAACTCTATATCCAGATTCTACTGAAGACTTCACTAAAACTTCAAGGTAAATCTTGGATCCTAATCATACATAATAAAATATAGTACTCCATGCAACCTTACCACTTCCTTAATGTATATCCTATAAAGATGATCCAAATATAAATATTCTCTTATAGTGATGAAGTGTACTTATTTTTTAAGGTGATCGACTACAACCCATATAGAATTATTTTTTTAGATTTTTTGGGGAGTCCAATGAAAAAATCCATGGTGAATTTTTCCCATTTCCATTCCGGTATAGGTAATGGTTGTAATATCCCCTTAGAATTTTTTCTCTTGGCCTTAAATTTCTAACATTCCAAGCACCGAGATACAAACTCTGTGTTATCTCTCTTCATGCCATCCCACCAAAAATACTCTTTCAAATCTTGATACATCTCTATACTTCCAGGATGAATAGAGAATGAAGAACTATGAGCCACTTATAATATCTCCTTCTTCAAATATGATATGTCCAGAACACAAATGAGGCTCTTGAAACTTATCATTACATCATAATTAGGGTTGAACTTAGGAACATTTCTCACTTTATTTTGAAACTCCATATCATTCTTCTACACCTCTTTTATCCTCACATGGATAGATAGTTGAACACTTATTTGAGAAATATAAGATTTCTCCCCATATTTCAAGATTTCAAGATCCATCCTTTGAAAATCCGTAAATTTTCAATCTTTTGTGATCCTTATCATGGATAATCTAGTATGATCCTTTTGATTCAAAGCATCTTCCACCTTGTTCCCTTTCCCAGGGTGATAGTGTATTGAGTAGTTATAATCTTTAATCAGTTCCAACCATCTTTTCTAGCGCATATTAAACTCTTTATGTGTGAATATATACTTTAAATTGTTGTGATTGGTATATATACCATACTTTTCCCCATTAAGATAATTCCTCCATATATTTAATTAAAAAAATACCACATCTAACTCCAAATCATGAGTTGGATAATTTTGTTTATAAACCTTCAATTTTTGTGAGGAAAAAGCTATAACCATGTAATTTTTCATGAGAATTCATCTCAATCCCTTCTTGGATGCATTAATATAGATTTAAACCCCTTCTCTGTTGTAGGGGAATGTAAGAACATGTGATTTAACTAATATTATCTTCAGTTCCTTGAAATTTTCCTCACATTCATCTATCCAGAGGAATTTGGATCCCTTCTGAGATAACTTGGTGAGTGGATTAGATAGTCGTGATAAATTATCCAAAAACCATTGATAATATCTAGCCAAACCATGAAACCTTCATATCTCATTTACCATGGTTTTTCTGGGCCAATGTTCAATAGCCTCCATATTTGATGGATCTACTGATACACCCTCACTTGAGATTATATGACCTAAAAATGCAACCTTTTGTAGAAAAAAGTCACACTTTGTAAATTTTTCATACATTTTATCATTATTTATTGTCTTCATCTAAATTCTCAAGTGATTTTCATGTTATTCCTTTATATTTTAATAAATAATAATATTTTTTATAAATATTACCATAAACTAATCCAGGTCATCTCTAAAGACTCTATTCATTAAATCTATGAATATAGTGGGGGCATTAGTAAGACTGAATGGAATCACTATATACTTATAGTGTCTCTACCTTGTATGGAATGTTTTCTTGGGTATATCCTCCTTCTTTACCCTCAATTTATGATATCCAGAATGAAGTTCAATCTTGGAAAAGTATTGAGCTCCACACAATTGATCAAAAAAGTCATCAATACGGGGTAGAGGATACTTTTTCTTGATTGTGATCTTGTTTAGCTCTCAATAATCAATTCAGAGTCACATTAATCCATATTTATTCTTAAAAAAAGAATCGGTGCACCCCAAGATGACACACAAGGATAAATATATCCATTTTCATGGTTCTCCTAGAGTCACTTCTTCAATTCATGTAACTCGGTCAGGGACATTCTATAGGGATCCTCTAAAATAGGTGTGGCACCAGGTATGAGTTCTATTGATAACTCAACTTCATGTTTCGATGTAATACTGAGAAAATATTCCAAAAATACATTAATAAAATCTCACACAATAGGCATATCATCGAGGTTGAGTTTCTCCCCTAACTATTTGAGACAAACACACCCTTTTAATGGGAATCCAGACCTATACAATATATGTGATCTCTATCAAAAGATCATATTTATCATCATACTAATAGATAATAATAGGTTGATCTGGAATATCAAATGTGACTTACCTTTCTTGTAAATGGATGTTGGTTTTATATAGATAAATCCAATTCATGAATAATATAACATCAAATTAAGCTATAGAGATAATAAGAAGATTTATAAGAAGCTCTTTCCTAAAAACTACAATAGGATAAGAATCATAGACTTCAGATATGATCATTATACCATTAGGGTTTTTCATTGCTAATTCAACATCTAATCATTAAGTTGGTACTATGATTACCTTATAAAAAATCTTATATATAAATTAGTGGGTAGATCCAGAGAAAAATAAGACGTTTTGTAGTTCTAGAGTAGATAGTAAGTGTATCTTTCACTGTGTCGTTATCATAACCCTCATCATAAATAGTGATTGCATGAGATTTCCCTTTTCACCTTGGCTTAATAGGTTAATGACATCAATCATCATCATTAACCTTCAGAATTGAGCATTGGTTAGCATAATTCCCATACTCCTTTCATTTTAATCATTAGAGCATGGGTGTTGCATTAGTGGGAATATTCTTCTCTTACATTTCATTAACCAGCCTATTTATTTCATTTAGACATTAACAAGATTTATTTCCCACCCTTATATATTTAAATAAACTCCTAGTTCCATTCAATCAGTTCCATTAATGTTTCTTCACACATTTCTAGCATATAGATGGCTGGAATTTCTTTCCACCATGTGATTTATTCAAGTTTCCATGAGACTCGATCTTCCTTTTCCTATCAAAACCATGGGAATGGTGGAAATATCCAATTTACATTTCCTAAATTATTTCTTCATCACTACTAAAGTATCTTATAGATAACACCTTTTGGAGACTTGGTTTTATGACACCAAAGAATTGATCAACCTTACTTTTAGGTTGGATGATAATACTAGGAGAGTACCTTATAGGTCTTGTAAAATTTTCCTCATAGGTACCAATGGATTTACTATCCTTCTACTTTAGCTTAAGGAATTACTTATCCATTTTCATATGAATAATGTGAGGAAATTAATTATTGAAAAATAATCTCCTAAGCTCATCCCACTCTATAGAGTCAATTTCTTTCTATTCACTAGTGTTCTTGATAAGAGCCTTCCATTGATATACTTCACCTTCCAAATGATAAATAGTCAAAATTTATTTTCATACTCCAAAAACCAGAGAACAAAAAATATCTTTTTAGTGGTATCGATTCATTGCTTATCAACTAGTGGATTAGTGGAACCACTAAATGAAGGTGGGTTTTGCCTCAGGAAGGACTCAATAGAATTTTTTCCCTCCTTTTCTCATTTGGAAGCTTAGTGTGATTCATAGAATGAGAAATTTATGTGAGCATAACAATGATATTTTTCATTCCACCTCCCATGACATTTGGTTTATCAAAGGGGAAATCATTTTATTTTCCATCACATTAAGCATTAACACAGTTACTTTGGGTTCCATCCATTAACTAAAAAATCATTTTAAGAAACAATAATCATAGTTGGGAATCACATAATCATGTAAAATCACTAATATGATATCTAAATCATGACACCATCTTTTCAATATATTACACCTTTGGATTAACCTAGGTCATTCAAAGTCATTATTCAAATCCTTTATGATAGTTTGTGTATAGTTTTTGAATTTCCAAAACCTATCACTTAGGTGTTAAACTAGGTGTGTAATAAGGTCAGTTTTCATGAACTAGTTGACGGTCAAGCCTAGCTCAATGTTCCCTTTTAAAAGTTATTACCCCTAGGTAAAACTATGCTAGAGCCACATCCTCTTATATTTTCTAGATAGGGATGTAATTTCTTGGAAACTACTTGATATATCCTTTACCAAAATTCCATAATATTTTCCTACACTTTGACTTATCCTTATACTTATCCTTATACATGTCCCTATGGATATAACTAATGTTTTCTCATCCTAGTTTCCAAATGTTAACTAAACATTTGCTCTCATAACAACTATAATGACCTATGATTTTCATACATAAATATTACATCTTTTTAGATGAATATTCAATACATTTCACAAATACACACCTGGGGATCATAAAGGTTTAGTGTATTTGGATACTAGTTACACAATATTCTTATTTCATGAAAAATATTCAACATCTCCCATAAATATCATCTCATTTAGTACTCTTTATAGAAAAACCTTACTTAAACATTTATTCATAGCCTAGGGAAAGGAAACATAAGAAAGGGTGAGCTCAGATGGTCAGTAAGGGTAAACATGGAATATATCAATCAATGATCATATGAAAGCATAAGATAAACATAAGGGTATGATATTATAAATATAACTTACAAATTCCATACCCAATCTATCATTGATCATAAACATGATTCATGGCATAAAACATTATCATTTCAAAAGACATGACCTATAAGAGTGAGAAATCATCATAAATCAATCATAAACCATAAGTTCATTTCATATAAGTGTGTCACCATCATAAGTATAGAAATAAATTCATATGTAAATGTTAACATATGAGACCTTTAAAACATAACATATTAGGAATCAACATTAGTTTCTCATTTCATAACGGATCAAACTCATCACCTATTTCCCATAGTCGATCAATCCCATCGACATGTTTCTCAAAGTGGATCAAGCACATAGTCCTATTTACCATAGCTATCTCATGAGATTAAATGCTTCACCCAATTCATTTTAGAGAGATATAGGTCTCACCCATTATATAATAAAAATAATACATATGTGTACCACAAGATCATAAATCATTCATCAAATCAGAACCCATGAAAAGAAATGGGTTACATAAACACTTCATCATAGCATAGCCTATGGAAAAGAAACAACTTTCATAAACATTTCATAATTTCATCATATAATAACCCATGTAAAAGGAACCGATTTCATAAAAAAATCATCATATCATAACTCGTGGAAAAGGAACGGGTTTCATAAACATCATGTCTTAATACACATAAATAATATTGATAAAGAATAAGGATAGTGCCATTGGATCATATCCCTGGTAAAGCTTATTTTACATCAAAGGATGTTATCTTAGTTGTAAAATTATTTTGAAAGATCACTTGGAACATTTTTTGAGGAAAATAACCTTCTCACCTTGAAATCATTATTTGAAATCTGAAAACATCCTAAATTTTAAAGAAAAAAAATTATTTGCAAATAAACATGGAAACTTGTAATAGAAGCTTTAAATCATTGAGTGGTAATGATGGTAGAAAATATCATTCATGTTGTACACATCAAAATGAATATTCCTTTTAGATTTTTAGTAAAAAGTCAAAAGAGCCTTGTTTGGAATACGATAAGAATATTCCTTTTAAACCATTATGTAAAAAGTCAAAAATGGGTAAAAATTTATTTAAAAATCATAGTAAAATAGTAAAAACTTTCTTTAAAACATTTTTAGAAAACATGTACATTAATGAAAAGGGTTTTTCGAATGAAGAGAGAAATAAATTCAATTTTTCATTAAAAACATTCTATTGGAATATTGAGTATATAAAGAGAGTAAAATAAAATGAAAACATGTATTTTTAATAAATAACCAAATTAAAATAAAATAAATAAGTTTCTTTATAGGTAGATAATAATATCTGATCATTGTAAGCATATCATAAACAATCCCGATAAACAATGAGATTGTAACATTAAACCTTTACCACTTTGGCATATTCTGAATTATAAGTCCCATGAAAGGAATAAAATTAAATGGAAATTTATATCCCATAATTTTCATTATAATGATAATAAAATACATTCATATTTATTATATACATCCCAAAAAAGAAATATGTGGTGTATAGGTCATGTGTCTCACATAAATAAAAGTGAGATGAAAATCTCTTACCTCAAGTCTCAACTTCATTCGTACACTTTCAGACCTATTGAATAATAAATATAAGTTTATTATAAATATATTAAAAAACCATAATAATATTTACAATATCATATATGATTTACTTATGACCATTTATTACTCGTTTATTAAAAATTCCTTCTTAAAATCATGTTTCAGGTAAAAACTGCTTCATTTTTCATGTATGTTTTGGTTTGGTGTTTTTGGTTATTTTACTTTGATAATGGTTCCATAATCTACATAATTTTAACCATTATATTAATATAATATATATTTATTATATATTTATTTATATTAATCCATTAAATAGAGACAGAAAATGAATTACACCATTCATGGAGACAGTAGATCATATGTATGCATGAACATTGTTTCCATTTTCTCGACAGATGAAACAAAATAAAGGTAAATAATATATTAAATTTATATAATTATTTATATTTCATATATATCACATATTTTCATTAAACTTATCCTTATTACCATCCATGTAATGCATAATTGAAGAACAAATCACATCGCTTCGTGAGGTGATAGTCCACCGTACACATTAGCGGAATTATCATATTCCCACAAAATGGAAAGTAAGAAGGTATATGTGATATTATAATTAAATAATTATAATTATGTCATAAATATCATATATAAAAATTAAATCTTTCATTATATCCAACTGTGATGGGTGGCAATGTAAAATGAATTACATCGGTTTGTGGGGCGGTAATCCGTTATATACACAATCAACATTTTTGTTTACTACTTGATGAAAGAGGAGATAGATATAGGTCATTAAATTAACATAATAATATATAATTATATGGGAGATACTGAATTTATTATATCATCATGGTTGAATAATATTTTAAGGAGTTAGAGGAAGAGATAAAATGAAAACGCATGGTTAGGGACTATACCTCTTCTTCGGAGAACCCCTTTAGGTTTACACTTAAAGCCTTCTTAAGAGGGTTTCCAAATCAAAATAAGGCCTGTATAATGTGGGGAGGGAAGTAAGTAATGTATTTTTTTCAATTATTTTTTGAAATAAATAATTTTTGAAGTGTGAAGAGGATAGGATAGGGGGTGGCCATTTATAAGTGGGGGAGAGGACACACTTTGAATTTTCGAAAAGAAAAATGGGTACCCGCATTTTAAATATTCCACAAGGATCCAAAAATGAATCATTATAAAGCCTTATATGATATAAGGTTTAAATATTTATATAAAATGGTAATGGGACAAGTTTATAGGACATTTTACCCCTTATCGTTTTAGTTTAACCCCCCGATAAACCCGTTTTAACCTTAACCACAATAATTAATTTTTACAGTTTTCACTATTCGTTTTAACCAAAAATTAAGTTGAATTTATTATATAATATTAATTATTATGATTAAAAATATATAATACATTTTTTCAAATTCCATTCACATAATTTGAAAATTTTAATTTAAAATTAAACTCGTAGACGGGATGAAAAAGCGGTTTTCCAAAGAAAACATTTTCGTAAGTATAGAAAGTTTTAATATAAAAATTCAATATTAAATAGATTCTAATTATCTAAATTGGATTAATAAATATATAATTGAACTAATTTTACTTTTAAATCATTTTTAAATAATATGTAACTTTTAAAATTCTTTAAATAAAAAAAAGTAGTTTTTAATAAAAAACAATATTTTTCACTATACACTGAAAAAATTAATCTTTTCAAAAAATTCTCAAAAAATCACCCTAATATAATTTTGACATGTTTTTTATAAAAATTAATTTAATTTTTTAAAATAAATTTTCTAAAATTTTCAAAAAATAATTTTATTATTTGTTCACAAAAATAAATAAAAAACATTTTTTGAGAAAAAAATGTATTTTCAAACCATATAAAAACTTTACTAAAAATTAAGTACTTATTTATAAATATATTTTATTTATCTAAAACATTTATATTTAATTTTAAAAACAAGTTTATTATTATTCACACCGCTAAATTTAATTACTAGGTTATAACTGTCAAGTTTAAATAATAATATTAATAGTATATTGTGATTCGTTAAAACATGGTGTTGCGTATAACACAAGCTATCGAATTAATTAAATTTATTGGAAAAAATATATTTTGATAAAATATTAAGGTGTTACACCTAGTGTTTTAGATAAAAAATACTAAAAAAATTATGGTATAAACTTGTCAACTGTTATCAGTTGTACTTGACAAAGAATTATTATTTCCATAGCTAGGTATGAGTCTAATAATTTATATTCATTACTTATTGCCACTATTAGATATCAATGATTCTATTATTACTGAATTTTTAATTATGTGTATCATACTTATAAAAAATTAATTTCAAAAAAGAAATAATGTCTCATTGTTTCTAACAAAACACTAAGATAAATGTATAGGTAACACTTAATACAAATAATAGTTCAACTTGAATATATCTACTGGGAAATGAGAAGTTATGAAAGTATCCATTCTTATAATAAAACCACACTTTTCAACCTATAAGATAATTCCCCTTTATTTTTGAATCCATGTGCTTCTCACGAATGGCATAGAAATTACCCTTCCTCAGCACCTGGGAGAATAACACCATACTTCTAGTAATATTTCTTTCTTAGTTCTATTATTTGAATACAAGATGGTATTTAATACTCAATAATTAAAACATTATAATCCATGATGAATATATTTAAATTAAATGTAATTTCATGTGTCTTCATCAATTTTATTGCAATTATCTTTAAAATGACCCTTTTATTCACATGAGAATCAAGTAGCCTTCTGATCATCGTATTACCTCTAAATATTTTGTGCCATTGAAGGGAATTTTAAAAACACCATTTACTATAAAAATAGTCATGGTATTTTCAACTCGTTCCCTTCAAGTTGTTCACCATAAAGGTTGTGAAACCAAGTTCCCCACAACCCTTATTTCCCTAGTGAAGTTTACTCAAAAGATTCTCGATTTGTTCACTTTCATTGTTCATCTCATAATACTAGATTAATAGGAAGAACCCAGAAGGTAAGGATGATAGTATAAGATTAATTGATAATTTATTATCCATATGTAATCACAAACTTCGCTAACTGATCAATTTACTTTGGTATATTGAAGACAAGATCAATAACTAAGTATTGTATTCCAGTTTACACTAGTATAGTGTAGTAATAATATCATTTATATAAAGCCACTCTTTCTTCTTCTAAAGAGATAGAAGATGAAATTTGATGGTATAAGAATCCATGTCCTTATGTTTCATTATTAGTTCTCAAGATATAATTGATAGCCTGACGTAATGGAAGATAGGCGTATACCCATGTACCTCATGTCGGCGTCCTTCTGACCTTCACTTTTTAGGTGAGGTGGTTGAACAAGTATTAATAATTCCACAACATAATATAAATTTTCCTATTGTAGTTCAGTTTATAAACAATTGTACAGCCCTTAGAATTATTTTTTGTTTAGGACACAGTCTTTGTCCAAATAATCACAGTGTTATGCCAATTTCTATTTCCATATTCTATATTAAGAGCATATTTTAGTTTTATCTTGATTACTAAATGATGTGATGTAATGAATTTTATTTATTATTCTCATATTATTTTATCGAAACCTGATATCCCTCACCATTATTTTTGAAATATCATGTCGTGTGGATATTCTAGTGGCAAGGATCCATTTGCCCCTTCTTATAACCCAAACGGGGGGCCTGACAAGCTATTCGAAGGTATTTAGGTGGGTATAACTTTACAAGTGCATTAAATCACAACTCTTTGATCAGTTGAGTGGAATCCTCAATCCTAAAATCCAATAGTTGGATTTCCCCAACACTTTCCTACTAGTTTCACTATTTCTCATGGAGACGATCAACCCTTAATGCGAACTAGAATAAGTCAACCCAAAACTCAAGATATAAATTCATTGATAATTGAAATCACCCCAATGGAGCTTGGTCAAGAACTTTGAGCGATGGTATGATTTCTACCCCAATTAGTGTAAGGTTATCCCAACTTAATATATTAATTTTTGGGATTTCATATTTTATGCATAAATTTCTCATTTTAGATTAGTGCATGAATGTTAATATTAAGTGGATTTTAATTTAGTTATTATCCATGTTTGGATAAAATTTATGAATGATTCAATTCTGTTTTAGTTCCATCTTGCATGATTGTTAATTCATTAATTATGTTATCATGATAAAGCATCCATAAATAAATTATCCATGAAACTTGATAGAAATAAAATAATAAAAGTGGTATAATCATGAGATTTTTGTAATGGTTGGTTTATCTAGAGGACGATAAACTAGCCCTCAACCCTAGGGGGAAACACCTTAAACCATAACTTGGTTCATGTTGCATCATTCCACCTATCCACCTATGGACCTCCTAGATTGGTTTCACCTTGGATATGAACTTGAATCATATTCATTCATTTGGGTGCTTCATCCATTACATAAGTTTTACTCACACGCAGGTGAGGGGAACCAAAATATTGGTTTAGGGGTTTACATAAAAAAACACTAGCATGCAGGCCCTTATATAATGAGAGAAGGGTATGACACATAGGCCATCGATTTAATTTTATAATAATAATAATAAATTAAATGGAAACCAATGACATTCACAGGTCTGTTCTAAGATCATGATCATCCAAACACGTGCAATGAACATATATTTTCAATCTAGCCAGCAATCACATCAATTCATTCTTTAATTAAGATAAAACACCATGAATTAATGCGATTAATTATCTGATTAATAGATTAATTTAATTTATCTTAATTTCATCCAAATTTTCCAAGAAATTTCCATCATCCATAATTTTAAACAAATTAAATTAATTAATTTTATTTAAAATTAATAAAGTGCACAAGTGTACATAGAGGTGATGGTATGTATCCATCCAAACTATTTTTCAGGGTCCTTTTACTATATACTCACATGGAATCCCATATATATGGCTTGATACATAATTAGAAGGCATGTACTATCAATAAATGACACGTAGACACATGTAAATAACACAGTATGTAATTTTATTAATGCACAGTGAGTACGCTACAAGTAAAGACCATACACAACTTGTAGTTCAAAATTTAATATGGAAAATAATTTAATGTATAGTTAATAATCCTATTACATGTCATGTACTATCAATAAATGACACAAATACATGTGTTGGATAGGTTTAATTATATAATTAATTTTACCTCTATGTTAAATTAATTACATGAGGTATAGTAGGTTACATGGTGTGTATTGGGGATACACGCCCTGTAATATCTTTTTCCCATGTCCACGACACCTGCCTAAGTATTGGGCATTCTTTTCAACCATAAATGTTTGTGGAGTACACGATGTTTATGCTAGTTATAAGTTGTGTGTCCTCAGTGTTACATGATTCGTTAGTCCCTATGTTGTGTAATAAATGCATGACATGACTTAGACCTCGTGTTTTCTACTAAGAAAAAATTTAAACTAAATGATGTGTAATTGATTTATACAGTGTGTATTCTAACAAACCATGTGTCAGTCTGGCATGTTCAACATGTGGTATACGGTTAATTTAATTTGCATACAGTTCTTATAGGACGACCCAATTTTATCACAGTTCATCATGGTGTAATTAACATGAGTACACAACGTGTTCCAATGGGTTACATGTTGCGTATTCTTGTGTTATATAGATGGAACCTTTGGCACCTTCAAACGGATTCTTCAAATATTCTTCATATAAATTTAACCTTCTCTTGGTTATATGAGCAAGAACAAAGAAGGGAAGAGAATAATTTCAATGCATAGATTTAAAGAACAATTAAACTGAACTAAAAACTAACAACAAATGCATATAAATCAATGAATAAAAAATAATTATAAATTTATTATGTGACTTCTCTGATACCACTTTTTGGTTCTAGTCACAACGAAAGCCCCTATTAGCCCATATCCAACTCGACATTTTTTCCTAATCAATGAATAATCTAACATGTACATGATAAAGAATCTCCCGATCAATATAATTAAAACAATGATTAATTAAAAATTACATCAGAACCAAGAAGACAAGATTATCACATATAATTTATAATTAATTTATTTAGATAAATAATTTCTTTGTATTGAAATTTTTTTCGTTGATGAATCAGTTTACCACTTCTTGGTGTACTGTCATTGCGTTGAGAAGATCCAAGGATAGGATCCTTCTAGTAGTGATTCACACATGCTTTGTGAACATTTGATCATCATCGTAAAATTATCTAAGTGCTAGCACAGGTGTTCTAATTCTTATGTTGATTGATGTTGATTGCAACAAAATCCTTCGAGGAAAGATGGAATCACTCTCGTTCTCTCTAGTATTGAGAGGGTGGAGGAGGAGGATCATCCTCCATTATTGAATGTGTTCTAGGATGAAATATATTTAGGGTTTCATTGTGCACAACGATGATTAGGTTTAAAAATAGAATAATTGGTTTTAAATAAAGTTAGGGTTAACAAATAAGAATTTCACATGGTCCCTAATTATTTTTTAAAATCCTTGGAAAACCCTATGTCTAAATAATAATAATATTATTATTTACTTGATATGTTCTAATCATGCAGATAAAATAAATATTATTTCCAAGAATGAATAAATTAATATTTATTCAAATAATATTTAATATGACATTTATCACTCGATAATTAAAATTAATTCAAAAATCATCATCATTATTTATCAAGCCTTGAATAGTGACTATTTATGTAATAAATAAATATTACTGCATTATTTAGGGATGACAACAAGTCAGGTGCCCATGAAATTTGGGGTACCCGAACCCTAACCCGTTTGTTTTTACAAAACCCTAACCCAAACTCTAACCTTAAATCATTTATTTCTTAAATTCATTACCCTAACCCTATACTATTACATTTTTAACTACCCATTTAAGTACCCTAACTCTTTTAATTACCCAGTTAAAAATTCAAATATTAAAATTTTATTTATAAACCTAGAATAATCATATCAAAAAACTAAGTAAATATATTTTGTAATTATACTTTATTTAGTAATATGTTGTCAATTAATTCAAATATAAAATTTAATTATAAATATAATATTGACTGAACTCAAAGTAAATAAATAATTTTTTATAATTGTGATGTTATTTAAAAATTTATTATTGATTAATTAATAATAATTTGCATAATCGAGTTCAGGTTTATGGTACCCTAAGAGTACTACTCTAACCCTGCTTCTTTATTAACCAGGTTTCCAATTTGCTACCATAGACTTATAAATACTTGATTAACCACTACCCCAACCCTATTTAATCGAGTCAGGTAGTGTCTGGTACCCGGATAATAGGTACCTATTACCATCCCTAGTGTTATTCTCCAATAAATAAATAAATATTATATTCAAAAAATCAATAAATAAATTTTTATTAAACATTCATGTAATAAATTAAATAAATATTTGTTACTTTATGAATGAGACAGAATAAATAAATATTATATATTCATATAATTAATAATTACCTTATGAAATGAATATTTATTTAATATCCAACTCACATAATATTCTATCAAATAGATGGTAACATAATATATGCAATCAATTAAACATGAGTAATTGTCAACCCATGTATGAGAATAATATTTATTCAACATGTTAGAGTCAAATAGAATTTAACTGAGGTTTTGAATACACTTAATGTATGACCCTCTAGACCCCTTTCTCAGTGGAATTAGGTTGTTACATGTAAATTTTAAGGATAACATCTAATAACATGTCAAGACAACCATACAGAAAGAGTTTAAATGCCACAATTACAATAACCACATACAAAAATACATAATGTAATACAATATCTTTATCACGGTATCTTTAATCAAGTAGGTTGCATGTTGGTGTCATCAGCCTATGTGTTCAGTTTCTTTCTTTGAATTTTAAAAAATGAACTTGCCAACAAAATTTCATGATCAGGGAATTAATCAAATAGTTCCATTTGCATCAATGAGATTGAGATATCAACTTTTGTTAAAGTATAGAAGGGGCCAATAATTTCTCACATTATTCATTAATATAATGTCAGTCATGATGAACCCAATATATCATACCTCTTCGTGAGCATATGTCATCACATGTTTCATCAATACATCAAAGTACATGACTTGTGATATGTATTAATAATAATATTAAAGTCTAAGGATCATTACATGCATCCGTATATAGAAACATACAATGACACAAATAAATATGGATTACTACCAATGGGTCATGTTCTCATAATCTCTTTCCCTAAAGATTACCAAGGGTGTACACCATGAGAAAGTGTTTCAAAGTCCTATGAGTCCCCACCACTCATATCCTGTATTATTTGTGTCCCTGTTAAATTTGGAATTATTTGTTGTTACAAATTAAAATTTTATGCTTTTTATTTTTTGATGCAATTAATAATCTCTTATTTTATGTTTTTTCCCTTTTATTTTAGTTTTATTAAGCTTAGAATTGTTTTGGAAGTATTTTGGTTGTATTTTTTTACCTTTTCATAAGTTTACTTTACCCTTATGTGAGGGTAAGTTACCTTTATGTGAGGTGTGTTTACCCTTGCATGAGACAGTTGTTACCCTTATATGGGTGCGCATTTACCCTTACATTGTTCTATGTTTTCCCAGATGACCCTTGCATAAGTGGGTTTGTACCCTTACATAATCTTTTGAATGTTGGAGTTGCTTTTAGGTAGGGGTTTCGTAGCATCGGTATTGTGGAAGTTACCTTTACATGAGGTCTGAGGTACCTTTATATGGTAGTGGAGGGGGGTTCTTGTTACCTTTACATGGGATTGGGTTACCCTTATGTATCCAGTGTATTGGAGTAGCTACCTTTATGCAAGATATGGGGTAACCTTATGCAGGTAGTGCATTAGAGTGGGTTACCCTTATGTGAGGGTCGTGAAACCCTTAGGTGGCACCTTGGAGACCCTTACATAGTGGGTTGTAGTTCTCATTACCCTTATGTATCAGCCCAAGTTACCCTTAAGCGGGGTTGGGACCCTTCTGTAACGTGATTGGGTGACCTTTACGTGGATCATCCATTGAAGTCCCTTGTGTGAAGGTATTCATTTGATATTTTGTTACAACATCTTCTTCCCAAAGATCCTTGTCTATCCATATATACCAAATTTGTTTGAGGTTATTTGAGGGTCTGTTTCTTCAAAGTTTAAGTTTCCAAGATCCCTGCTTGTGCCGAGAGAGATAGAATCAAATACCTAGAGAGAAGGTGAATCTGATATAAATCAAAGAGGATAGTGGAAATCTAGAGAGGGAAATCTCATTGTTGGTTTTGATTGGTAGCACCATACACATTTGGTTCTAGTAGCACTATATTGGTTAAGAGCTCGTAGTTTTTGAGCTCTTGTGGTGGATCAAATAGCTATGATGATTCTTGGAGGGTTTCTCTATAGGTGAGGTCGGCCCTGGTTAGTGGTTTCATGCCTGGTTTCTCTTGTTCCTATTTAAGTTTTACCCAAGTTATTTCATTATCGTTTGCTTGTTCCTTTTGCGTGTAGGTGTCTAGTTCCTTTGGTATTTTCTATTTTTATTGTTTATTCTTCCTCGATTTTCTGTTTATAATCATCCATTATTTTATTTTCTTGTTAATAAGGAGAAATATGTGGGGGGGTGTTCTTGTCATGGAGTAGGATCAAAAGATCTAAACCACTTAAATCTTGTGTTCTTTCACTTTTCTATATTGTTTTTACTATTCTCGTTATGGGGTTTTTCATGCTACTGTTCCCATCAAGTTTACTTTTGTTCCCTTTTTTTATTCCTCTTTCTTTTTCAAAGTTCATTATTTTAGCTCAAGTCACGTTGTTTGTGTTTTGTTATGGGATGTGATGTCAGATACTTCCTCCCACCTTAGATAATTGTGTGTCACCAGTGATGCCCCCCCCCCCAAAAGTGGTATCATAGCTAGTTTTATCTAGTTTAAAAATGTCTTCGAGTAGATTAAAGGTAGATAAGTTCAATGGAGAGAATGATTTTAATTTGTGGAGAGTAAAAATGCATGATCTTCTTTTCCACAATGGACTTGATGAAACTTTGGCATGATCTAAGATGGAAATAACCATTATTTTTTCTATAGTAGAGAGACCTTGACCTATTTTGAGGAAATTGACCCTAATATTTTAAATAAATCCCATTCACTATTGTTGTTGACCCTAGGTGATAAGGTTTTGAGGGAATTGGACCTTGAAACTTATTCTAGTGTAATCTAGCTAAATCATGAGCATCTTTACATGACTATATCCCTTATAGGAAGATTAAAAAAGAAAATTCATCTTTATAATTTCAAAATGGTCCCCGACACCTCTGTTTGGACTCGTTTAGATAGTTTTAATAAGATGGTCATTAACATAGCTAGTGTAGATGATGATATTAATCATGAGGATAGAGCTTGTTATTGCTGAATTCCTTGGATAAATATTTTAATCTAATTAGAGATTCTATGATGTATAGAAGGGATTCCATTACTTTAGATGAAGTGTAGTTAGTTGTCTTATCAAGGGATCTTCAGATTCATGGTTTTGGAGATGGAGGGAAGTGGGGTGAAGTCTGAGCCTGAGTTGCTCGGTGTGATGGGTAAACCTAAGGAAAAAGTAGAGATAAGAAATATGGTAGTTGTTTTAGGAAGTTTAAGTATTATCAGTGTGGAAAATCCTTCCATATTAAGATATACTACCCTAAGGATCTGTATCAGGATAATATAGCCCAAAACAATGTAGTATACCTCAGTTTTGATAGTGCTAATGTTATCTGAGTCTAACTATAAACCCTTAGTATATAGTTTTTGTATCTCAAGGTTGTTTTTCTTCTACGTTCCTAGGACTAGCCTAACATTTGATTTGTAGGGACCCCTGATTGGAAGAGAGGGTGTGGGTAGGGCTAGCTTTTTGAGCTATTTGGGCTCATGTGGAGACTTTTCTCCTATCAGATTTCTATTTTGTTTTTTTTTTGTTCTATTATTTTCTTACTTATTGTATTAAGATTGTTTCACTTTTGAGCTGGTTTATACTTAGCATTGTTTTTTCATGTTTATTTTTGTTTGAGGAATTGGGTACTACTATGGGTTCTTTGGGTGTCCTGTATGAATAGGAGATCTAATAAATACCTCTAATGGAATGTGTGCGGTTGGTTATAGGTATGTGATGTGGAAGCTCAAGTAAGTGAAGGTATGAGTTCTGGTTAATGTAGTTTCTTAGTTTGTTTTTCTGAGCATGTTTTAGTTGTTTTTAGTAGTAGATGTGTTAGTACAGGCAGACATGTGCCATTATGGTATATACTAGGAAAATGGTTAGTCTAGGCTGATCAAGTTTGATCTTAGGGTCTTTTGTTAATGATGATTGTCTAAACCATCTAATAGGTTAGGATAGTATAATCCTATAAGAACATCAACCCTTTGTTTTTTACATTTTATTTTGTAAGGTAGATATTTTTTAAATTTGGCATGATTTTTTGTTTCAAATTAAAATGTCATACTTTTTATTTTTTGATGCCACAAATAATCACCTATTTCATATTTTTTCCCTTTTATTTTAATTTTTTTAAGATTAGAATTGTTTTGGTTGTATTCTGGTTGTCTTTGTTTACATTTACGCAAGTTTACTTTACCCTTACATGAGGGCAGGTTACCATTATGTGAGGTGTGTTTACCCTTACATGTGGTAAGTGTAACCCTTCTGTATGTAACAAATTGACCCAAGATACCCTCAAAAACTGGTATTTGAACTGGTATGTCACATACCTGAAGGGCGTTCCCAATTCTCATGGGCTGACGACTAGCACCCGGGTATCAAACAACAACTAGAGGAAATGATTTCACCCAAATCGAAACAATATACATGGCATATATATACAATGGAAAGAAAAGTGGGAAGAAACTAAAATAAATATTCCATAAACCATAGATAACAGCGGTAGTGATACAAACTAGAAGTAGCCAAAAAATCCTATAGTACATCTCCAACAAAACTAGGAGGGACAACTAAAACCAACGACTTATACTCCATGTGATAATATAGAAATATCTTACCATCTCACCACCAGCTACCCATACCTAGTAGACAAGAACCTCCCTACCTCACTATGGAACCTTGTCTTTTCTTGCATCAAAAGATAATACAAGGTATACACACTACTGAAGGGGTGTGCATGGTGTGAGATAAACTGGATCAATAGGATCCCACCCAGGTGTTTCATATAAAGTCTCTATAAAAATAATCTCAATATACTCATTTTAAATAAAACATATCATGCTAAGAAATAAAATAGTTTTATATCAAAAGCATGGTAAACATTTACCTTTTTCTATAGTTCTAAACAAGCCAAGTAAAATATATTCAAATAATAAATCCACATTTTTGAAAGCTGACATTGGGAGTAGAGGAACACCCCATGAGTGAACCCCCCATGATAAAATGGATGAGGCCCAATACTACATATTCCACCTAAGCACCCAAGGATTCCCATGTGCTACATTTATCAAATCAATTTCAAAGGGCTTCATATTTCACAAATTATTTCAAACAACCATTTATTATATCAAAAACATACTTTGAAAATCCATTTCGCAATCTATTTCACAATGATTTGAAAATACCTTTTCTTTTACCAAAATAAAGGAGAAACTATTTTTATCAAAAATCCATTTACACACACAAATCGATCATGCCAATTTATTTATAAAACAATTTATAAAACCAAGAGAAATTGCGATTCGTCCAACATAGGCGAGAGACGAAACCACTTACCTCATACTCAAGTCTCACAGTACATGCAATGGGACACACACACACCTGGAGGAACACAGAATGAAAAATGGAAGCCCTATAATCGATTCCCACATCTCAGAATTGAATTACATAAAAAAAATGATTAGTGGAGAGGATATATCAAAACATACCTAAAGGAACTAGCACATTGCACCATAACAAACACAAGGGTTGGCCCCCAGAAGATTATTTCACAACAGTTCTAAAAGGGATCAAACAAGCATCATCATATGATCAACTGATCCCATAAATGTAGCACAATGTCATTATCGCAACCAAGAGCAATGAAAAATTATAAAGGTATCTTACTCAAAGAAAAGAAATGCAACCAAGACAGAGATCGAGTGTCGAATTGTGGAACTCAAAAGAGAGAAGATCACCCAAATGCACCTAGAATATCCTAAGGTTTTAGGTAGGGAAGAAAAACGCTGAATGAGAGAAACGTCATGCGTGCGATATGATAAAACATATCGGGAAGGAGGGATTTACGTTGTAAATCCCTATTTTGCAACGTGAATCTCCCATAATTCATGTACGCCAAAAAAACACGTTGCCTCGGGTTAATTTATCCTTAGCAAAACATTTACAATATAAGGGGGGGTTTATGGCCTAAATTGATTTATGTTGTAAACTGATTTTATGACTTGTTCCCAATGATATATTTACACCATAAGTTAGGCATTTATGATGTAAATGTGCCATGCAGGAAGTGTCCATCCCAAGCTTTGTAGAAACTCCCAAAATTACTCCCATGCCCTTTGAACCTAGGATACATGCTCTTAAACACCAAAAGAGAGCATACCTTTTATCCAGGATGTTAGAATGTATATGTTCTTTTACCCTTACATGGTTTTGGTTTTTCTTGGATGGCCCCTACATAAGTGGGTTTTTACCCTTACGTAATCTTTTTAGTACAAGAGTTACCATTATGTAAAAGTTTATATACCCTTACGTAACCTCGATACTGTGGAAGTTAACTTTATGTGAGGTTTGACGTACTTACATGGCAGTGGAGTGGTTCGGTTTACCTTTATGTGGGAATAGGTTTCCATTATGTAACCAGTTGATTGGAGCGGCTACCTTTACACATGTTAGAGGTTACCCTTGCATAGGTAGTGAGCAGGAGAAGGTTACCCTTATATGAGGGTCATACTGCCCTTATATAACACCTTGGAGACCCTTACGTAGCAGGTTGCGATTCTTGGTACCGTAACGTAGCGGCCCAAGTTACCCTTAATTGGGACCCTTACATAGCGGTGAGGACCCTTTTTTAGCACGCCAGGGTGATCTTTACATGGAGGAGCTGCTGAAAACCCGTATGTGGAGGCAGTCGTTCGGGATTTTGTTGCAGCGACTTATCCCGAAAGTACCCTGATCATCCATGTGTCCAAAAGTTGTTAGAGGTTGTTTGGGGTCTTGTTTCTTCAAAGTTTAAGTGGTTGAGATCCCTTCTTGTTCTGAGAGAGAATAAGTTGAAAGTTTAGAGAGAAGGTGAAGCCAGGAGAAAATGGAGAGGAAGGTGAGGATCTAGAGAGGGAGAGATCATTGGTGGTTCTGATCGACAATGTCGTACGTGGTTAGTTCTAGGAGCACAATTCCGATGAATATCTCATGGATTTCGAGTTCTTGTGATGGATCAAATGACTATGATGATTCTTGGAGGGTTTCTCTACAGGTGAGGTCAACCCTGGTAAGGGGGTTCGGGCCTGGTTTCTCATATTTTTGTTAAAGTTTTACCCTATTTCTTTCATTGTTACTTGTTTGTTCCTTCTACGCATAGGTGTTTGGTTCCTCTTATGTTGTCTGTTATTATTGTTTCTTATTTCTTGATTTTAATATTGTAATATGTCATTAGTTTCTTTGCATAATAGTAATGAAAAAGGGGTTTGGGTGGTGTTCTTACTATGGAGTGGGATCAAAAGATCTGAACCGTGTAAATATTGTGTTCTTTCTATTTCCTATATTGTTTTTATTATTCTCGCTATAGTATTTTACGTGTTGTCGTGCCCATCGGGTTTTCTTCTATTCCCTTTTTATACCTCTTTCTTTTTTGAAGTTTATTGTTTTACCTCGGGTCTTGTTTGTGTTTTATCGTGGGATGGATTGTGCAATATTGCCTCCCACCATAGAGAAATGTATGTCTCATGTGTTTCCCCTCCTCTAACAGCCTCGTTAAATGATATTATTCAACTATAGAGCATATATTTAAGAATAATATCATAACAGTTTTAAGTTCTCACTATAGAATAGAACTACTATAACTTTTCAATTCAACAAATACTCAATGAAATTATCACATAGATGTCACACAGAAGAATGATCATCATGTGATAAATAATTAATTAATATCCAAGAATATGAATATTCCGGTAATCGAATGTACATAGTAGTTGATTCTAGAGCACCAACTCCAACATATGAAGTATTTTGAGTTTAGACTCCATGCTAATCAGTCAAGAGGTTTAACCAACTGGCCTGTATCAAATTGAAAACCTCACTACTTAATTCATATATTTTCAATATTATTTTTAGGTCCTTGACACATGGTTAATAATCACCTTTTCCATCTTTCTTGAAATTGATGTTGTGGTAATTTTTAGCAATATGAACCATTCTCATATATAATTTTGCTGAGACCACAATGATCAACACTCAAATTAAGATTAATTTGAAAAAAAATCCCCAATAAATTTCCTATTTTTACAAGCTTATTTACCTAATACAGTGGAACAAAAGGTATAATACTAGCATTTATATTTGAACTCAACATCATAATCTTCACTTCCCTCTATTCTAAATTTTACTTCATTTGTTTATACATTGTTGTTAGATAACTATGCATAATTTTTACTCATATACACTATTGTTAAATGACTATTATCACTAACTGATTTATTATATGAACAACCACTTATTAAATTAATTATTAATTAAGTTATTAATAAAAATTATAAATATTTTAAAATAGGGTCGGAAGGTCAATAATATATTCTATGAGACTCGAAGGCGATCGGGTAAATAAAAGGATGACGATCGCCGCATCTTAAAGTTTTGACAGTACATGTTATAAAATTTTAAAAGGGAGCCCAGAGCTGAAGAAATTCATCTGTTGGGTCCAACTGTCCATTCAGACTATTACTGTGGAAGAAGTTGAAAATTTTCAAAAGGATTTTCATCGTTTGTAGCTGGAATATGGAGGGATATCCTCGTAATCTCACACTTCTCTACTTATGTGGTATTTTGATCCTCCCATTTTACCTCTCCCTATTGCTTGAGCTTTCCAGCAGCTCTCCCACCATCTATATCGTCGTCGGCTGTCGTACATGGTGGTGTTTCCCTATGTTGAGCGATTAGAATAAGGCTTTTGGGCATGTTTGGTGTTTGAGATTCCACTAAAATTCATGTCTAATTTGTATTCTTCACAGGTTTCTATCACAGTTCTTGCTTTTTTCTACCATTTTTTTCCAAGATTATGACATTTCCACCAGTCTCATACATATTCATGGTTTGTTGTGATCTGCTAATCGCAAAGAGAGATGAATGGAAGAGGAAAGCAACCTTTTATTTCACAAACAGAGGTTACAAAATACCCCTTCCACACCTCCCTTTCTTTCTCACATGGAACTCTCTAGGTTCTCCCAAGGACAAGAGCTCTCTTGGATCAGAACTGATGAATGAAGGAAGCTCCCCAAGACCTCCTTAAATAGCCATGGTGGGAGGTGTCAAGTTTGACACAACTCCCACCAATCCCCCCACTAACCTTGGACTTCAAACATGGTGGTCACCTGCACCTTTTACAAATCCAATGGTTGTCAAAGGATTAGTTATTACATATTTAGAATGTGAAACATCCATATTGAATGTTATGGGTTGGTGAGGTAGGTGCACCAGCCACCTACAAGGCAGCTGGAAAAATACTCCATCAAATCTCCCCCTCCAACTACAACACACTGGATCATCTGTAAAGGTCTAGCTTCTCTTGAGAAACTACCTTTGTCAACATATTTTTTAGGTTCACCTTTGTGTGGATCTTCACAAGTCTCATTAGATGTCGATCCATCACTTTGTGTATCCACTGATAGCGACTCTCGATGTGCTTCATCTGGGAATGGTACATAGAGTTCTTGCTAAGTCCAAAGCACTTTGACTATCATAATGAACCTTGTACTCCTTCTGACTGAATCCATGCTCCTAGAAAAAATGCTTTATCCACAACATCTCATTTCCAACTTTCGAAGCAGCAATGTACACTGCTTCCGTTGTGGTTAAAGCAACACACTTCTACAACCTTGATTGTCATGATATAGCTCCTCTTGTAAATGTATAGATGTATCCTGATGTAGGCTTCCTACTATCAGGATTTCCATCCATGTATGCATTTGTATAGCCCTTCAAGAGAGGTCCATCTCCCCTGTATCACAAACATAGCTTTGAAGTACATTTCATATGCCTCAGAATCCACTTGATTGCATCCCAGAGCTGTTTCCCAAGATTGGAGAGAAATTAACTCATGATCGCCACCGCATGGGAAACGTCTAGTCTCGTGCTCATCATAGCGTACATCAAGATTCCAACTGATGAGGAGTATGGTATCATCTCAATCACCTCGATTTCTTCCTTGGATGATGGACATTAAAATCTTGCTCAACTTCAAATGACCAGGAAGAGGAATGCTCACTGGTTTGGATTTTTCTATATTCAAACAATTCAGAACGTGTTAAACATACTTCTCTTGAGATATCCATAACAACCTCCTCTTTCTATCACAAATGATCTGCATCCCTAGATGTTGTTGAGCTGCTCCCAAATCCTTTATATCAAAATACTTGGATAACTCCTTCAATTGGATGATCTTCGCTGCATCATTCCCAATGATCAACATGTCATCAACATAAAGTAGAATAGAAACAAAGTTACCATCTTAAAATATCTGGATGTAAACACATTGGTCCGCCTATGTCCCCTTGTGTCCATGACCCACCATGAATGAGTCAAACTTCTTGCACCACTGTCTAGGAGCTTCTTTTAGTCCGTACAAGCTCTTATTCAATTTTCAGATGAGTTTTTCTTGTCCAAAAACCTCAAAAAATTAGGTTTCTTCATATAGATCTCCTTGGAAAGGTCACCGTGAAGAAAAGTTTTCTTCGCGTCCATTTGTTCAAGCTCTAAGTTCAGGTGAGCCACCAATATGATAATGACTCGGATTGAAGCCATCTTCACCACGGGTGAAAAGATCTTGTCAAAGTCAACTCCTTTCTTCTGAAGGAATCCCTTGACTAATAACTGAGATTTGTGCTTTCTATCATTTTTTGTTGTCATCCTTCTTCATCTCGAACACTCATTTATTTGTTATTGTCTTCTTACCTTTGGGTAGTTCCACCAAATTGTATGTCTGTTTCTTCATCAAAGATCCATCTCATCCTCCATTGCATGCAACCACTTGAGTTTATCAGGATGAGACACCACTTCCTGGTATCCTTTTGGATCCCCCTCATCAGTCAACAATAGGTACTTGACTCCGAATATTTTTTTGACAGAATCCTTCCTTGTGAATATCTTAGAACTTGTGAAATGTTAGGTTTGGGAGGCACAACATCACCTAGCTCATGTGATGGTTCTTCAACTTCTTGTGGAGAGGATTGAGTCTCCCCCTACTCAATATCCTCCTTTACTACCTCCTGGTTCTCTACCGATGAGTCTTCTTGCACCTCCTCCTCTTCATTGATAGGTGGTGCTGGTACAGGTGTTGGATCATGAATTGATATCTCGACACTTTCCTTTCGAGACATTATAGGATTTTGGATATCCTTAGTCATTTGGTTCTCATGGAATACAACATCTCTTCTTCTAATAACCTTCTTCTCTTTCGGGTCCCAAATCTTGTATTTGAACTCCTCATCTACATAGATAATGAAGATGCATGGAGTTGATCTCTCATATAGCTTCTGCCTGAGCTCCTTGGATACATGTGAAAATTTCAAACATCCAAATACTCATAAATGAGAGTAAGAGAAACCATCTCTTCTGTGGGATCTCAAAATTCAGCAGGATCGATGGTGATCTATTGATAAGGTAGCATGCAACCTGAACAGCTTCTCCCCAAAATGGATTAGGTAGCTTAGTCAAACTCATCCCGCTCTACCTTCTCTATGATGGTTTTTTTCATCCTTTCTACAACTTTGTTGTGTTGTGTGGTGTGTGGGATCGTCCTCTCATGTCAGATTCCATGACTCCTACAATAAGCATCAAATTCCCTGGATGTGTACTCTACTCTATTGTCTGAACGAAGACACTTTAGTTTCCTTTAAGTTTCACACTCCACCATGGCGTGGAACATATTGAAGTAGTCTATTACTTGGTCCTTTGTCTACAAGAAGAACACCCACACCCTTCGAGATGCATCATCAATAAACGATAGAAAATATTTGTTAACTCCCAATGAATCCACCTCCATGGATCCACATACATCGGAGTGCACTAGATCTAGAAACTCTGATCTCCTTGATGAAGTGGTATTTAATGAGACTCTATGTTACTTCTCATACAAGCAGTATTTTCAAGGATCAATCAATGCATCCTTGTTAACACTGATATACTTCTTCTTTGTCAGGGCGAATAACCCTCTTTCACTCATGTGATCGAGTCGCCTATGCCACATATTGGATGATGTCTCTCCTTCCACCATGTTGAGGTTGTCTACACGTATCTTCATATGAGTTTTGTACAATGTACCGAATATGTTTCCTTAGGCAATGATGATGGCTCCTTTTGTCACCATGCTTCATTGCTAAAAATGTTGGAAAATCCTTATCGATCAAAGGATATACTTGATAATAGGTTGAGATGAAGGCTTGGAACATGTCAAACATCCTTCAGGGTGATTGTGTATCCAATGTTCATCTTGACTTGGATATCACCCATGCCAAAAATATTCACCGAAGTGGTATTCTCCATCTTGATTGTACCAAAGTCACCAGCTTGATAAGTCAATAAATACTCATGATGCAGAGTGTCATGGTATGATGCAACAGTATCAACCACCCATTCTGTGTTCTGTATTGATGTATGAAAGCATGTCTCTTCTTTGTCTTTGAATCAAAGCACAACTTCTCTGGTGATGGTTATAAGTGCATCTCCATTTCTTCTTTGTTGGTTGCTACTTTTTTCCTTTTCTTGTAGCAAATTTCAGTAGTTCTTCTTTATGTGTCCCTTCATGCCGCAATGGTAGCATTTGTATGTTGGCCTCATGTAATCTGTGGACCTTCCTCTACTCTTGCTTCGGTCTATACTTCCTATCTATCGACCTCCTCCTTGTTGTCTCTCTCACTTCTTCAAGACGAGATCTTGCATCTGGTTGCAACTTGCATCCTTCCTTTGGGACTCCTCATTGAACGATGCATCTTTTACCATTGTCATGGTAAGTTTTCCTATGGGCATTGAGTTGCTGAGTGAAACCACAAGTGTATCATAGCTATTGGGAAGTGTGCAGAGAAGGTGGTTCACCAGATCTTCACCATTCATAGCCTTACCTGCAGCCACCAATTGATTCACCGGATTTTGGAACTTGCTGGTGTGTTCGGCTATATATATTCTGCTCTGTAGTCAGAGATTCATCAACTGCTTCAACAAGAGGATCTTGTTCCGAGTATTCATTGAATGGTATGTATATTCCAACTTTATCCAAATTGGTACGGATCAGTCTCTTATACGACATGGTGGTAGATGTTGTGATTGATCCATTAGTGGATTTGATTGGTCATCTTCTTATTCATCTTCTTTCAATCTGCTTCCTTGGTGGCAACGGGGTTGACTCCCTTGTTCTCAATGAGGTCAAAAATATATTTATCATTAAGGAGATCTTCCAATCGAGACTTCCAAATGGAGTAGTTCGAAGAAGTCAACATGATCAACCCTCCAGTGGATGGTCCCTTTATTGAATTTCAATTCTGTAAAATTTTATACAGAATATGGAAAATGGAACTCAAAGTTGCGTTTGAAACAGTCGAAAATGGTGGAATCGACTCCTGGATCATCGAAATAAAACACTGATTGATCAAGATATGACCAAATCAATGTCAACGGTCGAGATTGTCTGATGATGTGGCGATGAAATGGTGATAATGTGTCATGCCGGAGCAGCTGCCGAAATCTCATCAGAAATATCACTAATGTCAGAAAAGTACCTTCTTCTCCGGCAAGGGGGTACTTTAGCACCCGAAATTTTACCAAACTTGGACTGAGACTATGAAGCTCGTTTTGGCTCTGTTTTTGATGTCGTTTGCGCTGTTGGAATCGCCTTGACACGAGCTTTCAGAATCTGCCTTCAAAACCTGATTCCAAACAACTTGAATTTTCTAGTCATCGAAAAAAACTCAACTGCTCATCGTCGTTTCACTACAAATGGATCTAATACCACTTGTTTTGATTCGATGATCACAAAGAGAGATGACTGTAATTCTTTATTTATTTGATTAGAAAGGCCCCTGGTAGGGGTGAACAAAGAAAACTACAGGGGCATGAAGAAATGCAGCCCAAGATAATCCCCAAGAATAATGGCAGACCCCTCGGCGGGAAGCGACCCTAGGCTAGAAAAATAAGTGAAAGATTCATCAAGAGGAGCTTGGGTAGCAAGGTAGTCCGCTGCTCTGTTGCCTTCACACCAAGAATGGTAAATCTCTAAGTCGTTGTCCATCACCCTCTTGATTTTCCTGATATGATACAAGATAGACCATGGAGTGGAGGCAGTACCTAGGATAGACTTATGGAGGATCTGAGAGTCCCTCTCCAAGACAGCTATGGAAATGCTAGCCCTTTTGCATAACTCAAGTCCAGCCAACATAGCGAGATCTTCTGCTTGAAGAGAGGTTCCATTACTGAAGAAAGATAAGAATGCAATGGTCACAGAGCTGAGGGAATCCTGAACCAAACCGCCTCCTCTCGTAACACCCAAGGCACACAAACCATCAGTATTAAGTTTCATCCCCCTACTAGGCGTTATCCACTTGATCCACTGGCCATAAGGAGAGATGATGGTGGGAGGAGAGCTCTGGTGGGGGCCAAGAATAGCACAAAAATAGGGGGCGCAGTCCCAGTTGGGAATGAGGCGGGCAAAGTCTGAAACCAAGCACCTTGCACATGCGACAATGGTTGTCTTGAAGGAGGATTTCCCCTCAAAACTTGCCTTGTTCCTGGCCTTCCATAAGCACCAGCTACCGGCTGAGAGAATGTACGCACGTGCTTTTAGCTCCGTGTTGTTCCTCCCCACCCCTTGGAACCAAAAATCTAGGAAACTTGACCCCATCGGCTCGAGAGGAATCTGTCTGAAAAGGACACCAAGGGAAGACCAAACCCAGTTCGCCCATTTCCCCTCAAAAAATAGGTGACATATGGATTCCTCCTGAGAGTTTCTGCAACAGCTGCATCAAGACCCCATGTAAATACTGAAGCCCTTAATAATCTCATCTGTGGGAAGGGCCTAATGTCAGATGCGCCAGAAAAGGAAATTATATTTAGTGGGGATATCCTTACACCATGCCGCCTCACTCCATTCCACAAAACCAGTCAGGCCACACACAAGATTGAAGTACTCTTTTATTGAAAAAGCTCTAGACACAGCTCCTGTGAAGACACAAACATCAAGGGAGTTTGAGAGTTCAATAAGGTCAAAAATCGTTTGTTGTCTCTTCTCCAAAATAGCCTGGATCAGTTTCGGATGGTTGAAAGCTTGATGGAAGGTGAGTTCCAGAGTGGGGAAACCTGGAAATATGAGTTTAACACCTACCTAGTTACAGAACTAAAAGCTAATCGCACCTTGGCCGACGATCCAACGGGAATGACTTTCCACCATTGGGATGTGAAGCTGCACTGAAGAGGAAACCAACCTTTTATTTCATAAATAACAAAGGTTACAAAAGACCCCTTCCACACCTCTCTTTCTTTCTCACATATAACTCTCAAGGTACTCATAATGAAAAGATCTCTCTTGGATTAGAACGGATGAATGAATGAAGATATCCAAGGCCTCCTTAAATAGCCATGGTGGGAGGTTTCAAGTTTGACACAACTCCCACCAATCCCCCCACCAACCTTGGACTTCAAACATGGTGGTCACCTACACCTTTGACAACTCTCATGGCTACCAAAGGAATAGTTGTTGCATATGTAGAATTTGCAGCATCCATGTTGGATGTCACGGGTTGGTGAGGTAGGTGCACCGACCACCTAGAAGGTAGCTGGAAAAATATTCCATCATAAATGGTTGTGTTTCATTTAGAATGTGAGTTTCAACTTAGTCCTAGATCATCATTCAGGAGCAAAATCATGAACCTAATCTTGAAAATGAATCCAATCCCAGGATGGATCAAGAGGATGTTGCGTCATTGGTTCATCCTCTATAAAACCCACACCACCATTTGAAAGAAAAGATGAAGACATTGACCCTGCAATACAAGTAGTAGAAGCAAGATTTAATGGTTTTCAAGAAGAATAATCGGTCATGCATGCACCCCGACGAGTCAAGGTTCTCCTCCCACCCCAGTGTTGACCTTCTTTCACCCTCCAAAAAATAAAACCCTAAATAAATTTCAGAGCCTCATCCTCTGGTTAATTTGTTGAAGAAAGAGAACCGTATGATTCCAAAACTAATAGTTCAAAATTCTTCAGTTTTACGGTCGTCCACCGATGACGCCAAGGAAAGCGCAACCGCTTATGTTGCTGGATCTCAACCACATTATAGGGTCCTCTTGCCTGAGAAATTATCTGGCGATGGATGAGACCATGGCGATGATCAGGATCTCCGTGATCGGTTTGGGGGCAGCGACGCAGTCGGAGCCCGAGGGTCCAGCGGTGGAGGCAATCATAAGAACGTTCAAGAAGTAGACACGACATCAAGGAAAGATCATATTGAAAGTAGGATTCGAGTGTTCGTAAGGCTTAAGCTGATGGGCAGGGAAGAGAAGGAGGCTGGTTCGAGGTGCTGTGTTAAAATTGTGAACAGAAAATATTTTTATCTCACTGATTTCACTCATGAGAATTATTATTTGTGGCTCAAGAGGCTTCACGGGCGACATTTCACCTTTGATGCTTCCTTTCCTGACTCCACAATACAGCATGATGTTTATTCCATGTCGTGAGTTCAATATTTACTTGCTTCCTTGGATCCAGCTAGCTGGTTTAATCTATTTATTTATTCTTCGAATTGATGATGACTATTTGATAGGTTTGAAATTCAATTTGCGAAACAGAAGAGCTTGTGGAGGCAGTGTTGCAAGGTAGAAATGGTACTATCTTCTCTTATTATGCCACAGGGGCCGGGAAAACCTATACAATGTTGGGTACAGTGGAAAATTGTGGGGTGATGGTGTTGGATATCAAGGATCTATTCCACAAGTTTAGACAAAGAATATTTGATGGGAACCATGCATTGCATCTATCCTATCTTTAAGTCTATAATGAAATTGTAAGGGGTTTTCTTTCCCCTGGAAAACCTATGGTCATTAGAGAGGATAAACAGGTCAAGTCTTTTGATTGGATGTTTACCTTGTTTGTTTTTTTCATATGTCTGTTATATTTTCTTTCTTCTTCCTACTACATTTTCTTTCTCCTCCTTTCAGGGGGTCGTGGCAGCAAGGATTAGTCAATACAGAGTGCGCTCTATAGATGAAGTATATTTCTTTCACTTCCGGATGAATGGTACCTAGTGTAACTTTCTTATTCTCAATATACAGGTAATGGCACTACTTCGGCAAGGAAACATAAACCGAACAACTGAACTGACTCGTTCCAATGAAAATTCTTCACAGTCCCATACTATTCTCCGGGTATTTTTGTGTGGTTTTAACCTTGTCAAACAGGACCTTGGTCTGGTCTCTTATTCTTTATTTTGTATGTTCATGTCATAGTTGAATATTATGTTAAGGATTCCTTAATGAACACCATCAAACAAGTAGGAAATCTTTCATTAATAGACCTAGTTTGATCAGAGAGATCTCTTGCAACTGATCAAAGAACACTTAGATTGGAAGAGGGTGCCAACATTAACCGGTCACTCCTTGGACTAAGCAGCTGCATCAATGCCCTTGTTGAGGGGAAAAAACACATCCTCTACCGCAATTCCAAGCTTACCCAGCTTTTGAAGGACTCGTTAGGGGGAGTGTGCAACACTATAATGATTGTCAATATCAGTCCAAGCAGTCTCTCATTTGGTGAGACACAGAATACCCTTCATTGGGCTGATAGAGCTAAGGAGATCTAGACCAAGGTCAGTGTTCATAACTCATTTTCCTTTTCTTTTCGTTATGTTCAATGAAAAATTGACTATTATAATTTTTTTGAAACGATGTTTTATTGAATTATGTAATTTATCCCATTTTTAAAATTAAAAGCACGCCATTACCTCTGTCTAGTCTATTATGTTACATCAATGACATGCTTCTTCTCTCATGCGTTGTTATTCTCATTTAAATGAAACTTCTTGTATATAGAGTTTCATAAACCCCTTTAGGTAATCTTAGACAATTCCATCATATGGAAACATTACTCCTTGATAACATCATTATTAAGATCCATCTGAGCTTGATATATTCTTTTGTGTTCAATTCCATGATTTAGAAACTATTTTCTTCATCATTTGAATACAAACTACAAACACTATAAATTCAGACCTTGATTGTAAACTCTTATATTTACAACATTTGTAAAGTATACATTTGGTATCACATACATTTTAAAACTAAATAATTAATTTCTATAACATTGATACCTGACATGGACATTCTATGGAGTTTCATAAACCCCTTCAGGTATCTTAGACAATTCCATCATATGGAAACATTACTCCTTGATAACACCATTAGGTCTCAATGACCTTCATCGACTGCTTGAATAAACATCATTGGACTTTCCAACTAAATTTTCCTTATTCCGGTTTGAAATTTTACCCACTTGTATTATCGAGAAAACATTATAACCTATGACATCGCATTCCTAGATCATCTACCCTAAACACTTTGAGAAAATTTGGTAAACATTTATTAAACTCATTCACATTGTCAAAATATTTCTAACGGTGATAGCAGAATGAATTTCTTAATTGGAATAATCCTTATATGAAACATTTGGTCTCACCAAGTCATTAGCATGCTCCATTTATGATTCTTGTAAGCATTTAGATTCCAAGTGTTGAACATCTTCAATGTTTGGTTACTCAGGAGGGGTTGCTTAACATATAGGATTTTACTTAAGAACTTTTCTTAAGTTACCAGTCTTAGGAGTTTCTTACACTAGTTATCATGTAAATAAGACATAACTATATATGGTATAAAACTACTTTCAATCATATCATATATGAATCTTGGATAGGTGAGTGGATAACTCTATCCAAATCCATTATGTAGATTCACTCAACTCGATTCCTCTTGTATCTTAACGGTTAAGGTTTTACAACTAAGTGTAACCTAAAGAAAATGCCAAAAACATGGCATCTAACGATTATGGTCACCTCATTACTTGTTTGTCTTATACGAGATAATCTAGGGGCCGGTTGGATGATTGAGGTCTTAACAAGTGTCATTTTTGAAGGAATCTAACACTTAATGCTTTAAAGGGAATTTAATTTCATCATATTATCTCATGTATTCTCTTTATGTATGCATGTTTCTAATAATTTAGTTTGGAATCTCTATTTTTGGCTTGTGTTACTGACCTAAATTAAAAGCCAGCTATATTTATACACATCCAAGTGCATCTCATGCGTACATGAAACCCTTTCATGTAATGTATAAATCATAACTAACTTCCTAATTCAAGTTTATAACCTAGTACAAGCCAAGGTCAAGGTAGTAGAAAGCTAAATCATTTATCATATCTAGCATGTAACTCCTTATATGCAATTTAACAATTTAAACTAAAGCATGCACTATTCATAATATAAGCAATTTATAACTATAAATAATAAATGAGGGAATAAAATAAATAAACAATTTCATAAATAAAATACTATAAACACTATAATTTAGTAATTCATTATGGACAATCCATAATTAAATAAATATAAACAATTTATATTTATTCTCAATATAAACAGAATTATAAACACTATAATTTAATGATTCATTATAGACAATGCATAATTAAATAAATACATGCACTTTATATTTATTCACAATATGAACTTTTTCATATTATTCATTATATAGCATTTAATTTAAATATATGATATTAAATAAAGTATAAACAATTTATATTCCAAATCTATTATGTAAACTATTTACATAATCCAAATATCACATATTAATTATTAATTAAACCTTGATCAAATCAATCATCAAAACTTCTTTTGATGTGGTTTAAATAATTTCTCAAATAAGGCTTTAATTTGAACAACTCGAATTAGATATTATGAACAATTCATAATATAAATATAAACTCTTACATTTTCACCTTATATTGTAATTTATAAACATTTTATAAATTAATCTTATAATTTATAAATAAACACTTTATTTATATATTAAGTCATGACATATAATTCGAAAAAAAAAGTATTTTAATATTAACAATTAATATTATAGGATACTCAATAAATGCTTGAAAAACATTAAAATTTTAATTATAAAAAATTTATAATTAATTAATTTTATAAACAACTTTATAAATAAATAAATATCCCATTTTACTTTTTCCATAATTTATAAACATTTTATAAATTATACAATTCAATTTATAATTGAATTTTAGACAAATCAAAAAAAATTAAACATTATGCGTGATTAAAACCACCATAGATAGGTTGCATCATAATAAATAAAATTTATCTTGCACAGCTGGCGATGTAGGATTAACTCGCTGCAAAACCTCTTGTGTGAGATTACTTCATGAAGCGGATTATGATAAGCCCTTACATAGGAATAACACGGCGTATTTAGGCCTTGTGTAATATTAACTAGATTGGCCTGCCCAATATTAACTCAGTGTACAATTGCATGAGATCATTCCTACAAAGCGGCCTTATGATAAGCATGTGCGTAACATTTACACGATGCATCGCGTGAGATTAACCCATAGAAGCGGCTTATGATAGGAACAATGTGTAAGATCAATTTGTATACGTAAGATTAATATGTCTCAAGGGGACCAAAGTAGGGTGAGTACGCATTTACATGGTGCATTGCGTGAGATTAACTCGCAAAAGTGGCTTACGACCAATGCGTAAGATTAATCTGTATCTGTAAGATTAATATGGTGCGAGGCGAGCTAGGAAACCAATAGGGGATTAACTTGTGTTGGCCCACATGACCTAGCACGCAGTGGTGTATGTAGGAATAACCATCCCTAATCTCACGCGGCACAAGGAGTTGTGTAAGCTGACATGTGATTAAAACCACTATAGATAGGTTGTGTAGGAAAAAAATTTAATCTCACGCAACTAGCATTGTGAGCTGCGTAGGATTAACTCGATGAAAAAAACTTTTTCATGAGATTAACTTCATGAAGCGACTTACAATAAGCCCTTACATAGGAATAATGCAGCGTATTCGGGGCTTGTGTAATACTATAACTAGATTGTCCTATGTAACATTAACTCATTGCATAGAGACTTTGCCTAAGATTGATCCTACAAAGTGGCCTTATCATAAGCATGTATGTAACATTTACACAGTGCATTGCATGAGATTAACCTACAGAAGTGGCTTACGATAAGGGAAATGCATAAGATTAATTTTTCATGAGGAGACGTAGGGTGAGTACGGGAACTTGTGTAGGGTGAGTGGGCGTGCTAGGAAACCTACATAGGATAACTTGTGTTGACCCACATGAGATTAAACCTAACACGCAGTGGTCTATACAAGAAAAACGAGCCATAATCTCACGCAGCAAAGGGAGTTGCGTAAGCAGGCATGTTGTATTAATCGGGTGTAGGGAATTATTATTTACAATATCCAATGTATCGTATATTGGATGTGTTATGCTCTATTTTTGCAACAGGCACTCGAAAATTCATTTCAAACAAGATTTCATTAAACTGAAAATGGAAAACCTGTTGTGCACCTTAGACCGATGTTGTCGCTACTCCATCTTCATTATGTGTGTGATGAAGAACACAAAAGAGGCAGGAAAAAAACATCTTTCCTCTGTGGTTGAGATGAATCATCCATCAAGGACACTCCTTGAGGGCTTAAGCAAGATATGTCACCAGCTTTGTCATGAATACTGAAAGCAAGGTGGATCGTTTTTTTAGCAGACTAAAGTCGATTCTATGAAAAGTGTTGACGATTCGTGACTTCGACAGTTATGAATGGATTATTCATTGTGCCCTCGAGGTTGAAATGGAGATCAGAGACTCTCAATAGTCTCGTGGGCCCGGTGAAAAAAAGTGGAAAATGAAGTCTAATAGGGTGGTTTGGAAAATAAATCTCATGATGGAAAGAAGATCGAACATCCCACGTGTCAAATTTGTGGGAAGAAGCTGTTGGATTGGTGTTGCCCGATCCGGTTGGGCCGAATGCTTGTGGCCCGCAACTATCGCGGAGCTGACCGACCGACACCGACATGCACTGTAGCGGTGCGGACTTCGGGGTCAACAGTACTGTAGCGCTTTTGACTTCCAGCCGGCAGACACTGTAGCACTTTTGACAAAGTGAGCCGCCGATCACTGTAGCAACGCGGACTACTATTCAGAACAGTAGACCGTCTTCTTCATATGTAGCCCATTTCGGGCTAGGGTTTGTAATGTTGGAAATCCTCTGTAATTTCTGTGCTCCCGAATCATAGTGAAAATCTGCCTCTCCCGTGGACGTAGGGATTTTTCCCGAACCACGTAAATCGTCGTGTTCTTTGTTGCTTTTCTTTCTTTCGTTTTCTCGTTTTTCTGTCGTTCTGTCTCCCGGTGATTCCGCAACAGAAGCATCCTAGAAACTGTCTAAAGGGAACCAGGAATTGCTTCAAATGTGGAAAAATTGGACATCTAGCTAAAAATTACTGAAGGGATATGAAGAATCTCACTAATGTGGAAGAAGAAAGGAAGGTTCAGATCAATGCTCAGCCTGTAGTGTAGTGTTACAACTACAAGGAGCATGGGCATTATGTGAACAATTCCCTAAGCCAAGGGTTGTCGGAGGAAATCAACAACAACCTCCAAGGAAACAAGAAAGGGGTTATGTTATCACTACTATAGAGGTGGAATCGGACAATGATGTGGTGACAGGTACGCTAGTTATTCATTCAAGAATAGCGAACGTACTATTTGATTCTGGTTTTACGCATTCTTTCATATCATGCAAGTTTAGTAGAACTATTCAAACACCACCTTAAAATTTAGAGGTTGAGTTATCTGTGAGAATAGCGAATGGGGCAATTATTGCATCCAAAGTATATAACTCCTCCCCGGTTAACGTTTGTGGACTGAACCTCCCAGCAAATCTCATCATACTTACTTTAGTGGAGTTTGATGTTATCTTGGGCATTGATTGGCTATCTTTATACAAAGCCAACATCAATTGTTGGGAAAAGGAGATCACTCTTCACATCCCGAAGCAACCTCCAATTCTTTACAAGTATAAGGAGAAAGATGAATCTCCTTCAGAATCACCATCTCAAGTGTGGATAATGTTGCCTTTTGAGCAAGCATATCTTGCTCAAATGATTGAGACAAAAGATATGATACTGCTCGAAGACATGTCTCAAAGACACCTTATAGAATAGTCATTGTAGAGCTGGAAGAGCTGAAGAAGCAGTTACAGGAGAATCTGGAGAAGAGTTTTATACGCCCGAGTACTTCACCATGAGGTGTGTCGGTCCTCTTCATCAAGAAGAATGATGGATCAATGCGCCTCTGCATTGATCATCATGAGCTCAATAAAATCATGATAAAGAAAAAGTATCCCCAGCCACGGATAGATGACTTGTTCGATCAGCTTCATGGACCCAGTTATTTCTCTAAGGTGGACCTTCGGTCAGGATATCACCAATTAAAGGTGGGGAATGAAGATCTTCTCAAAACTGCCTTCTAAACGAGGTATGGACACTATGAGTTCTTAATGATGCCCTTCGGACTCACTAATACTCTAGCAATATTCATGGATTTAATGAATGGAGATTTTAAAGATTACCTCGACAAATTTGTGATAGTCTTTATTGATGATATTCTGAAATATTCCAAGAGCAAGGAGGAACATGAGGAGCATTTGAATACTACGCTAAAGACTTTACAAAGGGAGAAATTTTATGCAAAGTACAGTAAATATGAGTTCTGGATGGAGGAAGTATCGTTCTTGGGGCATGTTATCACCAGTAAAGGGATGCTTGTGGACCCTTCCAAGACAAAGGCAATCGAAGAGTGGTCCAGGCCAACATCTGTAACGGAGACCCATAGCTTCCTTAGTCTAGCTGGGTATTATCGACGATTTGTGAAGAAATTCTCACGATTGTCAAACCCAATAACCAAGCTGACATGAAAGGGGGTGAAGTTTGTCTGGACTCAAGAATGTGAGGAAAGATTTAAGGAGCTCAAAAAGAGGCTTATCACTATGTCAGTACTCACACTCCTGACAAGTGGAGAACTCTTTGTGGTGTACAATGATGCTTCAAAGAAGGGTTTAGATTGTGTGCTGATGTAAAATGATAAAGTGATAGTCTACGCCTCAAGGCAGCTGAAAATACATGAGCAAAACTATCCCACACATGATCTGGAGTTGGCGGCTATGATCTTTGCGTTGAAAATCTGGAGGCATTATCTATATGGGGAGAAGTGTGAGATATATACTGATCACAAGAATCTTAAATATATATTCACATAGAAAGAGCTTAATACGCGTCAGTGAAAATGGTTAGATCTCATCAAGGATTATGATTGTTCAATCCACTACCATCCTGATAAGACAAATAAGGTGGTGGATGCTCTAAATAGAAAGGATCATGCATCTTTATCAATGATGAGAATTGAAAAGGATTCAATCTTCTTAGATTTACAGAGGATGAACATGGGAATCATTAAGGGAGGAACATCATCAATCTTTTCTCAAATGATTGTTCAACCATCCCTCATAGAGAAAATAAAGGATGCTCAAAGAAAAGATGTGAAAATTCAGAAAAGGGTGGAAGCTATTAGAAATGAGAAATCCTATGAGTTCAATATTGACGAGGAATGAGTTGTAAGATTTAAGTCACGATTATGTGTATCATCCGATCCACAAATAAAGAAGGAACTTTTGAATGACGTGCATAGCTCAACCTTCTCTATTCACCCAGTGAGCACAAAGATGTATCAAGATATCAGAGAGAACTTTTAGTGGGACAATATGAAGAAGGAGATTGTTGAGTATACATCAAAGTGTCTAGTATGTCAGCAAGTTAAGGCTGAAAGGAAAAGGTCTGAGGGGATGATGCAATTGTTACCCATACCAACATGGAAGTGGGAGAACATCATCATGGACTTTGTCACTGGACTTCCAATGACATCCATAGGAAACAATGTCATATGGGTCATTGTGGATCGTCTTACAAAGACATCTCATTTTATCGTAATTCGAGAAGATTTCTCATTGGATCAACTTGCACAGATATATATCAAAGAGGTGGTAAGACTGCATGGAGTACCACTATCTATTATATCTGATAGAGATCTGAGATTCACCTCAAAGTTCTGGAAAAGTTTTCAACATGCTCTAAGCACTGAATTAAACTTCAGTACGGCCTATCATCCTTAAACTGATGGTCAATCTGAGCAAACTATTTAAACACTGGAAAACATGTTGAGAGTGTGTTCTATGGACTTCAAAAGTTGATGGGATCAACATCTTCCACTGGTCGAATTCTCCTACAACAATAGTTTCACTCCAGCATCTGAATGGCGTCATATGAAGCCATTTATGAGAAAAGATGCAGAACACTGACATGTTGGGATGAAGTCGGTGAGCGTAAGCTGCAAGGACCTGAAATGGTCGAAGAAATTGTGAAGAAGGTGAAAATCATTTAGCAGCACATCAAGGCAGCCCAAAGTCGACAGAAGAGTTGTACAAACAATCATCGACGTGACCTTGAGTTCAAAGTTGGAGACATAGTATTGCTCTGAATATCTCCACGGAAGAAGGTCGTGAGGTTTGGGAAGAAATGAAAGCTAAGTCCCAGATACATCAACCCTTTCAAGATTCTTGATCGTGTTGGGGTTGTGGTCTATCGACTAGCACTTCCACATACCATGTATAAAGTACATGATGTTTTCCATGTATCTCTCTTAAAAAGTACATACCAGACCCTTCACATGTATTTTCTTCAGAGGTATTGTCGTTGGAGAATGATCTTTCTTACGAGGAGCAGCAAGTGAAGATCTTGAATCGTAGAGATAAAGTTTTACGTAACAAGACTACTCACCTTGTTAAAGTACTATGACGGAACCATAAGTACGAAGAGACAACATGGGAACTGGAGGAGGCAATGAAGGAAAAGTACCCACACCCGTTTACGGCTTGGAATGTAAACCAAAATTTCAAGGGCGAAATTTCATAAGGGGTGAGAATGTAACGACCCAATGTTTTATCAATGAAATTTCCTTCTTATAATTATGTCTTATAGTATAATCATATAAGATTACATATAGAACACAATACAAACCTTATAAATGAAGAATGAGTAAAATAAAAGGTATCTCTAGAAGTTAAGGAACGTATACTGATGAAATAATAGTTTGACCTTTGGAATAGAAATGTAACCCTTATGAATAGTAAACCGGCAAATGTAATAGTAACCTCACCAATGGAATCATAAATAAAATTTATTAATCTTATAAGTGACAATATGGTATAATTATATCATAGTATAAGTAAATAGATATTTTAAAAATTATTAATAAAGTGTTGGTATTTTTGTAAGTCATGTATATTAAATTACAATTTTCTGATTAATTTAATTAATTAAAAGAAAATTTATTTTCATAAAATGTATACATAAATAAGTATTTTGATGACTTATGATTATAAGATAATTTTATTACACCTTAAGTAATTTTTAAAGTGCTAGAAAAGCAATTTTAATTTTAAAATTTGTATTTTTTTCAAGTAAATTATGATTTTAATTAAAAATTAAATTTCTCATATTTAGAAAATTATTTTCATAAAATAGAGTTCATTATTTAATTTTACACATCGAAAAATGGTTGGAGTGAATTTTTGGGATTTTTTTAAAATACTTGAATTTTGTGAATAGTAAAATACGATAATTTACGATAAATGCTAAAAAAATGATTTTTTGCATTATACTTGAGTCATGAATGATGTAAATGGTCATTGGTTCGAACTCACATGCTCTCTTTACTATTTTTGGTCACAAGAATCAAAACTATTCATTGTCTTGAACAAAAATATTAAACTAATGATTAAAATAATATAAAACCTCTCCTCTTCTCCACTATAAATATCACCCTTCTTTCCCTCTTCTCTTCACTCCTTTCAAGCCTTGTGTCTAGTCCAAATTTTGTTCAAATCTCTCCCTAAGTCCCTCTCCCATGTCCAGCAGCTTTTGATCTCTTCAAAAGACCAAATCATCTCCCCTAAAGAAGCTCTCAATGAAGATATATTCAAGAGGTAAATTGATCTTTTCACTTCTTTTATTTTCTTTCAAGTTTTTTTCTTTCTTTTTCTTTCCTCACCTCCTTTCATTCAAACGTTATGATAACTTCAATACCTTACATGTACTGGAATATTGTTATGATAATAGAATAATTCATCATCTCTCATTTCTCCTCTTTTTATATTAGAAATGAAAACACTATCTGAGATGTGTTAATTTATCACATTCAAGGACAACGAGTTTTCAATTTCTATTATGGTCTTCAATTCTGGTCATGAAACCATTTTGATGGTTGAACCATACTATAATATATGTACTGTGTCTAATTTAAGGTTCTGGAATCTTTTATACACATGATATTAATTTATAAAGCAAAATGTGTTCGTTGTGAATAAAAATCATCAATTAACGAAAACGGATATCATTAAAATTTTATATAATGATTCATCTTCACTCCAAATAACCAAATGAATTTTATAACCATGTAATCTTCTAGATGTTCACTAATAACATATAACTTCAATTCTAGACAACCATTCTCATCTTAAATGTTTATCCTCACATATATATAAGTAAACCAATCATGAAAATCAAAGAAACAAACGCTCTCAAATAATGAAATTGAACCTCTTTACTCATCAAAAAAGTCATGAATGAATTTAATAAAACTATACTAAATCAATTACATGAATAAGAGGTTCTAGAAATACTAATTAATGAATGTAATTTGATTATCCATGACATTAAGATCAAGTGAAGAACATTTTCGGACTTAAGGTAAGAGATTCTATCTGAACCTTCATCATTCCTTCGGATTGTTCTTTCTTTTTACTCAAATGAAGTTATCTGTTGTTCCCTTCTCAAAACTCCCCGATAAGCAAACCTGTTTAAGAGAACTTCTCGATATCTTACCCAATTTCAAGTGCACTCTATCAACTATTTTAAGCCACCATTGTTTTTATAAAATCAGTCTTTTATGTGTAAAAGGCTTTGGTCGCTATACGCCTACACGAGCCTCAATCCTTTTTTAAAAAAAAAAATAAAAGAAAAGAAAAATCTATTGATAAATCATCCATCATCAATAAAACATTTACCAGTCTAAATTTTTTTGTATATTGTGAGATCCAATACGATATTAAATATTTTTTTGGAACCATGCATATTGTACTGGTTGACATGCACCTATCATGCAAAACAATATGGCCCAAGGTATCGCCTTTGGCCTATGACCAAGTTGACCCATATTCCCATCTCTAAAAGATTCGCCCAACTTATAAGGATTGGGGCTTATCCGATGAATTTTTCTAGTGTGGGCCCAACCTAAAATGGCCCAATGCTTCCCCAAAGTTGGGTGAATCATCCATCATCAATAAAATATTTATCACAAAATCTAAAAAAAAATGTATATTGTGAGATCCAATACAATATTAAATGTTTTTAATTTATCAACAAATATGTATCCATGGAAGTCACAAAACATAATCTACCCTTGGTAGATAGATAACTTTTGAAAATTTTAAAACTAAAACTAAAAATGATTTAAACTAAATTTAATTAATATATAAATAGACATAGAACAAAACATACATTGAAAAAATAAATGGCATTTTGAGTAATTTTATACAAAATACAAGCAACTAACAAAACATATAGATGTATGGATATATAGATATATAATTATGGACTTCAAAATATTATATTTGTTTTGGGCTATAATTTTAATATAACACAGAACAAGCCTTTTGTATAATTTGTAATAGGGTTAATATTTTAAAAAATTATATTTATTTATTTAAATGTTTCAAGCTAAATTTTGCTCTGTTTATAATAAATAAATATTAAAAAATAGTACAGATCTGCCTGGCCCGAAAGCATTGGGTAATGGCAATGCTTATTTGAATCAGTGACCTCAGCATACAAGAGGCAGAAGGCAAACTCCATGCATACAGACCAAGCGCAACAAAACTCCCAAAACTCCCATTTGTTAATATGTTAGAACACAGCCTATCAAAGATGAGTTCATTACACTAAATCTAGAAATCATTACGCTAAATCTAAAAAATTAAAGGCTCAAATCAGAAACCACCTATTCCATTCATGGATAGTAAGAGGATTTGGAGGACAAATAGTGATGAATAAAAAATTCATCAAGATTTAAATAATGATGGTTTATATGTATATCAAACTATATATAAGAAAATGATTTTATTTTGGTATAAGATTACACATAATAAAGTATTATAATATGTACATGAATTTTAAGAAATAAGGGAGAAAGATAAAATCAATAATTAAATAGTCAAGTAAAGAAAGAGACAAAAAGACTGGTTAAAGTCGTTTGGCGTGTTGAATAATCCCTTCATTCATATATTGTGTTGGGTTGTTCATTGTAGAAAAGAGGATTAACAGTCAAGATTAAAAATAAAAAATCTGAGGAGGGTTGCTGAGGACAAATAGTCATATCAGCGACCTTTGGGGGCTAAAGCCGTTTGGCGTGTCAGCGGATGGTGCCCCCATTTATGGTATATATGAAAGGATGTATCAGTTGTAGGTATGATCACGGCTGTAGGTATGATCACGGCTATCGGCTGTAGGTATGATCACGGCTATCGGCTGTAGCTATGGGATGCTTATAAGAGGGTTGCGGAGGGTTGGGGGTGGAAGAGGTGTGAGCGAGCGCAGGCGATGGAATCAGACCCGATGGCACCCGATGCTGGAGAACCGGTGTCTCCGGGGGCCATTGTCGGGATCGTCGTTGCTGGAATCCTTTTTCTTTTGCTTTGCAGCTTATTCGGTTCGCGAATCATCAAGTTCCCCCGCAGCTGCACGGGGCAAGGGACGCAGGATGAGCGGGATGTTGAAATGACCGCACGAGGTGATTAGTGGCATGTAGATGGGTCACTGGAAAAGTAAGTTGTGTGCTTGGTCCAAGTGTCGGTCTAAATGGTGTTTATTTCCCGTTAAGGTTCCTATGTAAAAATGTTGGTAGAGTGCTTTGTCCAAGTGTCGGTCTAAATGGTGTTTATTTCCCGTTAAGGTTCCTATGTAAAAATGTTGGTAGAGTGCTTTGTCCAAGTGTCTGTTATTTCTCAATGCTGTTATGGATCAACTGTACCGTCTTACTCATCTCCTAAACAGGACTCATCCCAACAAATATTTCCCAACCAACTATTACAAGCATAATGGAGATCTATATGGTTTCCCATAAAAAGATGCCAAGGGAACCATATTAATCAAGTCATGATAAATATTATTACCGGAAAACTAACCGTGGAAAATTCTTTCCTAGGAACAATGGAAATCAAGAACAAATTCACAGATTATCTGCACCACTTCCCTCAGCTGAGGTATCCCCACCAATAAAAGGATTTACTAAACTAATGGAACTCATTATCTGCCACTTTCTTGAGTTTAACATTCTCATTGAAAGACAAGTCATCTTTTATTGAATCCACGAACACCCAAATTACTTGGGAAACATGCTGAGGTATCCCCACCATAAAAAGGATTTACTAAACTAGTTGGATGAGGGATAGAATAATTTATAGTTAAATTAAATTTAAAAGAATGTATATATACCTCAGCATGAAACATTCACATCATGAACCAGTTCATGACGACACAAACCATTAAGAATGTATATATACCTCCCAGTGTATTACGTTCTCAGTTTTGGTTATTGGAGGTGCTCAGGGGAGGACACAAACCATTGCAACTACATTGTGCTATATTACATCTAAATGTATACATTAAAATAAATCTTTCATCACATGTTTAAGAAATAATTGGATGTTTTCATGAGAACATAATGAAATGACACCGACAACCATAGAGAATCTTTAACATGTAAGAAAATATTTTTCAAAAATATAATAACACCGACTTTATTCAAAGTAGAAGAAAATAGAAAATACCACTATTTTTAGCCAAACACTGATATTAATGTAAACATTCCATGTAAAAATAATGATTCGTTTCTATATTTTCCAACCTTTATCCTTATAACAGTTAATTACTTCTTTTAGGTAAACCTTTATCCTTTTTTATTTCATCATCCTTGTTCGGGTTAATTTTCAGACTTCTCGGGGATAGAGAGCCTTTGTTGGGAAAAATGACCTAAATTTCAGTGATGTATGGTCGTTTGGATTAATGGAGTCCGGTTATAAATGTGTTAAATGGATTTTCAAGGTTCTCCCAATGTTTAGGGGATGTCCTGATGGCTTTGTTGTTTTTCTTTTGGAATCTTGGAATTCTGCTATCTTCTGAAAATTTACACAACACGAAAGGGGGTTACACAAAGTGTATTTCTCACAGGGGTGATGCCTTGAACCGGTTCATGATGTGAATGGTTTACAAGCCGTGAAAAGGATCCATATAAGGTATTTTTTTAAAGTCCGTATTTTTAATTAGAGTGATGTGTTTTTCATCATAATATAAAAATAAATGAATTCAAAATGTGTAAAGGATTGCACGCCACAAATTGATCTAGTCATGGGATTTTAGGTGGCAATGTGTGGGATTAATGTTTATTTTCTCAGAGGGGTGATGCCTTGAACTAGTTCATGATGTGAATGTTTCATGCTGAGGTATATATACATTCTTTTAAATTTAATTTAACTATAAATTATTCTATCCCTCATCCAACTAGTTTAGTAAATCCTTTTTATGGTGGGGATACCTCAACATGTTTCCCAAGTAATTTGGGTGTTCGTGGATTCAATAAAAGATGACTTGTCTTTCAATGAGAATGTTAAACTCAAGAAAGTGGCAGATAATGAGTTCCATTAGTTTAGTAAGTCCTTTTATTGGTGGAGATACCTCAGCTGAGGGAAGTGGTGCAGATAATCTGTGAATTTGTTCTTGATTTCCATTGTTCCTAGGAAAGAATTTTCCACGGTTAGTTTTCCGGTAATAATATTTATCATGACTTGATTAATATGGTTCTCTTGGCATCTTTTTATGGGAAACCATATAGATCTCCATTATGCTTGTAATAGTTGGTTGGGAAATATTTGTTGGGATGAGTCCTGTTTAGGAGATGAGTAAGACGGTGCAGTTGATCCATAACAGCATTGAGAAATAACAGACACTTGGACAAAGCACTCTACCAACATTTTTACATAGGAACCTTAACGGGAAATAAACACCATTTAGACCGACACTTGGACAAAGCACTCTACCAACATTTTTACATAGGAACCTTAACGGGAAATAAACACCATTTAGACCGACACTTGGACCAAGCACACAACTTACTTTTCCAGCGACCCATCTACATGCCACTAATCACCTCGTGCGGTCATTTCAACATCCCGCTCATCCTGCGTCCCTTGCCCCGTGCAGCTGCGGGGGAACTTGATGATTCGCGAACCGAATAAGCTGCAAAGCAAAAGAAAAAGGATTCCAGCAACGACGATCCCGACAATGGCCCCCGGAGACACCGGTTCTCCAGCATCGGGTGCCATCGGGTCTGATTCCATCGCCTGCGCTCGCTCACACCTCTTCCACCCCCAACCCTCCGCAACCCTCTTATAAGCATCCCATAGCTACAGCCGATAGCCGTGATCATACCTACAGCCGATAGTCGTGATCATACCTACAGTCGTGATCATACCTACAGCCGATACATCCTTTCATATATACCATAAATGGGGGCACCATCCGCTGACACGCCAAACGGCTTTAGCCCCCAAAGGTCGCTGATATGACTATTTGTCCTCAGCAACCCTCCTCAGATTTTTTATTTTTAATCTTGACTGTTAATCCTCTTTTCTACAATGAACAACCCAACACAATATATGAATGAAGAGATTATTCAACACGCCAAACAGCTTTAACCAGTCTTTTTGTCTCTTTCTTTACTTGACTATTTAATTATTGATTTTATCTTTCTCCCTTATTTCTTAAAATTCATGTACATATTATAATACTTTATTATGTGTAATCTTATACCAAAATAAAATCATTTTCTTATATATAGTTTGATATACATATAAACCATCATTATTTAAATCTTGAGAATTTTTTATTCATCATTCTTATATATAGTTTGATATACATATAAACCCCTTTTGGGTAATTGCAGGGGTCATTCTTCTAGCTCACGTCTTATCAAGTCCAATGCATAAGCCAAAAGGGGTTTCATTCTAAAACCAATTGGTGATAGAGTGACCCACCAAGCTTATATGTTAGGATTAAAATTTATATTTTACCAATGTAGGATTGGGTTTGCACCCACCAAAAAAATAACATTGATGTAGTAGAATAGAGTAGACTGAGGTATTTGTGAGCTGTAAAAGTTGGAAAAATGGCGCAATGCAATACATTTTTATTGCAAACAATTTCAATTTTTCATCTACTATAACGAAAAGAAAAGTCAAATGAGTTATGATGGCTTATGCAATTCCGCATAACTTCCCTTTTCATTTATCCACAACATCTTTGGTTACTGAGCCCCCTTCTATTTAGTCCATTTCTAACCACCTTTTTGAATCTTAACAAGGATTTGGAGGCAATAATATACAAGAAGTTTCATTTAAAGGAGAAGAACAATGCATGAGAGAAGAAGCATGGCATTGATATAGCAGAATAGACTGCAGAGGTAATGGCATGCTTTTAACTGCAAAAATGGGATAAATGACATAATTCAATAAAATGCCATTTCAAAAAAAAACAAATTTTCATTGAACATAACGAAAAGAAAAGGAAAATGGGTTATGAACACTGACCCTGGTCCAGATCTCCTTGGCTCTATCAGCCCAATGAAGGGTATTCTGTGTCTCACCAAACGAAAGACTGCTTGGACTGATATTGGCAATCATTATAGCGTTGCACACTCCCCCTAATGAATCCTTCAAAAGTTGGGTAAGCTTGAAATTGCAGTAGGGGATGTGTTTTTTGCCCTCAACAAGGGCATTGATGCAACTCTTACAAGGGCAAAAACACATCCCCTACCGCAATTCCAAACTTACCCAACTTTTGAAGGACTCGTTAGGGGAAGTGTGCAGAACTGTAATGATTACCAATATCAGTCCAAGCAGTATTTAGTTTGGTGAGACACAGAATACTCTTCATTGGGCTAATAGAGCCAAGGAGATCCGGACCAAGGTCAGTGTTCATAACGAAATCTCCTTGGCTCTATCAGCCCAATGAAGGGTATTTCGTGTCTCACCAAACGAGAGACTGTTTGGACTGACATTGGCAATCATTACAGTGCTGCACACTCCCCCCCCAATGAGTCCAAAAGTTGGGCAAGCTTGGAATTGCGGTTGGGGGTGTGTGTTTTTCCCTCAACAAGGGCATTGATGCAGGTGCTTAGTGCAAGGAGTGACCGGTTAATGTTGGCACCCTCGACTGATCTAAGTGTTCTCTGATCAGTTGCAATAGCTCTCTCTGAGCCAGCTAGGTCTATCAATGAAAGCTTCCCTACTTGTTTGATGGTGTTCATTAAGGCAAGTAATATTCAACTACAACCTGAACATACAAAATAAAGAATAAGAGACCGGACCAAGGTCCTGTTTGACAAGGTTAAAACCACACAGAAATACCTGGAGAATAGCATGGGACCGTGAAGAAATTTCATTGGCACGAGTCGGTTCAGTTGTTCCGTTTAAGTTTCCTTGCTGAAGTAGTGCCATTACCTGTAGATTGAGAATAAGAAAGTTACACCAAGTACCATTCAGCCAGAAGAGGAAGAAATGTACTTCATCTGTAGAGTGTGCTCTGTATTGACTAAGCCCTGCTGCCACGATACCAGGAAAGGAGGAGAAAGAAAATGTTGCAGGAAGACAAAAGAAAATATAGCAGACAGATGCAAAAAAACGAACAAGGTAAACATCCAAGCAAAAGACTTGACCTGTTTATCCTCTCTAATGACCAGAGGCCTTCCAGGGGAAAGCAAATCCCTCACAGTTTTATTATAGACTTCAAGATAAGATAGATGCACTGTATGGTTCCCATCAAAGTTTCTTTGTCTAACCTTGTGGAACAGATCCTTGATGGCCAGCACCATCACCCCCGGATTTTCCACTGTGCCCAGCATTGTATGGGTTTTCCCAGCCCCTGTGGCACCGTAACAGAAGGCAGTACCATTTCTGGCATGCAGCACTGCCTCCACAAGCTCTGCAGTTCTGCGAATTGAATTTCAAACCTATCAAACGGTCAGTACCAAGTCGAAGAACAAAGAAATAGATCAAACCAGCTGACTGGAGCCATTTAAGCAAGTAAAGCTTGAACTCACGACGTGGAATAAACTTCATGCTGCATTGTGGAGTCCGGAAAGGAAGCATCAAAGGTGAAATGCTGCACGAAAAGGAAGCATCAAAGGTGAAATGCCGCCCGCAAAGCCTCTTCAGCCGCAGATAATCATTCTCATGAGCGAACTAAGTGACGTAGACATCTCTGATGTTCACAATTTTAACACAGCACCTCAAACCAGCCTCCTTCTCTTTCCTGCCCATTGGCCTGAGCCCCGCAAACACTCGAATCCTGCTTCCAATGCGCTCTTTCCTCGACGCTGTGTCTGCTTCTTGAACGTTCTTATGGTTGCCTCCACCCCCGAACCCTCAGGGCTCCAAGAGCCTGCTCATCACCGCGGCAAGAGGACCCTACAATGCGGTTGGGAGCCAGCGGCAAAAGCCGTTGTGGTGCCATGTTTTCCTTGGCGACGTCTGCGGGCGAAGAATTTGGAACTGTTAGTTTAGGAATCGCGTGGTTCTCTTCCTTCAACACATTAACCGGAGGATGAGGGTCTGAAATTTCTTTAGGGCTTCCTTTTTTGGAGGGCGCAAGAAGGTCGACGCTGGGGTAGGAGGAGAACCTTCACTCGTCGGGGTGCAAGCAGGACTGATTATTCTTCTTGGCAACCATTAAAGCTTGCTTCTGTTGCTCGTACTGCAGGGTCAAGGCCTCCATCTTTTCTTTCAAACGGTGGTGTGGGTTTCGCAGAGGATGAACCAACGACGCAGCATCCTCTGGATCCGTCCCGGGCCTGGCTTCATTTTCAAGATTAGGTCCGTGCTTTTGCTCCTGAACGGCGATCTAGGACCGAGTGGAAACTGACATTCTAAATGCAGCCAATCATGCCTAGGTATGAGACTGGTGGAAACGTCAGAATCTTGGCAGAAAATGGGTAGAAAAAAGCAAGAACCGTAGGAGAAACCTGCGAAGAATACAAATCAGACCTGCATTTTAGCTGAATCTCAAACACCAAGCATGCCCAGAAGCCTTCTTCTAATCGCTTCCCATAGGGAAACGCCGCCGTGTGTAAAATGGGAGGATCGAAATACCAAGCGAGGTTAGAATTAGAGGTTAGGTTTTTTTTTCTTTTAAATGGGTTTTTAATATTTTTTTTTTAAATGGGTTTTTAATATATATATTTTTTTTTAGAAAAAGGGATAGAATTAGAGGATATATTTTCTAGTAAATTTTATGAAATAAGGGTCCTTCAGATTTTTTAAAAATAATAAATATTACTAAACATGTATATATATATATATATAAAGAGATATCTATTTAAATATTAAAATAAATATTAATAAAAAATAATAAATATTAGTTAAATATTAATAAATACTAATTAAATATAAATAAATATTAATTAAAAATCATCAATATTAATAAAATATCAATAAAGATTAATTAAATATTTATAAATATTAAACAATATTCATTAATATTCATAATACAAATAAATATTGATTAAATATTACATAAATATTCCTAAATATTAATTCAATATTAATGAATATAAACAAATGTAAATAAATATTAATAAATAGTAAAAAATAGTAATAAAATATTGATAAATATTAATTACTTGTTCACAAATATTAATTAAATATTCATAAATGCTAAAAAATATTAATAAATACTAATAAATATTCATAAATATTAATTAAATATCAATCAAATGTTAATAAATATTAATTAAATATTCATAAAAATTAATAAAATTTTATTAAATATTCATAAATACTCATAAATACAAATAAATATTAATAAATATCAATATATATAAATAAATATTAATACATATTAATTAAATAATCAAAAATATAAATAAAATACTAGAAAATATTAATAAATAGCAACAAAATTTATTTCAACATTTATAAATATTAATTAAAAATTAATAAACATTAAATAAACATTAAATAAATATTCATAAATTTTAATAATTTATTTAACAGGTTGAGGGTCATGCCCTCTGTTATTAAGAATATAAAAACTAATTAAATATTGATGAATATAAATCAATGTTAATTAAATATTAATAAAAGTTAAATAAATATTAATATATATTAATAATTATTAATAAACAATTGATTTCCATTAAATAAATATTCATAAATATTAATAAGTTTTATTAAATATAAGTAAATATTGATATTTATGAATATTTACAAACATTTAGTAATATTTAGTAATATTTATTGATATTTATGAATATTTATGGATATTTAATTGATATCTAGTCATATTTAATAATATTTATTCAGTATTTACTAATATTTGTTAATATTTAATTAATATTTATTAGTATTTATTTAATGTTTTTTAATATTTATTAATTTTTAATTAATATTTATAAATATTTATAAATATTGAAAATTATTTCATTATAATTTATTAATATTTAGTAGTATTTCATTTATATTTATTGATATTTATTGGAATTTATTCGCACTTAATTAATATTTATTAGTATTTATGAATGTGTAATTAAATTTTATTACTTTTTTTGCCACTACGGAAAAAATCACTATTTGCGACGAGATTTCTTCCCGTCGCCAATAACCCGTCCAGGAAGCTATTTGCGACGGGGAAAGTGGCCCGTCGCAAATAACCAATTATTTGCGACGGAATTTCGTCTCCCGTCGCAAATCGTTTGGCGCGACTTGCGCGCCAAACCGCGCAGGGGTATTTGCGATGGGTCCCATCACAAATACCCGGCGGCGGTCAATACCTTTTTGCGACGGGATGTCGTCCTGTCGCAAAAAGACTGTCGGCAGGTACTATTTACGACGGGACCCGTCGCAAATAACATTTTAACTGCCGACTGTAATTAATGCTGGCGAGCGTAATTGCGACGGACCCCGTCGCAAATACCACCATTTGCGACGGGGATCTCGTCGCTAATAATCCCGCCGCAACTAATCTAACCTATATATACCCTCATCCGTTTTTTTTTTCTCAAATCATTCATATCTTGCTCTCTTTCACTCTTCATTCTTCAGTTTCAAAGAAAAATTTTCTTTTAGTTGAAGTTTTTTATACGAGAGCAATCAGAGGGCCTCAATATCTTCAGAATATCAAAGTTTAAAGTATTTATATTTTATTTTTTTTATATTTATTTTATTTTTTATGTTAATTTTAATTGTTGTTTATTAGTTCTAATTTAATTAGATTTCAATTGATTTTTATTTATATTTAGTTTTACTAAGAAATTGATATTGTTAGTTATAATTATAAATTATTAGTTATAATTAATATTAATTAGATATAATTAGGAATAAATAGATATAACTAGCAATAAATAGTTATAATTATCGATAAATAGTTATAATTGGCAATAACTAGATATAATTAGCAATAAATAGATATAATTAGCAATAAATAGATATAATCAACAATAAGTAAATATAATTAGGAATAAATAGATATAATTAGGAATAAATAGATATAATTAGTTATAATTGTGAATAATTAGTAATAATTAGATATAATTAGTAATAATTAGATATAATTAGATATAATTAGTAATAATTAGTAATAATTAGACATAATTAGACATAATTAGGAATAATTGGGAATAGTTGGGAATAATTAGGAATAATTAGGAATAATTAGGAATAATTAGGAATAATTAGTAATAATTAGGAATAATTAGTAATAATTAGTAATAATTAGTAATAATTAGTAATAATTAGTAATAATTAGTAATAATTAGTAATAATTAGGAATAATTAGGAATAATTAGGAATAATTAGTAATAATTAGGAATAATTAACAATAATTAGGAATAATTAGGAATAATTAGGAATAATTAGTAATCTTCAGTAATAATTAGCCATAATTAGCAATAATTAGCCATAATTAGAGATAATTAGCCATAATTAGAGATAATTAGCCGTAATTAGAGATAATTAGCCGTAATTAGAGATAATTAGCCATAATTAGAGATAATTAGCCATAATTAGAGATAATTAGCCATAATTAGAGATAATTAGTTAGAGATAATTAGTTATAATTAGAGATAATTAGATATAATTAGAGATAATTAGATATAATTAGAGATAATTAGATATAATTAGAGATAATTAGAGATAATTAGAGATAATTAGCCATAATTAGAGATAATTAGCCATAATTAGAGATAATTAGCCATAATTAGAGATAATTAGCCATAATTAGACATAATTAGCCATAATTAGACATAATTAGCCATAATTAGCCATAATTAGTCATAATTAGGAATAATTAGTCATAATTAGGAATAATTAGCCATAATTAGGAATAATTAGCCATAATTAAAAATAATTAGCAATAATTAGGAATAATTAGCAATAATTAGCTATAATTAGCAATAAATAACTATAATTAGGAATAATTAGGAATAAATAGGAATAATTAGCTATAATTAGGAATAATTAGAAATAAATATGAATAATTAGTTATAATTAGGAATAATTAGGAATAATTAGGAATAATTAGGGATAATTAGGAATAACTAGCTATAAATAGCTATAATTAGGAATAATAAGATATAAATAGCTATAATAAGCTATAAATAGCTATAAGAAGCTATAAATAGCTATAATAAGCTATAATTAGCTATAATTAGGAATAATTAGTTATAATTAGGAATAATTAGCTATAATTAGGAATAATTAGCTATAATTAGGAATAATTAGCTATAATTAGGAATAATTAGCTATAATTAGGAATAATTAAATATAATTAGGAATAATTAGTAATAATTAGCTATAATTAGTAATAATTAGCTATAATTAGTAATAATTAGCTATAATTAGTAATAATTAGCTATAATTAGTAATAATTAGATATAATTAGTAATAATTAGATATAATTAGTAATAATTAGCTATAATTAGTAATAATTAGCTATAATTAGGAATAATTAGCTATAATTAGTAATAATTAGATATAATTAGTAATAATTAGGAATAATTAGTAATAATCAGTAATAACTAGCAAGAATTAGCAATAATTAGTAATAAAAAAATTATATTATCAATATTTACGAAAAAACAATATAAATATTATTAAAATAATAAAAAATTTATAAAATATTAAAATTATCAATATTCGCAACAAGCTTTGCTCTATTCTTAACATGTTCAAATATCAAAGGGTCGCCAATTGTCAGGTCATGCACAATAAAAAGTTTGTGTCAGCCATGTCCAATGTAAACTCTATAATTGTCATTGCATGGTTGATCACCTCGCAAGTAGTGTTGCAATCAGACAAACCAAGTCATGCCCTTCTTATCTATAAGAATTATCTCACATGAACCTTTACATAGACCATTCTTCCTTGAAAATTTGAGGGAAAAATAATGATATCCCCTCAAATTTTTAAGGAAGAATGATCTATGCAAAGTGTCGTGTGAGATGATTCTTAGAGACGAGAACGTCATTACTCTGGTCATCCTATTGCAACACTACTTACGAGGTGATCAACCATACAAGTACAATTATAGAGTTTACATTGAACATGACCTACACAAACTTTTTATTACGCATGACTTGACAATTGACGACCCTTTGAGATTTGGACATGTTAAGAATAGAACAAAGTCTGTTGTGAATATTGATAATTTTAATATTTTATAATTTTTTTTTATTTTAATAATATTAATATTGTTTTTCATAAATATTGATAATATAATTTTTTTATTACTAATAATTAGTAAACGAAATCTGCTTGGATAATGAAGGGAAAATTTGTAATCATCTCCACAACGATGATTACCAAATTTCCTTTCATTATTCAAGCAGTTTTCCTTTTGCTAAGAATTGCTAAGTATTGCTAAGTATTGTTAAATTAGTAATAAATAGTAATAATTAGTAATAATTAGTAATAAATTGTAATAATTAGTAATAAATTGTAATAATTAGTAATAAATTGTAATAATTAGTAACAATTAGTAATAATTAGTAATAATTTGTAATAATTAGCAATAATTAGGAATAGTTAGGAATAATTAGCAATAATTAGTAATAATAAGTGAGAAAGATGCAATTAAACGAGTTGTCGGACAAAAGAGTAGCCGTCAATCCACTGGAAATTGTGTCGCCCTTAATTAATGATAATTATTAAGTAGTTGTAATTATTTATATTCTTTTTTAGATAGTGTTTTTATAATTTCAAACTATTCAAAAACAGTGATGATTTTATATTTTATGTAGAAACATATGGAACAAGGAAGTCGACATCAGTCATTATTAGATGATCGAGCTTGGATAAATTAGCGCAGAAATCCAAATGATTCTGGTTTAAATCTTGTATATATTGAGGGTGTTGAATATTTATTAGCATTTGCATCATCAAAACCAGAATATGTTTCAGAAGGCACAATTAAGTGTCCTTGTAAAAAATGTGCTCTGAGAACATTTGACACATTTGATAAGGTTGGGGGACATCTCTTGCGCTTTGGTTTTCAACCAGATTCTGTTTTTTGGTATCAACACGGTGAACGTAGTTCCAGAGAAGATCCTAATAACCTGATTCTGGATCCATCACAGTTTTAAAATTTAGTACATGATGTTGTAGGTCCATCTGTGCAACAAACTGAAACTCATGATGATATTGATTTAACTCTTGAGTCGACACCATCCGAATTTTATGAGTTGTTGAGGTCTACTGAGAATGCATTATATCCTGGTTACAAGATAAGCAAATTAGAAGCGGTTGCAAAATTTATGGCTATTAAATCAGATAATGCAATGTCAAACAATTGTTTTGATCAGATATTTTCTTTGGTTAAAACATTGTTACCTGAAGGAAATGTGTTGCCTGCAAATTACTATCAGAGTAAGAGGCTGATTCGTAATTTGGGACTTAGTTATTGGAAGATTCATGCATGTCCAAATGATTGCATCTTATATTCTCACGAAAATGAGTCATTGGATATTTTTCCCACATGCGGACAATCGAGGTATAAAGAAGTTCAACCAGAGAAGTCTAGATCGATTCCAGTAAAACAGTTGAGATATTTCCCCCTTACACCCAGGTTGCAGCGTTTATTTATATCTCAGAACATAGCGTCAATGATGTCATGACATAAAACCAAGATTTCAACTGATAAAAGCTTGAATCATCCATCCGATGGTGATTTATGGAAACATTTTGACTGTCTGCATCCGTCTTTTGCTATAGAAGCCCAAAACATGCGATTGGGTCTTTCTACTAACGGTTTTTGTCCGTTTGGTTCTTATGGTAGTCAGTATTCATGTTGTCCTGTCTTTATAACTCCGTACAATTTGCCTCCATGTATGTTGATAAAGGAGCCTTATATCTTTTTGACTCTATTAATCCCAGGACATTCGAAAAAGAATATTGATGTTTATTTGAAACCATTGATTGATGAGTTAAATGCATTGTGGAGTGATGATGTTAATACATATGATGTTACTGCGAAACAAAATTTCATATTAAAAGCTGCATTGATGTGGACGATTAGTGACTTTCCGACATATGACATGTTATTTGGTTGGATTACACATGGTCCGAAATCATGTCCTTTCTGTATGAAAGAAAACAAAGCCTTTATGCTAGGCAATGGAAAAAACTTTGCTATTTTGATTGTCACCATAGATTTCTTCCAACCGATCATTCTTTTCGGAGGAACAAATCTCATTTCAGAAAAGGTACAATTGAAAGGGATGAACCTCCAAAGATGATCTTAGGTACAAAGTTAAAATCAGTTGTATTTTCATTACCCCCATCACATTTGGACCAATAGTAAACCAACAAAAAATTCATGGATTTGGGAAAGAACATAATTGGATAAAACATAGCATTTTTTGGGATCTTCCGTATTGGTCTGATTTGTTGGTCCACCACATGTTGGATGTTATGCATATTGAGAAGAACTGTTTTGATAATTTATTTCATACAGTTTTGGATACACCAGGTAAGACCAAATATACTGTAAAGGCATAATTAGATCTTTCCCAAATTTGCAGGCGACCAGAACTTGAATTATTTGAAAATGTCATATCACAGAGGTTAATGAAGCCAAAAGTAGCTTATACACTATCCAAAGAGAGTTGCTAATTATTTTATCAGTGGATTGCAGATTTGAGACTTCCATATGTATATGCTTCTAATTTGGGTAAATGTGTTAAGAATAGTTATATTACTGGATTAAAAAGTCATGATTGTCATGTTATAATGGAAAGACTTATGTCGATTGGATTCAAAGGTTTGTTGAATTCTATGATTTTGGATTCGATAACAGACATATCATATTTTTTTTGAGACATTTATGCAGTGACAATAGACTACGATGTGCTAAGAAAACTGGAAGAAGATGTTGCTACAATTATATGTAAACTGTAAAAAATCTTTCTGCCGACTTTCTTTGACTCAATGGAACATCGAATATTACATTTGCCACATGAAGATAAATGTGGAGGTCCGATACAATTTCGATGGATTTACCCATTAGAGAGATGCATGCAGAAATTGAAGAAAAAAATACGTAATAAAGCATTAGTTGAAGGCTCAATTGCTGAAGCTTATTTGCAAGAGGAAATTGCTTTTTTCTGCTCTCATTATTTCGAATCTCAATATCCCTCAAAACAGAATCACATGGGACGAAATGAGGGGAATGTTAATGATGAAATGGATAATCAATTAACAGTTTTTAATCAGCCAAATCTTGGATTCGGTGGAGTTCATGAACGATGGCTTTCAGATGATGAACACCACAGAGCTCATACATACGTTCTGCTCAACTGTGAAGAAATGAATCATTTGTCCTGTGAGTGATTCTATCAATTATTCTATAATTTATGTTACAATATTTAAACTTATTTTATTTTTAGGTTATATGATAATCATACCAAGAAACAACTTCCACAAATTACAACATCTGCTCTTGAAGAACGCAGACAAAAAAAAAATTCACAATGGTTTCAAAAATTGGTAACATAAATTATTGATGGTTTAATATCAATTCCGTTTATTATTTATTATATTGATAATTGTTTTACAAATTTTCAGGTGTCTCAATATGCTGATAAAATTGATAAGCGACTATGTATATTGAGTAACCCACCATCCAAAATGGTTAAATCATATAATGCATATGTGGTTAATGGTTTTCGATTTCATACACATGCATATGGGGAATCAAAAAAAACAATGAACAATGGATTTTTCTTGAGAGGATCACATCACAGAGAAACTGAAGTTGACTTTTATGGCATTTTGATGAAATTATTGAGCTGTGTTATTTAGGACAGAATTACATAACAATGTTTAAATGTCGGTGGTTGGATACTAAGAGAGGTTTGTGTGTTCATCCGACTCATGAAATCGTCGATATTAAATATAAAAGTATTCTTGCAGTAAATAAAATATTTTTACTGGATCAACATGCACATCAATTTTATTATGCAAAGTACTGTGATACTTCAAGAGACTTGAGCGATTGATGGAGCATAATAAAAATGAAATCTCAAGAAAATCAGTTTACTCAAACTAAATGTGGTTCCACTGAAGTGGAAGGAATTGAAATTTTTCAAGAGATGACTCAAAATCCATCTGATTCACAAAGAGACGTGAATATCGACGATGACACCCCACAATTATGGATCGATGGTGATGAAGATGTTAATGATGTTACAAATTAATTTGAAATGAAAAGAGATGATGAAACTGAAACTCATACACTACTGGAAAATGGACCTATCCCCACAGTTTTCCTCAAAACCGTGGGGATAGGTACCCCTATACCCACGGTTTCTGAAAACCGTGGGCATAGGTCAATTTTCAAGACCCAATAAATGTTTTTAAATGTTTTTAAATTTATCCAATAAATTCTAGAGCCATAAAATAATAAATAATCTAATTTTAAGCATAAATACTCTAATATTCTTTAAAAGGTCGATTTACCGCCTTTTAATGGAAAATGCTATTTAAATATAGTTTTGGTCACTTTTATATGTTCTATTTGACAAAATAAAATAATTCTTTAGATTCGGGACATCAAAATTTACTTTGAGTAAATTTTTGATATTTTTCTGATAAAATTCATTTTTTAATGAATAGTGAAAAATACTGTATTTTAATTCAAATCGGCTTTTTAATCTAATTAATTTTTATGGTTAGATTATCTTTTTAATTGGTTTTAATGTCTAATTAGATTATATTTTTACCATTTAATATAATGGTGGTCATTGTAATTAATTTCACTTTGAATTTGAACATAAACAAGTGTCAATCTTTTGATAGATATTGTTTCTCAAAAACACACTATTTATTTTGAAAACGGGAATTAATTTTAAATTAATTAATGAAACTTCTATGTTTTGAATTTTGTAAAATAGACATCATTTTTGAATTCACAATATCAAATATAGCTTAGGCTGAATTTTTGGTATTTTTCTGAAAAACTTCAATTTTTGATGAATAGTGAAACCACTTAGTAGTAGTTAAAAAACCGACTTTTTCATTTAAATGAAATTTTACCGCTTTTGTGAATTGAATTTCGAAAATCTGACATACATGGTTGTTATTAGTAAGTAAAATGTGGTTCAATAAGATGAAAGTAATTTTTGACGAATAGTAACTTTTGACTTTTATTTACCACAGTTAAAGGTAAATAGGGCAAGTCAAGGTAAAAAGAATATTACAATAATATAAAATTACCTTAACACTTGTCCTAACCTTATTGGTTGAGTCATGACCGACCATGGTCATCCTTGGGTCAATTTTGGGACCCCATGAAGCCACTTAAGAGTGATAATGACTCTTTAGTTTAATTAACTTAAAGTAAATGCAAAAATGACATAAACAAATATCTTTTAGTAAATTAATTTTTACATGGGGTTATATAAGTTATATTTTTGACTATAAATATTCATTTAAAGATAAAAAAATTTCCTACATCATGGTATTTTTTTATAATTTTTAGACATCAAATAAATTAAATTATTTATGACACAAAAATGATGCAGTATTTACCTCATTAATAAATGATTTAAATAAATAAGATTATAAATATTAAAATAACATCCAAAACCTATCCAATTATTATTGGATGAATTTATTTCGAAGATGAGTCATCTAATATTCGATCTTAATGAGTTTTGGACCTTTAGAAACCGAAAATCATTATATAATAAAATAATATTTTCACACTTTCTTAAAGAGCTCATCCACCCTTATAAAAAGCCCTCAACTCTAACCCATTCCTCACACCTCTGAAGCCCCTTGGCTCCTCCAACCCCTGCCCAAATAATCTCTCAAGATCCCTCTATTCCACCTAGAAGGCTTACCTTAGGCAGAATTCACTTCAAGATGTCCTTTTGGTTCAAACCAAAGAGAGTTACCCAAATTAAAGGTAACAATTTATCTTAACTTCTTTTCTTTTATTTTACTTCTCCAACCCCTAAACTCATTTTATTCATTTATTTTATGAAAAAAAAAGTATCCTAAATATACTAGGATGTTTTTATGAGAAAAATTTGAACTAAACTTACACACACTTCCATCTAATCAGTGAAGAACATACTGTTTCTGTGGATTACAAACTAACGCCTCATGAAGCGATGATTGTTCAATTATCTCCTACTGCCTCTCATGGTGGCCATTAAGATGGAACTGTATTTATATATGATATATATTATGTTTATGTTTTCTCTATTCTTCTGTAATTTTTTTTACAAACATACCTTTATGCTTTCCAATATGTGTAAACACGATAATTTCATCTGAGGAAGTGCGGACTACCACCCCCTCAAGGTGATATGATTCGTTTATGACATACATAGAACATATAAAAGATGGATTTAATGAAATTATGTAACATATATATCATATTATATTATACTATAATTATAATATACCTATGTATTATTATGTTTTCATTCCTTTAAATATAAAATAGAAATGAAAGTAACATTCATGCGTACGTACGACTTACCGTGTCCATGAACGATGTGTTTCATTTCTTAACTCCAAATGATATGGAATATTATAAATACATATAAACTGGATATATATGATATCTGAATCATGAATATCATTCTGGAGATAATGGAATCTTGACCACATGGACAACTTGTGATTATAAGGTGTTCATTTTTGACTCAAGTACCAAATATCGACAAAACGACCATTATTAACTTAAATGATTACATATTGTTTATAACATTGTAATAAGTGATATAAAAGGAATAATAAACTTCAAAGATGGTTCTTAATCAAGTATAAATTAACTTTAGTTTATTATTCAGGAAGAACAAGTAACAAACAAGTCAAGTCAGACACACGGTAAGAGATTTCTTATCTCACTTTCAATTCTGTGAGATTTCCATTGTTCGCCAATTATTTATTGCATGTGGTGTATTGTGTACTGCCATTTGATATATATTATCATGATTCTATTTATATTCATGGTATTATATGATTCATTTGACAGTTATTAACTTTTGGTCATACAACTCAATTGATTACAATGTGGTAAGGGATTTTTATCTCCCTTTTTATTCCCGTGGGATTCATGCTATATGTAAGAACCCTGACCTTCTTTTTTAGGTATGTTTTTCTTTTCTGACCGTTTTTGAGAAAAATAGGAGAATTTGGAAATTTCGCAAGTACACGCCGTGTACTTTTCTTCCGCTCGAGGTCGTGTGCTGGCAGTGTCCAGGCCAGTCACACGGAGTGTAGCGATGAGGTGGAGTCCGATTAATACGACATATGGAAGGAGGTGAGTACACGCCGTGTACTCAAGAAGTACACGCCGTGTACTCAAGAATTACACGCCGTGTACTTTTCTTTTTATTTCATTAATTGGACCGGGGTCGCGCCTAATCACCGTTTTCATCTTCTTCTCTGCCTCATTACGTCCAGAAGTGACCTAGAGGGCCGATTCTTCTTCGAGCCACCGATCCTTCACCGGTTGTCCAAATCGAACGCCGTCGGGTGAAATAGAATCGCAGTAGTGAGTTCTCGGTTCTTCTTTGGCCATGTTTCCTGATTCCTCCTCTTGTGAGAGTTATCTGAGGTTGAACGTTTTAGAAGTTTTTGCATATTTACTCCATTCTAGGCTGATTCACAGGCCGAGGTTCAAGAATATCAATCTCCTAGGATTGAGGTAGGTGGTTTGTTTCCCTACGTTGAATGTCTTTGAGTTTTTGGTGCAATAAGTGCTGGATACCCATGTATCAGTTATCTCGGGTTAGGGTTTTGATCCTGTATCATTATCTGCCTTAGATTGCTTTTATACTTGAGGTTATTAGATGGTTAATAATTGCTTGTTAGCATGTTTGAGGATCACCCATGGGTGTTCCCCTCATTTTGGCTGTTGATTGCCGTTTGGCACGGTTTGCCTACGAGGCAACCTTATTGCACATTGCTAGTATGCCTGTTGACTTGATTGCATGTATTGCCTGCTGTTTATATGCTTGTGGATGCATTGTAGATATTAGCCAAGTAGTTGCTGAACTTACTTAGGCTACTAACAGTCGACTACGCACGACTAAACTGCTCAGGGCTGAGTGAACCTGGTGTGGTAGACTAAAGGGGGAATTGCCGATTATGGATTACCTAGAGATTCTGTTATAGTTAGTATCGATTGCTAGACCTAAGGGAATGTGACTTTGTGATTCCTCATAGTGTCCTTAGTTATGTAGCGGGACTATAGGGGGAATTAGACGTAAGTGCTTCCTCAGAGAGTCTATATCTTTCGTTGCAAGACCACAGGGGAATTGACGGTGAGAGCTTCCCAGAGTATCTGTGCCTTTGTACATCTACTTGACTAGAGGGGTTTACTAGTAGGAACCACCCAGAGAGTTAGTGCTTTATTTGTTGGTTGGTTGTGACGATTCCACCAAGCCAAAGAAAAAGCTTGGGTTTGTACTGCTTGCTGTTTAGGTAGACTGCTGAGTTACCTGTTGTGATTACTTACTTGCCTTGGGAGTATAGAGCTGTTTCTAGGTTCCATGGTTAATAGATAAATGATTGTACTGAACTAATGAATAATTGTGAATGGAGTTGGTACGAATGCTTACTTTAGTGTACATTTGTTTCTCTGCTGCATTTACTTCCTTTACTTTTGCTATATTACTCACTGACAGTAGAGCACAGATCTCGTGGTGATTGCCTACTGGGATTAGTCTCACACCCTATTTGGGTCCTACTTTTCGGCCCAAATAGGTTATTTGGTTGTAGGTGTGGATAGGGATTGTGGCCCTTCTACTTCAGGTACATGATTGCTGGTTGGATCTGGAGAGCATAGGACCGAGCTTAGGCTTGCGATGCTGCTGGGGTTGCTGTTTACTTTCGTACCTTGTTTTCAGTTGTATTTCAGCATGTTGTTGTGTTTGCTACTTTCCTTAGATTCTTGTACCTGCTGCATCATTATCATTATCATTATATGTTCACTAATCCCGCTGTTTAGTTTCGGTGTTTGTATGTTGTTACTGCTTCCGCTATTGACTGTTGTTTTCTTGCTTTGTATAACTTACCAAATGAAGGAATAGTTTCCCCAATAACTTACCAAGGCCCTCGCTGCTAGTCGGTAGCCTCTGGAATTTGGGGAAACACGCTTGAGGTCATGCGGCGAACCGGGTACGGGGCACCAGTGGAAGGGCTCCGGGTTCGGGTCGTTACAAAGTGGTATCAAATGGTGTTCTTTCCTTTTTCTATTGACTTACTGTTTAGTGACATTAGACAGGGATAAGACGGAATAAGTAAATGGTAAATAGTTGTGCTCAGGCGTTCTAGAACCCGTGTATAGGGAAAAAACCAGATTACCTCGAATATTTCAAATTTTGAGTTTTGCGAATGTTACAGTTTAATTGATTTCACCGTTGGGTGATGCACTTGTTTTGTGTTGTTACTGTTTATATGATTGCGGTTCTATTTTGTTGCAACCCAATGAGATGAGGGTATGCCATCTCATGCATCATATAGGCACATGTTATAAGATCACATGCCATGCATCTTGCCATGCCATCTAGGTTTCATTAGAGATTGCATGCTGTTGTGATAGGATTTGTGATAGACAATGCATGTTGTTGTGATAACTGCTGTGATAGAATACCTGCTATGTTGATAAGGTATCTTTGTTGGAGTTTTCTTATCACGGACGCCAAACTTTGATCTTAGAGGTGTTATGGGCCCTCAAGGATCTGAATTTGGTGGGTCGTGAGTTCTTATACTGTGGCTTGTTCTATGCACCGTTATGATGCCAAGCTTTGATTCACGGGGAGTATGGGCCCCCACAGATCGGAATTTGGCACCTTAACCCTTGTTTTTCTGTGTTTTCTAGGCTCCAGTGCAGTTCTAAGGCTACTGTCCGGAAAAACCCAGAATACACGGTGTGTACTTTATATATACGCGCCGTGTAGTTTTTGGCCGTGTCACTGACTATGTGGACCGGGACATAGAGCTGTAAATGGTTTTCAGGAACATGCCGTATACTCTAAGTACACGCTGTGTAGAGGTTAACTAAGAGCCCGACCGTGTAACTAACAACACATGCCAATTAATGCATGTTTTAGTACACTCCGTGTTCGGTATGCACATGTCGTGTATCCTTTCCCAGGTGCCCGACCGTGTCTTGAAAAACACGGGCCGATGTTATCTTCTCTTATACACGCCGTGTTTGTTCGGAACACGCTGTGTAAGGATCAGCCGAGTACCTGGCCATGTCACGAACAACATGGGCCGAGGTTTCCCTTCAAGTGCACGCCGTGTCCCTTGGGAACACGCCGTGTAGTGTCGACCGTGGTTCAGGCTGTGTCGCTAACAACACGGGCCAGGTAAGGCATGTCTAGTACACACCGTGTCTTCCTCAAACACGTCGTGTAGTATTCGGATGGGACAGTCTGTGTGACTTAGTCGTGTTGGAGTAACCGGGTAGGGAGAAAAGGGTCAGTACACGCCGTGTAGTTTAAGAACACGCCGTGTAGTCGGGTTGTTTACACAACCATGTATGACCAAGGTACACACCCAGGGTAAGATTTCTGGAAACACGCCGTGTATCTGTATTACACGCCGTGTAGTTATGTTTTTTCTTTAGATTTAAAGGTTTTTCCCTCCTGTTCTGTTTTACTCTCATGTGTTGCAACTGTGTTCGTCTTTAATGAAGGTGTGTTTTGGTCTTTCAGTGCTATGGCACCAAGACGTCCTCCTGTTGCACGCCAGGAACTAGACAGCGATCGTACGCCTGATACGACCGATCAGGGACTGTCAGTAGTTCCGCCCATCATTCTGAACATGGCACATGCAGTGATTCCAGACACTGGTGTCGACGCTCAGTTTAGAGAGGGTTTCATGTGATTCATGCAGACCTTCCAGGGAGTTCAGCATCCTGCCCCGACTATGGCAGAGCTGACGTGGGTCTTCCAGCAGCAGCATCCTCCCACTTTCACAGGAGATGGAGGACATCAGGCTACAGAGTCATGGCTGGAAGCCATGCTGTCCATCTTCGAGCATCTTGAGACGCCTACAGAGAGGAGGGTGAATCTCGCGACGTATATGCTGCGAGACTCTGCCAAGAGATGGTGGGATGTAGTCTCTCAGACGGGGCGCCAGCAGGCTATGGCTTGGGATGAGTTTCAGCGTACGTTTTGCAACTACTTCTACCCAGCGATGCTAAGGGATGACAGAGCCAGGGAGTTCATGAGCCTGCACCAGGGTACTCTCTCAGTTATGGAGTATTCCTCCCACTTCACTGAGTTACAGCGATTCACTCCCGTTCTGGGAAATGACGAGCTGTTTCTAGCAAGGAAGTTTGAGGAAGGCCTCAGACCGGAGATCAGATCGCAGGTGAATGTATTTCAGTTGACTTCTATTACTCTAATAGTCAACCAGGAACTCATCACGGAGAGGAACTTGAGGTAGAATGGAGCTGTGGACCAGGGCAGTACAACATCCAAGGCTGATTCCCTCCAGACAGACAACAGGAAGTGCCACCGAGAGTCTACCCGAGGCGACCCGAGGAAGAGAGGTATTCCTTCTGGTAGACGAGATGCCCCTTATGGCACTCAAGTGGTGTGTTATTAGTGTGGTAGGAGCAGGAATAAGAATCCGCAGTGCCCGAGGGACCCAGTGGAGTGCCGATCCTGCGGCAAGATGGGTCACCTGCAGCGTTTCTGCAAGGTTCCCCTTCCAGTGGCTAGTGAAGGAGGATCAATTTCGACCCCGCGTATGGGAGAAGGATTTCCAGCTCCGCAGCAGACTGGGGGCTGGGGTTCTGCAGGGCATTCAGGTCAGGGTAGAGGCCGTGGACGCAGTGGTCAGGCTCAGGGAGGAGTAGCTCAGGGTTTCCAGGCTGCTACACAGGGCCGCGGTACAGGCCAGACTTTTGCTGTAGAGCAGATTCATCAGGAGCAGGATCCCAGACCCTCTAAAGTTCGAGGTACGATCTTAGTAGCCTCAGTTTTATCTTCATCCCTTTTCGATACTGGTGCTTCACATAGCTTTATCTCTGTTGCTGTTGTGGAAAGTCTTGAGCTCTGTGTCTTTTCGTCTGCTGACATGTTGACTCTCGACACACCCTTGGGAACGAGGACATCTAGCATACGTCAGTGCAAGGAGTTCCCTCTCAAGGTTGCAGGGTATCGTTTCTTATGGGACCTCTATGTCCTAGGGATGATGGGCTATGATGTCATTCTTGGTATGGACTGGTTGGTTCCCTTCCAGGCAGTCGTCGATTGCTATCGCCACAAGGTGAGTTTTGTATCACCAAAGGGTGAATCTTTCCTTCATAAGGGCGAGTGGGATGTTCAGGCGAGTCAAGCCAGGCTCGAGCATCATGGGCTAGGAGGAGTTACGACCCATATTTCTAGTCTTTATCTGGATGACCAGGGGACTTCACAGTTAGATTTTCCTCCAGTGGTTGATCACTTTCCAGATGTCTTTCCAGAAGAATTTTCAGGTTTGCCTCCGGATCATGAGGTATACTTCTCGATTGAGCTCGTTTCAGGAGTAGGACCGGTGTCCATTACTCCTTATAGGATGGCTACACCTGAGTTGCAGGAGCTCAAGAAGCATTTGGAGGAGTTGCAGGCAAAGGGTTTCATCTGACCCAGTACTTCTCCTTGGGGTTCGCATGTCCTGTTTGCGAAGAAGGCAGACGGTACCCTTAGGCTTTGCGTGGATTATCGGAAGTTGAACCAGTTGATGGTCAAGAACCGATATCCCTTGCCGAGGATTGATGATCTCTTTGATTAGCTTCGAGGAGATCGGGTGTTCTCGAAGATCGATTTGAGGTCCGGTTATCACCAGCTGCGCGTTAGACCTTCAGATATACCTCTGACAGCCTTCAGGAGCAGGTATGGCCTCTATGAGTATAAGGTTATGTCGTTCGGTCTTACGAACATGCTAGTAGTTTTCATGGCACTGATGAACCGAGTGTTCCATCCTTACTTGGATTCCTTCGTCGTGGTCTTCGTGGATGATATCTTGGTGTACTCTCACACTCAACACGACCATGCAACCCATCTTGAGATCGTTTTGAGTACACTGAGGGAGCATCAGCTTTATGCTAAACTCTCAAAGTGACACTTTTGGATGGACGCGATTCACTTCCTGGGTCATGTCATCTCAGAGAAAGGAGTATCAGTAGACCCAGAGAAGGTGAGAGTAGTAGTTACCTGGGAGTAGCCGAAGAACGTCTTCGAGGTACGGAGCTTCTTGGGGCTGGTTCGTTACTACATGCGGTTTATACAAGACTTCTCCTGCCTAGAAGCACCGCTGACAGGCTTGAATAAAAAGGGGGTGAAGTTTGTTTGGTCAGAAGTCTGTGACTCAACCTTCCAGGAGCTGAAGGGGAGATTGACTTCAGCACCGATCCTAGTTTTGCCAGAGCCGAGCAAGAGCTATATAGTTTTCTGTGATGCATCTAGCATAGGGCTTGGAGCAGTGCTTATGCAGGAGGATCGAGTGGTTGCGTATGGATCTCGATAGCTGAGGCCTCATGGGAGGAATTATCCTACGCACGACCTGGAGTTGGCCACAGTCATTCATGCTTTACGCTGTTGGAGACACTACCTTCTGGGAGAACATTTTGTGGTATACACTGACCACAAGAGTCTCAAGTACATATTCACGCAGCGTGACCTGAATCTGAGACAGCGGAGGTGGGTTGAGTATCTCCAGTCATTTGATTTCGAGCTTGCCTATACGCCTGGAAAAGGCAATGCAGTGGCTGATGCACTGAGCATGAGAACTCGGATACAGGCAGTTCAGGAGGCCAAAAGTGAGTGGTAACTAATGGCTCTGTTCTCAGAGATGCATTTGGAGGTGCAAGACAGGTAGGGGAAAACTTTCCTATCTTCTATGGCTGTTACCTCTGCACTTCTGGACCAAGTTCGAATGAGGCAGCTGGCAGATTCAGAAGGGCTAGTCCTACGGTAAAGCGTGTCAGGAGAGGACCCTCTTCCCGGGTGGACCCTTGGTGAGGATGAGATCTTTCGTTTCCAGGGACGCGTATGAGTGCCAGCAGATATACGCGAGAAGCTGATGCGAGACTTCCATTCCTCAGTTTGGGCAGTTCATCCTGGCGTCACCAAGATATACCGTGACTTACACCGCCAGTACTGGTGGCCAGGTATGAAGAGAGATGTGGCTGGTTTTGTCATGAGATGTTCCACCTGTCAGCAGGTGAAGGTGGAGCACCAGTGACCAGCAGGTCTTTTACAGCATCTACCCATTCCAGAGTGGAAGTGGAACGATGTCACGATGGACTTTGTGACACAGTTACTGAGATCTTCAAGAGGAAACGATGCGGTGTGGGTTGTCGTTGATAGGCTTACGAAGGTTGCTCACTTCTTACCGATAAAGGAGACCTTTGGTGTCGATGAGCTTGGATGGTTGTACGTCCGTGAGATTGTGCACTTGCATGGGGTTCCAAGTACTATTATTTCAGATAGGGACGCCCACTTTACTTCGCATTTCTGGAAAGGGCTACAGAAAGATTTGGGTACATAGGTGCTCCTGAGTACAACTTATCATCCTCAGACAAATGATCAGTCAGAGCACATGATCCAGGTGCTTGAGGATATGCTCCAAACTTTCATTCTAGACTTTGGTGGTTCTTGGGAAAAGAATATACCTCTCATGGAGTTTGCTTATAACAATATCTTCCGGGAAACTATTCAGATGTCACCTTACGAGGCTTTGTACGATAGGCCATGCCGATCACCTTTGTGTTGGACGGAAGCAGGAGAGGCAACTTTGTTGGGACCACATCTCATCCAGGAGACCTCAGAGCAGATAGAGTTGATTTGGAAGAGGATAGATACTGCACAGTCTCATCAGAAATCTTATGCTGACCAGCGGAGGCGACCTCTGCAGTTCGGGGTCAGAGACCAGGTTTTCCTACGTGTTACCCCGAGGTTGGGACACAAGAGGATCAGGAGACAGGGTAATCTTTCACCGAGATACGTCGGGTCATTCGAGGTTCTGGAGAGAGTCGATCTAGTTGCTTATAGGTTGTAGTTACTTCAGATATATCAGGCTATGCACGACGTCTTCCATGTTTCTCAGCTTCGATGCTATTTCTCAGACCCATCTCATGTTTTTTGACCCGAGGAGGTTGAGCTGGAGCAGGATGCATCATTCGAGGATCACCCTATCAGGATCGTTGATCGTAGCACAAAAGTACTCCATGGCCAGTCTGTTCCTCTGGTATGGGTGTTATGGCAGCACGACCGTGTGCAGGACGAGACCTGGGAGAGGGAGGTCGATATGCGATCACAGTGGCCAGAGTTGTTCGAGTTTTCTTCTTCACCACCTTTCTAGGGAAATTCGAAGACGAATTTATTTAAGGAGGGAAGTTTGTAAGAACCCAGACCTTCTTTTTCAGGTATGTTTTCCTTTTCTGGCCGTTTTTGAGAAAAATAGAAGAATCTGGAAATTTTGTAAGTACACACCGTGTACTTTTCTTCCGCTCGAGGCCCTGTGCTGGCCGTGTCCGGGCCAGTCACACGGAGTGTAGCGATGAGGTGGAGTCCGATTAATACGGCGTACAGAAGTAGGTGAGTACACGCCGTGTACTCAATAAGTACACGCCGTGTACTCAATAAGTACACGCCATGTACTTTTATTTTTATTTCATTAATCGGACCGGGGTCGCGTTTAATCACCGTTTTCATCTTCTTCTCCACCTAATTACATCCAGAAGAGACCTAGAGGGCCAATTATTCTCCGAGCCACCGATCCTTCACCGGTTGTCCAAATCGAACGCCGTCGGGTGTAATAGAATCGCATCGGTGAGTTCTTGGTTCTTCTTTGACCATGTTTCCTGATTCCTCCTCTTATGAGAGTTATCTGAGGTTGAACGTTTTAGACGTTTTTGCAGATTTACTTCGTTCTAGGCCGATTCACAGGCCTAGGTTCAAGAATATCAATATCCTAGGATTGAGGTAGGTGGTTTGTTTCCCTACGTTGAATGTCTTTGAGTTTTTGGTGCAAAAAGTGCCGGATACCCATGTATCGGGTATCTCGGGTTAGGGTTTTGATACTGTAAAGTTATCTGCCTTAGATTTCTTATATGATTAAGGTTATTAGATGGTTAATAATTTCTTGTTAGCATGTTTGAGGATCACCCATGGGTGTTCCCCTCATTTTGGCTGTTGATTACCGTTTGGCACGGTTTGCCTACGAGGCAACCTTATTGCACATTGCTAATATGCCTATTGACTTGAATGCATGTATTTCCTGCTGTTTATATTCTTGTGGGTTCATTGTAGCTATTATCCAAGTATTTTCTGAACTTACTTAGGCTGCTAACAGTCAATTACGCATGACTAAACTGCTCAGGGCTAAGTGAACTTGGCGTGGTAGACTAAAGGGGGAATTGACGATTAGGGCTTCCCTAGAGAGTCTGTTATAGTTAGTATCGATCGCTGGACCTAAGGGAATGTGAATTTGTGCTTCCTCAGAGTGTCCTTAGTTACGTAGCGAGACTATAGGGGTAATTAGACGTAAGTGCTTCCTCAGAGAGTCTATATCTTTCGTTGCAAGACCACAGGGGAATTGACGGTGAGAGCTTCCCAGAGTGTCTGTGCCTTTGTACGTCTAATTGACTAGAGGGGTTTGCTAGTAGGAGCCACCCAGAGAGTCAGTGCTTTATTTGTCGGTTGGTTGTGATGAGTCCACCAAGCCAAAGAACAAGCTTGGGTTTGTACTTCTTGCTGTTTAGGTAGACTGCTGAGTTACCTGTTGTGATTACTTGCTTGCCTTGGGAGTATAGAGGTGTTGCTAGGTTCCATGGTTGATAGCTAAATGATTGTACTGAACTAATGAATAACTGTTAATGGAGTTGGTAGGAATGATTACTTTAGTGTACATCTGTTTCTCTACTGTATTTACTTCCTTTACTTTTGCTATATTACTCACTGACAGTAGGGCACAGATCTCGTGGTGATTGCCTACTGGGATTAGTCTCAAACCCTATTTGGGTCCTACTTTTCAGCCCAAAAAGGCTATTTGGTTGTAGGTGTGGATAGGGATTGCGGCCCTTCTACTTCGGGTACATGATTGTTGGGTTGGAGCTGGAGAGCATAGGACCGAGCTTAGGCTTGCGATGCTGCTGGGGTTACTGTTTACTTTCGTACCTTGTTTTTAGTTGTATTTCAGGACGTTGTTGTGTTTTCTTCTTTACTTATATTCTTGTACCTGCTGCATCATTATCATTATCATTATATGTTCATTGCTTCCACTGTTTAGTTTCGGTGTTTGTATGCTATTACTGCTTCCGCTATTGACTGTTGTTTTCTTGCCTTGTATAAATTACCAAATGAGGGAATAGTTTCCCCAAAAACTTACCAAGGCCCTCGCTGCTAGTCGACAACCTCTAGAGTTTGGGGAAACATGCTTGAGGTCATGTGGCGAACCGGGTACGGGGCACCAGTGGAAGGGCTCCGGGTTCGGGTCATTACACTATATTGCCACTATTTCCTTTTGTGTGGTTTATGTGCTGCCCATGATTGTATTCATTATGTAATATACTTAAATTTATGGGTATTTACATCTTCATTGTATGATCCGTATTTCATGGGGTGTATGTTTCGTAAGTTACCAAATTGGTAAGGGAACCTTTCACCCTCCTCTTTTTAAAAGACTTCTTTTTGTTATGTCTTTTAATTTACATCTTATTATATTGGGATATGTTCTTATATATCCTTATTGCTATAAATTTTATGTCCAAGTGATGAGATACCATTTTTCTCTCATCAACTAATTTTCTGAATTTTAAAGTGACGCCGTTAGGCTATCAAATTTTTGTAAGAGAACTTTTTAACCCAATTTCCATTCCTTGGGTTAATCTTCTAATTCTTAATTATGTCATGCTATGATTATGTGTGGAATCATTGTTTATTTATTTATATTGTAAATTCCACTCCCCTTTGTGTGGATATACTTTTGATATACATAATCACTCCATTGATAAATTCTAAATTCATCAATATGAACTCGATAAGAGTAATTTTAACTCAATTTCCATTCATTGAGTTAAACATCCAAGTCATTGGTTTTGTCTTAAAAAGAACATGTGTGAATTTTCTATGATTGATTTACACTGAATATCCAATCATATTTAGTGTATTTATATTTGTCACACATTACTATGTAATTTATTTATCCTTAACTTAAGGATATAGTTTTTATAAGGGATTTCGTCTCAATTTACATTTCATTGAGACATCATTGTCGTTATGCACCAATTCACTTTTATACGGTGTATATACTGTCCTTTAGCATATTATATCTTGAATCCCTTTATTCTCATGATATTATTAAGTTTTGATTAAATTTTTTCCTCAATTATTTGTATTCAAGCATCTCTCATTTTTGTTAAAAACTCTTTAACTAAAATATCATTTTAAATGTTTAAAAGATTTATTTTTCAAAATATTTCTCATTAATGTCCATGTTTTTAAAATGGTTTTAAGGATTTATTTATATGGACATTAATGTTTTCAAATGATAATTTATTTAAAATTTTCAAAGTGGTATGGGACACTTTGATTAAAAAATATCTTTATTAAATGTTTTAAATGATTTTGAAAATGGTTTGATAAAGCATTGATTATGTCAAAATATTTAAATGATATGTTGTAATTGCAATGTGGAAATGTTATCTTTCCTTTATGCTTGTTTTAAGTGTTATGAATATGTTATGGTTTTTGGGCATTGTTTACGTATACGGGTGGTTCCTTGATAAACCTAGGGAGGGTGAGCCCAAGATTTCTCTCCAATGCATTGGGTAACATGATGAAGGTAAACATGATGTTTCTCCTAAGATATTTAGGGAATATATTGTGGTGGGTATTCCAAGTGTAACTCCCTACGTAGCTGTGATAGCTATAATGTAAGTTTGATATGGATGCCATAAGTTACCTTTATGATTTATGATTTCTGTGTGTTATTCATAAATCTTATGATTTTATGAGGTATGTTATGATTTAAAAGTATGGTTTCTTTGATTTGTATTTATTAATGGGCTAATGTTTTATTTCCTTATTCTATAACCCCTACTGAGATTTTTATGCTCATCCCAAGTTTTTGAAATGTTTTTCACAGGGTATAAGGAAGGGTAAGAGAAAGGAAGTATTCAAGAAGAGTTATATCAAGAAAAGAACTCTTGTTTTATTTAAGGATTTTTATTTTTGTGAAACATTGGATAGAGTAGAAGTGTCTACTTTGTAATTTTTGAGATGTAATGTAAAAGTTATGGCCTAATTCTCTAAAACTATAAACCTAAAAGGATCCTCAATGTGAATTCTTGACAAAATTAAAGATTATGTTAGGTTTAAGGCCGGGTCCTTATAGTTGGTATCAGAGGTCGGTTTAGATAACTTTAGTGGTTAGGGTGTAATTTAATCATAAGTGACATAACCATAATGTTTATCATATTAGAAAGAGTCATGGTTAATTTAGATAAATCGAATGAGTTTAAGATATCATGAATAAGTATATCTTAGTGTTTACCCTCCTCATAAGATAATATATGATGATTTTATAGATAAAATCACACTGACCTTTTTGGTTTTAGTAAATGGTTGTATCTAGCAGGAACCAATGTAACAATAGATGTGAAAGAAACTGTAGTGGTTTTCTTAATGAGATACTGAATGAAATGGGAGCTGCAATGAGAACTCTTATGGTTAAAATATGTTATGGTTATTTTTAAGGAATTTATCTCATTTTTGGGAATGTTATAAAATTATATGGTTTTCAAAAAAGGAAAACCTGCAGGAAGGGTGACAACTTGTCGTGTCCAAAAAGGCTTCGGGAATCAAACCCACAACCAAAAGGTGACAAGGGCACATCACCAACCACTGGCCTACGTGAAATCCCTGGTTAGTATGACTAATTATTATTTTTAGTTAAATTATTTTATAGATCAAGAATAAGTTGATCTTATGTTTTATCAAATGGATATACTTATTATAGAAATGATTTGGTGATTAAGTGTTAAGGGTTATTTTGGAAGATGTTCTCTCTTTTGGGGAATAACATATACCTAAGTAAAATAGAATACTATGGGATTTAATTTGTGGAGTAATGGTTGAAATATTGTTTTGGAAGAATCTATGTTTTTATTGTGGACATAAGGTGTTTTGGGTTATTTATGGAAATGATTAACCTATCATAGAGAATATGTGATTAGGTTAATTTCACTTCAGTATGAGACTTTAAGAGTAGTTGATGTTTTTGGAGATAAATATTAAGATTTTCTGCGGAAGACTATGTGATTTAAATATTTCTAAGTTTTGGGTTTCAATATTAGTTTTGATTATATTGAATAATTTTAAGGAATGTTGTTTATTGAATGGTCTTTGTTGAACTTAGGGTACTGTTTTTTGAATTTTGGAGATTAAGAATAGTATTTCTTTTTATAAAGGATTATACTTTTTTGGGGATTATCTGATCTTATACTAACCTTTTTGGTTTTGGTTAATGTCTAAAGACATGAGAAATATATGCTTCATCTTTTGTGAATCATGTGATTCTATAGAAGTTGATTCTAGCACTTCAGGTGTGACCAAGTCATCTTAAATCCTCATCGTTTGGAGAAAATATGATTTTTGGTAGAAACTTATTAAAGGATGAAACTCTACTTGAAAAGTAAGTATATTTCCCTATGTTATTATTCTAAGTAGTAAAATAATTCCTCAACTTTATGAAAAGTAACTTAAAACAAAAAAATTGACCGTTTACTTTTCCTAATAGGAAGCCAATGACCGTTTAACCCATCACAAATTTGTGGTTTTCTTATTGTTAACTTTCTCCTAATAATGTTTTCTATCACTCTGCATCAGAACTTAACACTTAGTTTCTCTTCCATATCCATGTTTTCATGAAATCCAAGTATGGGTTATCTCAGGTGACCTTTGTACATATCTTTCATTCTTTATTTTAAAGTGATAGTTTTATTTACTCTTTTTCCGATGTGGTACTTTCAATGAAGTTTTGCAAGCACAATTTTAAAATTGCGAGGACATAATTTCCAAAAGGGGGGAATGATGTAACATCCCAGGAAAATAAAGAATATGACATTTTCATATTTAGTAATATTTTTGAATTAAATATTAGTTTTATTTTAAAGGGGATGTTATATTCAAGGGCGTACTTGACGGGAAATAATGGGTTTCTCCAAAGTCTTATGTTGCAAACAATACTGAGTCATACTGAAAAATAATAATATAATATTATTATTTTAAACAGTAGTTAACGCCTAGCCATTGTAATAGAGGGAATGAACAAAACTAACTACAATATGATTATACATGTTTGTTAAATGTTTTTACATTTATCCAATAAATTCTAAAGCCTTAAAATAAAAAAGAATCTAATTTTAAGCATAAATACTCTAATATTATTTAAAAGGCCGATTTACCGCCTTTTAATGGCGAACCCTCTTTAAATCTAGTTTTGGTAACTTTTATATGTTCTATTTGACAAAATAAAATTCTTATTTAGATTCTGGACATCAAAATTTACTTTGGGTAAATTTTTGGTATTTTTCTGATAAAATTTATTTTTTAATGAATAGTGAAAAATACTGTATTTTAATTCAAATCTGCTTTTTAATCTAATTTATTTTTATGGTTAGATTATATTTTTAATTGGTTTTAAAGTGTAATTAGATTATATTTTTACCATTTAATATAATGGTGGTCATTGTAATTAATTTCACTTTGAAATTGGACATAAACAAGTGTCAATCTTTTGATAGATATTGTTTCTTAAAAACTCACTATTTGTTTTAACAACGGGAATTAATTTTAAATTAATTAATGAAACTTCTATGTTTTGAATTTTGTAAAACAGACATCATTTTTTAATTCAGAATATCAAATATAACTTAGGCCGAATTTTTGGTATTTTTTTGAAAAACTTATATATTTGATGAATAGTGAAACCACTTAGTAGTAGTTAAAAAACTGACTTTTTCATTTAAATGAAATTTTACCGCTTCTGTGAATTGAATTTTGAAAATACGACATACATGGTTTTTATTAGTAAGTAAAATGTGGTTCAATAAGATGAAAATAATTTTTGGTGAATAGTAAATTTTGACTTTTATTTACCTTGATTAAAGGTAAATAGGGTAATTCAAGGTAAAAAGAATATTATAATAATATAAAATTATCTTAACACTTATCCTAACATTATTGGTTGAGTAATAACCGACCATGATCATCCTTGGGTCAATTTTGGGACCCCATGGAGCCACTTAAGAGTGATAATGACTCTTTATTTTAATTAACTTAAAGTGAAGGCAAAAATGACATAAACAAATATTTTTTAGTAAATTAATTTTTACATGGGGTTATATAAGTTATCTTTTTGACTATAAATATTAATTGGAAATATGAAAATATTTCCTACATCATGGTAATTTTTTTTATAATTTTTAGACATCAAATAAATTAAATTATTTATGACACAAAAATAATGCAGTATTTACCTTATTAATAAATGATTTAAATAAATAAGATTATAAATATTAAAATAACATCAAAAACCTATCCAATTCTTATTGGATGAATTTATTCCGACCATGAGTCATCTTATCTTCGATCTTAATGAGTTTTGGACCTTTAGAAACTGAAAAGCATTATATAATAAAATAATATTTTCACACTTTCTTAAAGAGCCCATCCCCCCCTTATAAAAATCCCTCACCTCTAACCCATTACTCACACCTCTCAAGCCCCTTGTCTCATCCAAACCATACCCAAATAATCTCTCAAGATCCCTCTCTTCCACCTAGAAGCATTACCTTAGGCAGAAGTCACTTCAAGAAGTCCTTTTGGTTCAAACCAAAGGGAGTTACCCAAATTAAAGGTAACAGTTTCTCTTAACTTCTTTTCTTTTATTTTACTTTTCCAACCCATAAACTCATTTTATTCCTTTATTTTATGAAAAAAAAACAGTATCCTAAATATACTAGGATTTTTTTATGATAAGAATTTGAACTACACTTACACACACCTCCATCTAATGGGTGAAGAACATATTGTTTCTGTGGATGGAAAAATAACGCCTCACAAAGCGATGATTGTTCAATTATCTCCTACCGCCTCTCATGGTGGCCATTAAGATGGAACTGTATTTATATATGATATATATTATGTTTATGTTTTCTCTATTCTTCTGTAATTTTTTTTACAAATATACCTTTATGATTTTCAATACGTGTAAACATGATAATTTCATTTGAGGAAGTGCAGACTACCTCCCCTCAAAGTAATATGATTCATTTATGAAATACATGGAACATATAAAAGATAGAGTTAATGAAAATATGTAACATATATATCATATGATATTATACTATAATTATAATATACCTATGTATTATTATGTTTTCATCCCTTTAAATGTAAAATAGAAATGAAAGTAGCATTAATGCGTACGTACGACTTACCGTCTTCATGAACGGTGCGTTTCATTTCTTAACTCCAAATGATATGGAATATTATAAATACATATAAACTGGATATATATGATATATATTATATCTTAATCATGAATATCATTCTGTAGATAATGGAATCCTGACCACATGGACAACTTGTGATTATAAGGTGTTCATTTTTGACTCAAGTACCAAATATCGACAAAACGACCATTATTAACTTAAATGATTACATAATGTTTATAACATTGTAATAAGTGATATAAAAGGAATGATAAAATTGAAAAATGGTTCTTAATCAAGTATAAATTAACTTTAGTTTATTATTCAGGAATAACAAGGAACAAACAAGTCAATTCGGACATGAGGTAAGGGATTTCTTATCTCAATTTCAATTCTGTGAGATTTCCATTGTTCGCCACTTATTTATTGCATGTGGTGTATTGTGTACTGACATTTGATATATATTATCATGATTCTATTTATATTCATGGTATTATATGATTAATTTGGTGGTTATTAACTTTTGGTCATACAACTCGATTGATTACAACGTGGTAAGTAGTTTTCAGCTCACTTTTTATTCCCGTGAGATTCATGCTATATTGCCACTATTTCCTTTTGTGTGGTTTATGTACTGCCCATGATTGTATTCATTGTGTAATATACTTAAATTTATGGGTATTTAAATCTTCATTGTATGATCCATCTTTCATGGGGTTTATGTTTCGTAAGTTACCAAATCGGTAAGGGAACCTTTCACCCTCCTCTTTTTAAAAGACTTCTTTTTGTTATGTGTTTTAATTTACATCTTATTATATTGGGATATGTTCTTTTATATCCTTATTGCTGTAAATTTTATGTCCAAGTGATGAGATACCCTTTTTCTCTCATCAACTCATTTTCTGAATTTTAAAGTGATCTCGTTAGGCTGTCAAATTTTTGTAAGAGAACTTTTTAACCCAATTTCCATTCCTTGGGTTAATCTTATAATTCTTAATTATGTTATGATATGATTATGTGAGTAATAATTGTTTATTTATTTATATTGTAAATTCCACTCCCCTTTGTGTGGATATACTTTTGATACACATAATCACTCTGTTGATAAATTATCAAGTCATCAATATGAACTTGATAAGAGTAATTTTAACTCAATTTCCATTCATTGAGTTAAACATCCAAGTCATTGGTTTTGTCTTAAAAAGAACATGTGTGAATTTCCTATGATTTATTTACACTGAATATCCAATCATATTTAGTTTATTTATATTTGTCACACATTACTATGTAATTGATTTATCCTTAATCTAAGGATACAGTTTTTATAAGGGATTTCATCTCAATTTACATTTCATTGAGACATCATTGTCATTATGCACCAATTCACTTTTATATGGTGTATATACTATGCTTTGGCATATTATATCATGAATCCATTTATTCTCATGATATTATTAAGTTCTGATTAAATTTTATTCCTCAATTATTTGTATTCAAGCGTCTCTCATTTTGTTAAAAACTCTTTAACTAAAATATCATTTTAAATGTTTAAAATATTTATTATTCTAAATATTTATCATTAATGTCCTTGTTTTTAAAATGGTTTTAAGGATTTATTTATATGGACATTAATTTTTTCAAATGATAATTTATTTAAAAGTTTCAAAGTGGTATGAGACACTTTGATTCAAAAATCTCTTATTAAATGTTTTAAATGATTTTGAAAATGGTTTGATAAAGAATTGATTATGTCAAAATCTTTAAAAGATATGTTATGATTACAATGTGTAAATGTTATATTTTCTTTATTCTTGTTTTAAGTGTTATGAATATGTTATGGTTTTTGGGCATTGTTTATGTACACGGGTGGTTCCGTGATAAACCTAGGGCGGGTGAGCCTGAGATAGCTCTCCAATACATTGGGTAACGTGACAGAGGTAAACATGATGTTTCTCCTAAGAGATTTAGGGAATATAATATGATGGGTATTCCAAGTGTAACTCCTTATGTAGCTGTGATATCTACAATGTAAGTTTTACATGGATGCCATAAGTTACCTTTATGATTTATGATTTCTGTGTGTTATTCATAAATCTTATGATTTCATGAGGTTTGTTATGATTGAAAAGTATGGTTTCTTTGATTTGTATTTATTATTGGGATAATGTTTTATTTCCTTATTTTATAACCCTTACTAAGATTTTTATTCCCATCTCAAGTTTTTGAAATGTTTTTCACAGGGTTTAAGGAAGGGTAAGAGAAAGGAATTATTCAAGAATATTTATATCAAGAAAAGAACTCTTGTTTTATTTAAGGAGTTTTATTTTTGTGAAACATTGGATAGAGTAGAAGTGTCTACTTTGTAATTTTTGAGATGTAATGTAAAAGTTATGGCATAATTCTCTAAAACTCTAAACCTAAAAAGATCCTCAATGTGAATTCTTGACAAAATTCAAGATTATGTAAAGTTTAAGACCAGGTCTTTTTAGTTGGTACCAGAGGTCGTTTTAGATAACTTTAGAGGTTAGGGTATAATTTAAGCATAAGTGACATAACCATAATGTTTATCATATTAGAAAGAGTCATAGTATATTTAGGAAATTCGAATGCTATTAAGATATCATGAATAAGTATATCTTAGTGTTTACCATCCTCATAAGATAATATATGATGATTTTACGAATAAACTCACACTAACCTTTTTGGTTTTAGTAAATGGTTGGATCTAGCAGGAACCAATGTAACAATAGATGTGAAAGAAACTATAGTGGTTTTCTTAATGAGATACTGAATTAAATGGGAGCTACAATGAGAACTCTTGTGGTTAATATATGTTATGGTTATTTTTGAGGAATTTATCTCATTTTTGTGAATGTTATAAAATTATATGGTTTTAGAAAAAGGACAACCTGCAAGAAGGGTGACAACCCGTCGCGTCTAGCAAGGCTTCGAGAATCAAACCCACAACCGAAGGGTGACAAGGACGCATCGCCAACCACTGGCCTACGTGAAATCCCTGGTTAGTGTGACTAATTATTATTTTTAGTTAAATTATTTTATAGATCAAGAATAAGTTGATCTTATGTTTTATCAAATGGATATCCTTATTATAGAAATGATTTTGTGATTAAGTTATTAGGGTTATTTTGGAAGAAGTTCTCTCTTTTTGGGAATAGTATATACCTAAGGAAAATAGAATACTATGAGATTTAATTTGTGGAGTAATTGTTGAAATATTGTTTTGGAAGAATCTATGTTTTTATTTTGGATATAAGGTGTTTTGGGTTATTTATGGAAATGATTAACCTATCATAGAGAATATGTGATTAGGTTAATTGAACTTCAGTATGAGACTTTAAGAGTAGTCGATGTTTTTGGAGATAAATATTAAGATTTTCTGTGGAAGACTATGTGATTTAAATCTTTTTGAGTTTTGGGTTTAAATATTAGTTTTGATTATATTGAAGAATTTTAAGGAATGTTGTTTATTGAATGGTCTTTGTTGAACTTAGGGAACTGGTTTTTGAATTTTGGAGATTAGGAATAATATTTATTTTTATAAAGGATTATCCTTTTGGGGGATTATCTGATCTTGTACTAACCTTTTTGGTTTTGGTTAATATCTAAAGACATGGGAAATAAATGCTTAATCTTTTATGGATCATGTGATTCTCTAGAAGTTGATTCTAGCACTTTAGGTGTGACCAAGTCATCTTGAATACTCATTGTTTGGAGAAAATATGAGTTTTTGGTAGAAACTTATTAAAGGATGAACCTCTACTTGAAAAGTAAGTATATTTCCCCATATTATTATTCTAAGTAGTAAAAGAATTCCTCAACTTTATGAAAAGGAACTTAAAACAAAAACATTGTCCGTTTACTTTTCCCACTAAGAATCCAATGACCGTTTAACCCATCACAAATTTGTGGTTTTCTTATTGTTAACTTCCTCCTAATCATGTTTTTTATCACTCTGCATCAGAACCTGACACTTAGTTTCTCTTCCATATCCATATTTTCATATAATCCTAGTATGGGTTATCTCGGGTGACCTTTGTACATATATTTCTTTCTTTCTTTTAAAGTGATAGTTTTATTTACTCTTTTTCCGATGTGGAACTTTAAATTAAGTTTTGCAAGACCAATTTTAAAATTGAGAGGACGCAATTTCCAAAAGGGGGGAATGATGTAACATCCCAGGAAAATAAAGAATATGACATTTTCATATTTAGTAATATTTTTTAATTAAATATTAGTTTTATTTTAAAGGGGATTTTATATTCAAGGGAGTACTTGACACGCAACAATGAGTTTCTCTGAAGTCTTATGTTGCAAACAATGATGAGTCATACTAAAAAATAATAATATAATATTATAATTTTAAACAGTAGTTAACACCTAGCCATTGTAATTTAGGGAATGAACAGAACTAACTGCAATATGATTATACATGTTTGTTAAATGTTTTTACATTTATCCAATAAATTCTAGAGCCTTTAAATAAGAAAGAATCTAATTTTAAGCACAAATACTCTAATATTCTTTAAAATGTCGATTTACTTCCTTTTAATGGCGAACCCTCTTTAAATATAGTGTTGGTCACTTTTATATGTTCTACTTGACAAAATAAAATTCTTCTTTATATTCGGGACATCAAAATTTACTTGGGGTAAATTTTTCGTATTTTTCTAATAAAATTCATTTTTTTAATGAATAGTGAAAAATACAGTATTTTAATTCAAATATGCGTTTTAATCTAATTTATTTTTGTTGTTATATTATCTTTTTAATTAGTTTTAAAGTGTAATTAGATTATATTTTTACCGTTTAATCTAATGGTGCTCATTGGAATTAATTTCACTTTGAAATTGGACATAAACAAGTGTTAATCTTTTGATAGATATTGTTTCTTAAAAATACGCTATTTGTTTTGAAAACAAGAATAAATTTTTAATTAATTAATGCAACTTCTATGTTTTGAATTTTTTAAAATAGAAATAATTTTTGAATTTATAATATCAAATATATCTTAGGTTGAATTTTTGGTATTTTTCAGAAAAATTTCAATTTTTGATGAATAGTGAAACCACTTAGTAGTAGTTAAAAAACTGACTTTTTCATTTAAATGAAATTTTACCACTTCTGTGAATTGAATTTAGAAAATCCGACATACGTGGTTGTTATTAGTAAGTAAAACGCGGTTCAATAACATGAAAATAATTTTTGGTGAATAGTAACTTTTGACTTTTATTTACCGCGGTTAAAGGTAAATAGTGTAATTCAAGGTAAAAAAAATATTATAATAATACAAAATTATCTTAACACTTATCCTAACCTTATTGGTTGATTCATGACCGACCATGGGCATACTTGGGTCAATTTTGGGACCCCATGGAGCCACTTAAGAGTGATAATGACACTTTATTTTAATTAACTTAAAGTAAAGGCAAAAATGACATAAACAAATATATTTTAGTAAATTAATTTTTACATGGGGTTATATAAGTTATCTTTTCAACTATAAATATTCATTAGAAAGATAAAAATATTTCCTACATCATGGTAATTTTTTTATAATTTTTAGACATCAAATAACTTAAATTATTTATGACACAAAAATGATGCAGGTTTTACCTCATTAATAAGTGATTTAAATAAATAAGATTATAAATTTTAAAATAACATCCAAAACCTGTCCAATTATTATTTAATGAATTTATTTCAACCATCAGTAATCTTATATTCGATATTAATGAGTTTTGGACATTTAGAAACCGAAAATCATTATATCATAAAATAATATTTTCACACTTTCTTAAAGATCCCATCCCCCCCCTTATAAAAAGCCCTCACCTCTAACCCATTCCTCACACCTCTAAAGCCCCTTGGCTTGTCCAAACCCTGCCCAAATAATCTCTAAAGATCCCTATATTCCACCTATAAGCCTTAACTTAGGCATAAGTCACTTAAAAAAGTCCTTTTGGTTCAAACCAAAGGGAGTTACCCAAATTAAAGGTAACCGTTTCTCTTAACTTCTTTTCTTTTATTTTACTTCTCCAACCCCTAAACTCATTTTATTATTTTCTTTAATGAAAACACCAGTAACCTCAATATATTAGGATTTTTTTTATGAGAAGGATTTGAACTACACTCATACACACCTCCATCTAATGGGTGAAGAACATATTGTTTCTGTGGATGACAAACTAACGCCTCACGAAGCGATGATTGTTCAATTATCTCCTACCGCCTCTCATGGTGGCCATTAAGATGAAATTGTATTTATATATGATATATATTATGTTTATGTTTTCTATATTCTTCAGTAAATTTTTTTACAATCATACCTTTATGCTTTCTAATATGTGTAAACACGATAATTTCATTTGAGGAAGTGCAGACTATCACCCCCTCAAGGTGATATGATTTGTTTATGACATATATGGAATGTATAAAAGATGGAGTTAATGAAATTATTAAATATATATATCATATGATATTATAATATAATTATAATATACCTATGTATTATTATGTTTTCATCCCTTTAAATATAAAATAGAAATGAAAGTAGCATTCATGCGTACGTACGACTTACCGTCTCCATGAACGGTGCATTTCATTTCTTAACTCTAAATGATATGGAATATTATAAATACATATAAAATAGATATATATGATATATATGATATCTGAATCATGAATATCATTTTGGAGATAATGGAATCTTGACCACATGGACAACTTGTGATTATAAGGTGTTCATTTTTAACTCAAGTACCAAATATCGACAAAACGACCATTATTAACTTAAATGATTACATAATGTTTATAACATTGTAATAAGTGATATAAAAGGAATAATAAACTTGAAAAAGGGTTATTAATCAATTATAAATTAACTTTAGTTTATTATTCAGTAAGAACAAGGAACAAACAAGTCAAGTCAGACACGAGGTAAGGGATTTCTTATATCACTTTCAATTCTGTGAGATTTCCATTGTTCACGACTTATTTATTGCATGTGGTGTATTTTGTACTTTCATTGGATATATATTATCATGATTATATTTATATTCTTGGTATTCTATGATTCATTTGGTGGTTATTAACTTTTGGTCATATAACTCGATTGATTACAACGTGGTAAGTAGTTTTCAGCTCACTTTTTATTCCCATGAGATTCATGCTATATTGCCACTATTTCCTTTTGTGTAGTTTATGTACTACCCATGATTGTATTCATTGTGAAATATAATTAAATTTATGGGTATTTACATCTTCATTGTATGATCCATCTTTCATGGGGTGTATGTTTCGTAAGTTACCAAATCGGTAAGGGAGCCTTTCACCCTCCTCTTTTTAAAAGACTTCTTTTTTGTTATGTCTTTTAATTTACATATTATTATGTTGGGATATGTTATTATATATCCTTATTGATGTAAATTTTATGTCCAAGTGATGAGATACTCTTTTTCTCTCGTCAACTCATTTTCTGAATTTTAAAGTGACGTCGTTAGGCTGTCAAATTTTTGTAAGAGAACTTTTTAACCCAATTTCCACTCCTTGGGTTAATCTTCTAATTCTTAATTTTATAATGCTATGATTATGTGTGGAATCATTGTTGATTTATTTATATTGTAAATTACACTCCCATTTGTGTGGATATACTTTTGATACACATAATCACTGCATTGATAAATTCTCAAGTCATCGATATGAACCTGATAAGAGTAATTTTAACTCAATTTCCATTCATTGAGTTAAACATCCAAGTCATTGGTTTTGTATTAAAAAGAACATGTGTGAATTTCCTATGATTGATTTACACTGAATATACAATCATATTTAGTTTATTTATATTTGTCATACATTACTATGTAATTGATTTATCCTTAATATAAGGATACAATTTTTATAAGGGATTTTGTCTCAATTTACATTTCATTGAGACATCATTGTCGTTATACAACAATTCACTTTTATACGGTGTATATGCCATCCTTTGGAATATTATATCATGAATCCTTTTATTCTCATGATATTATTAAGGTCTGATTAAATGTTATTACTCAATTATTTGTATTTAAGTGTCTCTCATTTTGTTAAAAACTCTTTAACTAAAATATCATTTTAAATGTTTAAAATATTTATTATTCTAAATCCTTCTCATTAATGTCCATTGTAAAATGTTAATAAAGAAATTGTTTTTATAGAAAACATGTTAAATGTTTTAAAAAAATACATGTAAAAAACATGCATTCAAAAAATAAGTTTTAAATTAAACATCTAAAAATAAATGAATTTTTTTTAAAAAAGTGTTAAAAAATAGTTTAAAAAAAGCTTTAAAAAAATATTTTAAAAAAATATTTAAAAAAACTTTTTAAAACAAATAATTAAATTATTTTTTTTAAACAAACACTTAAAAAATACTTTTTACATTAAAATATGAAAAATGTTAAATGTTTTAAAAAAATACTTGTAAACAACATGCATTTAAAAAAATTAAAAAATGTTTTAAATTAATCATTAGAAAATAAAAAAAATGTTTTAAACAGATGTTAAAAAATGGTTTAAATAAAAACTTTTAAATAAAAAAATTAATAAATGTTTAAAAAATTATAAATAAGTTAAAAAAAATTAAATGTAATTTTTTTAAATAAATGTTAAAAATACATTTAAATAACAAGGCTTTAAACTCACCCACTACTGCGCACCACCCAAAACCCGTCATTAATTTTTTTTACAATTTGAAAATAATATATATAGATTCATAATATATAAATCAATTTAGACAAAAAAACATATCCACCCACTGTAAAATGTTAATAAAAAATAAAATAAACATTTTTACAAAAAAACATTCGTTTAAAAATAAATGTAATTTTTTTTTTAAATAAATGTTAAAAAAAAAATTAAATAAAAACTTTTAAAACAAGTTTAATTTTTTTTTTGAAAATAATAGAGGCCCACCATGGCCCGACTCGAAAAAGCCCGACCCGGCCCGAAAAATCCCGGCCCAGCCCGAAAATGCCCGGCATGAACCGATGGTTGGGGCCGGCCCAAGGCCGGGCTCGGGTCGCCTCATGAGGATGTTCGGGCTGGTCCAGACCGGCCTGAATAGTGACCAGTGGCCCAATTTTTTGAATGCCAGGCCCGACCCGGCCCGGCCCTATCTGGGCCGGGCCGGGCCGAAATTACACCCTTAGTATTTACTAATATTTTTTTAGTATTTATGAATATTTATGAATATTTATTAATATTTAATTAATATTTGTGAATAATTAATTAATATTTATTAAGTTTTTATTACTACTTTTTTACTATTTATTTAGATTTATTAATATTTATTTACATTTGTTTGTGTTCATTAATATTTATTAATATTTGATTAATATTTAAAAATATTTATTTAATATTAACCAATATTTATTTGTATTATGAATATTTGTGAATATTTATTTAATGTTTACTAATATTTTTTAATATTTATAAATATTCAATTAATCTTTATTGATATTTTCTTAATATTAATGAATTTTTAATTAATATTTATTTTTATTTAATTCAAATTTATTAATATTTAATTAATTTTCATTACCTTTTATTAATATTTATTTTAATATTTAATTATATATCTATTTATATATATATATGATAATATTCATTATTAAAAAAAATTGGAGGAAGAGTGAACATCATCCACTCTTCGTTCATAAAATTCACATAGGAAGCGTGAACCCTGTTCATGCTTCCTAACGAGGGGATAAGTTCCAACATGATTCACTCTTCTTCAGACCTGTTTTTTAAAATATCCCAAACCCTATCCCCTTTTCTAAAAAAATATATTAAAAACCCATTTAAAAAAACTTGCGAGCTTACGGGGTTATCCATCCATATGCCAGCTACAAACTGTGAAAACCCTTTTGAAACTTTTCAACTTCTACCATAGTAACAGTCTGAATGGACAATCGAACCCAATAGACATATTTCCTTAGCTCTGGGCTCCCTTTCAAAATTTTATAACATGCACCGTCAAAAATTTAAGTTACAGCGGTTGTCATCCTTTTATTTACCTGATCGCCTCCGAGACTCATAGAATATATTATTGACCTTCTGATCCTATTTTAAAATATTTATATTTTTTATTAAAAACTTAATTAATAATTAATTTAATAAGTGGTTGTTCATATAATAAATTAGTTAGTGATAATAGTCATTTAATATGTGTAAAAATTATGCATAGTCATCTAAAAAATATTGTATAAATAAATGAAGTAAAATTTAGAATAAAGAGAAGTGAAGATTATGATGTTGAGTTTACATATAGATTCGAGTATTGTACCGTTTGTTCCACCGTATTAGGTAAATAAGATTGTAAAAATAGGTGATTTATTGGGGATTTGTTTCAAATTAATATTAATTTGAGTGCTGGTCATTGTGATCTCAGCAAAATTACATATGAAAATGGTTCATATTGTTAACAATTATCACAAAATCAATTTCAAACAAGATGGAAAAGGTGATTATTAACCATGTGTCAAGGACCTAAAAATAATATTACAAATATATGAATTAAGTAGTGTGGTTATCAATTTGATACAGGCTGGTTGGTTAAACCTCCTAACTGATTAGCATGGAGTCTCAACTCAAGATACTTCATATGTTGGAGTCGGTGCTCTAGGATCAACTATTATGTACATTCAATTACTAGAATATTCAGAGTCTTGGATATTAGTTAATTATTTATCACATGATGATCATTCTTCTACATGATATCTATGTGATAATGTCATTGAGTATTTGTCGCATTGAAAAGTTATATCAGTTCTCCACAATGGTGAGGACCTAAAAGTGTTATGACATTATTCTTAAATATATGTTCTATAGATGAATAATATCATTTAACAAGACTGTTATAGGAGGGGAAGCACATGCAACATACATTTCTCCATGGTGGGATGCAATATCGCACAACCCAGCCCACAACAAAACACAAACAAGAGGACCCGAGCTAAAACAATGAACTTCGAAAAATAAAGAGAGGTACAAAAAGGGGACAAAAGAAAACTCGATGGGCACAATAACACGCAAAATACTATAGCAAGAATAATAAAAACAATACAGGAAATAGAAAGAACACATGATTTATGTGGTTCAGATATTTTGATCCCAATCCATAGTAAGAACACCCCCACACCCCTTTTTTCTTATTAATATGCAAAGAAACTAATGACAGATTACAATATGTAAAATAAGGAAGAAGAAACAATAATAACATACAACACAAGATGAACCAAACACCTATATGTAAAAGGAACAAGCAAGCAATAATGAAAGAACGAGGGTAAAACTTCAATAACAAAACGAGAAACCAGGCTCGAACCCCCTTACTAGGGTTGACCTCACCTGTAGAGAAACCCACCAAGAATCATCATAGTCATTTGATCCATTACAAGAACTCGAAATCCATGAGATATTCACCAGAATAGTGCTCCTAAAACCAACCACGTATGGCATTGTTGATTAGAACCACCAACGAACTCTCCCTCTCTAGATCCTCACCCTCCTCTTCAATTTCTATAACAAACCAAAGTTTTATCTATATAAATTCTCTTCTTATAATTATTTCATATGGTATAAACACATAGAAAACACAATACAATCTTTATAAATGATTAATGAATGAAATAAGAAGCATTTCTAGAAGTTAAGGAACCTATACCGATAAAATAGTAATTTGACCTTTGGAATAGTAACACGACCCTCATGAATAGTAAATTGACCAATTGATTAGTAACCTCACAAATGAAATTATAAATAAAATTTATCCATATTATAAGTTACAACATGATATAATTATATCATAGTATATGTAAATAAATATTTTAAAAATTATTAATTAAGTGTTGGTATTTTTGTAAGTTGTAAATATTTAATTAGAATTTTATGAGTAATTTAATAATTTAAAAGAAAATGTATTTTCATAAAATGTATTCATAAATTAATATTTTGATGTCATGTGATTATAAGGTAATTTTATGTGACCTTATTTATTTTTTCAAAAGTGATATAAAATTAGTTATAATTTCAAAATCTGTATTTTTTGAGTAAATTATGATTTTAATTAAAAATTAAATTTCTCATATTTAGAAAATTATTTTTAAAAAATGGATTTCATTTTTGAATACTACACGTCGAAAAATGGTCAGGGTGAATTTTTGGGATTTTTTTGAAATACTTGAATTTTTGTAAATAGTAAAATATTGTAATTTATGGTATATATACATTATAAGTAAAATAAATTATTCATTGAGTCATGGCTGATGTAATCATAATTGGTTTAAAATAAAATGATATAATTACTATATTTAGTCTCAATAATCAACATTATTTCTTGTCTTGATCAAAATAATAAACTAATGAATTAAATAATGAGAAAACATCTCCCTCCTTCACTATAAATATCACCCCTCACCACCTCTTCTCCTCACACCTATCAAGCCTTGATCATTGTCTATATTTTGCCCAATACTCTTCCCAAAACTCTCTCCCATATCCAAGATCTTTTTGTCTTAACAAAAGTAAAAAAAAAATTGATCCCCTAAGGAGGTTCTCAAGAAAAAGGAATCAAGAGGTAAAACCCTATTCTGTTTTCTTTCAATTTCTTTTCAAGTCCCTTTCTTTTCTTTTTCTCTCATAACCTCCCCTAATAAAAATGGAATGAAAACTACATTATCTTATATATAATTTAATTTTATCATGTTTATGGAATAATTCTTCATCAAATCTCTTCTCCTCTCTCTTTTACTTTAATAATGAAAACATTGTTCGTGAGGTGTCGATTTACCACCTTCGTGGATGACGTGCTTTCATCTTTCAATTTTGTCTTCAAGTATGGTCATGAAACCATTTTTATGGTTGAAAAGGATTATAATATATGTAATATATCTTATTTAATGTTCTATAATCACTTTTTTTCATGATATTACTTTATAAAACAAAATGAGTTCATTGAGATAAAAAATGCTAAATTAATCTAAACAATTATCATTAATGATTTATCTAATTAATCATGCTCACTTATAGAAAGAAATGGTATTTTAATATTATATAATTTCATTAATAACATATAATTTAAGTTCTGTACAACTATTCTCATTCTATATGATTTTCCATACACTTATACAGGTATACTGATCATGAAAACCAAAGAAATCAACACTCCCAAACGATGAAATTGAATCTCTTAACCCATAAAAACGGTCATAAATAAACTTAATAAAGTTTTAATAAATAAAATACATGTATAAAATGTTCTTAATTAATTAATTAATGGATTCTATTTGATTATTCAGGACATTAAGATCAAGTTCAAAATCATTTTGGACATAAGGTAAGAGATTCTACCCGAACCTCCATTATTCCTTTGGGTTACTCTTTCTCTCTTTTTACCCAAATGAAATTCTCTTTTATTGTTTTGTAAATATTATAAATTCTGTTTATATGTTCCAAACTCATGTATCAAGATCCATTCATCCTTCTTTTTGGGGATATACATGTTTTTTAAAGGTTCCTTACTCAATTTTTCCCAATAAGCAAGCCTGATTTAAGGGAACTTCCCGAATTTTTACCCATTTTCAAGTATGCTCTATAATATGTTTTAATCCACCCTTATTTTTATAAAATCACTCATTTTATAATGAAAAACTACCTTGGTTAAATTTTGGTTTTACGCAAACAATTATGCATTTTCTATTTTAAAGAATCTTGAAAGTTTTCCCTTAAACCGTACTAAAATGTTTTATTTCTAAAGTTTCTTAAACACTCTTTTCACTCCAGTTTTACATCACTTATCAGGATATATGCCTATATTATTCTATGAATTTACATGTATGATTTAATTCATTCCTTTCATGGACACCTTTACGATACACCCATTTATTATTCTTTTTGACATGATTATGATACTCGATTATTTCCATGGGAAACTCTTATGTTTATGTTTGATTACTTATGTATGATTATTTATGTGGAAAGAATATTCATGAATATGTTATGATGTGTGCACTCAAATAGAACTCCAATGCATTGGGTAATGTTTAGTCTCATGAGATGTTATGTGCAACGATCTTGGTGGTTAGCCTTGACTCGTGCTCCTCTATGTGCAATGAGTCTTGACTCATGTTCCTATATGTACAACGAGCCTTGAATCATGATAAAATCATGTTTTATGTTATGACAAAACTACTATTATTCCATGATTATATGATCCCATATTCTATATGTTATGATTCCATATGTTTAATCATGTTTCATTCCTTTTTATATCATTATGTTATGCCTTCTAACCAATGTGTTAAGCTTTATTCTTATGTTTATTCCCTTACTAGGATTTTTAGATAATCCCTTTATTCATGTTATCCCTAAGTTATCCTATGTATATGTAAGGTCTCAAATGAAGTTAGGAGCTCATAATGGATGATAAATAAATAAATGTTTTATTTAGTCCCATGTTTTCAGTTTTATGTACCGAAGTCTTCCAAGACACTAGACTTCATGATCCTTGGATTATAATTTGATGTTTAATTATACTTAAAATCATGTAATGATCTATGTAAAAGGATATGGTTTTTATAGTTGGTATTTGATGAAAATTTTAGTTATTTGTGAAGACTAAGAATATAACACTTTAGTAAGAACCTTAGGGATAAGACTACGTCTAAGAAAATATACCTAAATTTTGGTAAGTATAAATTAAGTGGTTTATCGAGAAAATACATCTCTATCTAGATACTAGAAGTGGACGTGGTTTTGGCATAGATGTACCTAGGATTAATAACTATGACAAGGTGTTTCGGGCCTAACTCAAGGTAACCTGGTACATGACAATGAGCCTTACTACGCATCTATTTTGACACTCTCAGGGGATATGATTTGGTAAATTCATAAGCTCATTAAGAACCATTATTAAGGGAACAAAAAATGCCCATAAGAAAATATATTAGGAAACAGATCATGGATAACCTAGATTGAAACCTAGGGAATCACAAGTTAGGATATTCTTTTCCTTTAAGAGTTTATCATTTTATGTTTAAAGTTTCCTTTTTATGCTTATTAGCTAAGTATTAAAGCCCCATAATTACACTTTATTTTTCTTAGTTAATAGAGGGAAATATAAGAACACGTGCCAACAATAAATGTGAAAGGTAATGTGATGATTTCTCTAACGATATTCCAAATATGATGGAAATAGGTGCTCAAAACTTCATGATAGTACTTGATCAATTGGCTCAAGTTATGAATAATAACTCAAATCATGTGGAACACCCTCCTTCTCCAAGGAAAAGATTTAGTTTCCATCGAATCCTTTATGCGGAAAAGGCCTCCCATGTTTAATGGATATTCTGATCCCCTCCTCATAGAACAGTGGAGTAACTCTATTGAAAAGATATTCTTTGTCCTCTAGTACTCAGAAGAAGAGAAAGTTGTACTGGTAGTCTATCATTTTGATGGGGAAGCTTATCAGTGGTGGATATTGATAAAAAAATATGAAGTCCAAGGAGTAAATTGATCCCATGGATTGGGAGGAATTCAGGAAAATGTTTTTCAATAAATATTTTCTCCGAACCCTCCATCTCAATATGGAAAAAGAGTTCCTTAGACTTAAGCAGAAGGAAGATGATTTTATTGGGGGTGTATAGAGCAAAATTTACCAGGCTTGCGAGATACACCTTAGGCCTTGTCATGAACACCTAAAGCAAGTTTGATCACTTCTTTAGTGAACTAAAGCCAAGTCTATGAAAGGCATTGGCAATTCGTTACTTTGAAAGTTATAAGGATATTATATGTTGTGCCCTCAAGGTTGAAATAGAGATCATAGACTCTCAATGGTCTCGTGGTCCTGGTGAAAAAAGTGGAAAATGGAGTCTAATATGGGTGGATTAGCAAATAAATCCCATGATGGAAAAATACTGAATATCCTACGAGTCAAAATTGTGGGAAGTAACATCCTACGAACTATCTAAAGGGAACCAAGAAATGCTTCAAATGTAGAAGAACGGGGCATCTAGCAAAAAACTACCGAAGGGATATGAAGAATCCCACTAATGGAGAAGAAGAAATAATGGTTCATATCAATGCTCATATAGTAGTGAAGTGTTTCAATTTCAAGGAATATGGGAATTTTGCGAAACAATTCCCTAAACTAAGGGTTGTCAGAGGCAATCAGAAACCACATCCAAGGAAACAAGGAAGCGTTTATTCTAAGAGATGAATGATACCAATGATAGAAATGTGATCAAAGGAAAAATCATACCAAGGAGTTATTCTCAGTGATCATGGAAAAATATGTCTCGTAAATTATATCAGAATGAAATTCTAAGAGATGAATGATACCAATATGAGAAAATAATTCACATGTTAACCATGTCACTAATTCTCCACGTATGTGTGTGAAAACCATTTCATGAAATTATTTCCACTTTCTATGTAGTAAATATAGGTTATTTTAAAATTTCTCAACTTAAATGATTATGTCCACCAAACCTACCCTACATCCTTTATAATAAAATTTCAAGACACACTCACTTAAGCATTCCCAGAAGTCAAAAATTAAGCTCCCGAACTAGATATCCCCATATTTTGTACATTTCATCACTCCCCTCGTTTATTTAGTTTTTTAAAAAGTTGAACTTGGAATAAATATCACACTCATCACTCAACCCTTGTTTGATATCCTCATGACACTAATTGTAATAGTTATGACAAGATCAAAAGTTGAGGAAGAGTGGTTTTTGACCTTCCCAAGACCCAACCCATATTTTTTATTTTCTTTTTTTTGTTTTTTAGGATGTACAACATTCAGATAATTGGTACACATGCATAGGTCAATCTGGTACAGTAGTGAAAAAGATCAGATAAGAAACGAACGTATGAAAAATAATATTTTTGGTAAGCTGATAAATGTTAACCTAACTTATATTTACCTTCTATTAAGTAAGAAATATTCACACTTCATGATTGGGTGCAAAAAAATTATGGAGATATTTAATGACACAATTTCCCATAAACTACTCACATAAAGGTTACCATTTTTCTCAAAGGTTTCAAAATGATACAACCATTTATATCATCGACAAACAACCAATTTTCAAGAGAAAGACACGCCATAGTGTTGAATTCATTCTGAAATGCATATTTCATCAGTGGTTTTTTTAATGTTAAAACAAATTAAAATAGGTAAATTCCTCATGCATGTTCAATAACTTCCATGATTAAGCAGGAATAATTTTCCATGATAATTTTTACATGAAAAAAAACATTTCGGTGCAAAATTTATGGAGAAAAAAGGGGGGGAAGTGACAATACTATTCCGTTAGCTAAAAAGAGAAAATTAAGAAAGATGATGAAAGTTACTAACTAACCTAGGAATGTACCCATCCCCCACACCTAGATCATGTAGTGTCCTCACTATAAAAAGAGAATGTTGGGAGGAAGGATAAAACCTAGTGAGTGTTATCGGTAGAGTTCTTCTTGAACCTAGAGTTCCTCCATCGGGGACTCCAAAAGGGCTTTATGAAAGTGCTTAAGCCACTTCCCATTAACAGTAAAGGTTTTTTTAGTTTCTTCATTTTGAACCTGAACAATACAAAATGGATAAACATTAGTAACAATGTATAGGAAAAATCAACAAGAACAAAGCTTACCTAGATGCAACTTCAACCTTGCATTGTAAAGGCCTACCTTCTTCCCAATGTGTAATTGGTGATGAAGGATGATATGGTCGTGGGAAGCCTTGGTTTTCTCCTTATAAATCCTAGAGTTCTCATATGAATCTCTACAAATTTACTCCAACTCCTTAATTTGCAACTTCCTTTTATCACCTCCACTAGAAATATTAGAATTTCATTGTTTAATAGACCAGTAGGTCTGGTGCTCAATCTCAATAGGGGGTGACAACTCTTTCCAAACACAAGCTGAGAGGGTGACATGACAATGGGAGTTTTTAAAGTAGTATGGTAAGCCCATAATGAATCATCGAGTCTAAGACTCCAATATTTTCTATTTGGTTGAACTTTTTTTTCAAGAATTAGTTTTACCTATCTATTAGACACCTCATCTTGACCATTGGTTTGTGGGTGATATGCAGTAGACACTCGATGCCCGACCCCATACCGATGAAAAATATATTTCATTGTTCGGTTGCAGAAATGAGAGCCCTGGTTAGTGATGATGAACCTAAGTAATCCAAACCTATAGAAAATTTGGGTTCTCAAAAATTCTATAGTTGTCTTGGAATCATATTTACTTATGAATCATTACTCTACCCATTTTGACACATAATCAACTACTATAAGAATGTACGAGTTCCCAAATGAATTGGGGAATGGTCCCATAAATTCAATGCCCCAAACATCAAAAATATCATGAAATAGAAAGGGTTGTTTTATAATTTCATTTCTTTTAGAAACATTCCCAATTCTCTAATAGTGATGACACGATTTATAGAAATCATGGTCATCCTAAAAAAGTGTTGGCCGAAAGAGACTAGAATCAAGGACCTTACAAGCAGTCTTTTGGGGACCAAAGTGGCTCCCACAAGCAAGATTGTGACAGAACCTAAGGACAGACTTAAAATCGCTATTAGGAACACAAAACCTAATGACTTGATCACTTCATATTTTCTAAAGGTAGGGTTCATCCCAAATGTACCAACAGGACTCATGTTTTAGACGATCATCTTGGTTTTTGTTGAAGTCGATAGGAATGCAAGATGATACCAAATAATTTACAATTTCAGCATACTAAGGAATAAAATCTTGTACTCGATACAATTTCTCATCTGGAAACATGTCATTATGGTAATACAGGGGGATGATTCAATGTATAATGATGGGTGGATCCTACTGATATGATCAGCCACCACATTCTCTACTTCTTTTTTATCTCTAATTTCTATATTGAATTCCTGAAGGAAGAGCATCCAGTGAATGAGGCGTGGTTTGGCTTCTGGTTTCTTAAAGAGATACTGGAGGACTGCCTGGTCTAAAAACACAATTAATTTAGACCCTAAAAGGTATGACCTGAATTTATCCAAGGTAAAAACAATGGTAAGAAATTCTTTTTCAGCTGTGTTGTAGTTTTCTTAGGTAGGGTCCAGTGTATGTAAGGCATAGGCAATGACATGTGGAGCTAGATCGACCCTTTGTGATAAGACTTCCCCAAATGCATAGTTAGAGGCATCACACATGAGATCAAATGGTAAATCCCACATAGGTGGTTAGATTACCATAGGTGAAGTGAGTCTCGATTTTAATTTGTTAAAATCTTCCTCACATTATTTATCAAAAAGAAATTTCTTTTCTTTTTAGAGAAATTGGGAGAGGGGGTGCAATTTTACTAAATTCCTGAATGAAACAATGGTAAAATATAGTGTGACCTAGTAAAGACCGCATATCCTGTACATTTTTGAGGAATGGTAGGGAAGAAATGACATCCACTTTTGATTTATCTACTTGGATACCATTTCCAAAAATTAAATGTCCCAAAACTATACCTTGTCACACCATGAAATGACATTTCTCGTAATTTAATATGATATTATTTTTAATATAGTGATGTAGGACTGGAACAAGAATACTCAAACATTCATCAAAAGAGGATCCATAAATAGTGAAATCATCTAAGAATACTTCCATGAAATTCTTTAGGTAATTCGAAAAAATACTAACCATGCAATGCTAGAATGTACCTAGAACATTACACAGACCAAATAGAATCCTCCTATATGCAAATGTTCCAAAGGGGAAAGTAAATATTGTCTTTTCCTGATCCTCAGGAGAAATATGGATATGAAAGTATCCATAATACCCATAAAGAAAATAGTAATGGGAATTCCCTACTAGCCTCTCTAACATATGGTAAATGAATGGAAATGGGAAATGGTCCTTTCTAGTGTGTTGGTTTAATCAGTGATAGTCTATACAGACATGCCAACTATTTTGTACACAAGTTGGAGCCAATTCATTATTTTCATTTTTAATTACCATAAGACCAGCTTTTTTAGGAACCACTTGTACTGGACTGACCTAGTAGCTTTCAAAGATGGGGTAAATGATTCCATTAGCCAATAATTTTGTTACCTTATTTTTAACAACATCTAGGAGGTTTGGGTTCAGTCGACGTTGTGCTTGCCTCACTGGTTTAGCCTCATCATTTAACAATATATGATGTGTTCAAATTGATGGGATAATTCCAGGAATGTCAACAAGTGTCCATCCCAAAGCTTGTTTATACTCCCTCAAAAGTTTAAGCAGTCACAATTTATGGTTAGGAGGTAGTGAACTAGCAATGATGATAGGAAACTTGTTTCCATTCTCAATATAAGAATATTTTAAATCTTGAGGTAGTTGTTTTATTTCCAATTCAAGGGGATTTTGGATTTATGGGAGTGAGTGTGAAATTGATAGGTCACTAATACCATCTAATTGCTTAATGGTATCATCCTCGTATGAGGAATGAGCTTTTACAAGCTTATTAGTATCATCGATGGTCATCTGATCCTTAGTGTTCAAAAAATAATCAATTAACAAACATGCATGACATTTTTCTAGGAAACTACAAAAATCAATGCATGATTCATTACCTATAATTTAAATCAAGTATGAAAACTTGAAAATATAATTGGGGGAAAGAAATGATGTTTTTTCAGGGGAAGGGAGTACATCAATTGAATTAATAAAGAGAGAGGAATGTTCTTCTTAGGGGTTCTTTATGGAATCAAAGATGTTGAAGTGGAAAATGTCACCACCAAAATCCATAGATAATGTACCATTATGGACATTAATTATGTTTTTGGTGGTTTTTAAGAAAGTCCTCCCCAATATAATTTGGGAATATCCATTCATCCGATCATCTTTCATTTTAAGCACATAAAAATCAGTAGGAAAATTTAAATTTTGTCCCCTCACAAGAACATCATCTAACACACCAGAGGGGTGTGCAATACTCTGATTTGGGAGTTGAACAACAATTCCAGCGGTCTTCAGTTCTCCAACCTACAATGAAGAGTAAATGGATGGAGGCATCACATTTATAGAAGCACCCAAATCAAGCATATCATTGGAAAAAAATACTCCCCTATGGTGCACAGAATCGAGAATGTTCTAGTATCATTGAATTTGGAAGGTAGTGATGGATCTATAAATACTGATACATTCCTCACCAATCTCACCTTTTCATCTCCATGAATTCGCCTTTGGTGTGTACACATCTCCTTTAAAAACTTGGCATATCGTGAAATTTGCTTCACGACATCAATCAAGGGGATGTTAACCTTCACATTTTTGAAAGTTTCCCATATTTATTTATCAAGTTATGTTTCTTTTTGTTTTATTGGTTGGGTGGATATTTAGGGAAATGGAATAGGAATGGTTATTCTAGGTGACTCATCAATAGACACACTCTTTTCTTTATAATGGCTTCTATCAGGACAAGGTCTTTCAACATTTTGACTAATTTCAACAGTTGGGATGGTGTTTTACTCAGGAGGGGATGACTTTAAAGGAGGGTTAATTTGGATTTTAAGTTGAGCACCACTCATAATGGTGATGGAACTAACATTTCTCTTATACCTAGGGTTGACTAGAAGTTGAGAGGGTAGTTTACCCGACCCATGAATTTGGATTTCCCCCATCGAGTTGGCTAGTTGGCCTAATTGGGTTTTTATATCTTGTATAGAAACTTAGGTGGTTTGTTGGAATTGGAGATTATTTGAAGCCATTTATTTCATCATGTCTTATAGGCTAATCTTATCTTTTGGAGGGGGTGTTGGAAAAGCCTTTGGGGTGTTTGAGGATTTCTGAGTAGTGGTGGTGGATGAATACTCTAGCCTGGTTGGTTCCATAGTTGTTGAGGTTGGTTTGAATACCTCCTTTTCTATAGGCTTTTTTTTCTTTCCACGTAGGTTTAGATGGAAATTAAGTTTCTTTCCTAAAGGGTTGGTTATAGGGGTGTCCTATAAAGATGGCCTCACAACTCTTAGAAGTCTCTCTCAGTTGGGGGCATTAGTCAGAATAGTGGGTGCTAGAAGAACAAAAACCATAATGGATGGGAGGAGGAGATTGAGATTTCCCTTGGGAAAGATAAAGTTGTCAAATAAGGGTACTTAACTCTTCAAACTTTGTGTCCACCTTCTTTTTGAATTTAGTACTCTGCGCCTCAAGGACACCTTGAATGGGTACACTGAACCTTGAACCAAATTATTGAGTGTTCTGCACCATGTTATCAATTAGGGTTATTGTATCAATTGGGGTCTTATCAACTAGATCAACACCTACAGTAGCATCAATCATGTTTTGATCAATAGGAATCAAACCTTCATAAAAATATTGTATTAAAATTTGATCACCTATTTGGTAGTGTGGGAAACTTGAACAAAGACTTTTAAATCATTCCTAGTATTCATGAAGTGTTTCCCCTTGATATTGTCTTATCCCTAATATTTATTTCCTTATTGTTTCGGTTCTAGAGACTGGGAATTATTTTTCAATAAAAAGGAATTTCATATCTTCCCAACCTCTAATTGTTGAATTGACATAATACAGCCAATATTTCGTAGTGTCTTCTAATGAAAATGGTAATTCCCTAAGCTTTACTTGTTCTTCATCCACATTTGAAAGTTTTAATGTAGAAAAAACAGTGTGAAATTATTTTAAGTGCTTATGTGGGTCTTCTCCAGAAAGTCCATGAAATCTTAGCAATAAGTGAATTAGACTAGATTTCAGTTCAAAATTGGGTGCCTCACCTTGAATTTGAATATAAGTGGGTTGGATATCAATATCTGGTGAGGTTAATTATTTTAGTTTTCTATTAATTTAAGCCATGTTATACAAGTTATGTTCAGTTTTAACATGGGTTCCAGAAGAAGTAGAAGGATCAAGAAGAGTTTTAGTGTTTTGAGTGTCCTCCTTCAAAGGGTTCTCTTATGTGTCTCAATGTCGCTGACATATGATCCTCTCCAGTTCAGGTTATAAAGGTAGTAAATCTCCCAAAGTATAATTCTTCATGCACAGAATCTACACAAAAAAATAAACCAGAATACAAAAATATTGATAAATGTATAAGATAAAACAAATAAACATTCACAAAATTTACAAAAATCTTATAAAAAATATGCACTAAAAACCAAAGTACTCCCCGACAACAGTGCTAAAATTTGAACACATTTTCATGACACATAAAATTTATTATGATTTTAAGGTTGATTTATAGTTTAGGTCATACCCCAGGTCATCTCTCAAGAAGTGTTGGATGTTTAAAGTGTTTATTTTTAATAAAGATTACTAAAAGATTGGGTGGTTTTGAAAACAGTTTTAAGAAAATAAAATGACTTAATTTAAAGAGTTTGATAGTTGAAAAAAAAGTGGATTTTAAAAAATATTATAAAAATGGTTTATTGTGAGTTCACTACACACATATAAATTTCATCACTCTTAGAGATTAATTTATGTTTTAAGTAAGTCTTTGGTTGAAATTAATCGGAATCACGATTACTTTCTAAGCTTTTATATCAACGCACACTGAGCCAAACATTGACATAACAATTTTATAAACAAGGTCCAGATATCATACATGATATAATAACTTAAAAAGAAAATTTAAATCTCAAATAAGTGGGGAAGAAAATGATTATTGTGATGTCCAATTGGAACAACACAAGTCATGCACTCAAGACTTCACACCGATCAGTTAAAAGTAAAGAGCATTCCATTCGATTCAATCAAACAAAGCATTCAAACATGAATAAAAGTAAGATACTTATAAATGAAATGTTTTAAAACCAAAAATACATCAAAATAGTATTAGAAAAAGTTCTAGAACTCCTTTTACAAGATATGTAGCTCCCTCACAAAAAATGCCCATCGTTTAGCCCAACATTGAGGGGAGGAAAGTCGGGTGGATATCCTTATTCATTTCATCTCTCCCTATGAGGATAGGGATCTCTAGAACCTCCAAGGGGATTAGATGACTCCTCTAGAACTAAAAAATGGAATCAATTCATTACTTGGTCGAGCTTAAAAATGAGGTTCCCATGGTTCCCTTTTATAGCCAAAATGGGAAGTGGTTTTGGGCCCTCAGTTTTCTAGATACCAATTGTGTCTCAGTTTTGGGTTGGTAAATGGAATTATATAGACTTGGAAAAAAGATAAAAGTTGTTTAAAAGACTATTTTATATAACCATGTAAAATATTGAGACAATTTAACAACTATAATCAGAGATATAGTCAGAATACCGAACCAAACTTCCGACTTTGTGAAAATTTAGTTCCCTGGACAGAATGGTTTAGATGGGCCACCGGAATGATGAATTGGGATTCTGTTTATTCATATGAAATTTATACCATTGAATTATGGATTATACAACAAAAATCTCAACCCATTTTTTGGAATTTATTTCACTAAATGTTCAAAATAGTTGACAAGTGTCCTTGGGCTTCCATGCAGTTTCGTCCATTTTCCTTATGGATCATCTCTGGTGCCTCCAAATCACCTCCACCTACAATGAAAATATAAAAACAAGTATAATTTAACCTTTTTAAAAAGTGATAAATATTAAATAATGGAATAAAAAATGAAGTGAAATTTGTTATTATATTTTTAATTTGCAATACAAAATCAATTTAATACAATGGTGTAAGGGTGAAATAAAACAGTGAATCACAATGTGATCAGCAACCTTGAAAGAGAGATGGATGTGATGACACTCATCATTCATACATCCATTATCTTTTTTGATGGATGGATGGGAACTTTTATTTGACTCTTTCTCAGTTTTTTTAGTTTGATTTTTCACTGCATTAGGTTGACATTGTTGTGATTCCTCACATGCTTTATCAGGTGGGTAGCTCAAAAGAGGGAAGGGTGTGCTAGCACCTTTCATCCGGACCTCCTCCACATGTTTTGTTAGTTGGATAGGTACTCTTTCAAATTTTTCTTCTAGCTAGATGCAACTTCTTAGCATAGGAGGCAGTGCATCATTTTGACAGATCTCACTGGTAAACTGTATGGAGGGGGGTCAATGAGGTTTTCTCTGATTCTTTCCTTGATGTTTTATTTACTTTGAGATTTCAATACCATTATAATCTTTTTGTGTTGTTTATTTTAGGCGTTTTTTAATTTATTTTAACGTGTTCCCTCTTTTCCCAGTTTTAAAATTGGTTGTCTTCTTTTTTTGTTAAATTAAGGGGGCTTGTCCCTCAACCTTTAAAAAAAGTACTTATTTATAAATATATTTTCTTTATTTAAAACCTTTATACTTAATTTTCAAAATATGGCTATTCATATTCATACCAAAAAATTTAATGGTTATGTTATAATGATCAAGTTTAAATAATCATATTAGTATGTATATCATGATTCATTAAAACTTGATGTCGCGTGTAATACAAGTTATCGAAGAAATTAAATTTATTTAAAAAATATATATTTCATAAAATATTGAGGTGTTTCATTATACCCCTCTTAAAATTAATTTCACCTACTCCCCATAAAATTAATTTCGATTTCAAAATTCTATCACTTTTGTACAAACAACTAAGGATACGTTTTCTCATTACATCCTTAGGTTCCCACATAGATTCCTTAAGCTGGTGGTGTTTTCACAAAACTTTGACCATGTGAGTGGTCTTATTTCTTAGCACTTCCTCTATATGATATAAAATCTCCACCGGTTTTTCCTTATAAGAAATATCATTCTCTAGTGATTAAACCTTTGAGTTCAGTACATGTGAAGGATTAGGTATGTGGTTCCTCAGGAGAGCTACATAAAACACATTTTGGTCATGATAGAGGTTCAGTTGAAGCACCAATCGATAAGATATCATCTTGACATGATAAAAATTTTCAAATCAACAAGTATACTTAGGGATTAGTTTTCCATTCTTTTCAAATCTCATTTCCTTTTTCCATGGATAAAATCATAGAAACACATTTTCACCAACTTCAAATTCTAGATCATGTTGGTGTTTGTTAGTATAACTTTTCTGCCAACTTTGTGTTTCCCTTATGTGTTATTGAATAGATCTAACCTTCCCTATCATTTATTCAGATATATAAGGTACCAATAGCTTTCTTTCTCCAACTTCATCCCAGTACATTGGAGTTCTAAACTTCTTTCCATAGAGGGATTCACAAGGAGTCATGTGAATGTGCAAGTGAAATCTATTATTGTGTGAAAACTCAACCAGAGGAAGGTGTTGATCCCAAACACCTTTGAAATCCATAAAAAAGATCTCAACATATCCTTTAGGGTTTTAACTATTCTCTTAGACTAACCATCTATCTAAGGATGATATGTAGTGCTGAAACTCAACTCTATATCCAGATTCTACTGAAGACTTCACTATAACTTCAAGGTAAATCTTGGATCCTGATCATACATAATAAAATATAGTACTCCATGCAACCTTACCACTTCCTTAATGTATATCCTATAAAGATGATCCAAATATAAATATTCTCTTATAGTGATGAAGTGTACTTATTTTTCAAGGTGATCAACTAAAACCCATATAGCATTATTTTTTTAGATATTTTGGGGAGTCTAATGACAAAATCCATGGTGAATTTTTCCCATTTCCATTTTGGTATAGGTAATGGTTGTAATATCCCCTTAGAATTTTGTCTCTTGGCCTTAAATTTCTAACATTCCAAGCACTGAGATACAAACTCCGTGATATATCTCTTCATGCCATCCCACCAGAAATACTCTTTCAAATCTCTATACATCTCTATACTTCTAGGATGAATAGATAATGAAGAAATATGAGCCGCTTATAATATCTCCTTCTTCAAATCTGATATGTCCAGAACACAAATGCGGCTCTTGAAACTTATCATTACATCATAATCAGGGTTGAACTCAGGAACATTTCTCACTTTATTTTGAAACTCCATATCATTCTTCTACACCTCTTTTATCCTCGCATGGATAGATAGTTGAACACTTATTTGAGAAATATAAGATTTCTCCCCATATTTCAAGATTTCAAGATCCATCCTTTGAAAATCCGTAAATTTTCAATCTTTTGTGATCCTTATCATGGATAATCTAGCATGATCATTTTGATTCAAGGCATCTTCCACCTTGTTCCCTTTCCCAGGGTGATAGTGTATTGAGCAGTTATAATCTTTAATCAGTTCCAACCATCTTTTCTAGCGCATATTAAACTCTTTCTGTGTGAATATATACTTTAAATTGTTGTTATTAGTATATAGACCATACTTTTCACCATTAAGATAATTCCTCCATATATTTAATAAAAAAAATACCACATCTAACTCAAAATCATGAGTTGGATAATTTTGTTTATGAACCTTCAATTTTTGTGAGGAAAAAGCTATAACCATGTAATTTTTCATGAGAATGCATCTCAATCCCTTCTTGGATGAATTAATATAGATAGAAACCCCTTATCTATTGTAGGGGAATGTAATAACATGTGATTTAACTAATATTATCTTCAGTCCCTTGAAATTTTCCTCATATTCATCTATCCAGAGGAATTTGGATCCCTTCTGAGATAACTTGGTGAGTGGATTAGATAGTTGTGATAAATTATCCAAAAACCACTGATAATATCTATCCAAACCACGAAACCTTAATATCTCATTTACCATGGTTTTTCTGGGCCAATGTTCAATAGCCTCTATCTTTGATGGATCCACTGATACACCCTCACTTGAGATTATATGACATAAAAATGCAACCTTTTGTAGAAAAAAGTCACACTTTGTAAATTTTTCATACATTTTATCATTATTTATTGTATTCATCTAAATTCTCAAGTGATTTTCATGTTATTACTTTATATTTTAATAAATAAGAATATTTTTTATAAATATTACCACAAACTAATCCAGGTCATCTCTAAAGACTCTATTCATTAAATCTATGAATATAGTGGGGGCATTAGTAAGACTGAATGGAATCACTATATACTCATAGTGTCTATACCTTGTATGGAATGTTTTCTTGGGTATATCCTCCTTCTTGACCCTCAATTGATGATATCCAAAATGAATTTCAATCTTATAAAAGTATTGATCTCCACACAATTGATCAAAAAAGTCATCAATACGGAGTAGAGGATACTTTTTGTTGATCGTGATCTTGTTTAACTCTCAATAATCAATTCAGAGTCACATTAATCCATATTTATTCTTAAAAAAAGAATCGGTGCACCCCAAGATGACACACAAGGATAAATATATCCCTTTTAATGGTTCTCCTAGAGTCACTTCTTCAATTCATGTAACTCGATCAGGGACATTCTATAGGGATCCTCTAAAATAGGTGTGGCACCAAGTATGAGTTCTATTGATAAATCAACTTCATGTTTCGATGTAATGCTGGGAAAATATTCGAAAAAGACATTAATAAAATCTCACACAATAGGCATATCATCGAGGTTGAGTTTCTCCCCTAACTATTTGAGACAAACAGACCCTTTTAATGGGAATCCAGACCTATACAATAGATGTGATATCTATCAAAAGATCATATTTTTCATCATACTAATAGATGATAATAGGTTGGTCTGGAATATCAAATGTGACTTACCTTTCTTGTAAATTGATGTTGGTTTTATATAGAGAAATCCAATCCATGAATAATATAACATCAAATTAAGCTATAGATATAATAACAAGATTTATAAGAAGCACGTTCCTAAAAACTACAATAGGATAAGAATCATAGACTTCAGATATGATCATTATACCATTAGGGATTTTCATTGCTAATTGAACATCTAATCATTAAGTTGGTACTATGATTACCTTATAAAAAATCTTATATATAAATGATTGGGTAGATCCAGGGACAAATAAGACGTTTTGTAGTTCTAGAGTAGATAGTAAGTGTATCTTTCACTGTGTCGTTATCATAACCCTCATCATAAATAGTGATTGCATGAGATTTCCCTTTTCACCTTGGCTTAATAGGTTAATGAAATAAATCATCATCATTAACCTTCAGAATTGAGCATTGGTTAGCATAATTCCCATACTCCTTTCATTTTAATCATTAGAGCATGGGTGTTGCATTAGTGGGAATATTCTTCTCTTACATTTCATTAACCAGCATATTTATTTCATTTAGACATTAACAGGATTTATTTTCCACCCTTATATATTTAAATAACCTCCTAGTTCCATTAAAGTAGTTACATTAATGTTTCTTCACACATTTATAGCATATAGATGGCTGGAATTTCTTTCCACCATGTGATTTATTCAAGTTTCCATGAGACTTGATCTTCCTTTTCCTATCAAAACCATGGGAATGGTGGAAATATCCAATTTAAATTTACTAAATTATTTCTTCATCACTACTAAAGTATCTTATAGATAACACCTTTTGGAGACTTGGTTTTATGACACCAAAGAATTGAAAAACCTTACTTTCAGGTTGGATGATAATACTAGGAGAGTACCTTATAGGTCTTGTAAAATTTTCCTAATAGGTACCAATGGATTCACTATCCTTCTACTTCATCTTAAGGAATTACTTATCCATTTTCATATGAATAATGTGAGGAAATTAATTATTGAAAAATAATCTCCGAAGCTCATCCCACTCTATAGAGTCAATTTCTTTCTATTCACAAGTGTTCTTGATAAGAGCCTTCCATTGATATACTTATCCTTCCAAATGATAAATAGTCAAAATTTATTTTCATACTCCAAAAACCAGAGAACAAAAAATATCTTTTTAGTGGTATCGATCCATTGCTTATCAACTAGTGGATTAGTGGAAGCACTAAATGAAGGTGGGTTTTTCCTCAAGAAGGACTCAACAGAATTTTTTCACTCTTCTCATTTGGAAGCTTAGTGTGATTCATAGAATGAGAAATTTATGTGAGCATAAAAATGTTATTTTTCATTCCACCTCCCATGACATTTGGTTTATCAAGGGGGAAATCATTTTATATTCCATCACATTCAGTATTAACATAGTTCCTTCGGGTTCCATCCATTAACTAAAAAAATCATTGTAAGAAACAATAATCATAGTTGGGAATCTCATAATCATGTAAAATCACTAATATGATATCTAAATCGTGACACCATCTTTTCAATATATGACACCTTTGGATTAACCTAGGTCATTCATGGTCATTATTCAAATCCTTTATGATAGTTTGGGCAGAGTTTTTGAATTTCCAAAACATATCCCTTAGGTGTTAAACTAGGTGTGTCATAAGGTCAGTTTTCATGAACTAGTTGATGGTCAAGCCTAGCTCAATGTTCCCTTTTAAAAGTTATTACCCCTAGGTAAAACTATGATCGAGCCACATCCTCTTATATTTTCTAGATAGGGATGTAATTTCTTGGAAACCACTTGCTATATCCTTTACCAAAATTCCATAATATTTTCCTATACTTTGACTTATCCTTATACTTATCCTTATACATGTCCCTAGGGATATAACTAATGTTTTCTCATCCTAGTTTCCAAATGTTAACTAAACATTTGCTCTGATAACAACTATAATGACCTATGATTTTCATACATAAATATTACATCTTTTTAGATGAATATTTAATACATTTCACAAATACACACCTGGGGATCATAAAGGTTTAGTGTATTTGGAGACTAGTTACACAATATTCTTATTTCATGAAAAATATTCAACATCTCCCATAAAGATTATCTAATTTAGTACTCTTTATATAAAAACCTTACTTAAACATTTATTCATAGCCTAGGGAAAGGAAACATAAGAAAGGGTGAGATCAGATGGTCAGTAAGGGTAAACATGGAATATATCAATCAATGATCATATGAAAACATAAGATAAGAATAAGGGTATGATATTATAAATATAAATTACAAATTCCATACCCAATCTATCATTGATCATAAACATGATTCATGGCATAGAACATTATCATTTCAAAAGACATGACCTATAAGAGTGAGAAATCGTCATAAATCAATCATAAACCATAAGTTCATTTCATATAAGTGTGTCACCATCATAAGTATAGAAACCAATTCATATGTAAAGGTTAACATATGAGACCTTTAAAACATAACATATTAGAAATCAACATTAGTTTCTCATTTCATAACGGATCAAACTCATCACCTATTTCCCATAGTCGATCAATCCCATCGACATGTTTCTCAAAGTGGATCAAGCACATAGTCCTATTTACCATAGCTATCTCATGAGATGAAATGCTTCACCCAATTCATTTTAGAGAGATATAGGTCTCACCCATTATATAATAATAATAATACATATGTGTACCACAAGATCATAAATCATTCATCAAATCAGAACCCATGAAAAGAAATGGGTTACATAAACACTTCATCATAGCATAGCCTATGGAAAAGAAACAAATTTCATAAAAATTTCATAATTTCATCATATAATAACCCATGTAAAAGGAACCGATTTCATAAAAAAATCATCATATCATAACTCATGGAAAAGGAACGGGTTTCATAAACATCATGTCTTCATACACATAAATAATATAGAGAAAGAATAAGGATAGTGTCATTGGATCATATCCCTGGTAAATCTTATTTTACATCAAAGGATGTTATCTTAGTTTTAAAATTATTTTGAAAGATCACTTGGAACATTTTTTGAGGAAAATAACCTTCTCACATTGAAATCATTATTTGAAATCTGAAAACATCCTAAATTTTAAAGAAAAAAAATTATTTGAAAATAAACATGGAAACTTTTAATAGAATCTTTAAATCATTGAGTGGTAATTATGGTAGAAAATATCATTCATGTTGTACACATCAAAATGAATATTCCTTTTAGATTTTTAGTAAAAAGTCAAAAGAGCCTTATTTGGAATACGATAAGAATATTACTTTTAAACCATTATGTAAAAAGTCAAAAAATGGGTAAAAATTTATTTAAAAATCATAGTAAAATAGTAAAAACTTTCTTTACAACATTTTTAGAAAACATGTACATTAAAGAAAATGGTTTTTTGAATGAAGAGAGAAATAAATTCAATTTTTCATTAAAAACATTCTATTGGAATATTGAGTATATAAAGAGAGTAAAATAAAATGAAAACATGTATTTTTAATAAATAACCAAATTAAAATAAAATAAATGAGTTTCTTTATAGGTATATAATAATATCTTATCATTGGAAGCATATCATAAACAATCCTGATAAACAATGAGATTGTAACATTAAACCTTTACCACTTTGGCATATTCTGAATTGTAAGTCCCATGAAAGGAATAAAATTAAATGGAAATTTATATCCCATAATTTTTATTATAATGATAATAAAATACATTCATATTTATTATATACACCCCCAAAAAGAAATATGTGGTGTATAGGGCATGCGTCTCACATAAATAAAAGTGAGATGAAAATCTCTTACCTCAAATCTCAACTTCATTCGTACACTTTCAGACCTATTGAATAATAAATATAAGTTTATTATAAATATATTAAAAAACCATAATCATATTTAAAATATCATATATGATTTACTTATGACCATTTATTACCCGTTTATTAACAATTCCTTCTTAAAATCATGTTTCAGGTAAAAACTGCTTCATTTTTCATGTATGTTTTGGTTTGGTGTTTTTGGTTATTTTACTCTGATAATGGTTCCATAATCTACATAATTTTAACCATTATATTAATATAATATATATTAATTATATATTTATTTATATTAATCCATTAAATAGAGACAGAAAATGAATTACACCGTTCATGGAGACGGTAGATCGTATGTATGCATGAACATTGTTTCCATTTTCTCAAAGGATGAAACAAAAGAAAGGTAAATAATATATTAAATTTATATAATTATTTATATTTCATATATATCACATATTTTCATTAAACTTATCCTTATTACCATCCATGTAATGCATAAGTGAAGAACAAATCACATCGCTTCGTGAGGTGATAGTCCACCGTACACATAAGCGGAATTATCATATTCCCACAAAATGGAAAGTAAGAAGGTATATGTGATATTATAATTAAATAATTATAATTATGTCATAAATATCATATATAAAAATTAAAATTTTCATTATATCCAACTGTGATAGGTGTCAATGGAAAATGAATTACATCGGTTCGCGAGGCGGTAATCCGTTATATACACAATCAACATTTTTGTTTACTACTTGATGAAAGAGGAGATAGATATAGGTCATTAAATTAATATAATAATATATAAGTATATGGGAGATACTGAAGTTATTATATCATCATGGTTGAATAATATTTTAAGGAGTTATAGGAACAGATAAAATGAAAACGCATGGTTAGGGACTATACCTCTTCTTCGGAGAACCCCTTTTGGTTTACACTTAAAGCCTTCTTAAGAGGGTTTCCTAATTAAAATAAGTCCTATATAATGTGGGGAGGGAAGTAAGTAATGGGTTTTTTTCAATTATTTTTTTAAATAAATAATTTTTAAAGTGTGAAGAGGATAGGATAGGGGGTGGCCATTTATAAGTGGGGGAGAGGACACACTTTGAATTTTCGAAAAGAAAAATGGGTACCCACATTTTAAATATTCCACAAGGATCAAAAAATGAATCATTATAAAGACTTATATGATATAAGGTTTAAATATTTATATAAAATGGTAATGGTACAAGTTTATAGGAAATTTTACCCCTTATCTTTTTAGTTTAACCCCCCGATAAACCCGTTTTAACCTTAACCACAATAATTAATTTTTACAGTTTTTATTATTCGTTTTAACCAAAAATTAAGTTGAATTTATTATATAATATTAATTATTATTATTCCAAATATATAATCCATTTTTTCAAATTCCATTCACATAATTGGAAAATTTTAATTTAAAATTAAACTCGTAGACGGGATGAAAAAGCGGTTTTCCAAAGAAAACACTTTCGTAAGTATAGAAAGTTTTAATATAAAAATTCAATATGAAATAGATTCTAATTATCTAAATTGGATTAGTAAATATATAATTGAACTTATTTTACTTTTAAATAATTTTTAAATAATATGTAGCTTTTAAAATTCTTTAAATAAAAAAAAGTAGCTTTTAATAAAAAACAATATTTTTCACTATACACTGAAAAAATTAAACTTTTCAGAAAATTCTCAAAAAATAACCCTAATATAATTTTGACATGTTTATTATAAAAATTAATTTAATTTTTTAAAATAAATTTTCTAAAATTTTCAGAAAATAATTCTATTATTTGTTCACAAAAATAAATAAAATTTTTTTTTGAGAAAAAAATGTATTTTCAAACCATATAAAGACTTTAATAAAAATTAAGTACTTATTTATAAATATATTTTATTTATATAAAACCTTTATACTTAATTTTAAAAACATGTTTATTATTATTCACACCGCTAAATTTAATTACTAGGTTATAACTGTCAAGTTTAAATAATAATATTAATAGTATATTGTGATTCGTTAAAACACGATGTTGCGTATAACACAAGATGTAGAAGTAATTAAATTTATTTGAAAAAATATATTTCATAAAATCTTAAGGTGTTACACCTAGTGTTTTAGATAAAAAATAATAAAAAAATTATAGTATAAACTTTTCAACTATTATCAGTTGTACTTGACAAAGAATTATTATTTCAATAGCTAGGTATGAGTCTAATAATTTATATTCATTATTTATTTCCACTATTAGATATCAATGATTCTATTATTACTGAATTTTTAATTATGTGTATCATACTTATAAAAAAATTAATTTCAAAAAAGAAATAATGTCTCATTGTTTATAATAAAACACTAAGATAAATGTATAGGTAACACTTAATAAAAATAATAGTTCAACTTGAATCTATCTACTCAGAAATGAGAAGTTGTGAAAGTATCCATTCTTATAATAAAACCACACTTTTCAACCTATAAGATAATTCACCTTTATTTTTGAATCCATTTTCTTCTCACGAATGGCATAGAAATTACCGTTCCTCAGCACCTGGGAGAATAACACCATACTTCTAGTAATATTTCTTTCTTAGTTATATTATTTGAATACAAGATGGTATTTAATACTAAATAATTAAAACATTATAATCCATGATTAATATATTTAAATTAAATGTAATTTCAAGTGTCTTCTTCAATTGTATTGCAATTATCTTTAAAATGACCCTTTTATTCACATGAGAAGCAAGTGGCCTTCTGATCATCATATTGCCTCTAAATATTTTGTGCCATTGAAGGGAATTTTAAAAACACCATTTACTATAAAAATTGTCATGGTATTTTCAACCCGTTCCTTTCAAGTTGTTCACCATAAAGGTTATGAAACCAAGTTCCCCACAACCCTTATTTCCCTAGTGAAGTTTACTCAAAATATTCTCGATCTGTTCATTTTCATTGTTCATCTCATAATACTAGATTAATAGGAAGAACCCAGAAGGTAAGGATGATAGTATAAGATTAATAGATAATTTCTTATCCATATATAATCACAAACTTCGCTAAATGATCAATTTACTTTGGTATATTGAAGACAAGATCAATAACTAAGTATTGTATTCCAGTTTACACTAGTATAGTGTAGTAATAATATCATTTATATAAAGCCACTCTTTCTTCTTCTAAAGAGATAGAAGATGAAATTTGATGGTATAAGATTCCATGTCCTTATGTTTCATTATTAGTTCTCAAGATATAATTGATATCCTGGCGTAATGGAAGATAGGCGTATACCCATGTACCTCATGTCGGCGTCCTTCTCACCTTCACTTTTTAAGTGAGGTGGTTGAACAGGTATTAAGAATTCCACAACATAATATAAATTTTTCTATTTTAGTTCAGTTTATAAACAATTGTACAACCCTTAGAATTATTTTTTGTTGAGGACAAGGTCTTTTTCCAAATAATCACAGTGTTATGCCAATTTCTATTTCCATATTCTATATTAAGAGCATATTTTAGTTTTATCTTGATTACTAGCTGATGTGATGTAATGAATTTTATTTATTATTCTCATATTATTTTATCGAAACCTGATATCCCTCACCATTATTTTTGAAATATCATGTTGTGTGGATATTCTAGTGGTAAGGATCCATTTGCCCCTTCTTATAACCCAAACGGGGGTCCTGACAAGCTATTTGAAGGTATTTAGGTAGGTATAACTTTACAAGTGCATTAAATCGCAACTCTTTGATCAGTTGAGTGGACTCCTCAATCCTAAAATCTAATAGTTGGATTTCCCCAACACTTTCCTACTAGTTTCACTATTTATCATGGAGGCGATCAACCCTTAATGCGAACTAGATTAAGTCAACCCAAAACTCAAGATAGAAATTCATTGATAATTGAAATCACCCCAATGGAGCTTGGTCAAGAACTTTGAGTGATGTTTTGATTTCTACCCCAATTAGTGTAAGGTTATCCCAACTTAATATATTAATTTTTGTGATTTCATATTTTATGCATAAATTTCTCATTTTAGATTAGTACATGAATGTTAATATTAAGTGGATTTTAATTTAGTGATTATCCATGTTTGAATAAAATTTATGAATGATTCAATTATATTTTAGTTCCATCTTGCATGCTTGTTAATTCATTAATTATGTGATCATGATAAAGCATCCATAAATAAATTATCCATGAAACTTGATAGAAATAAAATAATAAAAGTGGTATAATCATGATATTTTTGTAATGGTTGGTTTATTTAGAGGATGATAAACCAGCCCTCAACCCTAGGGGGAAACACCTTAAACCATAACTTGGTTCATGTTGCATCATTCCACCTATCCCCCTATGGACCTCCTATATTAGTTTCACCTTGGATATGAACTTGAATCATATCCATTCATTTGGGTGCTTCATCCATTACATAAGTTTTACTCACACGCAGGTGAGGGGAACCAAAATATTGGTTTAGGGGGTTTACATAAAAAAACACTAGCATGCATGCCCTTATATAATGAGAGAATATAATACTAATAATAATAAATTAAATGGAAACCAATGACATGCATAGGTCTGGTCTAAGATCATGATCATCCAAACACGTGCAATGAAAATATATTTTCAATCTAGCCAGTAATCACATCAATTAATTCTTTAATTAAGATAAAACACCATGAATTAATGCGATTAATGATATGATTAATAGATTAATTCAATTTATCTTAATTTCATCCAAATTGTCCAAGAAATTTCCGTCATCCATAATTTTAAACAAATTAAATTAATTAATTTTATTTAAAATTAATAAAGTGCACAAATGTACTTAGAGGTGATGGTATATATCCATCCAAACTATTTTTTAGTGTCCTTTTACTATGTACTCACATGGAATCCCATATATATGGCTTGATACATAATTAGAAGTCATGTACTATCAATAAATGACACACAGACACATGTAAATAACACAGTATGTAATGTTATTAATGCACAGTGAGTACGCTACAAGTAAAGACCATACACAACTTGTAGTTCAAAATTTAATATGGAAAATAATTTAATGTATAGTTAATAATCCTATTACATGTCATGTACTATAAATAAATGACACAAATACATGTGTGGGATAGGTTTAATTATATAATTAATTTTACCTCTATGTTAAATTAATTACATGAGGTATAGTAGGTTACATGGTGTGTATTGGGGATACACACCCTGTAATATCTTTTTCCCATGTCCACGACACGTGCCTAAGTATTGGGCATTCTTTTCAAAAATAAATGTTTGTGGGGTACACGATGTTTATGCCAGTTATAAGTTGTGTGTACTTAGTGTTACATGATTCATTAGTCCCTATGTTGTGTAATAAATGCATGACATGACTTAGACCTCGTGTTTTCTACTAATAAAAAATTTAAACTAAATGATGTGTAATTGATTTATACAGTGTGTATTCTAACAAACCATGTGTCAGTCTGGCATGTTCAACATGTGGTATACAGTTAATTCAATTTGCATGCAGTTCTTATAGGACGACCCAATTTTATCACAGTTCATCATGGTGAAATTAACATGAGTACACAACGTGTTCCAATGGGTTACATGTCATGAATTCTTGTGTTATATAGATGGAACCTTTGGCACCTTCAAACGAATTCTTCAAATATTCTTCATATAAATTTAACCTTCTCTTGGTTATATGAGCAAGAACAAAGAAGAGGGAAGAGAATAATTTCAATTCATAGATTTAAAGAACAATTAAACTGAACTAAAAACTAACAACAAATTCATATCAATCAATGAATAAAAAATAATTATAAATTTATTATGTGACTGCTCTGATACCACTTTTGGGTTCTAGTCACAACAAAAGCCCCTATTAGCCCATATCCAACTCGACATTTTTTCCTAATCAATGAATAATCTGACATGTACATGATGAAGAATCTCCCAATAAATATAACTAAAACAATGATTAATTAACAATTACATCAGAACCAAGAAGACAGGATTATCACATATAATTTATAATTAATTTATTTAGATAAATAATTTCTTTGTATTGAATTTTTTTTGTTGATGAATCAGTTTACCACTTCTTGGTGTACTGTCATTGCGGTGAGAAGATACAAGGATATAATCCTTCTATTAGTGATTCACACATGCTTTGTGAACATTTGATCATCATCGTAGAATTTTCCAAGTACTAGCACAGGTGTTCTAATGCTTGTGTTAATTGATGTTGATTGCAACAAAATCCTTCGAGGAAAGATGGAATCACTCTCGTTCTCTCTAGTCTTAAGAGGGTGGAGGAGGAGGATCATCCTCCATTATTGAATTTTTTCTAGGATAAAATCTATCTAGGGTTTCATTGTGAACAATGATGGTTAGGTTTAAAAATAGAATAATTGGTTTTAAATAAAGTTAGGGTTAACAAATAAGAATTGCACATGATCCCTAATTATTTTTTAAAATCCTTGGAAAACCCCATGTCTAAATAATAATATTATTATTATTTACTTGATATGTTCTAATCATGCAGATAAAATAAATATTATTTCCAAGAATGAATAAATTAATATTTATTCAAATAATATTTAATATGACATTTATCACTATATAATTAAAATTAATTCAACAATCATCATCATTATTTATCAAGCCTTGAATAGTGACTATTTATGTAATAAATAAATATCACTGCATTATTTAGGGATGACAACAAGTCAGGTGCCCATGAAATTTGGGGTACCCGAACCCTAACCCGTTTATTTTTACAAAACCCTAACCCAAACTCTAACCTTAAATCATTTATTTCTTAAATTCATTACCCTAACCCTATACTATTATATTTTTAACTACCCATTTAAGTACCCTAACTCTTTTAATTACCCAGTTAAAAATTCAAATATTAAAATTTTATTTATAAACCTAGAATAATCATATCAAAAAACTAAGTAATTATATTTTGTAATTATACTTTATTTAGTAATATGTTGTCAATGAATTCAAATATAAAATTTACTTATAAATATAATATTAACTAAACTCAAAGTAAATAAATAATTTTTTATAATTGTGATGTTATTTAAAAATCTATTATTGATTAATTAATAATAATTTGCATAATCGAGTTCAGGTTTATGGTACCCTAAGAGTACTACTCTAACCCTCCTTGTTTATTAACCAGGTTTCCAATTTGATGCCATAGACTTATAAATACTTGATTAATTACTACCCCAACCCTATTTAATCGAGTCAGGTAGTGTCTGGTACCCGGATAATAGGTACCTATTACCATCCCTAGTGTTATTATCCAATAAATAAATAAATATTATATTCAAAAAATCAATAAATAAAATTTTATTAAACATTCATGTAATAAATTAAATAAATATCTGTTACTTTATGAATGAGCCAGAATAAATAAATATTATATATTCATATAATTAATAATTACCTTATGAAATGAATATTTATTTAATATCCAACTCACATAATATTCTATCAAATAGATGGTAACATAATATATGCAATCAATTAAACATGAGTAATTGTTAAACCATGTATGAGAATAATATTTATTCAACATGTTAGAGTCAAATATAATTTAACTGAGGTTTTGAATACACTTAATGTATGACCTTCTAGACCCCTTTCTCAGTGGAATTAGGTTGTTATATGTAAATTTTAAGGATAACATCTAATAACATGTCAAGACAACCATATAGAAAGAGTTTAAATGCCACAATTACAATAACCACATACAAAAATACATAATGTAATACAATATCTTTATCATGGTATCTCTAATCAAGTAGGTTGCATGTTGGTGTCATCAGCCTATGTGTTCGGTTTCTTTCTTTGAATTTTAAAAAATGAACTTGCCAACAAAATTTCATGATCATGGACTTAATCAAATAGTTCCATTTTCATCAATGAGATTGAGATATCAACTTTTGTTAAAGAATAGAAGGGGCCAATCATTTCTCACATTATTCATTAATATAATGTCAGTCATGATGCACCCAATATATCATACCTCGTCGTGAGAATATTTCATCACATGTTTCATCAATACATAAAAGTACATGACTTGTGATATGTATTAATAATAATATTAAAGTCTAAGGATCATTACATGCATCCGTATATAGAAACATACAATGACACAAATAAATATGGATTACTACCAATGGGTCATGTTCTCATAATCTATTTCCCTAAAGATTACCAAGGGTGTACACCTTGAGAAAGTGTTTCAAAGTCCTATGAGTCCCCACCACTCATATCCTATATTATTTGTGTCCCTGTTAAATTTGGAATTATTTGTTGTTACAAATTAAAATTTTATGCTTTTTATTTTTTGATGAATTAATAATCTCTTATTTTATGGTTTCCCCCTTTTATTTTAGTTTTATTATGCTTAGAATTGTTTTGGAAGTATTTTGGTTGTATTTTTTTACCTTTTCATAAGTTTACTTTACCCTTATGTGAGGGTAGGTTACCTTTATGTGAGGTGTGTTTACCCTTACATGAGGCAGTTGTTACCCTTACATGGGTGTGCATTTACCCTTACATTGTTCTATGTTTTCCCAGATGACCCTTACATAAGTGGGTTTGTACCCTTACATAGTCTTTTGAATGCTGGAGTTGCTTTTAGGTAGGGGTTTCGTAGCCTCGGTACCGTGGAAGTTACCTTTACATGAGGTATGAGGTACCTTCATATGGTAGTGGAGGGGGGTTCTTGTTACCTTTACAGGGGACTGGGTTACCCTTATGTAACCAGTGGATTGGAGTAGCTGCCTTTATGCAAGACATGGGGTAACCTTATGTAGGTAGTGCATTAGAGTGGGTTACCCTTACGTGAGGGTCATGCTACCCTTAGGTGGAACCTTGGAGACCCTTACATAGTGGGTTGTAGTTATCATTACCCTTATGTAGCAGCCCAAGTTACCCTTAGGCGGGGTTGGGACCCTTATGTAACGTGATTGGGTGACCTTTATGTGGATCATCCATTGAAGTCCCTTGTGTGGAGGTATTCATTTGATATTTTGTTACAACATCTTCTTCCCAAATATCCTTGTCTATCCATATATACCAAAGTTGTTTGAGGTTATTTGAGGGTCTGTTTCTTCAAAGTTTAAGTTTCCAAGATCCCTGCTTGTCCTGAGAGAGATAAAATCAAATACCTAGAGAGAAGGTGAATCTTATATAAATCAAAGAGGAAGGTAGAAATCTAGAGAGGGATATCTCATTGGTGGTTTTTATTGGTAGCACCATACACATTTGGTTCTAGTAGCACTATTTTGGTGAAGAGCTCGTAGTTTTTGAGCTCTTGTGGTGGATCAAATAGCTATGATGATTCTTGGAGGGTTTCTCTATAGGTGAGGTCGGCCCTGGTTAGTGGGTTCATGCCTGGTTTCTCTTGTTCCTATTAAAGTTTTACCCAAGTTATTTCATTATTGTTTGCTTGTTCCTTTTGCGTGTAGGTGTCTGGTTCCTTTGGTGTTTTCTATTTTTATTGTTTATTCTTCCTCGATTTTCTGTTTGTAATCATCCATTATTTTATTTTCTTATTAATAAGTAGAAATATGTGTGGGTGGTGTTCTTGTCATGGAGTAGGATCAAAATATCTGAACCACTTAAATCTTGTGTTCTTTCACTTTCCTATATTGTTTTTACTATTCTCGTTATGGGGTTTTTCATGCTACTATTCCCATCGAGTTTACTTTTGTTCCCTTTTTTTATTCCTATTTCTTTTTCAAAGTTCATTATTTTAGCTCAAGTCATGTTGTTTATGTTTTGTTATGGGATGGGATGTCAGATACTTCCTCCCACCTTAGAGAATGGTGTGTCACCATTGATGTCCCCCCCAACAAGTGGTATCATAGCTAGTTTTATCTAGTTTAAAAAAGTCTTCGAGTAGATTAGAGGTAGATAAGTTCAATGGAGAGAATGATTTTAATTTGTGGATAGTAAAAATGCATGATCTTCTTGTCCAAAATGGACTTGATGAAACTTTTTCATGATCTAAGATAGAAATAACCATTATTTTTGCTATAGGAGAGAGACCTTGACCTATTTTGAGAAAATTGACCCTAATATTTTAATGAAATCCCATTCACTACTGTTGTTGACCCTAGGTGATAAGGTTTTTAGGGAATTGGATCTTGAAACATCTTCTAGTGTAATCTAGCTAAATCATGAGCATCTTTACATGACTATATCCCTTATAGGAAGGTTAAAAAAGAAAATTCATCTTTATAATTTCAAAATGGTCCCCGACACCTTTGTTTGGACTCATTTAGATAGTTTTAATAAGATGGTCATTAACATAGCTAGTGTAGATGATGATATTAATCACGAGGATAGAGCTTGTTGTTGCTGAATTCCTTGGATAAATATTTTAATCTAATTAGAGATTCTATGATGTATAGAAGGAATTCCTTTACTTTAGACGAAGTAAAGTTAGTTTTCTTATCAGGGGATCTTCAAATTCATGGTTTTGGAGATGGAGGGAAGTGGGGTGAATTCTGAGCCTGAGTTGCTTGGTGTGATGGGTAAACCTAAGGAAAAAGTAGAGATAAGAAATATGGTAGTTGTTTTAGGAAGTTTAAGTATTATCAGTGTGGAAAATCCTTCCATATTAAGATATACTACCCTAAGGATCCGTATCAGGATAATATAGCCCAAAACAATGTAGTATACCTCAGTTTTGATAGTGTTAATGTTATCTGAGTCTAAATATAAACCCTTAGTATATAGTTTTCGTATCTCAAGGTTGTTTTTCTTCTACGTTCCTAGGACTAGCCCAACATTTGATTTGTAGGGACCCCTGATTGGAAGAGAGGGTGTGGGTAGGGCTAGCTTTCTGAGCTGTTTGGGCTCATGTGGAGACTTTTCTCCTATCAGATTTCTATTTTGTTTTTTTTGTTCTACTATTTTCTTAATTATTGTATTAAGATTGTTTCACTTTTGAGGTGGTTTATACTTAGAATTGTTTTTTCATGTTTCTTTTTGTTTGAGGAATTGGGTACTACTATGGGTTATTTGGGTGTCTTGTATGAATAGGAGATCTAATAAATACCTATAATGGAATGTGTGCGGTTGGTTATAGGTATGTGATGTGGAAGCTCAAGTAAGTGAAGGTATGAGTTCTGGTTAATGTAGTTTCTTAGTTTGTTTTTCTGAGCATGTTTTAGTAGTTTTTAGTAGTAGACGTGTTAGTACAGACAGACATGTGCCATTATGGTATATACTAGGAAAATGGTTAGTATAGGCTGATCAAGTTTGATCTTAGGGTCTTTTGTTAATGACGATTTTCTAAACCATCTAATAGGTTAGGAAATAATTTTTTTAAGATTAGAATTGTTTTGGTTGTATTCTGGTTGTCTTTGTTTACATTTACTTAAGTTTACTTTACCCTTACATGAGGGCAGGTTACCATTATGTGAGGTGTGTTTACCCTTACATGTGGTAAGTGTTACCCTTATGTATGTAACAAATTGACCCAAGATACCCTCAAAAACTGGTATTTGAACTGGTATGTCACATACCTGAAGGGTGTTCCCAATTCTCCTGGGCTGACAACTAGCACCTGGGTATCAAACAACAACTAGAGGAAATGATTTCACCCAAATCAAAACAATATACATGGCATATATATACAATGGAAATAAAAGTGGGAAGAAACTAAAATAAATATTCCATAAACCATAGATAGCAGTGGTAGCGATACAAACTAGAAGTAGCCAAAAAATCCCATGGTACATCTCCAACAAAACTAGGAGGGACAACTAAAACCAATGACTTATACTCCATGTGATAAGAGAGAAATATCTTACCATCTCACCACCATCTACCCATACCTAGTAGACAAGAACCTCCCTACCTCACTATGGAACCTTGCCTTTTCTTGCATCAAAAGATAATACAAGGTATACACACTACTGAAGGGGTGTGCATGGTTTGAGATAAACCGGATCAGTAGGATCCCACCCAGGTGTTTCATATAAAGTCTCTATAAAAATAATCTCAATATACTCATTTTAAATAAAACATATCATGCTAAGCAATAAAATAGTTTTATATCAAAAGCATGGTAAACATTTACCTTTTTCTATAGTTCTAAACAAGCCAAGTAAAATATATTCAAATAATAAATCCACATTTTTGAAAGTTGACATTGGGAGTAGAGGAACACCCCATGAGTGAACCCCCCATGATAAAATGGATGAGGCCCAATACTACACATTCCACCTAAGTACCCAAGGATTCCCATGTGCTACATTTATCAAATCAATTTCAAAGGGCTTCATATTTCACAAATTATTTCAAACAACCATTTATTATATCAAAAACATACTTTGAAAATCCATTTCGCAATCTATTTCACAATGATTTGAAAATACCTTTTCTTTTACCAAATTAAAGGAGAAACTATTTTTATCAAAAATCCATTTACACACACAAATCGATCATGCCAATTTATTTATAAAACAATTTATAAAACCAAGAGAAATTACGATTCGTCCAACATAGGCGATAGACGAAACCACTTACCTCATACTGAAGTCTCACAGTACATGCAATGGGACACACACACACCTGGAGGAACACAGAATGAAAAATGGAAGCCCTATAATCGATTCCCACATCTCAGAATTGAATTACATAAAAAAATGATTAGTGGAGAGGATATATCAAAACATACCTAAAGGAACTAGCACATTGCACCATAACAAACACAAGGGTTGGCCCCCAGAAGATTATTTCACAACGGTTCTAAAAGGGATCAAATAAGCATCATCATATGATCAACTGATCCCATAAATGTAGCACAATGTCATTATTGCAACCAATAGCAATGAAAAATTATAAAGGTATCTTACTCAAAGAAAAGAAATGCAACCAAGACAGAGATCGAGTGTCGAATTGTGGAACTCAAAAGAGAGAAGATCACCCAAATTCACCTAGAAGATCCTAAGGTTTTAGGTAGGGAAGAAAAACGCTGAATGAGAGAAATGTCATGCGTGTGATATGATAAAACATATCGGGAAGGAGGGATTTACGTTGTAAATCCCTATTTTGCAACGTGAATCTCCCATAATTCATGTACGCCAAAAAAACACATTGCCTCGGGTTAATTTATCCTTAGCAAAACATTTACAATATAAGGGGGGGTTTATGGCCTGAATTGATTTATGTTGTAAACTGATTTTATGACTTGTTCCCAATGAAATATTTACACCATAAGTTTGACATTTAGGATATAAATGTGCCATGCAGGAAGTGCCCATCCCAAGCTTTGTAGAAACTCCCACGCCCTTTGAACCTAGGATACATGCTCTTAAACACCAAAAGAGAGCATACCTTTTATCCAAGATGTTAGAATGTATATGTTATTTTACCCTTACATGGTTTTGGTTTTTCTTGGATGGCCCCTGAATAAGTGGGTTTGTACCCTTACGTAAGATTTTTAGTACAAGAGTTACCATTATGTAAAAGTTTCTATACCCTTACGCAACCTCGATATTGTGGAAGTTACCTTTATGTGAGGTTTGACGTACTTACATGGAAGTGGAGTGGTTCGGTTTAGCTTTATGTGGGAATAGGTTTCTATTATGTAACCAGTGGATTGGAGCGGCTACCTTTACGCATGTTAGAGGTTACCCTTGCGTAGGTACTGAGCCGGAGAAGGTTACCCTTATACGAGGGTCATACTGCCCTTATATAACACCTTGGAGACCCTTACATAGCAGGTTACGATTCTTGGTACCGTAATGTAGCGGCCCAAGTTACCCTTAATTGGGACCCTTACATAGTGGTTAGGACCCTTTTTTAGCACGCCAGGGTGATCTTTAAATGGAGGAGCTGCTGAAAACCCATATGTGGAGGTAGCCGTTCAGGATTTTGTTGCAGCGACTTATCCCAAAAGCTCCCTGATCATCCATGTGTCCAAAAGTTGTTAGAGGTTGTTCGGGGTCTTGTTTCTTCAAAGTTTAAGTGGTCGAGATCCCTTCTTGTTCCGAGAGAGACTAAGTTGAAAGTTTAGAGAGAAGGTGAAGCCAGGAGAAAATGGAGAGGAAGGTGAGGATCTAGAGAGGGAGAAATCCTTGGTGGTTCTGATCGACAATGTCATATGTGGTTAGTTCTAGGAGCACAATTCCGATGAATATATCATGGATTTCGAGTTCTTTTGATGGATCAAATGACTATGATGATTCTTGGAGGGTTTCTCTATAGGTGAGGTCAACCCTGGTAAGGGGGTTCGGGCCTGGTTTCTCATATTTATGTTAAAGTTTTACCCTAGTTCTTTCATTGTTGCTTGCTTGTTCCTTCTACGCATAGGTGTTTGGTTCCTCTTATGTTGTCTGTTATTATTGTTTCTTATTTCTTTATTTTCATATTGTAATATGTCATTAGTTTCTTTGCATAATAGTAAGGAAAAAGGTGTTTGGGTGGTGTTCTTACTATGGAGTGGGATCAAAAGATCTGAACCATGTAAATCTTGTGTTCTTTCTATTTCCTATATTGTTTTTATTATTCTCGCTATAGTATTTTACGTGTTGTCATGCCCATCGGGTTTTCTTCTATTCCCTTTTTATACCTCTTTATTTTTTGAAGTTCATTGTTTTACCTCGGGTCTTGTTTGTGTTTTATCATGGGATGGATTGTGCAATATTGCCTCCCAGCATGGATAAATGTATGTCTCGTGTGTTTCCCCTCCTCTAACAGCCCCGTTAAATGATATTATTCAGCTATAGAACATATATTTAAGAATAATATCATAACAGTTTTAAGTTCTCACCATAGCATAGAACTACTATAACTTTTCAATGCGACAAATACTCAATGAAATTATCACATAGATGTCACACAGAATAATGATCATCACGTGATAAATAATTAATTAATATCCAAGAATATGAATATTCCAGTAATCGAATGTACATAGTAGTTGAATCTAGAGAACCAACTCCAACATATAAAGTATCCTGAGTTTAGACTCCATGCTAATCAGTCAGGAGGTTTAACCAACTGGCATGTATCAAATTGAAAACCTCACTACTTAATTCATATATTTTCAATATTATTTTTAGGTCCTTGACACATGGTTAATAATCACCTTTTCCATCTTGCTTGAAATTGATTTTGTGATAATATTTAGCAATATGAACCATTCTCATATGTAATTTTGCTGAGACCACAATGATCAACACTCAAATTAAGATTAATTTGAAACAAATCCCCAATAAATTTCCTATTTTTACAAGCTTATTTACCTAATACAGTGGAACAAAAGGTACAATACTAGCATTTATATTTGAACTCAACATCATAATCTTCACTTACCTCTATTCTAAATTTTACTTCATTTGTTTATACATTATTGTTAGATAACTATGCATAATTTTTACTCATATACACTGTTGTTAAATGACTATTATCACTAACTGATTTATTATATGAACAACCAATTATTAAATTAATTATTAATTAATTATTAATAAAAATTATAAATATTTTAAAATAGGGTCTGAAGGTCAATAATATATTCTATGAGACTCGAAGGTGATCGGGTAAATAAAAGGATGACAATCGCCGCATCTAAAAGTTTTGACAGTACATGTTATAAAATTTTGAAAGGGAGACCAGAGCTGAGTAAATTCATTTGTTGGGTCCAACTGTCCATTCAGACTATTACTGTGGAAGAAGTTGAAAAATTTCAAAAGGATTTTCATCGTTTGCAGCTGGAATATGGAGGGATATCCCCGTAAGCTCACACTTCTCTACTCGTGTGGTATTTTGATCCTCCCATTTTCATCGTTTGCAACATCCATATTGGATTTTATGGGTTGGTGAACTAGGTGCACCAACCACCTACAAGGCAGCTGGAAAAATACTTCATCAAATCTCCCCCTCCAACTACAATACACTGGATCATCTGTAAAGGTCTAGCTTCTCTTGAGAAACTACCTTTTTCAACATATTTGTTAGGTTCTACTTTGTGTGGATCTTCACAAGTCTCATTAGATGTCGATCCATCACTTTGTGTATCCAATGATAGCGACTCTCGATGTGCTTCATCTGGGAATGGTACATAGAGTTCTTGCTAAGTCCAAATCACTTTGAATATCATAATGAACCGTGTACTCCTTCTGACTGAATCCAAGATCCTAGAAAAAATTCTTTATCCACAACATCTCCTTTCCAACTTTCGAATCAGCAATGTACACTGCTTCCGTTGTGGTTACCTTGTTTGTTTTTTTCATATGTCTGTTATATTTTCTTTCTTCTTCCACTACATTTTCTTTCTCCTCCTTTCAGGGGGTCGTGGAAGCAAGGATTAGTCAATAAAGAGTGTGCTCTATAGATGAAGTATATTTCTTTCACTTCTGGATGAATGGTACCTCATATAACTTTCTTATTCTCAATATACAGGTAATGGAACTACTTCGGCAAGGAAACATAAACTGAACAACTGAACTGACTCGTGCCAATGAAAATTCTTCACAGTCCCATACTATTCTCTGGGTATTTCTGTGTGGTTTTAACCTTGTCAAACATGAACTTGGTCTGGTCTCTTATTCTTTATTTTGTATGTTCATGTCATAGTTGAATATTATGTTAAGGATTCCTTAATGAAAACCATCAAACAAGTAGGAAATATTTCATTAATAGACCTAGTTTGATCAGAGAGATCTCTTGCAACTGATCAAAGAACACTTAGATCAGAAGAGGGTTCCAACATTAACTGGTCACTCCTTGGACTAAGCAGCTGCATCAATGCCCTTGTTGAGGGGAAAAAACACATCCTCTACCGCAATTCCAAGCTTACCCAACTTTTGAAGGACTCGTTAGGGGGAGTGTGCAACACTATAATGATTGTCAATATTAGTCCAAGCAGTTTCTCATTTGGTGAGACACAGAATACCCTTCATTGGGCTGATAGAGCTAAGGAGATTTAGACCAAGGTCAGTGTTCATAACTCATTTTCCTTTTCTTTTAGTTATGTTCAATGAAAAATTAACTATTTTTTTTTTTGAAATGGCATTTTATTGAATTATGTAATTTATCCCATTTTTGAAATTAAAAGCACGCCATTACCTCTGTCTAGTCTATTCTGTTACATCAATGACATGATTCTTCTCTCATGCGTTGTTATTCTCATTTAAATGAAACTTCTTGTATATAGAGTTTCATAAACCCCTTTAGGTAATCTTAGACAATTCCATCATATGGAAACATTACTCCTTGATAACATCATTATTAAGATCCATCTGAGCTTAATATATTCTTTTGTGTTCAATTCTATGATTTAGAAACTATTTTCTTCATCATTTGAATATAGACTACAAACACTATGAATTCAGACCTTGATTATAAACTCTTTTATATTTACAACATTTGTAAAGTATACATTTGGTATCACATACATTTTAAAACTGAATAATTAATTTCTATAACATTGATACCTGACATGGACATTCTATTGAGTTTCATAAACCCCTTCAGGTATCTCAGACAATTCCATCATATGGAAACATTACTCCTTGATAACACCATTAGGTCTCAATGACCTTCATCGACTGCTTGAATAAACATCATTGTACTTTCCAACTAAATTTTCCTTATTCCGTTTTGAAATTTTACCCACTTGTATTATCGAGAAAAAATTATAACCTATGACATCGCATTCCCAACTCATCTACCCTAAACACTTTGAGAAAATTTGGCAATCATTTATTAAACTCATTCACATTGTCAAAATATTTCTAACGGTGATAGCAGAATGAATTTCTTAACTGGAATAATCCTTATATGAAAAATTTGGTCTCACCAAGTCATTAACATGCTCCATTTATTATTCTTGTAAGCATTTATATTCCAAGTGTTGAACATCTTCAATGTTTGGTTACTCAGGAGGGGTTGCTTAACATATAGTATTTTACTTAAGAATTTTTCTTAAGTTACCAGTCTTAGGAGTTTCTTACACTAGTTATCATGTAAATAAGACATAACTATATATGGTATAAAACTACTATCAATCATATCATATATGAATCTTGGATAGGTGAGTGGATAACTCTATCCAAATCCATTATGTAGATTCACTCAACTCGATTCCTCTTGTATCTTAACGGTTAAGGTTTTACAACTAAGTGTAACCTAAAGAAAATGCCAAAAACAAGGCATCTAACGATTATGGTCACCTCATTACTTGTTTGTCTTATACGAGACAATCCAGGGGCCGATTGGATGATTGAGGTCTTAACAAGTGTCATTTTTGAAGGAATCTAACACTTAATGCTTTAAAGGGAATTTAATTTCATCATCTTATCTCATGTATTCTCTTTATGTATGCATGTTTCTAATAATTTAGTTTGGAATCTCTATTTATGGCTTGTGTTACTGACCTAAATTAAAATCCAACTATATTTATACACATCCAAGTGCATCTCATGCGTACATGAAACCCTTTCATGTAATGTATAAATCATAACTAACTTACTAATTCAAGTTTATAACCTAGTACAAGCCAAGGTCAAGGTAGTAGAAAGCTAAATCATTTATCATATCTAGCATGTAACTCCTTATATGCAATTTAACAATTTAAACTAAAGCATACACTATTCATAATATAAGCAATTTATAACTATAAATAATAAATGAGGGAATAAAATAAATAAACAATTTCCTAAATAAAATACTATAAACACTATAATTTAGTAATTCATTATGGACAATCCATAATTAAATAAATATAAACACTTTATATTTATTCTCAATATAAACACAATTATAAACACTATAATTTAATGATTCATTATAGACAATGCATAATTAAATAAATACATGCACTTTATATTTATTCACAATATGAACTTTTTCATATTATTCATTATATAGCATTTAATTTAAATATATGATATTAAATAAAGTATAAACAATTTATATTCTAAATCTATTATGTAAACTATTTACATAATCCAAATATCACATATTAATTATTAATTAAACCTTGATCAAATCAATCATCAAAACTTCTTTTGATGTGGTTTAAATAATTTCTCAAATAAGGCTTTAATTTGAACAACTCGAATTAGATATTATGAACAATTCATAATATAAATATAAACTCTTACATTTTCACCTTATATTGTAATTTATAAACATTTTATAAATTAATCTTATAATTTATAAATAAAAACATTATTTATATATTAAGTCATGACATATAATTCTAAAAAAAGTATTTTAATATTAACAATTAATATTATAGGATATTAAATAAATGATTGAAAAACATTAAAAAAATTAATTATAAAAAATTTATAATTAATTAATTTTATAAACAACTTTATAAATAAATAAATATCCCATTTTACTTTTTCCATAATTTATAAACATTTTATAAATTATACAATTCAATTTATAATTGAATTTTAGACAAATCAAAAAAAAATTAAACCTTATGCGTGATTAAAACCACCATAGATAGGTTACATCATAATAAATAAAATTTATCTTGCACAGCTGGCAATGTAGGATTAAATCGCTGCAAAACCTCTTGTGTGAGATTACTTCATGAAGCAGATTATGATAAGCCCTTACATAGGAATAACACGGCGTATTCAGGCCTTGTGTAATATTAACTAGATTGGCCTGCCCAATATTAACTCAGTGTGCAATGACCTTGCATGAGATCATTCCTACAAAGCAGCCTTATGATAAGCATGTGCGTAACATTTACATGATGCATTGAGTGAGATTAACCCGTAGAAGCGGCTTATGATAGGAACAATGTGTAAGATCAATTTGTATACGTAAGATTAATATGTCTCAAGGGGACCAAAGTAGGGTGAGTACTCATTTACATGGTGCATTGCGTGAGATTAACTCGCAAAAGCGGCTTACGACCAATACGTAAGATTAATCTATATCTGTAAGATTAATATGGCACGAGGCGAGCTAGGAAACCAATAGGGGATTAACTTGTGTTGTCCCACATTACCTAGCATGCATTGGTCTATGTAGGAATAACCATCCCTAATATCACGCGGCACAGGGAGTTGTGTAAGCTGACGTGTGATTAAAACCACTATAGATAGGTTGTGTAGGAAAAAAAAATAATCTCACGCAACTAGCATTGGGTGAGATGCGTAGGATTAACTCGATGAAAAAAACTTTTTCATGAGATTAACTTCATGAAGCGACTTACAATAAGCCCTTACATAGGAATAATGCAGCGTATTCAGGGCTTGTGTAATACTATAACTAGATTGGCCTATGTAACATTAACTCATTGCATAGAGACTTTTACTAAGATTGATCCTACAAAGTGGCCTTATCATAAGCATGTATGTAACATTTACACAGTGCATTGGATGAGATTAACCTACAGAAGTGTCTTACGATAAGGGAAATGCATAAGATTAATTTTTCATGAGGAGACGTAGGGTGAGTGGGCGTGCTAGGAAACCTACATAGAATAACTTGTGTTGACCCACATGAGATTAAACCTAACACGCAGTGGTCTATGCAAGAAAAACGAGCCATAATCTCACGCAGCAAAGGGAGTTGCATAAGCAGGCATGTTGTATTAATCGGGTGTAGGGAATTATTATTTACAATATCCAATGTATCGTTTATAGGATGTGTTATGCTCTATTTTTGCAGCAGGAACTCGAAAATTCATTTCAAACAATATTTCATTGAACTGAATATGGAAAACCTGTTGTGCACCTTAGACCGATGTTGTCGCTACTCCATCTTCATTATGTGTGTGATGAAGAACACAAAAGAGGCAGGCAAAAAACATCTTTCCTCCATAGTTGAGATGAATCATCCATCAAGGACACTCCTCGAGGACTTAAGCAATAAATTATACGTTATGAAACGTATGAGTTATTCATGCGGTTAAAAACACTTTGTAACCTCTTGGTTGATTCATAGACAATGGCATAGTATTGTATACTACGTCATACGATATATGAACCATGCATATAATATAGCTTTGGAACCATGCATGTCACATGCACCTATCATACAAAACAATATGACCCAATGCATGGGCTTTGGCCTATGACCAAGTTGACCCATATTCCCATCTCTAAAAGATTCACCCAACTTTCCAAAAATGGCCTAGGTTGGGGAAATGTTGGATCATTTCAAATTGGGCTCACACCTAAAAAATTGACTGAGACGCCCTGTAAGAACCCAATGTTTTATCAATGAATTTCCTTCTTATAATTATGTTTTATAGTATAATCATATAAGATTACATATGGAACACAATAAAAACCTTATAAATGAAGAATGAGTAAAATAAAAGGTATCTATAGAAGTTAAGGAACGTATACCGATGAAATAGTAACTTAACCTTTGGAATAGTAATGTAACCCTTATGAATAGTAAATCAGTCAATGTAATAGTAACCTCACCAATAGAATCATAAATAAAATTTATCCATGTTATAAGTGAAAATATGGTATAATTATATGATAGTATAAGTAAATAGATATTTTAAAAATTATTAATAAAGTGTTGGTATTTTGTAAGTCATGTATATTAAATTACAATTTTCCAATTAATTTAATAAATTAAAAGAAAATTTATTTTCATAAAATGTATTCATAAATAAGTTTTTGATGACTTATGATTATAAGATAATTTTATGAGACCTTACATAATATTTCAAAGTGTTAGAAAAGTAGTTTTAATTTTAAAATTTGTATTTTTTCAAGTAAATTATGATTTTAATTAAAAATTAAATTTATCATATTTTAAAAATTATTTTCATAAAATGGAGTTCATTTTTGAATTCTACACATCGAAAAATGGTTGGGGTTAATTTTTGATATTTTTCTAAAATACTTGAATTTTTGGTAAATAGTAAAATACGATAATTTATGATAAATACTAAATAAATGAATTTCATCCATCATGTTTGAGTCGTGAATGATGTAAATGGACATTGGTTCAAACTCAAATGCTCTCTTTATTGTTTTTTGTGACAATAATCAAGACTATTCAAAGTTTTGAGAAAAAATATTAAACTAGTGATTAAAGTAATGGGAAACTCTCCATCTCCTCCACTATAAATATCACCCATCTTTACCTCTTCTCTTCACTCCTCTCAAGCCTTGTTCCTAGTCCAAATTCTACTCAACTATCTCCCTAAGTCCCTCTCCCACGTCCAGCAGCCCTTGTTCTCTTCAAAATACCAAATCCTCTCCCCTAAAGAGGCTCTCAAGAAAGATATATTCAAGAAGTAAATTCCTCTTTTCATTTATTTTATTTTCTTTCAATTTCCTTTCGTTTTTTTCTTTCCTCAACTCCTTTCATCCAAATGTTATGATAACTCCAGTACCTTACATGCACTAGAATGTTGTTATGATAATGTAATAATTCATCATCATCTCTCATTTCCCCTCCTTTTATACTACAAATGAAAACACCATCCGAGATGTCTTAATTATCACATTCAAGGACAATGGGTTTTAAATTTTTATGACCATCTTCAATTATGGTCATGAAACTATTTTGATCATTTAACCAGAATAAAATATATGTATTATGTCTAATTTAAGGTTCTAGGATCTTTTGTACACATGATATTAATTTATAAATCAAAATGTGTTCGTTGTGATTAAAAACCGCCAATTAACCAAAACAGTTATCATTAAAGTTTTATATAATGATTCATTTTCACTCCAAATAACCAAATGAATTTTATAATCATGTAATCTTCCGGATGTTCACTAATAACATATAACTCCAATCCTAGACAACTATTCTCATCTTACATGTTTATCCTCACATGAATATAAGTAAACCAATCACGAAAACCAAGGAAACAAACACTCCCAAACAATAAAATTAAAACTCTTAACCCATCAAAAAGGTCATGAATGAACTTAATAAGGCTATACTAAATCAATTACATGAATAAGAGGTTTTGGAAATACTAATTAATGAATTTAATTTGATTATCCAGGACATTAAGATCAAGTGAAGAATACCTTCAAACTTAAGGTAAGGGATTCTACCTGAACCTCCATTATTTATTTGGGTTGCTCTATCTTTCTTTTTACCCAAATGAAGTTATCTATTCTTTTTATGTGCATCTTCTAAATGTTTTGTACATTCTCCAAACTCATGTATCAAGGTCCATTCATCATTTTATTTCTGGGATATATATATTTTTAAGTGGTTCTCTTCTCAAAACTTTCTGATAAGTAAACCTGTTTAAGGGAACTTCTCGAAATCTTACTCAATTTCAAGTTCACTCTATCATCTGTTTTAAGCCACCAATATTTTTATAAAATAATTCTTTTTATTATTAAAATATTCTTGGTTCAATCCTGGTTTTTTATAAATGATTATGTCATTTTCTATTTTAAAGTCTCTTTAATATTTTCCTTAAAACCGCACCAAAATGTTTTAATGCTAAAATTTCTTAAATACTCTTCTTACATGTTATAACTTCTGTTTGACATCACTTACCATGATATATGCCTATTTTCCCTTGTGAATATTCATGTATGTTTTAATTACTTTCTTTCATGGACACTTTTATGATATACTCGTTTGTTATGTTTTATGACATGATTATGATATCCAATTCTTACCATGGGTAACACTTATGTTTATGTATGATTGATTATGTATGATTCTATATGTGGAAATCATATTCATGAACATGTTAAGATGGGTGCGCCCAGATAACACTTCAATGCATTGGTTAAATTTTAGTATCATGAGGTGTTATGTGCAATGGTTTTGGCGGTTAGCCTTGACTCATGCTACCATGTGCAACGATCTTGGTGGTTAACCTTAACTTGTGTTTCTCTATGTGCAACGAACCTTAACTCGTACTAAAGTCATGTTTTATGTTGGTGTCACACTACTATGAATCCATGTTGATATGATCTCATGTTTATATGTCACGATTCTATATGATTCATTCCTTTTTATATCATTATGTCATGTCTTCTAACCCATGTGTTAAAGCTTTATTCTTCTGCTTATTTCCTTGTTGATCTTTTAGCTCATCCCTTTGTTCATGTTATCCTCAGGTTATTCTGTGAAGATGTATAAGCATAATAGAATCATGACTTTAGTATGAGTTAAGAATAGAACATAGTGCATTACATTGGACATGACTGACACAAACTTTTTATTGCGCATGACTTGACAATTGACGACCCTTTGAGATTTGAACATGTTAAGAATAGAACAAAGTCTGTTGTGAATATTGATAATTTTAATATTTTATAATTTTTTTATTTTTTTAATAATATTAATATTGTTTTTCGTAAATATTGATAATATAATTTTTTTATTACTAATAATTAGTAAACGAAATCTTCTTGGATAATGAAGGGAAAATTTTTAATCATCTCCACAACGATGATTACCAAATTTCCTTTCATTATTCAAGCAGTTTTCCTTTTGCTAAGTATTTCTAAGTATTTCTAAGTATTGCTAAATTAGTAATAAATAGTAATAAATAGTAATAATTAGTAATAATTAGTAATAAATTGTAATAACTAGTAATAAATTGTAATAATTAGTAACAATTAGAAATAATTAGTAATAATTTTTAATAATTAGCAATAATTAGGAATATGTAGGAATAATTAGCAATAATTAGTAATAATAAGTGAGAAAGATGCAATTAAACGAGTTGTCAGACAAAAGAGTAGCCGTCAATCCACTGGAAATTGTGTCACCCTTAATTAATGATAATTATTAAGTAGTTGTAATTATTTATATTCTTTTTAAGATAGTGTTTTTATAATTTCAAACTATTCAAAAACAGTGATGATTTTATATTTTATGTAAAAACATATGGAACAAGGAAGTCGACATCAGTCATTATTAGATGATTGAGCTTGGATAAATTAGCACAGAAATACAAATGGTTCTGGTTTAAATCTTGTATATATTGAGGGTGTTGAATATTTCTTAGCATTTGCATCATCAAAACCAGAATATGTTTCAGAAGGCACAATTAAGTGTCCTTATAAAAAATGTGCTCTGAGAACATTTGACACATTTGACAAGGTTGGGGGACATCTCTTGCGGTTTGGTTTTCTACCAGATTATGTTTTTTGGTATCAACATGGTGAACGTAGTTCTAGAGAAGATCCTAATAACCTGATTCCGGATCCATCACGGTTTCAAAAGTTAGTACATGATGTTGTAGGTCCATCTGTGCAACAAATTGAAACTCATGATGATATTAATTTAACTCTTGAGTTGGCACCATCCGAATTTTATGAGTTGTTGAGGTATACCGAGAATGCATTATATCCTGGTTGCAAGATAAACAAATTAGAAGCAGTTGAAAATTTTATGGCTATTAAATCAGATAATGCAATGTCAAACAACTGTTTTGATCAGATATTATCTTTGGTTAAAACACTGTTACCTGAAGGAAATGTGTTTCCTATAAATTATTATGAGAGCAAGAGGCTGATTCGTAATTTGGGTCTTAGTTATTGGAAGATTCATGCATGTTCAAATGATTGCATCCTATATTCTAGCGAAAATGAGTCATTGGATATTTGTCCCACATGGGGACAATCGAGGTATAAATAAGCTCAACCAGAGAAGTCTAGATCGATTCCAGTAAAACAGTTGAGATATTTCCCCCTTACACCCAAGTTACAACATTTATTTATGTCTCAAAACACAACGTCAATGATGTCATGACACAAAACCAGGATTTCAACTGATAAAAGCTTGAATCATCCATTTGATGGTGATTCATGGAAACATTTTGACCGTCTGCATCCGTCTTTTGCTATAGAAGCCTGAAACGTGCGATTGGGTCTTTCTACTGACGGTTTTTGTCTGTTTGGTTCTTATGGTAGTCAGTATTCATGTTGGCATATCTTTATAACTCCGTACAATTTTCCTCCATGGATGTTGATGAAGGAGCCTTATATCTTTTTGAATCTATTAATCCCAGGACATCCGAAAAAGAATATTGATGTTTATTTGAAACCATTGATTGATGAGTTAAATGCATTGTGGAGTGATGATGTTAATATATATGATGTTTCTGTGAAACAAAATTTCATATTAAAAGCTGCATTGATGTGGACGATTAGTGACTTTCCGGAATATAACATGTTATCTGGTTGGAGTACACATGGCCCGAAATCATGTCCTTACTGTATGAAAGAAAACAAAGCCTTTATGCTGGTCAATGGAAAAAAACCTTGCTATTTTGATTGTCACCATAGATTTCTTCCAACCGATCATCCTTTTTGGAGGAACAAATCTCATTTTAGAAAAGGTACAATTGAAAGGGATGAACCTCCAAAGATGATCTCAGGTACAGAGTTAAAATCAGTTGTATTTTCATTACCCCCCATCACATTTGGACCAACAGTAAATCAACAAAAAATTCATGGCTTTGGGAAAGAACATAATTGGATAAAACAGAGCATTTTTTGGGATCTTACGTATTGGTCAGATTTGTTGGTCCGCCACATGTTGGATGTTATGCATATTGAGAAGAACTGTTTTGATAATTTATTTCATATAGTTTTGGATACACCAGGTAAGACCAAAGATACTGTAAAGGCATGATTAGATCTTGCCCAAATTTTTAGGCAACCAGAACTTGAATTATTTGAAAATGTCAGATCACAGAGGTTAATGAATCCAAAAGTATCTTATACACTATCCAAAGAGAGTCTCTTATTATTTTATCAGTGGATTGCAGATTTGAGACTTCCATATGGTTATGCTTCTAATTTGGGTAGATGTGTTAAGAATGGTTATATTACTGGATTAAAAAGTCATGATTGTCATGTTATAATGGAAATACTTATGCCGATTGGATTCAGAGGTTTGTTGAATTCTATTATTTGGGATTAGATAATAGACATATCATATATTTTTTGAGACATTTGTGCAGTGACAACAGACTACGATGCACTAAGCAAACTGGAAGAAGATGTTGTTGTAATTATATGTAAACTGTAAAAAATCTTTCTGCCGACTTTCTTTGACTCAATAGAACATCTGATATTACATTTTCCACATGAAGCTAAATGTGGAGGTCTGGTACAGTTTCGATGGATTTACCTATTCGAGAGATGCATGCAGAAATTGAAGAAAAAAATACGTAATAAAGCATCAGTTCAAGGCTCAATTGCTGAAGCTTATTTGCAAGAGGAAATTTCTTTTTTCTACTCTCATTATTTTGAATCTCAATATCCCTCAAAACAGAATCGCATGGGATGAAATGAGGGGAATGTTGATTATGAAATGGATAATCAATTAACAATTTTTAATCAGCCAAATCTTGGTTTCGATGGAGTTCATGAACGATGGATTTCAGATGATGAACATCACAGAGCTCATACATACGTTCTGCTCAACTGTGAAGAAATGAATCATTTGTCCTATGAGTGATTCTATCACTTATTCTATAATTTATGTTACAATATTTAAACATATTTTATTTGTAGGTTATATGATAATCATATCAAGAAACAACTTCCACAAATTACAATAGCTGCTCTTGAAGAACGCAGACAAAAAAAAAATCTCAATGGTTTTAAAAACTGGTAACATAAATTATTGATGGTTTAATATCAATTCCGTTTATTATTTATTATATTGATAATTTTTTTACAAATTTTCAGGTGTCTCAATATGCTGATAAAATTGATAAGCGAATGTGTATATTGAGTAACCCACCATCCAAAATGGTTAAATCTTATAATGCATATGTGGTGAATGGTTTTAGATTTCATACACATGCATATGGGGAATCAAAAAAAATGAATAGTGGAGTTTTCTTGAGAGGATCACATCACAGAGAAACTGAAGTTGACTTTTATGGCATTTTGGATGAAATTATGGAGCTGTGTTATCGAGGAAAAATTACATAACAATGTTTAAATGTCGGTGATTGGATACTGAGAGAGGTTTGTGTGTTAATCTAACTCATGAAATTGTCGATATTAAATATAAAAGTATTCTTGCAGTAAATGAACCATTTTTACTGGCTCAACATTCACATCAAATTTATTATGCAAAGTACTGTGCTACTTCAAGAGACTTGAGCGATTGGTGGAGCATAATAAAAATGAAATCTCGAGAAAATAAGTTTACTCAAACTGAATGTGGTTCCGTTGAAATGGAAGGAATTGAAATTTTTCAAGAGATGGCTCAAAATCCATCTGATTCACAAAGAGACGTGAATATCGACGATGACACCCCACAATTAAGGATCGATGGTGATGGAGATGTTAATGATGTTACAAATGAATTTGAAATGACAAGAGATGATGAAACTGAAACTCATATCGATATTGATGGTGCTGAGAAGGAAGATGCAGACATTGACATTGAGAGCTATGGAGAAGAGGATGAAGATGAATATTGACACTTTTAAATGCTGGTTATAATCATAACTAATATATATCTATATATAATAGTTATTTTCAACTATCTGCTAACAAAAATCATTTTGTGTTTCAGATGGACTCTGATTTATTGCGTGAGTTAGAGGAGTCTGAGCTACCTTTGGATGATGAGGATGTGGGATTAGTTGACCCTCAACCTACTGGTGGTTCAGGAGGTACGCGGAGGGGGCGCGGTCTTGCACGACTGATGATTCCTGAACCTATCCCCGAGCGACGTCCACATCTTGGTTTCGATCCACGCACATGGAGGTATGGTAACCTGTATATTTTAGTTAGATTTCATTAATTTATTTATATATATACTAATTGTTTGATTATTTATTCCTTTTTCACAGTTTTCAGCATCTAATTATTGGACAGGGGAGCGCTATATTGCGCAATTATTTTTCTCAGCCATGGATCACATGGGAACATATTCCCGTTGATGTGCAACGCGACATGTTCCATCATTGGCTAGTACGTAAATAAATAATATTTATTTTGAAATTTATTTTATTAACAACTTGATATTATAAATTATTTGTTGGGTTTATGGCATCCTATTGATGATAGCATGCGTGACGCTATCCACGCGGCATGACAGGTTTCTATGTGTGACCGTTTCCGTCAGTTTTTGCACAATTTGAGAAGGGAAACCATTAAAAAAGTAGGGGTGACATAATTTGATGAGTCGTGTAGAGCCCACTGACCAGAGTACATTTCATATCACGTTTGGGATGGATTATGTTTACACTAGTTGAATGGTGGATTTCAGAGGAGATCTTTAGTGTGACGACAGAACTGGGGGAGACAGGAGGTGACGCATCGAGCTGGTAGTCGTACATTCAGTTCACATAGAGAGCATCTGGTAAGTATATTTTTTAAATATTTTATATAAATTTAAATATAAACAGTTTATTTTATGTTTCTGTAGGCAGTCGAGCATCCCGATATTACGGAGTTGGACGTTTATCGGAGGATGTACAGTGATCCAGCCACTGGAGAGATTAGAGGTGATCGCCAACGTCAGATTGTGATTAGTATTATTTTCTCAGTTTAATAATTAACTGCATATAATATTTTGAAAATTTTAATTTTAAATTAGAATTGAAGGAGTCATATGAGGATGCGACCTCTCAGACACAGGCAGAGGGTCAGGACGAGACGACTGAGCAGACCAGTGCTCACCATTTCGATGAGGTGGCATGGATGCAGACGACTCAGTATGGCTTTGAGAAGGGTAGAGTAGTTGGCATCGACTCTCATTTGACTCCTGGTACTTATTATGGTACTGTTGCGATGTTGGCGTCCAGCTCGAGAGGAGCTTGTGGAGAGACATCATCTTCTCTCTCACAATATCAGAAGCAGTTGCGAGCTCAGGCTGAGCATATAGAGACTTTGCAGAAGCAGCAAGAAGAGATGTGTCGGTGGCAGCAGCAGCATGAGAAGCATTACGAGGAGAAGATGCGTCGATGGCAACAACAGCATCACGAGCAGATAGAGTACATGCGCCGTCTGACTCGTAGTTTAGGGATGAAGTTTCCTCCACCAGCTCTTTCAGCTCCTCCACCTCCTCCAGAAGACGACCCCCCGGTGATTTTTTTATGTTACAAACATTTGAATTTAACATTGTAATATGAATTATTTACATTTTCTGTCTTTTATATCAGTGAAAATATTACATAATTTAATTTTTAATATTTTTTTATTTTTTTATATTTTTTTGTGAATATTGAGAATTTTAATATTTTCTATTTTTTTATTATTTTGATAATAGTAATATTATTTTTTCATTAATCGTAATTTTATTAAATTTTATTTTTTTTAAAATTAATTTATTATTTGCGACGAGACCTTTTGCGATAGCACCCCGTCGCAAATAGTCTAACTAAATATTTTTAAAACCATAGTTGCGACGGGAAAATAGCCCCGTCGCAAATAATTTGTTGCGACGGGCCCGTCGCAGAAAGTTTTATATATATATATTTTTTTGCGCCGGGCCCGTCGCGAAAACGTTTATGTATATATAATACATATAATTGGAAGCTTATTTGTGACGACAATGTTTCTCGTCACAAATAACATTTTTTGCGACGGCCCGTCACAAATAATTGTATTTGTGACAGCATTTTCTGCAACGAGCTATTTGCGACGGGACCCCGTCGCTAAAGCCTATTTGCGATGGTATCCCATCGCAATTACCAAGAATTCCAGTAGTGTGTGAAAATTTGATTAATATTTATGAGTATTTATTTAATATTAATTAAGATTTGTTAATATTTACTGGTATTTACTAAGGGTGTAATTTTGGCCCGAATGCCCGACAGGCCCGGCCCGGAAGCCCGAGCGGCCTGGCCCGACAAAGCCCGCGTCGGGCCAGGCCGGGCTCGGGCCGTAGGTCCATCGGGTCGGGCCTGGGCCTATCCACGAAGGCCCGCGGGCCAGGCTGGGTTGGCTCGAAAAAGCCCAGCCCGCTGGCCCGTGCGAAGCCCAGCTACTGTAAAAAAAATAACGGGAAACTGTTGGTAGGGAGATTCGATCCCCCTACCTCAAACTTCCAAGGCACCGCCTGGACCATATGTGTATATATATATATATATATCATTATATATTAACAAAAAATAATATATATATTATATATTTAATAATGTGTATATATATATACATATAACTATAATGTGTGTGTGTGTGTGTGTATATATATACAACGATATATAATTATGTATATACATATAATAATGTATATATATAAACAAAGCCATTAATAATATATATCAATTAAGTGTGGCTTTTAAAAATCCATTAATATATATATATATATAAATGATTTAATATAATATATATATAAACAAAGCTATTAATATATATATATATATATCAATGATTTAATATTATATATATATATAATAACTTGTTGTATATTAATAAAAAAAATAACACATTCACTTAATGATGTTCGTGCACATATCGCAACCTCATTAATTTTTTTTAAGTATGTTGCAACTTGCATATATTATATATAATATACATTTATAAATCTATTTAGCAAAAAAAATTAACCACCCACTACAATGCACCACCCAACCCCTAATTATTATTTTTTCAATTTTCTCATATTACACATATATATATATATATCAATAGTTTAACATTATATATATGTAATAACTTACTATATATTAAAAAAATAACACACTCACTCAATGATGTTCGCGCACACCCCCCAACGTCATTAGTTTTTTTAAAATATGATGAGACTTTCATATTATATATATATAAACAAACCCATTAATAATATATATATCAATGATATGATAATATATATACATATATATATAAACAAAGCCATTACTATTATATATATATATATATATAAAGTTATTAATAATATATATCAATTAAGTGTGGCTTTTAAAAATCCATTAATAATATGTGTGTGTGTGTGTGTCAATGATTTAATATTATATATATAATAACTTATTTTATATTAACAAAAAAATAACACACTCACCTAATGATGTTCATGCACGTCCTCCAACCTCATTAATTTTTTTTAAAATATGTTGCAACTTCATATATTATATATAAATTTATTTTGAAAAAAAATTAACCCACCCATTGTGGCGCACCCCCCAAACCCTAATTATTTTTTTACAATTTTCTAATATTATATATATAATAACTTATTATATATTAACAAAAAAATAACCACTCACCCAATGATATTCTTACACCCCCAACCTCATTATTATTTTTTAAATATGATGAAACTTCCATTTATTATATATACTATATATACATATATAAATCTATTTAGAAAAAAATTAACTCACCCACTACCGTGCACCCCCTAAGGCTGTAATTTCGGCACGGCCCGAATAGGATCGGGCCGGGCCGGACCTACCCTACAAAAAAAATAAAAAATCGTTTAAAAAATGTTTTAAATTAAACTAACACTTAAAAATAATTTTCATAAATAAGTTAAAAAAATAAATGTAAAAAAACATTTTAAATAAATGATAAAAAACGTTTAAATAACAACACTTTAAACCCACTACCCACTGTTGCGCACCTCAAATCCCTAATTAATATTTTTTTTCAATTTGCACATAATATATATAAATTCATAGACATATATTGTAACATCCAATAAAAATAAATAATATGACATTTTCATATTTAGTAATATTTTTGAATTAAATATTAGTTTTATTTTAAAGGGGATGTTATATTTAAGGGCATACTTAACACGTAACAATGGGTCTCTCTGAAGTCTTATGTTGCAAACAATGCTGAGTCATACTAAAAAATAATAATATAATATTATTATTTTAAACAGTAGTTAATGTCTAGCTGTTGTAATGGCGAGAATGAACATAACTAACTACAATATGATTATAGATGTTTTTTAAATGTTTTTACATTTATCCAATAAATTCTAGAGCCTTAAAATAAGAAATAATCTAATTTTAAGCATAAATACTCTAATATTCTTTAAAAGGTCGATTTACCGCCTTTAAATGGAGAACGCTCTTTAAATATAGTTTTGGTCACTTTTATATGTTTTATTTGATAAAATAAAATTATTCTTTAGATTCGGGACATCAAAATTTACTTTGGGTAAATTTTTGATATTTTTCTGATAAAATTCATTTTTTAATGAATAGTGAAAAATACTGTATTTTAATTCAAATCTACTTTTTAATCTAATTAATTTTTATGGTTATATTATCTTTTTAATTGGTTTTAAAGTGAAATTAGATTATATTTTTACCATTTAATATAATGGTGGTCATTGAAATTAATTTCACTTTGAATTTGGACATAAACAAGTGTCAAGCTTTTGATAGATATTGTTTCTTAAAAACACACTATTTATTTTGACAACGGGAATTAATTTTAAATTAATGAATGAAACTTCTATGTTTTGAATTTTGTAAAATAGACATCATTTTTGAATTCATAATATCAAATATATCTTAGGCTGAATTTTTGGTATTTTTCTGAAAAACTTCAATTTTTGATGAATAGTGAAACCACTTAGTAGTAGTTAAAAAACCGACTTTTTCATTTAAATGAAATTTACCACTTTTGTGAATTGAATTTCGAAAATCCTACATACATGGTTGTTATTAGTAAGTAAAATGTGGTTCAATAAGATGAAAGTAATTTTTAGGGAATAGTAACTTTTGACTTTTATTTACCACAGTTAAAGGTAAATAGGGTAATTCAAGGTAAAAAGAATATTATAATAATATAAAATTACCTTAACACTTGTCCTAACCTTATTTGTTGAGTCATTACCAACCATGGTCATCCTTGGGTCAATTTTGGGACCCCATGAAGCCACTTAAGAGTGATAATTACTCTTTATTTTAATTAACTTAAAGTAAATGCAAAAATGACATAAACAAATATCTTTTAGTAAATTAATTTTTACATGGGGTTATATAAGTTATCTTTTTTAATATAAATATTCATTGATATATAAAAAAAATTCCTATATCATGGTATTTTTTTTATAATTTTTAGACATCAAATAAATTAAATTATTTATGACACAAAAATGATGCAGTATTTACCTCATTAATAAGTGATTTAAATAAATAAGATTATAAATATTAAAATAACATCCAAAACCTATCCAATTCTTATTGGATGAATTTATTTCGACCATGAGTCATCTTATATTCGATCTTAATGAGTTTTGGACCTTTAGAAACCGAAAAGCATTATATAATAAAATAATATTTTCACACTTTCTTAAAGAGCTCATCGCCCCTTATAAAAATCCCTCAGCTCTAACTCATTCCTCACACCTATCAAGCCCCTTGGCTCGTCTAACCCCTGCCCAAATAATCTCTCAAGATCCCTCTATTCCACCTAGAAGTCTTACTTTAGGCATAATTCACTTCAAGAAGTCCTTTTGGTTCAAACCAAAGAGATTTACCCAAATTAAAGGTAACAATTTATCTTAACTTCTTTTCTTTTATTTTACTTATCCAACCCCTAAACTCATTTTATTCATTTATTTTATGACAAAACCAATATCCTCAATATACTAGGATGTTTTTATGATAAAAATTTGAACTAAACTTACACACACTTCTATCTAATCGGTGAAGAACATACTGTTTCTGTGGATGACAAACTAACACCTCACGAAGCGATGATTGTTCAATTATCTCCTACTGCCTCTCATGGTGGCCATTAAGATGGAACTGTATTTATATATGATATATATTATGTTTATTTTTTATCTATTCTTCTGTAATTTTTTTACAAACATACCTTTATTCTTTCCAATATGTGTAAACACGATGATTTCATTTGAGGAAGTGCGGACTACTGCCCCCTCAAGGTGATATGATTCATTTATGACATACATAGAACGTATAAAAGATGGAGTTAATGAAATTATGTAACATATATATCATATTATATTATACTATAATTATAATATACCTATGTATTATTATGTTTTCATTCCTTTAAATATAAAATAGAAATGAAAGTAGCATTCATGCGTACGTACGACTTACCGTCTCCATGAATGGTGTGTTTCATTTCTTAACACCAAATGATATGGAATTTTATAAATACATATAAACTGGATATATATGATATTTGAATCATGAATATCATTCTTGAGATAATGGAATCTTGACCACATGGACAACTTGTGATTATAAGGTGTTGATTTTTGACTCAAGTACCAAATATCGACAAAATGACCATTATTAACTTAAATGATTACATATTGTTTATAACATTGTAATAAGTGATATAAAAGGAATAATAAACTTGAAAGATGGTTCTTAATCAATTATAAATTAACTTTAGTTTATTATTCATGAAGAACAAGGAACAAACAAGTCAAGTCGTACATGTGGTAAGAGATTTCTTGTCTCACTTTCAATTCTGTGAGATTTCCATTGTTCGCCACTTATTTATTGCATGTGGTGTATTGTGTACTGCCATTTGATATATATTACCATGATTCTATTTATATTCATGGTATTATATGATTCATTTGGTGGTTATTAACTTTTGGTCATACAAATCGATTGATTACAACGTGGTAAGAGATTTTTATCTCACTTTTTATTCTCGTGGGATTCATGCTATATGTAAGAACCCAGACCTTCTTTTTCAGGTATGTTTTCCTTTTCTGGACGTTTTTGAGAAAAAGAGGAGAATTTGAAAAAAATTTAAGTACACACCGTGTACTTTACAAGTACACGTCGTGTACTTTTCTTCCGCTCGAGGTCGTGTGTTGGCCGTGTTCGGGCCAGTCACATGGAGTGTAGCGATGAGGTGGAGTCCGATTAATACGGCGTATGGAAGGAGGTGAGTACACGTCGTATACTCAAGAAGTACACGCCGTGTACTTTTATTTTTATTTCATTAATCAAACCGGGGCCGCGCCTAATCACCGTTTTCATCTTCTTCTCCGCCTAATTATGTCCAGAAGAGACCTAGAGGGTCGATTCTTCTCCGAGCCACCGATCATTCACCAGTTGTCCAAATCGAACATCGTCGGGTGCAATCGAATCGCAGCGGTGAGTTCTCAGTTCTTCTTTGGCCATGTTTCCTGATTCCTGCTCTTGTGAGAGTTATCTAAGGTTGAACTTTTTAGAATTTTTTGCAGATTTACTCCGCTCTAGGCTGATTCATAGGCCGAGGTTCAAGAATATCAATCTCCTAGGATTGAGGTAGGTGGTTTGTTGCCCTATGTTGAATGTATTTGAGTTTTTGGTGCAAAAAGTGTCGGATACCCATGTATCGGGTATCTCGGGTTAGGGTTTTGATTTTGTATCGTTATCTGACTTAGATTACTTGTATGGTTGAGGTTATTAGATGGTTAATAATTGCTTGTTATAATGTTTGAGGATCACCCATGGGTGTTCCCCTCGTTTTGGTTATTGATTGACGTTTGGAACGGTTTTCCTACGAGCCAACCTTATTGCACATTGCTAGTATGCCTGTTGACTTGATTGCATGTATTGCCTGCTGTTTATATGCTTGTGGATGCATTGTAGCTATTATCCAAGTAGTTTCTGAACTTACTTAGGCTGCTAAAAGTTGATTACGCATGACTAAACTGCTCAGGGCTGAGTGAACCTGGTGTGGTAGACTAAAGGGGGAATTGACGATTAGGGATTCCCTAGAGAGTCTGTTATAGTTAGTATCGATCACTGGACCTAAGGTAATGTGACTTTGTGCTTCCTCATAGTGTCCTTAGTTAGGTAGCAGGACTATAGGGGGAATTAGACGTAAGTGTTTCCTTAGAGAGTCTATATCTTTCGTTGCAAGACCACAGGGGAATTGACGGTGAGAGATTCCCAGAGTGTCTGTGCCTTTGTACGTATACTTGACTAGAGGGGTTTGCTAGTAGGAGTCACCCAGAGATTCAGTTCTTTATTTGTTGGTTGGTTGTGACGAGTCCACCAAGCCAAAGAACAATCTTGGGTTTGTACTGCTTGTTGTTTAGGTAGACTACTGAGTTACCTGTTGTGATTACTTGCTTGCCTTGGGAGTATAGAGATGTTGCTAGGTTCCATGGTTGATAGCTAAATGATTGTACTGAAGTAATGAATAACTGTGAATGGAGTTGGTAGGAATGCTTACTTTAGTGTACATCTGTTTCTCTGCTGCATTTACATCCTTTACTTCTACTATATTACTCACTGACAGTAGGGCACGGATCTCGTGGTGATTGCCTACTGGGATTAGTCTCACACCCTGTTTGGGTCCTGCTTTTCAGCCCAAACAGGTTATTTGGTTGCAGGTGTGGACAGGGATTGTGGTCCTTCTACTTCGGGTACATGATTGCGGGTTGGAGCTGGAGAGCATAGGACCGAGCTTAGGCTTGCGATGCTGCTGGGGTTTCTGTTTACTTTAGTACCTTGTTTTTAGTTGTATTTCAGCACATTGTTGTGTTTGCTGCTTTCCTTAGATTCTTGTACCTGCTGCATCATTATCATTATCATTATATGTTCATTTATTCCACTATTTAGTTTCGGTGTTTGTATGTTGTTACTGCTTCCGCTATTGACTGTTGTTTTCTTGCCTTGTATACCTTACCAAATGAGGGTATAGTTTCCCTAGTAACTTACCAAGGCCCTCGCTACTAGTCGGTAGTCTCTGGCATTTGGGGAAACGTGCTTGAGGTCATGTGGCGAACCGAGTACGGGGCACCAGTGGAAGGGCTCTGGGTTCGGGTCGTTACAAAGTGGTATCAAAGGGTGTTCTTTCCTTTTTCTATTGAATTATTGTTTAGAGACATTAGACAGGGATAAAACAGAATAGGTAAATGGTAAATATCTATGCCCGGGCATTCTAGAACCCGTGTACAGGGAAAAAACCAGATTACCTCGAATATTGAAAATTTTGAGTTTTGCGAATGTTACAGTTTAATTGATTTCACCGTTGGGTGATGCACTTGTTTTGTGTTGTTACTGTTTATATGATTGCATTTCTATTTTGTTGCAAACCGATGAGATGAGGGTATGCCATCTCATGCATCATATAGGCACATGTTAGAAGATCACATGCCATGAATCTTTCCATGCCATCTAGGTTGCATTAGAGATTGTATGCTGTTGTGATTGGATTTGTGATATACAATGCATGCTGTTGTGATAGCTGTTGTGATAGAATACCTGCTATGTTGATAGGGTATCGTTGTTGGAGTTTTCTTATCACGGACACCCAACTTTGATCTTAGAGGTGTTATGGGCCCTCAAGGATCGGAATTTGGTGGGTCATGAGTTCTTATATTATGGATTGTTCTATGCATCGTTATGATTCCAAGCTTTGATTCCCAGGGAGTATGGGCCCCCACGGATCGGAATTTGACACCTTAACCCTTGTTTTTCTGTGTTTTCTGGGCTCCGGTGAAGTTCTGAGGCAACTGTCCAGAAAAACCCAGAATACACAGCGTGTACTTTATATATACACGCCGTGTAGTTTTTGGCCATGTCACTGACCGTGTGGACAGGGACACAGAGCTATAAATGGTTTTCAGGAACACGTCGTGTACTCTAGGTACACGCCGTGTAAAGGTTAACTAGGATCTTGGCCGTGTAACTAACAACACAGGCCAGTTAATGCATGTTTTAGTACACACCGTGTTCGGTATTCACACGCCGTGTATCCTTTCCCAGGTTCCCGGCTGTGTCTTGAAAAACACGGGCCGATGTTATCTTCTCTTATACACATCGTTTTTGTTCAGAACACGTCGTGTAAGGATCAGCCGAGTACCCGTCTGTGTCACGAACAACACGGGTCAAGGTTTCCCTTCAAGTGCACACCGTGTCCCTTGGGAACACGCCGTGTAGTGTCGACCGTGGGTCAGGCCGTGTCTCTAACAACACGGGCCAGGTAAGGCATGTCTAGTACACGCCATGTCTTACTCAAACATTCCATGTAGTCTTCAGCTGGGACAGTCCGTGTGACTTAGTCATGTAGGAGTAACCGGGCAAGGAGAAAAGGGTCAGTACACGCCGTGTATTTTAAGAACACGTCGTGTAGTCGGGTTGTTTACACAACCATGTATGGCCAAGGTACACACCCATAGTAAGATTTCTGGAAACACGCCGTGTATCTGTATTACACACCGTGTAGTTATGTTTTTTCTTCAGATTTAAAGGGTTTTCCCTCCTATTCCATTTTACTCTCCTGTGTTGCAACTGTGTTCGTCTTTAATGAAGGTTTGTTTTGGTATTTCAGAGCTATGACACCAAGACGTCCTCCTATTGCACGCCAGGAACCAGGGAACGATCGTACGCCTGATACGACCGATCAGGAACTGCCAGTAGTTCCGCCCATCGTTCCAGACATGGCACCTGCAGTGATTCCAAACACTGGTGTCGATGCTCAGTTCAGAGAGGGTTTCATGAGATTCATGCAGACCTTCCAGGGAGTTCAACATCCTGCCCCGACTATGGCAGAGCTGACGTGGGTCTTCCAGCAGTAGCATCCTCCCACTTTCACAGGAGATGGAGGACCTCAGGCTGCAGAGTCATGGATGGAAGCCATGTTGTCTATATTCGAGCATCTGGAGACACCTCCAGAGAGGAGGGTGAAGCTCGCGATGTATATGCTGTGAGACTCCACCAAGAGATGGTGGGATGTAGTCTCTCAGATGGGGCACCAGCAGGATATGGCTTGGGATGAGTTTCATTGTACGTTTTACGACTACTTCTACCCAGCGACGCTAAGGGATATCAGAGCCAGGGAATTAATGAGCCTGTAGTAGGGTACTCTCTCAATTATGGAGTATTCCTCCCGCTTCACTGAGTTACAGTGATTCACTCCCGTTCTGGGAAATGACGAGCTATTTCTAGAAAGAAAGTTTGAGGAAGGCCTCAGACCAGAGATCAGATCACAGGTGAATGTCTTTAAGTTGACTTCTATTACTCTGATAGTCAACCAGAAACTCATCACAGAGAGGAAACTGAGGGATACTGGAGCTGTGGACCAGGGCGGTACAACATCCAAGGCTGATTCCCTCCAGACAGACAGCAGGAAGCACCACAGAGAGTCTACCCGAGGCGACCCGAGGAAGCGAGGTATTCCTTTTTGTAGACGAGATGACCCTTCTGGCACCCAAGTGGTGTGTTATCAGTGTGGGAGAAGCGGGAATAAGAATCCCCAGTGCCCGAGGGATCCATTGGAGTGCCGATCCTGCGGCAAGATGGGTCACTTGCAGCGTTTCTGTAAGGTTACCCTTCCAGCGGCTAGTGAAGGAGGATCAGTTTCGACCCCGCATACAGGAGCAGGATATCCAGTTCCACAGCAGACTGGGGGTTGGGGTTCTGCAGGGCGTTCAGGTCAGGGTAGAGGTTGTGGACGCAGTGGTTAGGCTCAGGGAGGAGCAGCTCAGGGTTTCCAGGCTGCTTCACAGGGCCACGGTACAGACCAGACTTTTGCTGTAGAGAAGATTCATCAGGAACAAGATCCCGGACCCTCTAAAGTTCGAGGTAGGATCTTAGTAGCCTCAGTTTTATCTCCATCCCTTTTCGATACTGGTGCTTCACATAGCTTTATCTCTGTTGCTTTCGTGGAAAGTCTTGAGCTCTGTGTCTTTTCGTCTGCTGACATGTTGACTCTCGACACGCCCTTGGGAATGAGGACATCTAACATACGTCAGTGCAAGGAGTGCCCTATCGAGGTTGCAGGGTATCATTTATTATGGGACCTCTATGTCCTAGGGATGACGAGTTATGACGTCATTCTCGATATGGACTGGTTAGTTCCCTTCCAGGCAGTCATCGATTGCTATCGCCGCTGGGTGAGTTTCGTATCACCAGAGGGTGAATCTTTCCTTCATAAGGGCGAGTGAGATGTTCAGGCGAGTCGAGCCGGACTCGAGCATCATGGGCTAGGAGGAGTTACGACCCAAATTGCTAGTCTTTATCTGGATGACCAGGGGACTTCACAGTTAGATTTTCCTCTAGTGGTTGATCACTTTCCAGATGTCTTTCCAGAAGACTTTTCAGGTTTGCCTCCGGAGCGTGAGGTATACTTCTCGATTGAGTTCATGCCAGGAGCAGCACCGGTGTCCATTCCTCCTTATAGTATGGATACACCTAAGTTGCAGGAGCTCAAGAAGCAGTTGGAGGAGTTGCAGGCAAATGGTTTCATCCAACCCAATACTTCTCCTTGGGGTTCGCCTGCCCTGTTTGCGAAGAAGGCAGACGGTACCCTTAGGCTTTGTGTGGATTATCTGAAGTTGAACCAGTTGATGGTCAAGAACTGATATCCCTTGCCGAGGATTTATGATCTCTTCGATCAGCTTCGAGGAGCTCGGGTGTTCTCGAAGATCTATTTGAGGTCCGGTTATCACTAGCTGCGCGTTAGACCTTCAGATATACCTCTGACAGCTTTCAAGAGCAGGTATGGCCTCTATGAGTATACAGTTATGCCGTTCGGTCTTACGAATGTGCCAACAGTTTTCATGGCACTGATGAACCGAGTGTTCCATCCTTACTTGGATTCCTTCATCGTGGACTTTGTGGACGATATCTTGGTGTACTCTCACACTCGACGCGACCATACAACCCATCTTGAGACCGTTTTGAGTACACTGATGGAGCATCGACTTTATGCTAAAATCTCAAAGTGCCACTTTTGGATGGATGAGATTCACTTCCTGGGTCATGTAATCTCAGAGACAGGAGTATCAGTAGACCTAGAGAAGGTGAGAGCAGTAGTTACCTGGGAGCATCCGAAGAACGTCTTTGAGGTACGAAGCTTCTTGGGGCTGGCTGGTTACTACAGGCGGTTTATACAGGACTTCTCCTGCCTAGAAGCTCCGCTGATAGGCTTGACTAAGAAGGGGGTGAAGTTTTTTTGGTCAGAAGCCTGTGACTCAGCCTTCCAGGAGCTGAAGGGGAGATTGAATTCAGCACCGATCCTAGTTTTGCTGGAGCCGAGCAAGAGCTATATAGTTTTCTATGATGCATCTAGCATAGGGCTTGGAGCATTGCTTATGCAGGAGGATCGAGTGGTTGCGTATGGATCTCGACAGCTGAGGCCTTATGAGAGGAATTATCCTACGCACGACCTAGAGTTGGCCGCAATCATTCATGCTTTACGCTGTTGGAGACACTACCTTCTGGGAGAACATTTTGTGGTATACACTGACCACAAGAGTCTCAAGTACATCTTCACGCAGCGTGACCTGAATCTGAGACAGCGGAGGTGGGTTGAGTATCTCCAGTCCTTCGATTTCGAGCTTGCCTATATTCCTGGAAAAGGCAACGCAGTGGCTGATGCACTGAGCAGGAGAACTCAGATACAGGAAGTTTAGGAGGCCAGTAGTGAGTGGAAACTAATGGCTATGTTCTCAGAGATGCATTTGGAGGCGCACGACAGGAAGGGGAAGACTTTCCTATCTTATATGGATATTACCTCTGCACTTCTGGACCGAGTTCGAATGAGGCAGCTGGCAGATTCAGAAGGGCTAGTCCTACGGGAAAGCGTGTCAGGAGAGGACCCTCTTCCCGGGTGGACCCTTGGCGAGGATGAGATCTTGCATTTCCAGGGATGCATATGGGTGCCAGAAGATATATGTGAGGAGCTGATGCGAGACTTCCATTCCTCAGTTTGGGCAGTTTATCCTGGCGTCACCAAGATGTACCGTGACTTACACCGCCAGTACTGGTGGCCAGGTATGAAGAGAGATGTGGCTGGTTTTGTCATGAGATGTTCCACTTGTCAGCAGGTGAAGGCGGAGCACCAGTGACCAGCAGGGCTTTTACAGCAGCTACCCATTCCAGAGTGGAAGTGGAACGATGTCGCGATGGACTTTGTGACACAGTTACCGAGATTAACAAGAGGAAACGATGCGGTGTGGGTTGTTGTTGATAGGCTTACAAAGGTTGCTCACTTCTTGCCGATAAAGGAGACCTTCGGTGTCGATGAGCTTGGACGGTTGTATTTCCATGAGATTGTGCACTTGCATGGAGTTCTGAGTACTATCGTTTCAGATAGGGACACCCGCTTTACTTCTCATTTCTGGAAGGGGCTATAGAAAACTTTGGGTACACAGGTGCTCCTGAGTACAACTTATCATCCTCAGACAGATGTTCAATCAGAGTGCACGATCCAGGTGCTTGAGGATATGCTCCGAGCTTGCATTCTAGACTTTGGTGGTTCTTGGGAAAAGCATATACCTCTCATGGAGTTTTCCTATAACAACAGTTTCCAGGAAACTATTCAGATGGCACCTTAAGAGGATTTGTATTGTAGGCCATGCCGATCACCTTTGTGTTGGCTAGAAGCAGGAGAGGAATCTTTTTTGGGACCTCATCTCATCTAGGATACCTCAGAGCAGATAGAGTTGATTCGGAAGAGGATGGATACTGCACAGTCTCGTCAGAAATCTTATGCTGACCAGCGGAGGCGACCTCTGTAGTTCGGGGTCGGAGACCAAGTTTTCCTACGTGTTACCCTGAGGTTGGGACATAAGAGAATCAGGAGACAGGGTAAGCTTTCACCGAGATACGTCGGGCCATTCAAGGTTCTGGAGAGAGTCGGGCTGGATGCTTATAGGTTGCAGTTACCTAAGAGATATCAGTCTATGCACGACGTCTTCCATGTTTCTCAGCTTCGACGCTATTTCTCAGACCCGTCTCATGTTTTTTGACCCGAGGAGGTTGAGCTGGAGCAGGATGCATCGTTCGAGGAGCACCCTATCAGGATCGTCGATCATAGCACAAAAGTACTTTGTGGTCGCTCTGTTCCTCTGGTATGGGTGCTATGGCAGCACGGGCATGTGCAGGATGAGACCTGGAAGAGGTGGGCCGATATGCGATCACAGTGGCTAGAGTTGTTTGAGGTTTCTTCTTCTCCACCTTTCTAGGGAAATTCGGGGACGAATTTCTTTAAGGAGGGAAGTTTGTAAGAACCCAGACCTTCTTTTTCAGGTATGTTTTCCTTTCTGGCCGTTTTTGAGAAAAATAGAAGAATCTGGAAATTTTGTAAGTACACGCCGTGTAATTTACAAGTACACTCCATGTACTTTTCTTCCGCTCGAGGCCGTGTTCTGGCCATGTCTGGGCCAGTCACACTGAGTGTAACGATGAGGTGGAGTCCGATTAATACGGCGTACGGAAGGAGGTGAGTACACGCCGTGTACTCAAGAAGTACACACCGTGTACTTTTCTTTTTATTTCATTAATCGGATCGGGGTCGTACCTAATCACCATTTTCATCTTCTTCTCCACCTAATTACATCTAGAAGCGACCTAGAGGGCCGATTCTTCTCCGAGCCACCGATCCTTCACCGGTTGTCCAAATCGAACATCGTCGGGTGTAATAGAATCGCAGCGGTGAGTTCTCGGTTCTTCTTTGGACATGTTTCCTGATTACTCCTCTTATGAGAGTTATTTGAGGTTGAACGTTTTAGACGTTTTTTCAGATTTACTCCATTATAGGCTGATTCACAGGCCGAGGTTCAAGAATATCAATCTCCTAGGATTGAGTTAGGTGGTTTGTTTCCCTACGTTGAATGTCTTTGAGTTTTTGGTGCAAAAAGTGTCGGATACCCATGTATCGGGTATCTCGGGTTAGGGTTTTGATCCTGTATCGTTATTTACCTTAGATTTCTTGTATTATTGAGGTTATTAGATGGTTAATAATTGCTTGTTAGCATGTTTGATGATCACCCATGGGTGTTCCCCTCGTTTTGGCTGTTGATTGCCATTTGGCACGGTTTGCCTACGAGGTAACCTTACTGCACATTGCTAGTATGCCTGTTGACTTGATTTCATGTATTGCCTGCTGTTTATATGCTTGTGGATTCATTGTAGATATTAGACAAGTAGTTGCTGAACTTACTTAGGCAACTAACAGTCTATTACACACGACTAAATTGCTCAGGGCTGAGTGAACCTGGTGTGGTAGACTAAAGGGGGAATTGACGATTAGGGATTCCCTAGAGAGTCTGTTATAGTTAGTATCAATCGTTGGACCTAAGGGAATGTGACTTTGTGCTTCCTCAAAGTGTCCTTAGTTACATAGAGGGACTATAGGGGGAATTAGACATAAGTTATTCCTCAGAGATTCTATATCATTCGTTGCAAGACCACAGGGGAATTGTCGGTGAGAGCTTCCCAGAGTGTTTGTGCCTTTGTACGTCTACTTGACTAGAGGGGTTTGCTAGTAGGAGCCACCCAGAGAGTCAGTGCTTTATTTTTTGGTTGGTTGTGAAGAGTCCACCAAGACAAAGAACAAGCTTGGGTTTGTACTGCTTGCTGTTTAGGTAGACTGCTGAGTTACCTGTTGTGATTACTTGCTTGCCTTGGGAGTATAGATCTATTTATAGGTTCCATGGTTTATAGCTAAATGATTGTACTGAACTAATGAATAACTGTGAATGGAGTTGGTAGGAATGCTTACTTTAGTGTACATCTGTTTCTCTGCTGTATTTACTTCCTTTACTTTTGCTATATTACTCACTGATAGTAGGACACGGATCTCATGGTGATTGCCTACTGGGATTAGTCTCACACCCTGTTTGGGTCCAGCTTTTCAGCCCAAACAGGTTATTTGGTTGCAGGTGTGGATCGGGATTGTGGCCCTTCTACTTCGGGTACATGATTGCTGGTTGGAGCTGGAGAGCATAGGACCGAGCTTAGGCTTGCGATGATACTGGGGTTTCTGTTTACTTTAGTACCTTGTTTTCAGTTGTATTTCATCACGTTGTTGTGTTTTCTGCTTTCCTTAGATTCTTTTACCTCCTGCATCATTATCATTATCATTATATGTTCATTGCTTCCGCTGTTTAGTTTCGGTGTTTGTATGTTGTTACTACTTCCTCTATTGACTGTTGTTTTCTTGCCTTGTATACCTTACCAAATGAGGGAATAGTTTCCCCAGTAACTTACCAAGTCCCTCACTACTAGTCGGTAGCCTCTGGCGTTTGGGGAAACGCGCTTGAGGTCATGTGGCGAACCGGGTACGGGGCACTAGTGGAAGGGATCCGGGTTCGGGTCGTTACACTATATTTCCACTATTTCCTTTTGTGTGGTTTATGTGCTGCCCATGATTGTATTCATTGTGTAATATACTTAAATTTATGGGTATTTACATCTTCATTGTATGATCTGTCTTTCATGGGGTGTATGTTTCGTAAGTTACCAAATTGGTAAGGGAACCTTTCACCCTCCTCTTTTTAAAAGACTTCTTTTTGTTATGTCTTTTAATTTACATCTTATTATATTGGGATATGTTCTTCTATATCCTTATTGCTGTAAATTTTATGTCCAAGTGATGATATACCCTTTTTCTCTCATCAACTAGTTTTCTGAATTTTAAAGTGATGTCGTTAGGCTATCAAATTTTTGTAAGAGAACTTTTTAACCCAATTTCCATTCCTTGGGTTAATCTTCTAATTCTTAATTATGTCATGCTATGATTATGTGTGGAATCATTATTTGTTTATTTATATTGTAAATTCCACTCCCCTTTGTGTGCATATACTTTTGATACACATAATCACACCATTGATAAATTCTAAAGTCATCAATATGAACTTGATAAGAGTAATTTTAACTCAATTTCCATTCATTGAGTTAAACATCCAAGTCATTGGTTTTGTCTTAAAAAGAACATGTTTGAATTTCCTATGACTGATTTACACTGAATATCCAATCATATTTAGTGTAGTTATATTTGTCACACATTACTATGTAATTGATTTATCCTTAATTTAAGGATACAATTTTTATAAGGGATTTCATCTCAATTTACATTTCATTGAGACATCATTGTCGTTATACACCAATTCACTTTTATATGGTGTATATACTATCCTTTGGCATATTATATCATGAATCCCTTTATTCTCATGATATTATTAAGTTCTGATTAAATTTTATTCCTCAATTATTTGTATTCAAGCGTCTCTCATTTTGTTAAAAACTCTTTAACTAAAATATCATTTTAAATGTTTAAAAGATTTATTTTTCTAAATATTTATCATTAATGTCCATGTTTTTAAAATGATTTTAAGGATTTATTTATATGGACATTAATGTTTTCAAATGATAATTTATTTAAAAGTTTCAAAGTGGTATGGGACACTTTGATTCAAAAATATCTTTATTAGATGTTTTAAATGATTTTGAAAATGGTTTGATAAAGCATTGATTATGTCAAAATCTTTAAATGATATGTTGTGATTGCAATGTGGAAATTTTATATTTCCTTTATGCTTATTTTAATTGTTATGAATATGTTATGGTTTTTGGGCATTGTTTACGTATACGGGTGGTTCCTTGATAAACCTAGGGAGGGTGAGCCCAAGATAGCTCTCCAATGCATTGGGTAACATGAAGGAGGTAAACATGAAGTTTATCCTGAGAGATTTAGGGAATATACTGTGATGGGTATTCCAAGTGTAACTCCCTACATAGCTGTGATAGCAACAATGTAAGTTTGATATGGATGCCATAAGTTACCTTTATGATTTATGATTTCTGTGTGTTATTCATAAATCTTATGATTTCATGAGGTATGTTATGATTGAAAAGTATGGTTTGTTTGATTTGTATTTATTAATGGGAAATGTTTTCTTTCCTTATTTTATAACCCTTACTGAGATTTTTATACTCATACCAAGTTTTTGAAATGTTTTTCACAGGGTATAAGGAAGGGTAAAAGAAAGAAAGTATTCAAGAAGAGTTATATCAAGAAAAGAACTCTTGTTTTACTTAAGGATTTTTATTTTTTTGAAACATTGGATAGAGTAGAAGTGTCTACTTTGTAATTTTTGAGATGTAATTTAAAAGTTATGGCCTAATTATCTAAAACTATAAACCTAAAAAGATCCTCAATGTGAATTCTTGACAAAATTCAAGATTATGTTAGGTTTAAGGCCAGGTCCTTATAGTTGGTATCATAGGTCAGTTTAGATAACTTTAGTGGTTAGGGTGTAATTTAAGCATAAGTGACATAACCATAATGTTTATCATATTAGAAAGAGTCATGGTTATTTTAGATAAATCGAATGAGTTTAAGATATCATGAATAAGTATATCTTAGTGTTTACCCTCCTCATAAGATAATATATGATGATTTTATGGATAAACTCACACTGACCTTTTTGGTTTTTATAAATGGTTGGATCTAGCAGGAACCAATGTAACAATAGATGTGAAAGAAACTGTAGTGGTTTTCTTAATGAGATACTGAATGAAATGGGAGCTGTAATGAGAACTCTTGTGGTTAAAATATGTTATGGTTATTTTTGAGGAATTTATCTCATTTTTGGGAATGTTATAAAATTATATGGTTTTAGAAAAAGGAAAACCTGCAGGAAGGGTGACAACCCGTCGCATCCGACAAGGATTCGGGAATCAAACCCACAACCGAAAGGTGACAAGGGCGCATCACCAACCACTGGACTATGTGAAATCCCTGGTTAGTATGACTAATTATTATTTTTAGTTAATTATTTTATAGATCAAGAATAAGTTGATCTTATGTTTTATCAAATGGATATCCTTATTATAGAAATTATTTGGTGATTAAGTGATAAGGGTTATTTTGGAAGACGTTCTCTCTTTTGGGGAATAACATATACCTAAGGAAAATAGAATACTATGGGATTTAATTTGTGGAGTAATGGTTGAAAAATTGTTTTGGAAGAATCTATGTTTTTATTGTGGATATAAGGTGTTTTGGGTTATTTATGGAAATGATTAATCTATCATAGAGAATATGTGATTAGGTTAATTGCACTTCAATATGAGACTTTAAGAGTAGTCGATGTTTTTGGAGATAAATATTAAGATTTTATGTGGAAGACTATGTGATTTAAATATTTCTGAGTTTTGGGTTTCAATATTAGTTTTGATTATATTGAAGAATTTTAAGGAATGTTGTTTATTGAATGGTCTTTGTTGAACTTAGGGTACTGTTTTTTGAATTTTGGAGATTAGGAATAGTATTTATTTTTATAAAGGATTATCCTTTTTGGGGATTATCTGATCTTGTACTAAGCTTTTTGGTTTTGGTTAATGTCTAAAGACATGAGAAATATATGCTTCATCTTTTGTGGATCATGTGATTCTATAGAAGTTGATTCTAGCACTTCAGGTGTGACCAAGTCATCTTAAATCCTCATCGTTTGGAGAAAATATGATTTTTTGGTAGAAACATATTAAAGGAAGAAACTCTTCTTGAAAAGTAAGTATATTTCCCTATGTTCTTATTCTAAGTAGTAAAATAATTCCTCAACTTTATGAAAAGGAACTTAAAACAAAAACATTGTTCGTTTACTTTTCTTAATAGGAATCCAATGACCGTTTAACCCATCACAAATTTGTGGTTTTCTTTGTTTAACTTTCTCCTAATCATGTTTTCCATCACTTTGCAAGAGAACTTGACACTTAGTTTCCCTTCCATATCCATGTTTTCATGAAATCCAAGTATGGGTTATCTCGGGTGACCTTTGTACATATCTTTCTTTCTTTATTTTAAAGTGATAGTTTTATTTACTCTTTTTCCGATGTGGTACTTTCAATGAAGTTTTGAAAGCGCAATTTTAAAATTACGAGGACTTAATTTCCAAAAGGGGGGAATGATGTAACATCCCAGGAAAATAAAGAATATGACATTTTCATATTTAGTAATATTTTTTAATTAAATATTAGTTTTATTTTAAATGGGATGTTATATTCAAGGGTGTACTTGACAGGAAACAATGGGTTTCTCCAAAGTCTTATGTTGCAAACAATGCTGAGTCATACCGAAAAATAATAATATAATATTATTATTTTAAACAGTAGTTAACGCCTAGCCATTGTAATAGAGGGAATGAACAAAACTAACTACAATATGATTATACATGTTTGTAAAATGTTTTTACATTTATCCAATAAATTCTAAATCCTTAAAATAAGAAAGAATCTAATTTTAAGCATAAATACTCTAATATTATTTAAAAGGTCGATTTACCGCCTTTTAATGGAGAACCCTCTTTAAATCTAGTTTTGGTAACTTTTATATGTTCTATTTGATAAAATAAAATTCTTATTTAGATTTGGGACATCAAAATTTACTTTCGGAAAATTTTTGGTATTTTTCTGATAAAATTCATTTTTTTAATGAATAGTGAAATATACTGTATTTTAATTCAAATCTGCTTTTTAATCTAATTTATTTTTATGGTTAGATTATATTTTTAATTGTTTTTAAAGTGTAATTAGATTATATTTTTACCATTTAATATAATGGTGGGCATTGGAATTAATTTCACTATGAAATTGGACATAAACAGGTGTCAATCTTTTGATAGATATTGTTTCTCAAAAACGCGTTATTTGTTTTGACAGCAAGAATTAATTTTAAATTAATTAATGCAACTTATATGTTTTGAATTTTGTAAAACAGACATCATTTTTTAATTCAGAATATAAAATATAACTTTGGCCGAATTTTTGGTATTTTTTGAAAAACTTATATATTTGATGAATAGTGAAACCACTTAGTAGTAGTTAAAAAATGGACTTTTTCATTTAAATGAAATTTTACCTCTTATGTGAATTGAATTTTGAAAATCCAACATACATGGTTGTTATTATTAAGTAAAATCTGGTTCAATAAGATGAAAATAATGTTTGGTGAATAGTAACTTTTGACTTTTATTTACCTAGGTTAAAGGTAAATAGGGTAATTCAAGGTAAAAAGAATATTATAATAATATAAAATTATCTTAACACTTGTCCTAACATTATTGGTTGAGTAATAACCGACCATGAGCATCCTTGGGTCAATTTTGGGACCCCATGGAGCCACTTAAGAGTGATAATGACACTTTATTTTAATTAACTTAAAGTGAAGGAAAAAATGACATAAACAAATATCTTTTAGTAAATTAATTTTTATATGGGGTTATATAAGTTATATTTTTGAATATAAATATTAATTGGAAATATAAAAATATTTCCTACATCATGGTATTTTTTTTATAATTTTTAGACATCAAATAAATTAAATTATTTATGACACAAAAATGATGCAATATTTACCTTATTAATAAATGATTTAAATAAATAAGATTATAAATATTAAAATAACATCAAAAACCTATCCAATTCTTATTTAATGAATTTATTTCGACCATGAGTCATCTTATCTTCGATCTTAATGAGTTTTGGACCTTTAGAAACTAAAATTCATTATATAATAAAATAATATTTTCACACTTTCTTAAATAGCCCATCCCCCCTTATAAAAATCCCTCACCTCTAACCCATTACTCACACCTCTCAAGCCCCTTGTCTCATCCGAAACCTACCAAAATAATCTATAAAGATCCCTATCTTCCACCTAGAAGCCCTACCTTAGGTAGAAGTCACTTCAAGAAGTCCTTTTGGTTCCAACCAAACGGAGTTACCCAAATTAAAGGTAACAGTTTCTCTTAACTTCTTTTCTTTTATGTTACTTCTCAAAACCATAAACTCATTTTATTCCTTTATTTTATAAAACAAACAGTATACTAAATATACTAGGATGTTTTTATGAGAATAATTTGAACTACACTTACACACATCTCCATCTAATGGATGAAGAACATACTGTTTCTGTGGATGGAAAACTAACGCCTCACAAAGTGATGATTGTTCAATTATATCCTACCGCCTCTCATGGTGGCCATTAAGATGGAACTATATTTATATATGATATATATTATGTTTATGTTTTCTCTATTCTTCTGTAATTTTTTTTACAAACATACCTTTATGCTTTCCAATATGTGTAAACACAATAATTTCATTTGAGGAAGTGCAGACTACCGCCCCTCAAAGTGATATGATTCGTTTATGAAATACATGGAACATATAAAATATATAGTTAATGAAAATATGTAACATATATATCATATTATATTATACTATAATTATAATATACCTATGTATTATTATGTTTTCATCCCTTCCAATGTAAAATAGAAATGAAAGTAGCATTAATGCGTACGTACGACTTACCGTCTCCATGAACGGTGCGTTTCATTTCTTAACTCCAAATGATATGGAATATTATAAATACATATAAACTGGATATATATGATATATATTATATCTTAATCATGAATATCATTCTGTAGATAATGGAATCCTGACCACACGGACAACTTGTGATTATAAGGTGTTCATTTTTGACTCAAGTACCAAATATCGACAAAACGACCATTATTAAATTAAATGATAACATAATGTTTATAACATTGTAATAAGTGATATAAAAGGAATAATAAAATTGAAAAATGGTTCTTAATCAAGTATAAATTAACTTTAGTTTATTATTCAGGAAGAACAAGGAACAAACAAGTCAAGTCGTACATGAGGTAATGGATTTCTTATCTCACTTTCAATTCTGTGAGATTTCCATTGTTCGCCACTTATTTATTGAATGTGGCGTATTGTATACTGCCATTTGATATATATTATCATGATTCTATTTATATTCATGGTATTATAAGATTCATTTGGTGGTTATTAACTTTTGGTTATACAACTCGATTGATTACAACGTGGTAAGGGATTTTCATCTCACTGTTTATTTCCGTGAGATTCATGCTATATTGCCACTATTTCCTTTTGTGTGGTTTATGTACTACCTATGATTGTATTAATTGTGTAATATACTTAAATTTATGGGTATTTACGTCTTCATTTTATGATCCGTCTTTCATGGGGTTTATTTTTCGTAAGTTTCCAAATCGGTAAGGGAACCTTTCACCCTCCTCTTTTTAAAAGACTTCTTTTTGTTATGTCTTTTAATTTACATCTTATTATGTTTGGATATGTTCTTCTATATCCTTATTGCTGTAAATTTTATGTCCAAGTGATGAGATACCCTTTTTCTCTCATCAACTCATTTTCTGAATTTTAAAGTGATGTCGTTAGGCTGTCAAATTTTTGTAAGAGAACTTTTTAACCCAATTTCCATTCCTTGGGTTAATCTTCTAATTCTTAATTATGTCATGCTATGATTATGTGAGTAATAATTGTTTATTTATTTATATTGTAAATTACACTCCCCTTTTTGTGGATATACTTTTGATACACATAACCACTCTGTTGATAAATTCTCAAGTCATCAATATAAACTTGATAAGAGTAATTTTAACTCAATTTACATTCATTGAGTTAAACATCCAAGTCATTGGTTTTGTCTTAAAAAGAACATGTGTGAATTTACTATGATTTATTTACACTGAATATCCAATAATATTTAATTTATTTATATTTTTCACACATTGCTATGTAATTGATTTATCCTTAATCTAAGGATATAGTTTTTATAAGGGATTTCGTCTCAATTTACATTTCATTAAGGCATCATTGTCATTATGCACCAATTCACTTTTATACTGTGTATATACTATCCTTTGGCATATTATACCATGAATACATTTATTCTCATGATATTATTAAGTTCTGATTAAATTTTATTCCTCAATTATTTGTATTCAAGCATCTCTCATTTTGTTAAAAACTCTTTAACTAAAATATCATTTTAAATGTTTAAAATATTTATTATTCTAAATCTTTCTCATTAATGTCATTGTTTTTAAAATGGTTTTAAGGATTTATTTATATGGACATTAATACTTTCAAATGATAATTTATTTAAAAGTTTCAAAGTGGTATGAGACACTTTGATTCAAAAATCTCTTTATTAAATGTTTTAAATGATTTTGAAAATGGTTTGATAAAGCATTGATTATGTCAAAATATTTAAATGATATGTTATGATTATAATGTGTAAATGTTATATTTCCTTTATTATTGTTTTAAGTGTTATGAATATGTTATGGTTTTTGGGCATTGTTTATGTACACGGGTGGTTCCGTGATAAACCTAGGGCGGGTGAGCCCGAGATAGCTCTCCAATACATTGGGTAACGTGACAGAGGTAAACGTGATGTTTCTCCTAAGAGATTTAGGGAATATACTATGATGGTTATTCCAAGTGTAACTCCTTACGTAGCTGTGATAGCTACAATGTAAGTTTTATATGGATGCCATAAGTTACCTTTATGGTTTATGTTTTCTGTGTGTTATTCATAAATCTTATGATTTCATGAGGTTTGTTATGATTGAAAAGTATGGTTTCTTTGATTTGTATTTATTAATGGGATAATGTTTTATTTCCTTATTTTATAACCCTTACTGATCTTTTTATGCTCATCTCAAGTTTTTGAAATGTTTTTCACAGGGTTTAAGGAAGGGTAAGAGAAAGGAAGTATTCAAGAAGATTTATATCAAGAAAAGAACTCTTGTTTTATTTAAGGAGTTTTATTTTTGTGAAACATTGGATAGAGTAGAAGTGTCTACTTTGTAATTTTTGAGATGTAATGTAAAAGTTATGGCCTAATTCTCTAAAACTCTAAACCTAAAAAGATCCTCAATGTGAATTCTTGAAAAAATTCAAGATTATGTAATGTTTAAGGTCGAGTCCTTATATATATAAATCTATTTAGAAAAAAATAACAAATCCACCCATTGTAAAATGTTAATTAAGAAATTGTTTTTACAGAAAACATGTTAAATGTTTTAAAAAAATACATGTAAAAAACATGCGTTCAAAAAAAGTTTTAAATTAAACATCTAAAAATAAATGAAAAAACATTTTAAAAAAGTGTTAAAAATAGTTTAAAAAAAAGCTTTAAAAAAATGTTTAAATTTTTTTTTAAAACAAATACCTAAATTAATTTTTTTTAAACAAACACTTAAAAAATACTTTTTACATTAAAATATGAAAAATGTTAAATGTTTTAAAAAAATATTTGTAAACAACATGAATTTAAAAAAAATAAAAAAATGTTTTAAATTAATCATTAAAAAATTTAAAAAAAAACGTTTTAAATAGATGTTAAAAATTGGTTTAAATAAAAAGTTTTAAATAAAAAAATTAACAAATGTTTAAAAATTTATAAATAAGTTAAAAAAAATTAAATGTAATTTTTTTTAAATAAATTTTAAAAATACATTTAAATAACAAGGCTTTAAACTCACCCACTACTGCGCACCCCCCAAAACCCCTCATTAATTTTTTTTTACAATTTTCAAATAATATATATAGATTCACAATATATAAATCAATTTAGACAAAAAAACATATCCACCCACTGTAAAATGTTAATAAAAAATAAAATAAACATTTTTACAAAAAACATTCCTTTAAAAATAAATGTAATTTTTTAAAATAAATGTTAAAAAAAATTAAATAAAAACATTTAAAACAAGTTTAAAAAAAACCATTTTGAAAATAAAAAAGACCCACCATGGCCCGACTCGAAAAAGCCTGGCCCGACCTGCAAAATCCCGGCCCGGCCTGAAAAAGCCCGACATGAACCTATGGTTGGGTCCGGCCCGAGGCCGGGCTCGGGTCGCCTCATGGGGATGTTCGGACCAGCCCAGCCCGACCTGAATAGTGACCAGTGGCCTGAATATTTGTGAATATTTATTTACATTTGTTTGTGTTCATTTATATTTATTAATATTTGATTAATATTTAAAAATATTTATTTAATATTTAATCAATATTTATTTGTATTATGAATATTTGTGAATATTTATTTAATGTTTACTAATATTTTTTAATATTTATAAATATTCAATTAATCTTTATTGATATTTTATTAATATTGATGAATTTTTAATTAATATTTATTTTTATTTAATTCAAATTTATTAATATTTAATTAATTTTTATTACCTTTTATTAATATTTATTTTAATATTTAATTATATATCTATTTATATATATATGATAATATTCATTATTAAAAAAAATTGGAGGAAGAGTGAACATCATCCACTCTTCGTTCAGAAAATTCACACAGGAAGCGTGAACCCCGTTCTTGCTTCCTAACGAGGGGATAAGTGCCAACATGATTCACTCTTCTTCAGACCTGTTTTTTAAAATATCCCAAACACTATCCCCTTTTCTAAAAAAATATATTAAAAACCCATTTAAAAAACTTGCGAGCTTACGGGGTTATCCGTCCATATGCCAGCTACAAACAGTGAAAACCCTTTTGAAACTTTTCAACTTCTACCATAGTAACTGTCTGAATGGATAATCGGACCCAACAGACAGATTTCCTCAGCTCTGGGCTCCCTTTCAAAATTTTATAACATGCACCGTCAAAACTTTAAGTTGCAGTGGTTGTCATCCTTTTATTTACCTGATCACCTCCGAGACTCATAGAATATATTATTGACCTTCTGATCCTATTTTAAAATATTTATATTTTTTTATTAAAAACTTAATTAATAATTAATTTAATAAGTGGTTGTTCGTATAATAAATTAGTTAGTGATAATAGTCATTTAATATGTGTAAAAATTATGCATAGTCATCTAACAAATATTGTATAAATAAATGAAGTAAAATTTAGAATAAAGAGAAGTGAAGATTATGATGTTGAGTTTACATATAGACGCTAGTATTGAACCATTTTTTCCACCGTATTAGGTAAATAAGCTTGTAAAAATAGGTGATTTATAGGGGATTTTTTTCAAATTAAGCTTAATTTGAGTGCTGGTCATTGTGATCTCAGCAAAATTACATATGAAAATGGTTCATATTGTTAACAATTATCACAACATCAATGTCAAACAAGATGGAAAAGGTGATTATTAACCATGTGTCAAGGACCTAAAAATAATATTACAAATATATGAATTAAGTAGTGAGGTTATCAATTTGATACAGGCTGGTTGGTTAAACCTCCTAACTGATTAGCATGGAGTCTCAACTCAAGATACTTCATATGTTGGAGTCGGTGCTCTAGGATCAACTATTATGTACATTCAATTACTAGAATATTCAGAGTCTTGGATATTAGTTAATTATTTATCACATGATGATCGTTCTTCTACATGATATCTATGTGATAATGTCATTGAGTATTTGTCACATTGAAAAGTTATATCAGTTCTCCACAATGGTGAGGACCTAAAAGTGTTATGACATTATTCTTAAATATATATTCTATAGATGAATAATATCATTTAACGAGACTATTATAGGAGGGGAAGCACATGCAACATACATTTCTCCATGGTGGGATGCAATATCGCACAACCCAGCCCACAACAAAACACAAACAAGAGGACCCGAGCTAATACAATGAACTTCGAAAAAGAAAGAGAGGTACAAAAAGGGAACAAAAGAAAACTCGAACTTCACAGTAACATGCAAAATACTATAGTGAAAATAATAAAAACAATACAGGAAATAGAAAGAACACAAGATTTACGTGGTTCAGATATTTTGATCCCAATCCACAGTAAGAAACTCCCACACCCCTTTTTTCTTATTAATATGCAAATAAACTAATGACAGATTACAATATGAAAAATGAGGAAGAAGAAACAATAATAACGTACAACACAAGAGGAACCAAACACCTATATACAAAAGGAACAAGCAAGCAATAATAAAAGAACGAGGGTAAAACTTCAACAACAAAACGAGAAACCAGGCTCGAACACCCTTACTAGGGTTAACCTCACCTGTAGAGAAACCCACCAAGAACCATCATAGTCATTTGATCCATCACAAGAACTCAAAATCTATGAGATATTCACCAGAATAGTGCTTCTAAAACCAACCACGTATGGCGTTGCTGATTAGAACCACCAACGAACTCTCCCTCTCTAGATCCTCACCCTCCTCTTCAATTTCTACAACAACCCAAAGTTTTATCTATATAAATTCTCTTCTTATAATTATTTCATATGGTATAAACACATATAAAACACAATACAATCTTTATAAATGATTAATGAATGAAATAAGAAGCATTTCTAGAAGTTAAGGAACCTATACTGATAAAATAATAATTTGACCTTTGAAATAGTAACACGACCCTCATGAATAGTAAATTGACCAATTGAATAGTAACCTCACAAATGAAATTATAAATAAAATTTGTCCATCTTATAAGTTACAACATGATATAATTATATCATAGTATAAGTAAATAAATATTTTAAAAATTATTAATTAAGTGTTGATATTTTTGTAAGTTGTAAATATTTAATTATAATTTTATGAGTAATTTAATAATTTAAAAGAAAATTTATTTTCATAAAATGTATTCATAAATTAATATTTTGATGTCATGTGATTATAAGTTAATTTTATGTGACCTTAGTTATTTTTTCAAAAGTGATATAAAATTAGTTATAATTTCAAAATCTGTATTTTTTGAGTAAATTATGATTTTAATTAAAAATTAAATTTCTCATATTTAGAAAATTATTTTCGAAAAATAGATTTCATTTTTGAATACTACATTTCGAATAATGGTTAGGGTGAATTTTTGGGATTTTTTTGAAATACTTGATTTTTTGTAAATAGTAAAATACTGTAATTTACGGTAAATATACATTATAAGTAAAATACATTATTCATTGAGTCATAGCTGATGTAATCATAATTGGTTTAAAATAACATGATCTAATTACTATATTTAGTCTCAATAATCAACACTATTTCTTGTCTTGAGCAAAATAATAAACTAATGAATTAAATAATGAGAAAACATCTCCCTCCTTCACTATAAATATCACCCCTCACCACCTCTTCTCCTCACACCTATCAAGCCTTGAGAATTGTCTATATTTTTTCCAATAATCTTCCCAAAACTCTCTCCCATATCCAATATCTTTTTGTCTTAACAAAAGTCAAAAAAAATTGATCCCCTAAGGAGGTTCTCAAGAAAAAGGAATCAAGAGGTAAAACCCTATTCCGTTTTCTTTCAATTTCTTTTCAAGTCCCTTTATTTTCTTTTTATCTCATCACCTCCCCTAATCCAAATGGCATGAAAACTCCATTATATTATATATAATTTAATTTTATCATGTTTATGGAATAATTCTTCATCAAATCTCTTATCCTCTCTCTTTTACTTTAATAATGAAAACATTGTTCGTGAGGTGTTGATTTACCACCTCCGTGGATGACGTGCTTTCATCTTTCAATTTTGTATTCAAGTCTGGTCATGAAATCATTTTTATGGTTGAAAAGGATTATAATATATGTAATATATCTTATGTAATGTTCTATAATCACTTTTTTCATGATATTACTTTATAAAACAAAATGAGTTCATTGAGATAAAAAAATGCTAAAATAATCTAAACGATTATCATTAATGATTTATCTAATTAATCATGCTCACTTATAGAAACAAAATGGTATTTTAATATTATATAATTTCATTAATAACATATAATTTAAGTTCTGTGCAAATATCCTCATTCTATATGATTTCCCATACACTTATACAGGTATACTGATCATGAAAACCAAAGAAATCAACACTCTCAAACGATGAAATTGAATCTCTTAACCCATAAAAATGGTCATAAATAAACTGAATAAAGTTATAATAAATCAAATACATGTATAAAACGTTATTAATTAATTAATTAATTGATTTTATTTGATTATTCAGGACATTAAGATCAAGTTCAAAATCATTTTGGACATAAGGTAAGAGATTATACCCGAACCTCCATTATTCCTTCGGGTTACTCTTTATCTCTTTTTACCCAAATGAAATTATCTTTTATTTTTTTTAAATATTCTAAATTCTGTTTATATGTTCCAAACTCATGTATAAATATCCATTCATCCTTCTTTATGGGGATATACATGTTTTTTAAAGGTTCCTTACTCAATTTTTCCCAATAAGCAAGCTTGATTTAAGGGAACTTCCCGAATTTTTACCCATTTTCAAGTGTGCTCAATAATATGTTTTAATCCACCCTTATTTTTATAAAATAAATCATTTTATAATAAAAAACTAACTTGGTTCAATTTTGGTTTTACGCAAACAATTATGTGTTTTCTATTTTAAAGAATCTTGAAAGTTTTCCCTTAAACCGTACTAAAATGTTTTATTTCTAAAGTTTCTTAAACACTCTTTTCACTCCAGTTTTACATCACTTATCAGAATATATGCCTATATTATTCTATGAATTTACATTTATGATTTAATTCATTCCTTTCATGGACATTTTTACGATGCGCCCATTTATTATGCTTTTTGACATGATTATGATACTCGATTATTTCCATGGGCAACTCTTATGTTTATGTTTGATTAATTATGTATGATTCTTTATGTGGAAATCATATTCATGAATATGTTATGATGTGTTCACTAAAATATAACTCCAATGCATTGGTTAATGTTTAGTATCATGAGATGTTATGTGCAACGATCTTGGTGGTTAGCCTTGACTCATGCTCCTCTATGTGCAATGAGCCTTGACTCATGTTACTATATGTACAACGAGCCTTGAATAATGATAAAATCATGTTTTATGTTACTAACACATTACTATTATTCCATGATTATATGATCCCATGTTCTATATGTTATTATTCCATATGTTTAATCATGTTTCATTCCTTTTTATATCATTATGTTATGCCTTCTAACCCATGTGTTAAGCTTTATTCTTATGTTTATTACCTTACTAGGACTTTTAGATCATCCCTTTATTCATGTTATCCCTAGGTTATCCTATGTAGATGTAAGGTCTAAAAGGAAGTTAGGAGCTCATAATGGATGATAAATAAAGAAATGTTTTATTTAGTCCCATGTTTTCAGTTTTATGTATCTAAGTCTTCCAAGACACTAGACTTCATGATCCTTAGATTATAATTTGATGTTTAATTATACTTAAAATCATATTATGATCTATGTAAAAGGATAGGGTTTTTATAGTTGGTATTTTATGAAAATTTTAGTTATTTGTGAAGACTAAGAATATAACACTTTAGTAAGAACCTTAGGGATAAGACTATGTCTAAGAAAATATACCTAAATTTTGGTAAGTATAGAGTAAGTGGTTTATCAAGAAAATACATCTCTATCTGGATACTAGAAGTGGATGTGGTTTTTCCACAGATGTACCTAGGAGTAATAACTATGACAAGGTGTTTCAGGCCTAACTCGAGGGAACCTGGTACATGACAATGGGTCTTACTGTGCATCTATTTTGACACTCTCAGGGGATATGATTTGGTAAATTCATAAGCTCATTAAGAACCATTATTAAGGGAACAAAAAATGCCCATAAGAAAATATATTAGGAAACAAATCATGGATAACCTAGATTAAAACCCAGGGAATCACAAGTTAGGATATTCTTTTCCTTTAAAAGTTTATCATTTTATGTTTAAAGTTTCCTTTTTTATACTTATTAGCTAAGTATTCAAGCCCCCTAATTACACTGTATTTTCCTTAGTTAATAGGGGGAAATATAAGAACATGTGCCAACAATAAATGTTATTGGTAATGTGATGATTTCCCTAACGATATTCCAAATATGATGGAAATAGGTGCTCAAAACTTCATGATAGTACTTGATCAATTGGCTCAAGTTATGAATAATAACCCAAATCATGTGGAATACCCTCCTTATCCAAGGAAAAGATTTAGTTTCCATCGAATCCTTCATGCGGAAAAGGCCTCCCATGTTTAATGGATCTTCTAATCCCCTCCTCATAGAACAGTGGACTAACTCTATTGAAAAGATATTCTTTGTCCTCTAGTTCTCAGAAGAAGAGAAAGTTGTACTGGCAGTCTATCATTTTGATGGGGAAGCTTATCAGTGGTGGATATTGATAAAAAATATGAAGTCCAAGGAGTAAATTCATCCCATGGATTGGGAGGAATTCAAGAAAATGTTTTTCAATAAATATTTTCCCCGAACCCTCCATCTCAAGATGGAAAAAGAGTTCCTCAGACTTAAGCAGAAGGAAGATGATTTTATTGGGGGTGTATAAAGAAAACTTTACCAGGCTTGCGAGATACACCTTCGGCCTTATCATGATCACCTAAATCAATTTTGATCACTTCTTTAGCGAACTAAATCCAAGTCTATGAAAAGCATTGGCAATTCGATACTTTGATAGTTATAAGGATATTATATGTTGTGCCCTCAAGGTTTAAATAGAGATCATAAACTCTCAATGGTCTCGTGGTCCTGGTGAAAAAAGTGGAATATGGAGTCTAATATGGGTGGATCGGCAAATAAATCCCATGATGGAAAAAGACTGAATATCCTACGCGTCAAAATTGTGGGAAGAAACATCCTACGAACTGTCTAAAGGGAACCAAGAAATGCTTCAAATGTGGAAGAACGGGGAATCTGGAAAAGAACCATCGAAGGGATATGAAGAGTACCACTAATGGAGAAGAAGAAATAAAGGTTCATATCAATGCTCATATAGTAGTGAAGTGTTTTAATTGCAAGTAATATGGGAATTTTGCGAAACAATGCCCTAAACTAAGGGTTGTCAGAGGCAATCAACACCCACATCCAAGGAAACAAGGAAGCGTTTATTCTAAGAGATGAATGATACCAATGATAGAAATGTGATCAAAGAAAAAATCATACCAAGGAGTTATTCTCAGTGATCATGGGAAAATATGTCTCATAAATTATATTAGAATGAAATTCTAAGAGATGAATGATACAAATCTGAGAAAATAATTCACAAGTTAACCATGTCACTAATTCTCCACGTATGTGTGTGAAAACCATTTCATGAAATTATTTCCACTTTCTATGCAGTAAATATAGGTTATTTTAAAATTTCTCAACTTAAATGATTATGTCCACCAAACCTACCCTACATCCTTTATAATAAAATTTCAAGACACACTCACTTAAGCATTCCCAGAAGTCAAACCTTAAGCTCCCGAACTGGATATCCCCATATTTTTTACATTTCATCACTCCCCTCGTTTATTTATTTTTTTCAAAAGTTGAACTTGGAATAAATATCACACTCATCACTCAAACCTTGTTTGATCTCCTCATGACACTAATTGTAATAGTTATGACAAGATCAAAAGTTGAGGAAGAGTGGTTTTTGACCTTCCCAAGACACAACCCATATTTTTTATTTTGTTTTTTTGTTTTTTAGGGTGTACAACATTCAGATAATTGGTACACATGCATAGGTCAATCTAGTACAGTAGTGAAAAATATCAGATAAGAAACGAACGTATGAAAAATAATAATTTTGGTAAGCTAATAAATGTTAACCTAACTTATATTTACCTTATATTAAGTAAAAAATATTCACACTTCATGATTGGGTGCAAAAAATTGTGGAGATATTTAATGACAAAATTTCCCATAAACTACTCACATAAAGGTTACCATTTTTCTCAAAGGTTTCAAAATGATACAACCATTTATATCATCGACAAACAACCAATTTTCAAGAGAAAGACACGCCATAGTGTTGAATTTATTCTGAAATGTACATTTCATCAGTGGTTTTTTTAATGTTAAAACAAATTAAAATAGGTAAATTCCTCATGCATGTTCAATAAATTCCATGATTAAGCAGTAATCATTTTCCATGATAATTTGTACATGAAAAAAAACATTTCTATGTAAAATTTATGGAGAAAAAAGGGGGGAAGTGACAATACTATTCCGTTAGCTAAAAAGAGAAAATTAAGAAAGATGATGAAAGTTCTTAACTAACCTAGGAATGTACCCATCCCCCCACACCTAGATCATGTAGTTTCCTCGCTGTAAAAAGAGAATGTTGGGAGGAAGGATAAAACCTGGTGAGTGTTATCGGTAGAATGATTCTTGAACCTAGAGTTCCTCCATCGGGGACTCCAGAAGGGCTTTATGAAAGTGCTTAAGCCACTTCCCATTAACAGTAAAGGTTTGTTTAGTTTCTTCATTTTGAACCTGAACAATACAAAATGGATAAACATTAGTAACAATGTATAGGCCAAATCAACGGGAACAAATATTACCTAGATGCAACTTCAACCTTGCATTGTAAAGGCCTACCTTCTTCCCAATGTGTAATTGGTGATGAAGGATGATATGGTCGTCGGCAGCCTTGGTTTTCTCCTTATAAATCATGGAGTTCTCATATGAATCTCTACACATTTACTCCAACTCCTTAATTTGCAACTTCCTTTTATCACCTCCACTATAAATATTATAATTTCATTGTTTAATAGACCAGTAGGTCTGGTGCTCAATCTCAATAGGGGGTGACAACTCTTTCCAAACACAAGATGATAGGGTGACATGACAATGGGAGTTTTGAAAGTAGTAAGGTAATCCCATAATGAATCATCGAGTCTAAGACTCCAATATTTTCTATTGGGTTGAACTTTTTTTTCAAGAATTAGTTTTACCTATCTATTAGACACCTCATCTTGACCATTGGTTTGTGGGTGATATGCAGTAGACACTCGATGCCCGACCCCATACCGATGAAAAAGATATTTCATTGTTCGGTTGTAGAAATGAGAGCCCTGGTTAGTGATGATAAACCTAAGTAATCCAAACCTATAGAAAGTTTGGGTTCTCAAAAATTACATAGTTGTATTGGAATCATATTTACTTATGAATCATTCCTCTACCCATTTTGACACATAATCAACTACCATAAGAATGTATGAGTTCCCAAATGAATTGGGGAATGGTCCCATAAATTCAATGCCCCAAACATCAAAAATATCATGAAAGAGAAAGGGTTTTTTTGTAATTTCATTTATTTTAGAAACATTCACAATTATCTGATAGTGATGACAAGATTTATAGAAATCATGGTCATCCTAAAAAAGTGTTGGCCAAAAGAGACTAGAATCAAGGACCTTACAAGCAGTATTTTGGGGACCAAAGTGGCTCCCACAAGCAAGATTGTGACAGAACCTAAGTACAGACTGAAACTCACTATTAGGAACAAAAAACCTAATGACTTGATCACTTCATATTTTCCAAAGGTAGGGTTCATCCCAAATGTACCAACATGACTCATGTTTTAGACGATCATCTTGGTTTTTGTTGAAGTCGATAGGAATGCAAGATGATACCAAATAATTTACAATTTCAGCATACCGAGGAATAACATCTTGCACTTGGTACAATTTCTTATCTGGAAACATGTCATTATGGTAATACAGGGGGATGAGTCAATGTATAATGATGGGTGGATCCTACTGATATGATCAACCACCACATTCTCTACTTCTTTTCTATCTTTAATTTCTATATTGAATTCCTGAAGGAGGAACATCACTACTACAAACACAGCCTTTATCAGCGCTAAAAAATGGCCTTTATCAGCGCTAGAAAAGTACTGATAAAGCCAGCGTAGATAAAGGGGGGGTCCCCTTTATCAGCGCTCTGAAAAGCACTGATATAGGACCCCTTTATCAGTGCTAAAAAAAGCGCTGATAAAAGGGCTCTTTTATCAGCGCTCAAAAAAGTGCTGATAAAAGTACCCCTTTATCAGCGCTTTTTTTAGCGCTGATAAAGGGGTCCTATATCAGCACTTCCTTTATCAGCGCTTTCGTTTTAGCGCTGATAAAGGACCCTTTTATCAGCGCTTTTAAAAAAGCGCTGATAAAAGTTAAAAACATTTAAAAAAAATTAAAAAAAATTAAAAAATACTGCCAATCGGGGGGGCTTTTATAGCACTTGAACCCCCCCCCCTTTTACAGCGCTTATCGGCCCCTATACAACACCCCACGCACCCACCTCCACCCTTTAACAGCGCTTGATCCAATATTCCCCATGCACGCGCACCCCTGCCTCCACCAGGATTTGAACTCGAGACCTCCCCCCTGCGTGCCTAAGCCCTTACCACTACTCTATTTTGATTTGCTTTCCAATTCATGATATCTCTATATATATATATTTATATATTTAGTTATATTTATTCGTATAGTAATATATATTTATATTAATATATATATATAGTTATATTATAATATATATATATAGTTATATTATAATATATATAGTAATATTAATATATATATATAGTGGTATTAATATATATCTATATCTATATATATATATATTTAGTTATATTTATTCGTATAGTAATATATATTTATATTAATATATATATATAGTTATATTAACATATATATAGTTATATTAACATATATATAGTTATATTAACATATATATAGTTATATGAATATATATTTATATAGTTATATTAATATATATATAGTGATATTAATATATATATTTATGGTGATATTAATATATATATTTATAGTAATACTAATATATATATATATGTAGTTATATTAATATATATATAGTTATTAGATTAATATATATATAGTTAGATTAATATATATATATATATATAGTTAGATCAATATATATATAGTTAGATTAATATATAGGTATATAAATATTCATATATTGGTATTTTAAATAAAATGGATATTAGTTATTATTTAGATAAAGCTAATATATTTTATATGTAAATATATTTTATTATTTATAATTATAATTAAATTTTTAGGCGTGAATATATAAAAAATATGAATATATTGTTATATTTTTCATTATAAATAACAGTGCATTATAAAAAAGGATGAAATTTCAAAGACATAATATCAATATGAATGTAATACCTTGGAATAAATTTAGACCCCGCCAAAAAAAATTCAATAATACCCCCTTAAACGAGGGTGAAAATCCACAAAATGTTAAAAAATCGGGGTACCTCGACTAAAAACTCAGTTTTAGAGGACTTCTGGGCCTCTTTTGACCTCGAAAATCCTTTGACCGGGGTTTCCCCGAGTCACAACGACGTAGATCTCATCGCAGGCTTCGATTTGATATGTGGTAGAGCTCAAACGGACACCCGGATCAAAAGTTATGGCCGTTTGAAGTTTGAGTTGCGTTTTCAACATATTTTGGATCTTTTTTTAATTTTTTTAATTTTTTTAGTCTTCAAATTGTTATTAAATGACTATTACTCCATAATTATTATAAAATTATTAATTAAAAATATTTTTTTAATTTTTTAAGAATCCATTTTCACTAAATATCTTATATATTAAGTATAATAAGTGTAAATGTACATTTATACTTATCTAAAATATATTTAAAAATTATATATTATATTTATATAACAATATAACTATATTTATATATTTATATATTAATATATTTTTAATTTTTTTTGAAGCCGACCCTTTATCAGCGCTAAAAAAAGCGCTGATAAAGTCCCCCCTTTATCAGCGCTACTAAACAAGCGCTGATAAAGGGGGGCCCTTTATCAGTGCTTTTTCGTTAGCGCTGATAAAGGGGGGCGCTGCGAAAAACTATTTTTGTGGTAGTGCATCCAGTGAATGAGGTGTGGTTTGGATTCTGGTTTCTTAAAGAGATATTGGAGGACTGCATGGTCTGAAAACACAATTACTTTAGACCCTAAAGGGTATGACCTGAATTTATCCATGGTAAAAACAATGGTAAGAAATTCTTTTTCAGTTGTGTTGTAGTTTTCTTAGGTAGGGTCCAGTGTATGTGAGGCATAGGCAATGACATGTGGATCTAGATCGACCCTTTGTGATAAAACTTCCCAAAATGCATAGTTAGAGGCATCACACATGAGCTCAAATGGTAAATCCCACTGAGGTGGTTAGATTACCATAGGTGACGTGAGACCCCATTTTAATTTGTTAAAATCTTCCTCACATTATTTATCAAAAAGAAATTTCTTTTTGGAGAAATTGGGAGAGGGGGTGCAATTTTACTAAATTCCTGAATGAAACAATAGTAAAATACAGTGTGACATAGAAAAGACTGCATATCCTGTACATTTTCGAGGAATGGTAGGGAAGAAATGACATCCACTTTTGATTTATCTACTTGGATACCATTACCAAAAATGAAATGTCCCAAAACTATACCTTGTCACACCATGAAATGGAATTTCTCATAATTTAATATGATATTCTTTTTAATACAGGGATGTAGGACTGGAACAAGACTACTCAAACATTCATCAAAAGAGGATCCATAAATAGTGAAATCATCCATGAATACTTCCATGAAATTCTTTAGGTAATTCGAAAAAATACTAACCATGCAATGTTGGAATGTACCTAGAGCATTACACAGACCAAATAGAATCCTCCTATATGCAAATTTTCCAAAGGGGAAAGTAAATATTTTCTTTTCTTGATCCTCATGAGCAATATGGATCTGAAAGTATCCATAATACCCATCAAGAAAATAGTAATGGGAATTCCCTACTAGCCTCTCTAACATATGGAAAATGAATGGCAATGGGAAATGGTCCTTTCTAGTGTCTTGGTTTAATCAGTGGTAGTCTATACAGACATGCCAACTATTTTGTACACGAGTTGGAGCCAATTCATTATTTTCATTTTTAATTACCATAAGACCAGTTTTTTTAGGAACCACTTGTACTGGACTGACCCAGTAGCTATCAAAGATGGGGTAAATGATTCCATTAGCCAATAATTTTGTTACCTTCTTTTTAACAACATCTAGGAGTTTTGGGTTCAGTCGACGTTGTGCTTGCCTCACTGGTTTAGCCTCATCATTTAATAATATATGATGTGTTCAAATTGATGGGATAATTCCAGGAATGTCAACAAGTGTCCATACCAAAGCTTTTTTATAATCCCTCAAAAGTTCAAGCAATCACAATTTATGGTTAGGAGGAAGTGAACTAGCAATGATGATAGGAAACTTGTTTCCATTCTCAATATAAGAATATTTTAAATCTTGAGGCAATTGTTTTATTTCCAATTCAAGGGGATTTTGGATTTATGGGAGTGCGTGTGAAATTGATAGGTCACTAATCTCATCTAATTGCTTAATGGTATCATCCTCGTATGAGGAATGAGCTTTTACAATCTTATTAGTATCATCGATGGTCATCTGATCCTTAGTGTTCAAAAAATAATCGATTAACAAACATGCATGACATTTTTCTAGAAAACTACAACAATCAATGCATGATTCATTACCTATAATTTAAATCAAGTATGAAAACTTGAAAATATAATTGGGGGAAAGAAATGATGTTTTTTCAGGGGAAGGGAGTACATCAATTGAATTAACAAAGAGAGAGGAATGTTCTTCTTAGGGGTTCTTTATGGAATCAAAGATGTGGAAGTGGAAAATGTCACCACCAAACTCCATAGATAATGTACCATTATGGACATTAATTATGTTTTTGGAGGTTTTTAAGAAAGGGCTCCCCAATATAATTGGGGCATATCCATTCATCCGATCATCTTTCATTTTAAGCACATAAAAATCAGTAGGAAAATTTAAATTTTGTCCCCTCAAAATAACATCATCTAACACACCATAGGGGTGTGAAGTACTCTAATTTGTGAGTTGAACAACAATTCCAGCGGTCTTCAGTTCTCCAACCTACATTAAAGAGTAAATGGATGGAGGCATCGCATTTATAGAAGCACCCAAATCAAGCATATCATTGGAAAAAATACTCCCCTATGGTGCACAGAATCGAGAATGTTCTAGTATCATTGAATTTGGTGGGTAGTGATGGATCTATAAATTCTGATACATTCCTCACCAATCTCACCTTTTCATATCCATGAATTAGCCTTTGGTGTGTACACATATCCTTCAAAAACTTGGCATATCGTGAAATTTGCTTCATGGCATCAATCAAGGGGATGTTAACCTTCACATTTTTGAAAGTTTCCAATATTTATTTATCAAGTTATGTTTCTTTTTTATTTTATTGGTTGGGTGGATATTTAGGGAAATGGAATAGTAATGGTTGGTATAGGTGACTCATCAATAGACACACTCTTTTCTTTATAAGGGCTTCTATTAGGACAAGGTTTTTCAACATTTTGACTAATTTCAACGGTTGGGATGGTGTTTTACTCAGGAGGGGATGACTCTAAAGGAGGGTTCATTTGGATTTTAAGTTGAGTACCACTAATAAGGGTGATGGAACTAACATTTCTCTTATACCTAGGGTTGACTAGAGGTTGAGAGGGTAGTTTACCCGACCCATGAATTTGGATTTCCCCCATTGAGTTGGCTAGTTGGCCTAATTGGGTTTTTATATCTTTTATGGAAACTTAGGTGGTTTGTTGGAATTGGAGATTATTTGAAGCCATTTATTTCATCATGTCTTATAGTCTAATCGTGTCTTTTGGATGGGGTGTTGGAAAAGCCTTTGGGGTGTTTGAGGATTTCTGAGTAGTGGTGGTGGATGAATACTCTAGCCTGGTTGGTTCCATATTTTTTAAGGTTGGTTTGAATGCTCCCTTTCCTATAGGGTTGTTTTTCTTTCAATGTAGGGTTGGATGGAAATTAAGTTTCTTTCCTAAAGGGTTGGTTATAGGGGCGTCCTAGAAAGATGGCCTCACAACTCATAGAAGTCTCTCTCAGTTGGGGGAATTAGTCAAAATAGTGGGTGCTATAAGAACAAATACCATAATGGATGGGAGGAGGAGATTGGGATTTCCCTTGGGAAAGATAAATTTGTCAAATAAGGGTACTTAACTCTTCAAACTTTGTGTCCACCTTCTTTTTGAATTCAGTACTCTGCGCCTCAAGGACACCTCGAATGGGTACACTGAACCTTGAACCAAATTATTGAGTGTTCTACACCATGTTCTCAATTAGGGTTATTGTATCAATTAGGGTCTTATCAACTAGATCACCACCTACAGTAGCATCAATCATTTTTTGATCAATAGTAATCAAAACTTCATAAAAATATTGTATTAAAAGTTGATCACTTATTTGGTGGTGTGGGAAACTTGAACAAAGACTTTTAAATCATTCCTAGTATTCATGAAGTGTTTCCCCTTAAGATTGTCTTATCCCTAATATTTATTTCCTTATTGTTTCAGTTCTAGAGACTCAGAATTATTTTTCAAGAAAAAGGCATTTCATATCTTCCCAACCTCTAATTGGTGAATTGACATAATACAACCAATATTTCATAGTGTCTTCTAATGAAAATGGTAATGCCCTAAGATTTACTTGTTCTTCATCCACATTTGAAGGTTTTAATGTAAAACAAATAGTGTGAAATTATTTTAAGTGCTTATGTGGGTCTTCTCCAGCAAGTCCATGAAATCTTACCAATAAGTGAATTAGACTAAATTTCAGTTCAAAATTGGGTGCCTCACCTTGAATTTGAATATAAGTGGGTTGGATATCAACATCTGGTGAAGTTAATTATTTTAGTGTTCTATTAATTTCAGCCATGTTATACAAGTTATATTCAGTTTTAACATGGGTTCCAGAAGAAGAAGAAGGATCGAGAAGAGTTTTAGTGTTTTGAGTGTCCTCCTTCAAAGGGTTCTCTTATGTGTCTCAATGTCGCTGACGTATGATCCTCTCCCATTCAGGTTATAAAGGTAGTAAATCTCCCAAAGTAAAATGCTTCATGCATAGAATCTACACAAAAAAATAAACCAGAATACAAAAAGATAGATAAATGTATAAGATAAAACAAATAAACATTCACAAAATTTACAAAAATCTTATAAAAAATATGCACTAAAAACCAAAGTACTCCCCGAAAACAGTGCTAAAATTTGAACACATTTTCATGAAACATAAAATTTATTATTATTATAAGGTTGATTTATAGTTTAGGTCATACCCCAGGTCATCTCTCAAGAATTGTTGGATGTTTAAAGTGTTTATTTTTAATAAAGATTACTAAAAGATTGGGTGGTTTTGAAAATAGTTTTAAGAAAATAAAATGACTTAATTTAAAGAGTTTGATAGTTGAAAAAAAGTGGATTTTAAAAAATATTAGAAAAAGGGTTTATTGTGAGTTCACTACACACATATAAATTTCATCACTCTTAGAGATTAATTTATGTTTTAAGTAAGTCTTTGGTTGAAATTAATCGGAATCCTGATTACTTTCTAAGCTTTTATATCAACACACACTGAGCCAAACCTTGACATAACAATTGTATAGACAAGGTCCAGATATCATGCATGATATAATAACTTAAAAAGAAAATTTAAATCTCAAATAAGTGGGGAATAAAATGATTATTGTGATGTCCAATTGGAACAACACAAGTCATGCACTCAAGACTTCACACCGATCAGTTAAAAGTAAAGAGCATTCCATTCGATTCAATCAAACAAAGAATTCAAACATGAATAAAAGTAAGATACTTCTAAATGAAATGTTTTCAAACCAAAAATACATCAAAATATTATTATAAAAAGTTCTATAACTCCTTTTAAAAGATATTTATCTCCCTCGCAAAAAACTCCCATTGTTTAGCCCAATATTGAGGGGAGGAAAGTCGGGTGGATATCCTTATTCATTTCATCCCTCCCTATGAGGATAGGGATCTCCAGAACCTCTAATGGGGTTATATGACTCCTCTATAACTCAAAAATGGAATCAATTCATTACTTGTTCGAGCTTGAAAATGAGGTTCCCATGGTTCCCTTTTATAGCCAAAATGGAAAGTGGTTTTGGGCACTCAGTTTTCTAGATACCAATTGTGTCTCGGTTTTGGGTTGGTAAATGGAATTATATCGACTTGGAAAAAAGATAAAAGTTGTTTAAAAGACTATTTTATATAACCATGTAAAATATTGAGACAATTTAACAACTATAATAGGAGATATAGTCAGAATAACGAACCAAACTTCTGACTTCGTGCAAATTCAGTTCCCTGGACAGAATGGTTTAGATGGGCCTCCAGAATGATGAATTGGGATTCTGTTTATTCATATGAAATTTATACCATTGAATTATGTATTATCCAACAAAAATCTCAACCCATTTTTTGGAATTTATTTCACTAAATATTCAAAATAGTTGACAAGTGTCCTTGGGCTTCCATGCAGTTTCATCCATTTTCCTTATGGATCATCTCTGGTGCCTCCAAATCACCTCCACCTACAATGAAAATATAAAAAAAAGTATAATTGACCCTTTTAAAAGTGATAAATATTAAATAATGGAATAAAAAATGAAGTGAAATTTGTTATTACATTTTGAATTTGCAATACAAAATCAATTTAATACAATGGTGTAAGGGTGAAATAAAACAGTGAATCGTAGTGTGATCAGCAACCTTGAAAGAGAGATGGATGTGATGACACTCATCATTCATACATCCATTATCTTTTTTTATGGATGGATGGGAAATTTTATTTGACTCTTTATCAGTGTTTTTAGTTTGATTTTTCACTGCATTAGGTTGACATTGTTGTAATTCCTCACATGCTTTATCAGCTGGGTAGATCAAAAGAGGGAAGGGTGTGCTATCACCTTTCATCCGGACCTCCTCCACATGTTTTTTTGGTTGGATAGGTACTCTTTCAAATTTTTCTTCTAGCACAATGCAGCTTCTTAGCATAGGAGGCAGCGCATCATTTTAACAGATCTCACTGGTAAATTGTTTGGAGGGGGGTCAATGAGGTTTTCTATGATGCTTTCCTCGATGTTTTATTTCCTTTGAGATTTCAATACCATTATAATCTTTTTTTCTTGTTTATTTTAGGCGTTTTTTACTTTATTTTAATGTGTTCCCTCTTTTCCCAGTTTTAAAATTGGTTGTCTTCTTTTTTTGTTAAATTAATGGGGCTTGTCCCTCAACCTTTAAAAAAATTACTTATTTATAAATATATTTTCTATATTTAAAACCTTTATACTTAATTTTCAAAATATGGTTATTCATATTCATACCAAAAAATTTAATGGTTATGTTATAATGATCAAGTTTAAATAATCATATTAGTATGTATATCAGGATTCATTAAAACTTGATGTCACGTGTAATGCAAGTTATCAAAGAAATTAAATTTATTTGAAAAATATATATTTCATAAAATATTGAGGTGTTTCATTATACCCCTCTTAAAATTAATTTCACCTACTCCCCATAAAATGAATTTCGATTTCAAAATTCCAACACATTTGTACAAAAAACTAAGGATACTTTTCCGCATTACATCCTTAGGTTCCCACATAGATTCCTTAAGCTGGTGGTGTTTTCACAAAACTTTGACCATGTGAGTGGTCTTATTTCTTAGCACTTATTCTATATGATATAAAATCTCCACTGGTTTTTCCTTATAAGAAATATCATTCTCTAGTGATTAAACCTTTGAGTTCAGTACATGTGAAGGATTAGGTATGTGGTTCCTCAGGAGAGATACATAAAACACATTGTGGACATGATTGAGGTTCAGTTGAAGCACCAATAAATAAGATATCATCTTGATATGATTAAAAATTTCAAAGCGACAAGTGTACTTAGGGATTAGTTTTCCATTCTTTTCAAATCTCATTACCTTTTTCCATGGATAAAATCATAGAAACACATTTTCACCAACTTCAAATTCTAGATCATGTTGGTGTTTGTTAGTATAACTTTTCTTCCAACTTTGTGTTTCCCTTATGTGTTATTGAATAGATCTAACCTTTTGTATCATTTATTCAGATAGATAAGGTACCAATAGCTTTCTTTCTCCAACTTCATCCCAGTACATTGGAGTTCTAAACTTCTTTCCATAGAGGGATTCATAAGGAGCCATGTGAATGTGCAAGTTAAATCTATTATTGTGTGAAAACTAAACCAGAGGAAGGTGTTGATCCCAACCACCTTCTAAATCCATAAAAAATATCTCAACATATCCTTTAGGGTTTGAACTATTCTCTTAGACTAACCATCTATCTAAGGATGATACGTAGTGCTGAAACTCAACTCTATATCCAGAGTCTACTAAAGACTTCACTAAAAATTCAAGGTAAATCTTGGATCCTAATCATACATAATAAAATATAGTACTCCATGAAACCTTACCACTTCCTTAATGTATATCCTATAAAGATGATCCAAATATAAATATTCTCTTATAGTGATGAAGTGTACTTATTTTTTAATGTGATTGACTATAACCCATATAGAATTATTTTTCTAGATATTTTGGGGAGTCCAATGAAAAAATCCATGGTGAATTTTTCCCATTTCCATTCTGGTATAGGTAATGGTTGTAATATCCCCTTAGAATTTTTTCTCTTGGCCTTCAATTTCTAACATTCCAAGCACCGAGATACAAACTCTGTGTTATCTCTCTTCATGCCATCCCACCAGAAATACTCTTTCAAATCTCGATACATCTCTATACTTCCAGGATGAATAGAGAATGAAGAACTATGAGCCACTTATAATATCTCCTTCTTCAAATATGATATGTCCAGAACACAAATGCGGCTCTTGAAACTTATCATTACATCATAATCAGGGTTGAACTTAGGAACATTTCTCACTTTATTTTGAAACTCCATATCATTCTTCTACACCTCTTTTATCCTCGCATGGATAGATAGTTGAACACTTATTTGAGAAATATAATATTTCTCCCCATATTTCAAGATTTCAAGATCCGTCCTTTGAAAATCCGTAAATTTTAAATCTTTTGTGATCCTTATCATGGATAATTTAGTATGATCCTTTTGATTCAAAGCATCTTCCACCTTGTTCCCTTTCCCAGGGTGATAGTGTATTGAGCAGTTATAATCTTTAATCAATTTCTACCATCTTTTCTAGTGCATATTAAACTCTTTATGTGTGAATATATACTTTAAATTGTTGTGATTAGTATATATACCATAATTTTCCCCATTAAGATAATTCCTCCATATATTTAATGAAAAAAATACCACATCTAACTCCAAATCATGAGTTGGATAATTTTGTTTATGAACCTTCAATTTTTGTGAGGAAAAAGCTATAACCATGTAATTTTTCATGAGAATTCATCTCAATCCCTTCTTGGATGCATTAATATAGATTTAAACCCCTTATCTATTGTAGGGGAATGTAAGAACATGTGATTTAACTAATATTATCTTCAGTTCCTTGAAATTTTCCTCACATTCATCTATCTAGAGGAATTTGGATCCCTTCTGAGATAACTTGGTGAGTGGATTAGATAGTCGTGATAAATTATCGAAAAACCATTGATAAAATCTAGCCAAACCATGAAACCTTCATATCTCATTTACCATGGTTTTTCTGGGCCAATGTTCAATAGCCTCCATATTTGATGGATCTACTGATACACCCTCACTTGAGATTATATGACCTAAAAATGCAACCTTTTGTAGAAAAAAGTCACACTTTGTAAATTTTTCATACATTTTATCATTATTTATTGTCTTCATCTAAATTCTCAAGTGATTTTCATGTTATTCCTTTATATTTTAATAAATAATAATATTTTTTATAAATATTACCATAAACTAATCCAGGTCATCTCTAAAGACTCTATTCATTAAATCTATGAATATAGTGGGGGCATTAGTAAGACTAAATGTAATCACTATATACTTATATTGTCTCTACCTTGTATGGAATGTTTTCTTGGGTATATCCTCCTTCTTGACCCTCAATTTATGATATCCAGAATGAAGTTAAATCTTGGAAAAGTATTGAGCTCCACACAATTGATCAAAAAAGTCATCAATATGGGGTAGAGGATACTTTTTCTTGATCGTGATCTTGTTTAGCTCTCAATAATCAATTCAGAGTCAAATTAATCCATATTTATTCTTAAAAAAAGAATCGGTGCACCCCAAGATGACACACAAGGATAAATATATCCCTTTTAATGGTTCTCCTAGAGTCACTTCTTCAATTCATGTAACTCGGTCAGGGACATTCTATAGGGATCCTCTAAAATAGGTGTGGCACCAGGTATGAGTTCTATTGATAACTCAACTTCATGTTTCGATGTAATATTGGGAAAATATTCCAAAAATACATTAATAAAATCTCACACAATAGGCATATCATCGAGGTTGAGTTTCTCCCCTAACTATTTGAGACAAACACACCCTTTTAATGGGAATACAGACCTATACAATAGATCTGATCTCTATCAAAAGATCATATTTATCATCATACTAATAGATAATAATAGGTTGATCTGGAATATCAAATGTGACTTACCTTTCTTTTAAATGGATGTTGTTTTTATATAGAGAAATCCAATTCATGAATAATATAACATCAAATTAAGCTATAGAGATAATAAGAAGATTTATAAGAAGCACTTTCCTAAAAACTACAATAGGATAAGAATCATAGACTTCAGATATGATCATTATACCATTAGGGGTTTTCATTGCTAATTAGACATCTAATCATTAAGTTGGTACTATGATTACCTTATAAAAAATCTTATATATAAATGAGTGGGTAGATCCAGAGAAAAATAAGACGTTTTGTAGTTCTAGAGTAGATAGTAAGTGTATCTTTCACTGTGTCGTTATCATAACCCTCATCATAAATAGTGATTGCATGAGATTTCCCCTTTCACCTTGGCTTAATAGGTTAATGACATCAATCATCATCATTAACCTTCAGAATTGAGCATTGGTTAGGATAATTCCCATACTCCTTTCATTTTAATCATTAGAGCATGGGTGTTGCATTAGTGGGAATATTCTTCTCTTACATTTCATTAACCAGCCTATTTATTTCATTTAGACATTAACATGATTTATTTCCCACCCTTATATATTTAAATAACCTCCTAGTTCCATTCAAGCAGTTCCATTAATGTTTCTTCACACATTTCTAGCATATAGATGGCTGGAATTTCTTTCCACCATGTGATTTATTCAAGTTTCCATGAGACTCGATCTTCCTTTTCCTATCAAAACCATGGGAATGGTGGAAATATCCAATTTACATTTCCTAAATTATTTCTTCATCACTACTAAAGTCTCTTATAGATAACACCTTTTGTAGACTTGGTTTTATGACACCAAAGAATTGATCAACCTTACTTTTAGGTTGGATGATAATACTAGGAGAGTACCTTATAGGTCTTGTAAAATTTTCCTCATAGGTACCAATGGATTTACTATCCTTCTACTTTAGCTTAAGGAATTACTTATCCATTTTCATATGAATAATGTGAGGAAATTAATTATTGAAAAATAATCTCCTAAGCTCATCCCACTCTATAGAGTCAATTTCTTTCTATTCACTAGTGTTCTTGATAAGAGCCTTCCATTGATATACTTCGCCTTCCAAATGATAAATAGTCAAAATTTATTTTCATACTCCAAAAACCAGAGAACAAAAAATATCTTTTTAGTGGTATCGATCCATTGCTTATCAACTAGTGGATTAGTGGAACCACTAAATGAAGGTGGGTTTTTCCTCAGGAAGGACTCAACATAATTTTTTTCCCTCCTTTTCTCATTTGGAAGCTTAGTGTGATTCATAGAATGATAAATTTATGTGAGCATAACAATTATATTTTTCATTCCACCTCCCATGACATTTGGTTTATCAAAGGGGAAATCATTTTATTTTCCATCACATTAATCATTAACATAGTTCCTTTGGGTTCCATCCATTAACTAAAAAAATCATTTTAAGAAACAATAATCATAGTTGGGAATCACATAATCATGTAAAATCACTAATATGATATCTAAATCATGACACCATCTTTTCAATATATGACACCTTTGGATTAACCTAGGTAATTCATAGTCATTATTCAAATCCTTTATGATAGTTTGTGTAGAGTTTTTGAATTTCCAAAACATATCCCTTAGGTGTTAAACTAGGTGTGTAATAAGGTCAGTTTTCATGAACTAGTTGACGGTCAAGCCTAGCTCAATGTTCCCTTTTAAAAGTTATTACCCCTAGGTAAAACTATGCAAGAGCCACATCCTCTTATATTTTCTAGATATGGATGTAATTTCTTGGAAACTACTTGCTATATCCTTTACCAAAATTCCATAATATTTTCCTATACTTTGACTTATCCTTATACTTATCCTTATACATGTCCCTAGGGATATAACTAATGTTTTCTCATCCTAGTTTCCAAATGTTAACTAAACATTTGCTCTCATAACAACTATAATGACCTATGATTTTCATACATAAATATTACATCTTTTTAGATGAATATTCAATACATTTCACAAATACACACCTGGGGATCATAAAGGTTTAGTGTATTTGGAGACTAGTTACACAATATTCTTATTTCATGAAAAATATTCAACATATCCCATAAATATCATCTCATTTAGTACTCTTTATAGAAAAACCTTACTTAAACATTTATTCATAGCCTAGGGAAAGGAAACATAAGAAAGGGTGAGCTCAGATGGTCAGTAAGGGTAAACATGGAATATATCAATCAATGATCATATGAAAGCATAAGATAAGCATAAGGGTATGATATTATAAATATAACTTACAAATTCCATACCCAATCTATCATTGATCATAAACATGATTCATGGCATAAAACATTATCATTTCAAAAGACATGACCTATAAGAGTGAGAAATCATCATAAATCAATCATAAACCATAAGTTCATTTCATATAAGTGTGTCACCATCATAAGTATAGAAATAAATTCATATGTAAATGTTAACATATGAGACCTTTAAAACATAACATATTAGGAATCAACATTAGTTTCTCATTTCATAACGGATCAAACTCATCACCTATTTCCTATAGTCGATCAATCCCATCAACATGTTTCTCAAAGTGGATCAAGCACATAGTCCTATTTACCATAGCTATCTCATGAGATTAAATGCTTCACCCAATTCATTTTAGAGAGATATAGGTCTCACCCATTATATAATAAAAATAATACATATGTGTACCAAAAGATCATAAATCATTCATCAAATCAGAACCCATGAAAAGAAATGGGTTACATAAACACTTCATCATAGCATAGCCTATGGAAAAGAAATAACTTTCATAAACATTTCATAATTTCATCATATAATAACCCATGTAAAAGTAACCGATTTCATAAAAAAATCATCATATCATAACTCGTGGAAAAGGAACGGGTTTCATAAACATCATGTCTTAATACACATAAATAATATAGAGAAAGAATAAGGATAGTTCCATTGGATCATATCCCAGGTAAAGATTATTTTACATCAAAGGATGTTATCTTAGTTGTAAAATTATTTTGAAAGATCACTTGGAACATTTTTTGAGGAAAATAACCTTCTCACCTTGAAATCATTATTTGAAATCTGAAAACATCATAAATTTTAAAGAAAAAAAATTATTTGAAAATAAAAATGGAAACTTGTAATAGAAGCTTTAAATAATTGAGTGGTAATGATGGTAGAAAATATCATTCATGTTGTACACATCAAAATGAATATTCCTTTTAGATTTTTAGTAAAAAGTCAAAAGAGCCTTGTTTGGAATACGATAAGAATATTCCTTTTAAACCATTATGTAAAAAGTCAAAAATGGGTAAAAATTTATTTAAAAATCATAGTAAAATAGTAAAAACTTTCTTTAAAACATTTTTAGAAAACATGTACATTAAAGAAAAGGGTTTTTTGAATGAAGAGAGAAATAAATTCAATTTTTCATTAAAAACATTCTATTGGAATATTGAGTATATAAAGAGAGTAAAATAAAATAAAAACATGTATTTTTAATAAATAACCAAATTAAAAGAAAATAAATGAGTTTCTTTATAGGTAGATAATAATATATGATCATTGGAAGCATATCATAAACAATCCCGATAAACAATGAGATTATAACATTAAACCTTTACCACTTTGGCATATTCTGAATTGTAAGTCCCATGAAAGGAATAAAATTAAATGGAAATTTATAGCCCATAATTTTCATTATAATGATAATAAAATACATTCATATTTATTATATACACCCCAAAAAAGAATTATGTGGTGTATAGGTCATGTGTCTCACATAAATAAAAGTGAGATGAAAATCTCTTACCTCAAGTCTCAACTTCATTCGTACACTTTCAGACCTATTGAATAATAAATATAAGTTTATTATAAATATATTAAAAAACCATAATAATATCTACAATATCATATATGATTTACTTATGACCATTTATTACTCGTTTATTAACAATTCCTTCTTAAAATCATGTTTCAGGTAAAAACTGATTCATTTTTCATGTATGTTTTGGTTTGGTGTTTTTGGTTATTTTACTTTGATAATGGTTCCATAATATACATAATTTTAACCATTATATTAATATAATATATATTAATTATATATTTATTTATATTAATCCATTAAATAGAGACAGAAAATGAATTACACCATTCATGGAGATGGTAGATCATATGTATGCATGAACATTGTTTCCATTTTCTCGACAGATGAAACAAAAGAAAGGTAAATAATATATTAAATTTATATAATTATTTATATTTCATATATATCACATATTTTCATTAAAATTATCCTTATTACCATCCATGTAATGCATAAGTGAAGAACAAATCACATCGCTTCGTGAGGTGATAGTCCACCGTACACATAAGCAGAATTATCATATTCCCACAAAATGGAAAGTAAGAAGGTATATGTGATATTATAATTAAATAATTATAATTATGTCATAAATATCATATATAAAAATTAAATTTTTCATTATATCCAACTGTGATGGGTGGCAATGTAAAATGAATTACATCGGTTTGCGAGGCGGTAATCCATTATATACACAATCAACATTTTTGTTTACTACTTGATGAAAGAGGAGATAGATATAGGTCATTAAATTAACATAATAATATATAATTATATGGGAGATACAGAAGTTATTATATCATCATGGTTGAATAATATTTTAAGGAGCTATAGGAAGAGATAAAATGAAAACGCATGGTTAGGGACTATACCTCTTCTTCGGAGAACCCCTTTAGGTTTACACTTAAAGCCTTCTTTAGAGGGTTTCCAAATCAAAATAAGGATTGTATAATGTGGGGAGGGAAGTAAGTAATGTATTTTTTTCAATTTTTTTTGAAATAAATAATTTTTGAAGTGTGAAGAGGATAGGATAGGGGGTGGCCATTTATAAGTGGGGGAGAGGACACACTTTGAATTTTCGAAAAGAAAAATGGGTACCCGCATTTTAAATATTCCACAAGGATCCAAAAATGAATCATTATAAAGTCTTATATGATATAAGGTTTAAATATTTATATAAAATGGTAATGGTACAAGTTTATAGGACATTTTACCCCTTATATTTTTAATTTAACCCCCCGATAAACCCGTTTTAACCTTAACCACAATAATTAATTTTTACAGTTTTTACTATTCGTTTTAACCAAAAATTAAGTTGAATTTATTATATAATATTAATTATTATGATTACAAATATATAATACATTTTTTCAAATTCCATTCACATAATTTGAAAATTTTAATTTAAAATTAAACTCGTAGACGGGATGAAAAATCGGTTTTCCAAAGAAAACATTTTCGTAAGTATAGAAAGTTTTAATATAAAAATTCAATATGAAATAGATTCAAATTATCTAAATTGGATTAATAAATATAAAATTGAACTAATTTTACTTTTAAATCATTTTTAAATAATATGTAACTTTTAAAATTCTTTAAATAAAAAAAATAGTTTTTAATAAAAAACAATATTTTTCACTATACACTGAAAAAATTAATCTTTTTAGAAAATTCTCAAAAAATAACCCTAATATAATTTTGACATGTTTTTTATAAAAATGAATTTAATTTTTTAAAATAAATTTTCTAAAATTTTCAAAAAATAATTTTATTATTTGTTCACAAAAATAAATAAAAAACATTTTTTGAGAAAAAAATGTATTTTCAAACCATATAAAGACTTTACTAAAAATTAAGTACTTATTTATAAATATATTTTATTTATCTAAAACCTTTATATTTAATTTTAAAAACATGTTTATTATTATTCACACCGCTAAATTTAATTACTAGGTTATAACTGTCAAGTTTAAATAATAATATTAACAGTATATTGTGATTCGTTAAAACAGGGTGTTGCGTATAACACAAGCTATCGAAGTAATTAAATTTATTTGAAAAAATATATTTTGATAAAATCTTAAGGTGTTACACCTAGTGTTTTAGATAAAAAATACTAAAAAAATTATGGTATAAACTTGTCAACTGTTGTCAGTTGTACATGACAAAGAATTATTATTTCCATAGCTAGGTATGAGTCTAATAATTTATATTCATTATTTATTGCCACTATTAGATATCAATGATTCTATTATTACTGAATTTTTAATTATGTGTATCATACTTATAAAAAATTAATTTCAAAAAAGAAATAATGTCTCATTGTTTCTAACAAAACACTAAGATAAATGTATAGGTAACACTTAATACAAATAATAATTCAACTTGAATCTATCTACTGGGAAATGAGAAGTTATGAAAGTATCCATTATTATAATAAAACCACACTTTTCAACCTATAAGATAATTCCCCTTTATTTTTGAATCCATGTGCTTCTTGCGAATGGCATAGAAATTACCCTTCCTCAGCACCTGGGAGAATAACACCATACTTATAGTAATATTTCTTTCTTAGTTCTATTATTTGAATACAAGATGGTATTTAATACTCAATAATTAAAACATTATAATCCATGATGAATATATTTAAATTAAATGTAATTTCATGTGTCTTCATCAATTTTATTGCAATTATCTTTAAAATGACCCTTTTATTCACATGAGAAGCAAGTGGACTTGTGATCATCGTATTACCTCTAAATATTTTGTGCCATTGAAGGGAATTTTAAAAACACCATTTACTATAAAAATAGTCATGGTATTTTCAACCCGTTCCTTTCAAGTTGTTCACCATAAAGGTTGTGAAACCAAGTTCCCCACAACCCTTATTTACCTAGTGAAGTTTACTCAAAAGATTCTCGATCTGTTCATTTTCATTGTTCATCTCATAATACTAGATTAATAGGAAGAACCCAGAAGGTAAGGATGATAGTATAATATTAATTGATAATTTATTATCCATATGTAATCACAAACTTCGCTAACTGATCAATTTACTTTGGTATATTGAAGACAAGATCAATAACTAAGTATTGTATTCCAGTTTACACTAGTATAGTGTAGTAATAATATCATTTATATAAAGCTACTCTTTCTTCTTCTAAAGAGATAGAAGATGAAATTTGATGGTATAATCATCCATGTCCTTATGTTTCATTATTAGTTCTCAAGATATAATTGATATCCTGACGTAATGGAAGATAGGCGTATACCCATGTACCTCATGTTGGCGTCCTTATGACCTTCACTTTTTAGGTGAGGTGGTTGAACAGGTATTAATAATTCCACAACATAATATAAATTTTCCTATTGTAGTTCAGTTTATAAATAATTATACAGCCCTTAGAATTATTTGTTGTTTAGGACACGGTCTTTGTCCAAATAATCACAGTGTTATGCCAATTTCTATTTCCATATTCTATATTAAGAGCATATTTTAGTTTTATCTTGATTACTAAATGATGTGATGTAATGAATTTTTTTTATTATTCTCATATTATTTTATCGAAACCTGATATCCCTAACCATTATTTTTGAAATATCATGTCGTGTGGATATTCTAGTGGCAAGGATCCATTTTCCCCTTCTTATAACCCAAACGGGGGGCCTGACAAGCTATTCTAAGGTATTTAGGTAGGTATAACTTTACAAGTGCATTAAATCGCAACTCTTTGATCAGTTGAGTGGAATCCTCAATCCTAAAATCCAATAGTTGGATTTCCCCAACACTTTCCTACTAGTTTCACTATTTCTCATGGAGACGATCAACCCTTAATGTGAACTAGAATAAGTCAACTCAAAACTCAAGATAGAAATTCATTGATATTTGAAATCACCCCAATGGAGCTTGGTCAAGAACTTTGAGCGATGGTTTGATTTCTACCCCAATTAGTGTAAGGTTATCCCAACTTAATATAATAATTTTTGGGATTTCATATTTTATGCATAAATTTCTCATTTTAGATTAGTAAATGAATGTTAATATTAAGTGGATTTTAATTTAGTTATTATCCATGTTTGGATAAAATTTATGAATGATTCAATTCTGTTTTAGTTCCATCTTGCATGCTTGTTAATTCATTAATTATGTGATCATGATAAAGCATCCATAAATAAATTATCCATGAAACTTGATAGAAATAAAATAATAAAAGTGGTATAATTATGAGATTTTTGTAATGGTTGGTTTATCTAGAGGATGATAAAATAGCCCTCAACCCTAGGGGGAAACACCTTAAACCATAACTTGGTTCATGTTGCATCATTCCACCTATCCACCTATGGACCTCCTAGATTGGTTTCACCTTGGATATGAACTTGAATCATATTCATTCATTTGGGTGCTTCATCCATTACATAAGTTTTACTCACACGCAGGTGAGGGGAACCAAAATATTGGTTTAGGGGTTTACATAAAAAAACACTAGCATGCAAGCCCTTATATAATGAGAGAAGGGGATGACACATAGGCCATTGATTTAATTTTATAATAATAATAATAAATTAAATGGAAACCAATGACATGCACAGGTCTGTTCGAAGATCATGATCATCCAAACACGTGCAATGAACATATATTTTCAATCTAGCCATCAATCACATCAATTCATTCTTTAATTAATATAAAACACCATGAATTAATGCGATTAATTATCTGATTAATAGATTAATTTAATTTATCTTAATTTCATCCAAATTTTCCAAGAAATTCCCATCATCCATAATTTTAAACAAATTAAATTAATTAATTTTATTTAAAATTAATAAAGTGCACAAGTGTACATAGATGTGATGGTATGTATCCATCCAAACTATTTTTCAGGGTCCTTTTACTATGTACTTACATGGAATCCCATATATATGGCTTGATACATAATTAGAAGTCATGTACTATCAATAAATGACACACAGACACATGTAAATAACACAGTATGCAATGTTATTAATGCACAGTGAGTACGCTACAAGTAAAGACCATACACAACTTGTAGTTCAGAATTTAATATGGAAAATAATTTAATGTATAGTTAATAATCCTATTACATGTCATGTACTATCAATAAATGACACAAATACATGTGTTGGATAGGTTTAATTATATAATTAATTTTACCTCTATGTTAAATTAATTACATGAGGTATAGTAGGTTACATGGTGTGTATTGGGGATACACGCCCTGTAATATCTTTTTCCCATGTCCACGACACCTGCCTAAGTATTGGGCATTCTTTTCAACCATAAATTTTTGTGGAGTACACGATTTTTATGCTAGTTATAAGTTGTGTGTCCTCAGTGTTACACGATTCATTAGTCCCTATGTTGTGTAATAAATGCATGACATGACTTAGACCTCGTGTTTTCTACTAAGAAAAAATTTAAACTAAATGATGTGTAATTGATTTATACAGTGTGTATTATAACAAACCATGTGTCAGTCTGGCATGTTCAACATGTGGTATACAGTTAATTTAATTTGCATGTAGTTCTTATAGGACGACCCAATTTTATCACAGTTCATCATGGTGTAATTAACATGAGTACACAACGTGTTCCAATGGGTTACATGTCGCGTATTATTGTGTTATATAGATGGAACCTTTGGCACCTTCAAACGAATTCTTCAAATATTCTTCATATAAATTTAACCTTCTCTTGGTTATATGAGCAAGAACAAAGAAGGGAAGAGAATAATTTCAATGCATAGATTTAAAGAACAATTAAACTGAACTAAAAACTAACAATAAATGCATATAAATCAATGAATAAAAAATAATTATAAATTTATTATGTGACTTCTCTGATACCACTTTTGGGTTCTAGTCACAACGAAAGCCCCTATTAGCCCATATCCAACTCGACATTTTTTCCTAATCAATGAATAATCTGACATGTACATGATGAAGAATCTCCTGATCAATATAATTAAAACAATGATTAATTAACAATTACATCATAACCAAGAAGACAAGATTATCACATATAATTTATAATTAATTTATTTAGATAAATAATTTCTTTGTATTGAAATTTTTTTCGCTGATGAATCAGTTTACCACTTCTTGGTGTACTGTCATTGCATTGAGAAGATCCAAGGATAGGATCCTTCTAGTAGTGATTCACACATGCTTTGTGAACATTTGATCATCATCGTAAAATTATCCAAGTGCTAGCACAGGTGTTCTAATTCTTGTGTTGATTGATGTTGATTGCAATAAAATCCTTCGAGGAAAGATGGAATCACTCTCGTTCTCTCTAGTATTGAGAGGGTGGAGGAGGAGGATCATCCACCATTATTGAATGTGTTCTAGGATGAAATATATTTAGGGTTTCATTGTGCACAACGATGATTGGGTTTAAAAATAGAATAATTGGTTTTAAATAAAGTTAGGGTTAACAAATAAGAATTGCACATGATCCCTAATTATTTTTTAAAATCCTTGGAAAACCCCATGTCTAAATAATAATAATATTATTATTTACTTGATATGTTCTAATCATGCAGATAAAATAAATATTATTTCCAAGAATGAATAAATTAATATTTATTAAAATAATATTTAATATGACATTTATCACTTGATAATTAAAATTAATTCAACAATCATCATCATTATTTATCAAGCCTTGAATAGTGACTATTTATGTAATAAATAAATATCACTGCATTATTTAGGGATGACAACAAGTCAGGTGCCCATGAAATTTGGGGTACCCAAACCCTAACCCGTTTATTTTTACAAAACCCTAACCCAAACTCTAACCTTAAATCATTTATTTCTTAAATTCATTACCCTAACCCTATACTATTATATTTTTAACTACCCATTTAAGTACCTTAACTATTTTAATTACCCAGTTAAAAATTAAAATATTAAAATTTTATTTATAAACCTAGAATAATCATATCAAAAAACTAAGTAAATATATTTTGTAATTATACTTTATTTAGTAATATGTTGTCAATTAATTCAAATATAAAATTTAATTATAAATATAATATTGACTGAACTCAAAGTAAATAAATAATTTTTTATAATTGTGATGTTATTTAAAAATTTATTATTGATTAATTAATAATAATTTGCATAATCGAGTTCAGGTTTATGGTACCCTAAGAGTACTACTCTAACCCTGCTTGTTTATTAACCAGGTTTCCAATTTGCTACCATAGACTTATAAATACTTGATTAACCACTACCCCAACCCTATTTAATCGAGTCGGGTAGTGTCTAGTACCTGGATAATAGGTACCTATTACCATCCCAAGTGTTATTCTCCAATAAATAAATAAATATTATATTCAAAAAATCAATAAATAAATTTTTATTAAACATTCATGTAATAAATTAAATAAATATTTGTTACTTTATGATTGAGCCAGAATAAATAAATATTATATATTCATATAATTAATAATTACCTTATGAAATGAATATTTATTTAATATCCAACTCACATAATATTCTATCAAATAGATGGTAACATAATATATGCAATCAATTAAACATGAGTAATTGTTAAACCATGTATGAGAATAATATTTATTCAACATGTTAGAGTCAAATAGAATTTAAGTGAGGTTTTGAATACACTTAATGTATGACCCTCTAGACCCCTTTCTCAGTGGAATTAGGTTGTTACATGTAAATTTTAAGGATACCATCTAATAACATGTCAAGACAACCATATAGAAAGAGTTTAAATGCCACAATTACAATAACCACATAAAAAAATACATAATGTAATACAATATCTTTATCATGGTATCTTTAATCAAGTAGGTTGCATGTTGGTGTCATCAGCCTATGTGTTCAGTTTCTTTCTTTGAATTTTAAAAAATGAACTTGCCAACAAAATTTCATGATCAGGGACTTAATCAAATAGTTCCATTTGCATCAATGAGATTGAGATATCAACTTTTGTTAAAGAATAGAAGGGGCCAATAATTTCTCACATTATTCATTAGTATAATGTCAGTCATGATGCACCCAATATATCATACCTCGTCGTGAGCATATGTCATCACATGTTTCATCAATACATCAAAGTACATGACTTGTGATATGTATTAATAATAATATTAAAGTATAAGGATCATTGCATGCATCCGTATATAGAAACATACAATGACACAAATAAATATGGATTACTACCAATGGGTCATGTTCTCATAATCTCTTTCCCTAAAGATTACCAAGGGTGTACACCATGAGAAAGTGTTTCAAAGTCCTATGAGTCCCCACCACTCATATCCTGTATTATTTGTGTCCCTGTTAAATTTGGAATTATTTGTTGTTACAAATTAAAATTTTATGCTTTTTATTTTTTGATGCAATTAATAATCTCTTATTTTATGGTTTTCCCCTTTTATTTTAGTTTTATTAAGCTTAGAATTGTTTTGGAAGTATTTTGGTTGTATTTTTTTACCTTTTCATAAGTTTACTTTACCCTTATGTGAGGGTAGGTTACCTTTATGTGAGGTGTGTTTACCCTTACATGAGACATTTATTACCCTTATATGGGTGTGCATTTACCCTTACATTGTTCTATATTTTCCCATATGACCCTTACATAAGTGGGTTTGTACCCTTACATAATATTTTGAATGCTGGAGTTGCTTTTAGGTAGGGGTTTCGTATCCACGGTACTGTGGAAGTTACCTTTACATGAGGTCTGAGGTACCTTCATATGGTAGTGGAGGGGGGTTCTTGTTACCTTTACACGGGATTGGGTTACCCTTATGTAACCAGTGTATTGGAGTAGCTACCTTTATGCAAGACATGGGGTAACCTTATGCAGGTAGTGCATTAGAGTGGGTTACCCTTACGTGAGGGTCGTGAAACCCTTAGGTGGAACCTTGGAGACCCTTAAATAGTGAGTTGTAGTTCTCATTACCCTTATTTATCAGCCCAAGTTACCCTTAAGCGGGGTTGGGACCCTTCTGTAACGTGATTAGGTGACCTTTACATGGATCATCCATTGAAGTCCCTTGTGTGAAGGTATTCATTTGATATTTTGTTACAACATCTTCTTCCCAAAGATCCTTGTCTATCCATATATACCAAATTTGTTTGAGGTTATTTGAGGGTCAGTTTCTTCAAAGTTTAAGTTTCCAAGATCCCTGCTTGTGCCGAGAGAGATAGAATCAAATACCTAGAGAGAAGGTGAATCTGATATAAATCAAAGAGGAAGGTGGAAATCTAGAGAGGGAGATCTCATTGTTGGTTTTGATTGGTAGCACCATACACATTTGGTTCTAGTAGCACTATTTTGGTTAAGAGCTCGTAGTTTTTGAGCTCTTGTGGTGGATCAAATAGCTATGACGATTCTTGGAGGGTTTCTCTGTAGGTGAGGTCGGCCCTGGTTAGTGGTTTCATGCCTGGTTTCTCTTGTTCCTATTTAAGTTTTACCCAAGTTATTTCATTATCGTTTGCTTGTTCCTTTTGCGTGTAGGTGTCTGGTTCCTTTGGTGTTTTCTATTTTTATTGTTTATTCTTCCTCAATTTTCTGTTTGTAATCATCCATTATTTTATTTTCTTGTTAATAAGGAGAAATATGTGTGGGTGGTGTTCTTGTCATGGAGTAGGATCAAAAGATATGAACCACTTAAATCTTGTGTTCTTTCACTTTCCTATATTGTTTTTACTATTCTCGTTATGGGGTTTTTCATGCTACTGTTCCCATCGAGTTTACTTTTGCTCCCTTTTTTTATTCCTCTTTTTTTTCAAAGTTCATTATTTTAGCTCAAGTCACGTTGTTTGTGTTTTGTTATGGGATGGGATGTCGGATACTTCCTCCCACCTTAGATAATGGTGTGTCACCAGTGATGCCCCCCCCAAAAAAAGTGGTATCATAGCTAGTTTTATCTAGTTTAAAAATGTCTCCGAGTAGATTAGAGGTAGATAAGTTCAATGGAGAGAATGATTTTAAATTGTGGAGAGTAAAAATGCATGATCTTCTTTTCCACAATGGACTTGATGAAACTTTGGAATGATCTAAGATGGAAATAACCATTATTTTTTCTATAGGAGAGAGACCTTGACCTATTTTGAGAAAATTGACCCTAATATTTTAAAGAAATCCCATTCACTATTGTTATTGACCCTAGGTGATAAGGTTTTGAGGGAATTGGACCTCGAAACTTCTTCTAGTGTAATCTAGCTAAATCATGAGCATCTTTACATGACTATATCACTTATAGGAAGATTAAAAAAGAAAATTCATCTTTATAATTTCAAAATGGTCCCTGACACCTCTGTTTGGACTCATTGAGATAGTTTTAATAAGATGGTCATTAACATAGCTAGTGTAGATGATGATATTAATCATGAGGATAGAGCTTGTTATTTCCAAATTCCTTGGATAAATATTTTAATCTAATTAGAGATTCTATGATTTATAGAAGGTATTCCATTACTTTAGACGAAGTGGAGTTAGTTGTCTTATCAAGGGATATTCAAATTCATGGTTTTGGAGATGGAGGGAAGTGGGGTGAAGTCTGAGCTTGAGTTGCTCGGTGTGATGGGTAAACCTAAGGAAAAAGTAGAGATAAGAAATATGGTAGTTGTTTTAGGAAGTTTAAGTATTATCAGTGTGGAAAATCCTTCCATATTAAGATATACTACCCTAAGGATCCGTATTAGGATAATATAGCCCAAAACAATGTAGTATACCTCAGTTTTGATAGTGCTAATGTTATCTGAGTCTAACTATAAACCCTTAGTATATAGTTTTTTGTATCTCAAGGTTGTTTTTCTTCTACGTTCCTAGGACTAGCCTAACATTTGATTTGTAGGGACCCCTGATTGGAAGAGAGGGTGTGGGTAGGGCTAGCTTTTTGAGCCGTTTGGGCTCATGTGGAGACTTTTCTCCTATCAGATTTCTATTTTGTTTTTTTTTTGTTCTACTATTTTCTTACTTATTGTATTAAGATTGTTTCACTTTTGAGCTGGTTTATACTTAGAATTGTTTTTTCATGTTTCTTTTTGTTTGAGGAATTGGGTACTACTATGGGTTCTTTGGGTGTCCTGTATGAATAGGAGATCTAATAAATACCTCTAATGGAATGTGTGCGGTTGGTTATAGGTATGTGACGTGGAAGCTCAAGTAAGTGAAGGTATGAGTTCTGGTTAATGTAGTTTCTTAGTTTGTTTTTCTGAGCATGTTTTAGTAGTTTTTAGTAGTAGATGTGTTAGTACAGGCAGACATGTGCCATTATGGTATATACTAGGAAAATGGTTAGTCTAGGCTGATCAAGTTTTATCTTATGGTCTTTTGTTAATGATGATTGTCTAAACCATCTAATAGGTTAGGATAGTATAAGCCTATAATAACATCAACCCTTTGTTTTTTACATTTTATTTTGTAAGGTAGAGATTTTTTAAATTTGGCATGATTTTATGTTTCAAATTAAAATGTCATACTTTTGATTTTTTGATGCCACAAATAATCACCTATTGCATATTTTTTCCCTTTTATTCTAATTTTTTTAAGATTGGAATTATTTTGGTTGTATTCTGGTTGTCTTTGTTTACATTTACGTAAGTTTACTTTACCCTTACATGAGGGCAGGTTACCATTATGTGAGGTGTGTTTACCCTTACATGTGGTAAGTGTAACCCTTCTGTATGTAACAAATTGACCCAAGATACCCTCAAAAACTGGTATTTGTACTGGTATGTCACATACCTGAAGGGCGTTCCCAATTCTCATGGGCTGACGACTAGCACCCGGGTATCAAACAACAACTAGAGGAAATGATTTCACCCAAATCGAAACAATATACATGGCATATATATACAATGGAAAGAAAAGTGGGAAGAAACTAAAATAAATATTCCATAAACCATAGATAACAGCGGTAGTGATAGAAACTAGAAGTAGCCAAAAAATCCTATGGTACATCTCCAACAAAACTAGGAGGGACAACTAAAACCAACGACTTATACTCCATGTGATAATAGAGAAATCTCTTACCATCTCACCACTATCTACCCATAACTAGTAGACAAGAACCTCCCTACCTCACTATGGCACCTTGCCTTTTCTTACATCAAAAGATAATACAAGGTATACACACTACTGAAGGGGTGTGCATGGTCTGAGATAAACTGGATCAATAGGATCCCACCCAGGTGTTTCATATAAAGTCTCTATAAAAATAATCTCGATATACTCATTTTAAATAAAACATATCATGCTAAGCAATAAAATAGTTTTATATCAAAAGCATGGTAAACATTTACCTTTTTCTATAGTTCTAAACAATCCAAGTAAAATATATTCAAATAGTAAATCCACATTTTTGAAAGCTGACATTGGGAGTAGAGGAACACCCCATGAGTGAACCCCCCGTGATAAAATGGATGAGGCCCAATACTACACATTCCACCTAAGTACCCCAAGGATTCCCATGTGCTACATTTATCAAATCAATTTCAAAGGGCTTCATATTTCACAAATGATTTCAAACAACCATTTATTCTATCAAAAACATACTTTGAAAATCCATTTTGCAATCTATTTCACAATGATTTGAAAATACCTTTTCTTTTACCAAAATAAAGGAGAAAATATTTTTATCAAAAATCCATTTACACACACAAATCGATCATGCCAATTTATTTATAAAACAATTTATAAAACCAAGAGAAATTACGATTCGTCCAACATAGGTGAGAGACGAAACCACTTACCTCATACTCAAGTCTCACAGTACATGCAATGGGACACACACACACCTGGAGGAACACAGAATGAAAAATGGAAGCCCTAGAATCGATTCCCACATCTCAGAATTGAATTACATAAAAAAATGATTAGTGGAGAGGATATATCAAAACATACCTAAAGGAACTAGCACATTGCACCATAACAAACACAAGGGTTGGCCCCCAGAAGATTATTTCACAACGGTTCTAAAAGGGATCAAACAAGCATCATCATATGATCAACTGATCCCATAAATGTAGCACAATGTCATTATCACAACCAAGAGCAATGAAAAATTATAAAGGTATCTTACTCAAAGAAAAGAAATGCAACCAAGACAGAGATCGAGTGTCGAATTGTGGAACTCAAAAGAGAGAAGATCACCCAAATGCACCTAGAAGATCCTAAGGTTTGAGGTAGGGAAGAAAAACGCTGAATGAGAGAAACATCATGCGTGCGATATGATAAAACATATCGGGAAGGAGGGATTTACGTTGTAAATCCCTATTTTTCAACGTGAATCTCCCATAATTCATGTACGCCAAAAAAACACGTTGCCTCGGGTTAATTTATCCTTAGAAAAACATTTACAATATAAGGGGGGGTTTATGGCCTAAATTGATTTATGTTGTAAACTGATTTTATGAATTGTTCCCAATGATATATTTACACCATAAGTTAGACATTTATGATGTAAATCTGCCATGCAGGCAGTGTCCATCCCAAGCTTTGTAGAAACTCCCAAAATTACTCCCATGCCCTTTGAACCTAGGATACATGCTCTTAAACACCAAAAGAGAGCATACCTTTTATCCAGGATGTTAGAATGTATATGTTATTTTACCCTTACATGGTTTTGGTTTTTCTTGGATGGCCCCTACATAAGTGGGTTTTTACCCTTACGTAAGCTTTTTAGTACAAGAGTTACCATTATGTAAAAGTTTATATACCCTTACGTAACCTCGATACTCTGGAAGTTACCTTTATGTGAGGTTTGACGTACTTACATGGCAGTGGAGTGGTTCGGTTTACCTTTATGTGGGAATAGGTTTCCATTATGTAACCAGTTGATTGGAGCAGCTACCTTTACACATGTTAGAGGTTACCCTTGCATAGGTAGTGAGCAGGAGAAGGTTACCCTTATATGAGGGTCATACTGCCCTTATATAACACCTTGGAGACCCTTACGTAGTAGGTTGCGATTCTTGGTACCGTAATGTAGCAGCCCAAGTTACCCTTAATTGGGACCCTTACATAGCGGTGAGGACCCTTTTTTAGCACGCCAGGGTGATCTTTACATGGAGGAGCTGCTGAAAACCCATATGTGGAGGCAGCCGTTCGGGATTTTGTTGCAGCGACTTATCCCGAAAGCTCCCTGATCATCCATGTGTCCAAAAGTTGTTAGAGGTTGTTCGGGGTCTTGTTTCTTCAAAGTTTAAGTGGTTGAGATCCCTTCTTGTTCCGAGAGAGACTAAGTTGAAAGTTTAGAGAGAAGGTGAAGCCAGGAGAAAATGGAGAGGAAGGTGAGGATCTAGAGAGGGAGAGATCATTGGTGGTTCTGATTGACAATGTCGTACGTGGTTAGTTCTAGGAGCACAATTCCAATGAATATCTCATGGATTTCGAGTTCTTGTGATGGATCAAATGACTATGATGATTCTTGGAGGGTTTATCTATAGGTGAGTTCAACCCTGGTAAGGGGGTTCGGGCCTGGTTTCTCATATTTTTGTTAAAGTTTTACCCTATTTCTTTCATTGTTGCTTGCTTGTTCCTTCTACGCATAGGTGTTTGGTTCCTCTTATGTTGTCTGTTATTATTGTTTCTTATTTCTTGATTTTAATATTGTAATATGTCATTAGTTTCTTTGTATAATAGTAATGAAAAAGGGGTTTGGGTGGTGTTCTTACTATGGAGTGGGATCAAAAGATCTGAACCGTGTAAATCTTGTGTTCTTTCTATTTCCTATATTGTTTTTATTATTCTTGCTATAGTATTTTACATGTTGTCGTGCCCATCGGGTTTTCTTCTATTCCCTTTTTATACCTCTTTCTTTTTTGAAGTTTATTGTTTTACCTCGGGTCTTGTTTGTGTTTTATCGTGGGATGGATTGTGCAATATTGCCTCCCACCATAGAGAAATTTATGTCTCATGTGTTTCCCCTCCTCTAACAACCTCGTTAAATGATATTATTCAGCTATAGAACATATATTTAAGAATAATATCATAACAGTTTTAAGTTCTCACCATAGAATAAAACTACTATAACTTTTCAATGCAACAAATACTCAATGAAATTATCACATATATGTCACACAGAAGAATGATCATCATGTGATAAATAATTAATTAATATCCAAGAATATGAATATTCCGGTAATCGAATGTACATAGTAGTTGATTCTAGAGCACCAACTCTAACATATGAAGTATCCTGAGTTTAGACTCCATGCTAATCAGTCAGGAGGTTTAACCAACTGGCTTGTATCAAATTGACAACCTCACTACTTAATTCATATATTTTCAATATTATTTTTAGGTCCTTGACACATGGTTAATAATCACCTTTTCCATCTTGCTTGAAATTGATGTTGTGATAATTTTTAGCAATATGAACCATTATCATATATAATTTTGCTGAGACCACAATGATCAACACTCAAATTAAGATTAATTTGAAAAAAAATCCCCAATAAATTTCCTATTTTTACAAGCTTATTTACCTAATATAGTGGAACAAAAGGTATAATACTAGCATTTATATTTGAACTCAACATCATAATCTTCACTTCCCTGTATTCTAAATTTTACTTCATTTGTTTATACATTATTGTTAGATAACTATGAATAATTTTTACTCATATACACTATTGTTAAATGACTATTATCACTAACTGATTTATTATATAAACAACCACTTATTAAATTAATTATTAATTAAGTTATTAATAAAAATTATAAATATTTTAAAATAGGGTCGGAAGGTCAATAATATATTCTATGAGACTCGAAGGCGATCGGGTAAATAAAAGGATGACGATCGCCGCATCTTAAAGTTTTGACAGTACATGTTATAAAATTTTGAAAGGGAGCCCAGAGCTGAAGAAATTCATCTGTTGGGTCAAACTGTCCATTCAGACTATTACTGTGGAAGAAGTTGAAAATTTTCAAAAGGATTTTCATCGTTTGCAGTTGGAATATGGAGGGATATCCCCGTAATCTCACACTTCTCTACTCATGTGGTATTTTGATCCTCCCATTTTACCTCTCCCTATTGCTTGAGCTTTCCAGCAGGTCTCCCACCATCTATATCGTCGTCGGCTTCCACACACGGTGGTGTTTCCCTATGTTGAGCGATTAGAATAAGGCTTTTGGGCATGCTTGGTGTTTGAGATTCCACTAAAATTCATGTCTAATTTCTATTCTTCACAGGTTTCTATCACAGTTCTTGCTTTTTTCTACCATTTTTTTCCAAGATTATGACATTTCCACCAGTCTCATACATATTCATGGTTTGTTGTGATCTGCTAATCGCAAAGAGAGATGAATGGAAGAGGAAAACAGCCTTTTATTTCACAAACAGAGGTTACAAAATACCCCTTCCACACCTCCCTTTCTTTCTCACATGTAACTCTCTAGGTTCTCCCAAGGACAAGAGCTCTCTTGGATCAGAACTGATGAATGAAGGAAGCTCCCCAAGACCTCCTTAAATAGCCATGGTGGGAGGTGTCAAGTTTGACACAACTCCCACCAATCCCCCCACTAACCTTGGACTTCAAACATGGTGGTCACCTGCACCTTTTACAACTCCAATGGTTGTCAAAGGATTAGTTGTTACATATTTAGAATGTGAAACATCCATATTGGATGTTATGGGTTGGTGAGGTAGGTGCACCAGCCACCTAAAAGGCAGCTGGAAAAATACTCCATCAAATCTCCCCCTCCAACTACAACACACTGGATCATCTGTAAAGGTCTAGCTTCTCTTGAGAAACTACCTTTGTCAACATATTTTTTAGGTTCTCCTTTGTGTGGATCTTCACAAGTCTCATTAGATGTCGATCCATCACTTTGTGTATCCACTGATAGCGACTCTCGATGTGCTTCATCTGGGAATGGTACATAGAGTTCTTGCTAAGTCCAAAGCACTTTGACTATCATAATGAACCTTGTACTCCTTCTGACTGAATCCAAGCACCTAGAAAAAATGCTTTATCCACAAAATCTCCTTTCCAACTTTCGAAGCATCAATGTACACTGCTTCCGTTGTGGTTAAAGCAACACACTTCTACAACCTTGATTGTCATGATATAGCTCCTCCTGTAAATGTATAGATGTATCCTGATGTAGGCTTCCTACTATCAGGATTTCCGTCCATATATGCATTTGTATAGCCCTTCAAGAGAGGTCCATCTCCCCTGTATCACAAACATAGCTTTGAAGTACATTTCATATGCCTCAGAATCCACTTGATTTCATCCCAGTGCTGCTTCCCAAGATTGGAGAGAAATTAACTCATGATCACCACCGCATGGGAAATGTCTAGTCTCATGCTCATCATAGCGTACATCAAGATTCCAACTGATGAGGAGTATGGTATCATCTCAATCAGCTCGATTTCTTCCTTGGATGATGGACATTAAAATCTTGCTCAACTTCAAATGACCAGGAAGAGGAATGCTCACTGGTTTGGATTTTTCTATATTCAAACAATTCAGAACGTGTTAAGCATACTTCTCTTGAGATATTCATAACAACCTCCTCTTTCTATCACAAATGATCTGCATCCCTAGATGTTGTTGAGCTGCTCCCAAATCCTTTATATCAAAATACTTGGATAACTCCTTCAATTGGCTGATCTTCGCTGCATCATTCCCAATGATCAACATGTCATCAACATAAAGTAGAAGAGAAACAAAGTTACCATCTTAAAATATCTGGATGTAAACACATTGGTCCGCCTATGTCCCCTTGTGTCCATGACCCACCATGAATGAGTCAAACTTCTTGCACCACTATCTAGGAGCTTCTTTTAGTCCGTACAAGCTCTTCTTCAATTTTCAGATGAGTTTTTCTTGTCCAAAAACCTCAAAAAATTAGGTTTCTTCATATAGATCTCCTTGGAAAAGTCACCGTGAAGAAAAGTTTTCTTCGCGCCCATTTGTTCAAGCTCTAAGTTCAGGTGAGCCACCAATATGATAATGACTCGGATTGAAGCCATCTTCACCACGGGTGAAAAGATCTTGTCAAAGTCAACTCCTTTCTTCTGAAGGAATCCCTTGACTAATAACTGAGATTTGTGCTTTCTATCATTTTTTGTTGTCATCCTTCTTCATCTCAAACACTCATTTGTTTGTTATTGTCTTCTTACCTTTGGGTAGTTCCACCAAATTGTATGTCTGTTTCTTCATTAAAGATCCATCTCATCCTCCATTGCATGCAACCACTTGAGTTTATCAGGATGAGACACCACTTCCTGGTATCCTTTTGGATCCCCCTCATCAGTCAACAATAGGTACTTGAATCCGAATATTTTTTTGACAGAATCCTTCCTTGTGAATATCTTAGAACTTGTGAAATGTTAGGTTTGGGAGGCACAACATCACCTAGATCATGTGATGGTTCTTCAACTTCTTGTGGAGAGGATTGAGTCTCCCCCTACTCAATATCCTCCTTTACTACCTCCTGGTTCTCTGCCGATGAGTCTTCTTGCACCTCCTCCTCTTCATTGATAGGTGGTGCTGGTACAGGTGTTGGATCATGAATTAATATCTCGACACTTTCCTTTCGAGACATTCTAAGATTTTGAATATCCCTAGTCATTTGGTTCTCATGGAATACAACATCTCTTCTTCTAATAACCTTCTTCTCTTTCGGGTCCCAAATCTTGTATTTGAACTCCTCATCTACATAGATAATGAAGATGCATGGAGTTGATCTCTCATATAGCTTCTTCTTGAGCTCCTTGGATACATGTGAAAATTTCAAACATCCAAATACTCATAAATGAGAGTAAGAGAAACCATCTCTTCTGTGGGATCTCAAAATTCAGCAGGATCGATGGTGATCTATTGATAAGGTAGCATGCAACCTGAACAACTTCTCCCCAAAATGGATTAAGTAGCTTAGTCAAACTCATCCCGCTCTACGTTCTCTATGATGGTTTTTTTATCCTTTATACAACTTTGTTGTGTTGTGTGGTGTGTGGGATCGTCCTCTCATGTCAGATTCCATGACTCCTACAATAAGCATCAAATTCCCTGGATGTGTACTCTACTCTGTTGTCTGAATGAAGACACTTTAGCTTCCTTTAAGTTTCACACTCCACCATGGCATGGAACATATTGAAGTAATCTATTACTTGGTCCTTTGTCTACAAGAAGAACACCCACACCCTTCGAGATGCATCATCAATAAAGGATAGAAAATATTTGTTAACTCCCAATGAATCCACCTCCATGGATCCACATACATCGGAGTGCACTAGATCTAGAAACTCTGATCTCCTTGATGAAGTGGTATTTAATGAGACTCTATGTTACTTCTCATACAAGCAGTATTTTCAAGGATCAATCAATGCATCCTTGTTAACACTGATATACTTCTTCTTTGTCAGGGCGGATAACCCTCTTTCACTCATGTGATCGAGTCGCCTATGCCACATATTGGATGATGTCTCTCCTTCCACCATGTTGAGGTTGTCTACACGTATCTTCATATGAGTTTTGTACAATGTACCGAATATGTTTCCTTAGGAAATGATGATGGCTCCTTTTGTCACCATGCTTCATTGCTAAAAATGTTGGAAAATCCTTATCGATCAAAGGATATACTTGATAATAGGTTGAGATGAAGGCTTGGAACATGTCAAACATCCTTCAGGGTGATTGTGTATCCAATGTTCATCTTGACTTGGATATCACCCATGCCAAAAATATTCACCGAAGTGGTATTCTCCATCTTGATTGTACCAAAGTCACCAGCTTGATAAGTCAATAAATACTCATGATGCAGAGTGTCATGGTATGATGCAACAGTATCAACCACCCATTCTGTGTTCTATATTGATGTATGAAAGCATGTCTCTTCTTTGTCTTTGAATCAAAGCACAACTTCTCTGGTGATGGTTATAAGTGCATCTCCATTTCTTCTTTGTTGGTTGCTACTTTTTTCCTTTTCTTGTAGCAAATTTCAGTAGTTCTTCTTTATGTGTCCCTTCATGCCGCAATGGTAGCATTTGTATGTTGGCCTCCTGTCATCTGTGGACCTTCCTCTACTCTTGCTTCGGTCTATAATTCCTATCTATCGACCTCCTCCTTGTTGTCTCCCTCACTTCTTCAAGACGAGATCTTGCGTCTGGTTGCAACTTGCATCCTTCCTTTGGGACTCCTCATTGAACGATGCATCTTTTACCATTGTCATGGTAAGTTTTCCTATGGGCATTGAGTTGCTGAGTGAAACCACAAGTGTATCCTAGCTATTGGGAAGTGTGCAGAGAAGGTGGTTCACCTGATCTTCACCATTCATAGCCTTACCTGCAGCCACCAATTGATTCACCGGATTTTGGAACTTGCTGGTGTGTTCGGCTATAGAGATTCCGCTATGTAGTCAGAGATTCATCAACTGCTTCAACAAGAGGATCTTGTTCCGAGTAGTCTTTGACTGGTATGTATATTCCAACTTTATCCAAATTGGTACGGATCAGTCTCTTATACGACATGGTGGTAGATGTTGTGATCGATCCATTGGTGGATTTGACTGGTCATCTTCTTATTCATCTTCTTTCAATCTGCTTCCTTGGTGGCAACGGGGTTGACTCCCTTGTTCTCAATGAGGTCAAAAATATATTTATCATTAAGGAGATCTTCCAATCTAGACTTCCAAATGGAGTAGTTCGAAGAAGTCAACATGATCAACCCTCCAGTGGATGGTCCCTCTTTTGAATTTCAATTATGTAAAATTTTATATAGAATATGGAAAATGGAACTCAAAGTTGCGTTCGAAACAGTCGAAAATGGTGGAATCGACTCATGGATCATCAAAATAAAACACTGATTGATCAAGATATGACCAAATCAATGTCAATGGCCAAGATTGTCTGATGATGTGGCGATGACATGGTGATAATGTGTCATGCCGGAGTAGCTGCCGAAATCTCATCAGAAATATCACTAATGTCAGAAAAGTACCTTCTTCTCCGGCAAGGGGGTACTTTAGCACCCGAAATTTTACCAAACTTGTACTGAGACTATGAAGCTCGTTTTGGCTCTATTTTTTATGTCGTTTGTGCTGTTGGAATCGCCTTGACACGAGCTTTCAGAATCTTCCTTCAAAACATGATTCCAAACAACTTGAATTTTCTAGTCATCGAAAAAAACTCCACTGCTCACCGTCGTTTCACTGCAAATGGATCTAATACCACTTGTTTTGATTCGATGATCACAAAGAGAGATGACCGTAATTCTTTATTTATTTGATTAGAAAGGCCCCTGGTAGGGGTGAACAAAGAAAACTACAGGGGCATGAAGAAATGCAGCCCAAGATAATCCCCAAGAATAATGGCGAACCCCTCGGCGGGAAGCGACCCTAGGCTAGAAAAATAAGTGAAAGATTCTTCAAGAGGAGCTTGGGTAGCAAGGTAGTCCGCTGCTCTGTTGCCTTCACACCAAGTATGGTAAATCTCTAAGTCGTTGTCCATTACCCTCTTGATTTTCCTGGTATGATACAAGATAGACCATGGAGTGGAGGTGGTACCCAGGATAGACTTATGGAGGATCTGAGAGTTTGTCTCCAAGATAGCTATGGAAATGCTAGCCCTTTTTCATAACTCAAGTCCAGCCAACATAGCGAGATCTTCTGCTTGAAGAGAGGTTCCATTCCTGAAGAAAGATAAGAATGCAATGCTCACAGAGCTGAAGGAATCCTAAACCAAACCGCCTCCTCTCATAACACCCAAGGCACACAAACCATCAGTATTAAGTTTCATCCCCCTACTAGGCGGTATCCACTTGATCCACTGGCCATAAGGAGAGATGATGGTGGGAGGAGAACTCTGGTGGGGGCTAAGAATAGCACAAAAATAGGGGGCGTAGTCCCAGTTGGGAATGAGGCGGGAAAAGTCTGAAACCAAGCACCTTGCACATGCGAAAATGGTTGTCTTGAAGGAGGATTTCCATTCAAACCTTGCCTTGTTCCTGGCCTTCCATAAGCACTAGCTACCGGCTGAGAGAATGTACGCACGTGCTTTTAGCTCCGTGTTGTTCCTCCCCACCCCTTGGAACCAAAAATCTAGGAAACTTGACCCCATCGGCCCGAGAGGAATCTGTCTGAAAAGGACACCAAGGGAAGACCAAACCCAGTTCGCCCATTTCCCCTCAAAAAATAAGTGACGTATGGATTCCTCCTGAGAGTTTCTGAAACAGCTGCATCAAGACCCCATGTAAATACTGAAGCCCTTAATAATCTCATCTGTGGGAAGGGCCTAATGTCAGATGCGCCAGAAAAGGAAATTATATTTAGCGGGGATATCCTTACACCATGCCGCCTCACTCCATTCCACAAAACCAGTCAGGCCACACATAAGATTGAATTACTCTTTTATCAAAAAAGCTCTAGACACAGCTCCTGTGAAGACACAAACATCAAGGGAGTTTGAGAGTTCAATAAGGTCAAAAATCGTTCGTTGTCTCTTCTCCAAAATAGCCTGGATCAGTTTCGGATGGTTGAAAGCTTGATGGAAGGTGAGTTCCAGAGTGGGGAAACCCGGAAATATGAGTTTAACACCTACCTAGTTACAGAACTAAAAGGTAATCGCACCTTGGACGACGATCCAACGGGAATGAATTTCCACCATTGGGATGTGAAGTTGCACTGAAGAGGAAACCAACCTTTTATTTCATAAATAACAAAGGTTACAAAATACCCCTTCCACACCTCTCTTTCTTTCTCACATATAACTCTCAAGGTACTCATAATGAAAAGATCTCTCTTGGATTAGAACGGATGAATGAATGAAGATATCCAAGGCCTCCTTAAATAGCCATGGTGGGAGGTTTCAAGTTTGACACAACTCCCACCAATCCCCCCACCAACCTTGGACTTCAAACATGGTGGTAACCTACACCTTTGACAACTCTCATGGCTACCAAAGGAATAGTTGTTGCATATGTAGAATGTGCAGCATCCATGTTGGATGTCACGGGTTGGTGAGGTAGGTGCACCGACCACCTAGAAGGTAGCTGGAAAAATATTCCATCATAAATGGTTGTGTTTCATTTAGAATGTGAGTTTCAACATAGTCCTAGATCATCATTCAGGAGCAAAATCATGAACCTAATCTTGAAAATGAATCCAATCCCAAGATGGATCAAGAGGATGTTGCATCATTGGTTCATCCTCTATAAAACCCACACCACCATTTGAAAGAAAAGATGAAGGCCTTGACCCTGCAATACAAGTAGTAGAAGCAAGATTTAATGGTTTTCAAGTAGAATAATCAGTCATGCATGCACCCCGACGAGTCAAGGTTCTCCTCCCACCCCAGTGTTGACCTTCTTTCACCCTCCAAAAAATAAAACCCTAAATAAATTTCAGAGCCTCATCCTCTAGTTAATTTTTTGAAGAAAGAGAACCACATGATTCCAAAACTAATAGTTCAAAATTCTTCAGTTTTACGGTCGTCCACCAATGACGCCAAGGAAAACATGGCACCACAACCGCTTATGTTGCTGGATCTCAACCACATTATAGGGTCCTCTTTCCTGAGAAATTATCTGGCGATGGATGAGACCATGGCGATGAGCAGGATCTCCGTGATCGGTTTGGGGGCAGCGACGCAGTCGGAGCCCGAGGGTCCAGCGGTGGAGGCAATCATAAGAACGTTCAAGAAGCAGACACGGCATCAAGGAAAGATCATATTGAAAGTAGGATTCGAGTGTTCGTAAGGATTAAGCCGATGGGCAGGGAAGAGAAGGAGGCTGGTTCGAGGTGCTGTGTTAAAATCATGAACAGAAAATATTTTTATCTCACTGATTTCACTCATGAGAATTATTATTTGTGGCTCAAGAGGCTTCACGAGCGGCATTTCACCTTTGATGCTTCCTTTCCTGACTCCACAATGCAGCATGATGTTTATTCCATGTCGTGAGTTCAATATCTAATTGCTTCCTTGGATCCAGCTAGCTGGTTTAATCTATTTATTTATTCTTCGAATTGATGATGACTATTTGATAGGTTTGAAATTCAATTTGCGAAACAGAAGAGCTTGTGGGGGCAGTGTTGCAAGGTAGAAATGGTACTATCTTCTCTTATTGTGACACAGGGGCTGGGAAAACCTATACAATGTTGGGTATAGTGAAAAATCGTGGGGTGATGGTGTTGGATATCAAGGATCTATTCCACAAGTTTAGACAAAGAATCTTTGATGGGAACCATGCATTGCATCTATCCTATCTTTAAGTCTATAATGAAATTGTAAGGGGTTTGCTTTCCCCTGGAAAACCTATGGTCATTAGAGAGGATAAACAGGTCAAGTCTTTTGATTGGATGTTTACCTTGTTTGTTTTTTTCATATGTCTGTTATATTTTCTTTCTTCTTCCTACTACATTTTCTTTCTCCTCCTTTCAGGGGGTCGTGGCAGCAAGGATTAGTCAATACAGAGTGCGCTCTATAGATGAAGTATATTTCTTTCACTTCCGGATGAATGGTACCTGGTGTAACTTTCTTATTCTCAATATACAGGTAATGGCACTACTTCGGCAAGGAAACATAAACCGAACAACTGAACTGACTCGTTCCAATGAAAATTCTTCACAGTCCCATACTATTCTCCGGGTATTTTTGTGTGGTTTTAACCTTGTCAAACAGGACCTTGGTCTGGTCTCTTATTCTTTATTTTGTATGTTCATGTCATAGTTGAATATTATGTTAAGGATTCCTTAATGAACACCATCAAACAAGTAGGAAATCTTTCATTAATAGACATAGTTTGATCAGAGAGAGCTCTTGCAACTGATCAAAGAACACTTAGATTAGAAGAGGGTGCCAACATTAACCGGTCACTCCTTGGACTAAGCAGCTGCATCAATGCCCTTGTTGAGGGGAAAAAACACATCCTCTACCGCAATTCCAAGCTTACCTAGCTTTTGAAGGACTCGTTAGGGGGAGTGTGCAACACTATAATGATTGTCAATATCAGTCCAAGCAGTCTCTCATTTGGTGAGACACTGAATACCCTTCATTGGGCTGATAGAGCTAAGGAGATCTAGACCAAGGTCAGTGTTCATAACTCATTTTCCTTTTTTTCGTTATGTTCAATGAAAAATTGACTATTATTATTTTTTTAAAACAGTGTTTTATTGAATTGTGTAATTTATCCCATTTTTGAAATTAAAAGCACGCCATTACCTCTGTCTAGTCTATTCTGTTACATCAATGACATGCTTCTTCTCTCATGCGTTGTTATTCTCATTTAAATGAAACTTCTTGTATATAGAGTTTCATAAACCCCTTTAGGTAATCTTAGACAATTCCATCATATGGAAACATTACTCCTTGATAACATCATTATTAAGATCCATCTGAGCTTGATATATTCTTTTGTGTTCAATTCCATGATTTAGAAACTATTTTCTTCATCATTTGAATACAAACTACAAACACTATGAATTTAGACCTTGATTGTAAACTCTTTTATATTTACAACATTTGTAAAGTATACATTTGGTATCACATACATTTTAAAACTAAATAATTAATTTCTATAACATTGATACCTGACATGGACATTCTATGGAGTTTCATAAACCCCTTCAGGTATCTTAGACAATTCCATCATATGGAAACATTACTCCTTGATAACACCATTAGGTCTCAATGACATTCATCGACTGCTTGAATAAACATCATTGGACTTTCCAACTAAATTTTCCTTATTCCGGTTTGAAATTTTACCCGCTTGTATCATCGAGAAAACATTATAACCTATGACATCGCATTCCTAGATCATCTACCCTAAACACTTTGAGAAATTTTGGTAAACATTTATTAAACTCATTCACATTGTCAAAATATTTCTAACGGTGATAGCAGAATGAATTTCTTAATTGGAATAATCCTTATATGAAACATTTGGTCTCACCAAGTCATTAACATGCTCCATTTATGATTCTTGTAAGCATTTAGATTCCAAGTGTTGAACATCTTCAATGTTTGGTTACTCAGGAGGGGTTGCTTAACATATAGGATTTTACTTAAGAACTTTTCTTAAGTTACCAGTCTTAGGAGTTTCTTACATTAGTTATCATGTAAATAAGACATAACTATATATGGTATAAAACTACTTTCAATCATATCATATATGAATCTTGGATAGGTGAGTGGATAACTCTATCCAAATCCATTATGTAGATTCACTCAACTCGATTCCTCTTGTATCTTAACGGTTAAGGTTTTACAACTAAGTGTAACCTAAAGAAAATGCCAAAAACATGGCATCTAACGATTATGGTCACCTCATTACTTGTTTGTCTTATACGAGATAATCTAGGGGCCGGTTGGATGATTGAGGTCTTAACAAGTGTCATTTTTGAAGGAATCTAACACTTAATGCTTTAAAGGGAATTTAATTTCATCATATTATCTCATGTATTCTCTTTATGTATGCATGTTTCTAATAATTTAGTTTGGAATCTCTATTTCTGGCTTGTGTTACTGACCTAAATTAAAAGCCAACTATATTTATACACATCCAAGTGCATCTCATGCGTACATGAAACCCTTTCATGTAATGTATAAATCATAACTAACTTCCTAATTCAAGTTTATAACCTAGTACAAGCCAAGGTCAAGGTAGTAGAAAGCTAAATCATTTATCATATCTAGCATGTAACTCCTTATATGCAATTTAACAATTTAAACTAAAGCATGCACTATTCATAATATAAGCAATTTATAACTATAAATAATAAATGAGGGAATAAAATAAATAAACAATTTCATAAATAAAATACTATAAACACTATAATTTAGTAATTCATTATGGACAATCCATAATTAAATAAATATAAACAATTTATATTTATTCTCAATATAAACAGAATTATAAACACTATAATTTAATGATTCATTATAGACAATGCATAATTAAATAAATACATGCACTTTATATTATTCACAATATGAACTTTTTCATATTATTCATTATATAGCATTTAATTTAAATATATGATATTAAATAAAGTATAAACAATTTATATTCCAAATCTATTATGTAAACTATTTACATAATCCAAATATCACATATTAATTATTAATTAAACCTTGATCAAATCAATCATCAAAACTTCTTTTGATGTGGTTTAAATAATTTCTCAAATAAGGCTTTAATTTGAACAACTCAAATTAGATATTATGAACAATTCATAATATAAATATAAACTCTTACATTTTCACCTTATAATGTAATTTATAAACATTTTATAAATTAATCTTATAATTTATAAATAAACACTTTATTTATATATTAAGTCATGACATATAATTCGAAAAAAAAGTATTTTAATATTAACAATTAATATTATAGGATACTCAATAAATGCTTGAAAAACATTAAAAAAATTAATTATAAAAAATTTATAATTAATTAATTTTATAAACAACTTTATAAATAAATAAATATCCCATTTTACTTTTTCCATAATTTATAAACATTTTATAAATTATACAATTCAATTTATAATTGAATTTTAGACAAATCAAAAAAAAAAATTAAACATTATGCGTGATTAAAACCACCATAGATAGGTTGCATCATAATAAATAAAATTTATCTTGCACAGCTGGCGATGTAGGATTAACTCGCTGCAAAACCTCTTGTGTGAGATTACTTCATGAAGCGGATTATGATAAGCCCTTACATAGGAATAACACGGAGTATTTAGGCCTTGTGTAATATTAACTAGATTGGCCTGCCCAATATTAACTCAGTGTACAATTGCATGAGATCATTCCTACAAAGCGGCCTTATGATAAGCATGTGCGTAACATTTACACGATGCATTGCGTGAGATTAACCCATAGAAGCGGCTTATGATAGGAACAATGTGTAAGATCAATTTGTATATGTAAGATTAATATGTCTCAAGGGGACCAAAGTAGGGTGAGTACGCATTTACATGGTGCATTGCGTGAGATTAACTCGCAAAAGTGGCTTACGACCAATGCGTAAGATTAATCTGTATCTGTAAGATTAATATGGTGCGAGGCGAGCTAGGAAACCAATAGGGGATTAACTTGTGTTGGCCCACATGACCTAGCACGCAGTGGTCTATGTAGGAATAACCATCCCTAATCTCACGCGGCACAAGGAGTTGTGTAAGCTGACATGTGATTAAAACCACTATAGATAGGTTGTGTAGGAAAAAAAATTAATCTCACGCAACTAGCATTGTGAGCTGCGTAGGATTAACTCGATGAAAAAAACTTTTTCATGAGATTAACTTCATGAAGCGACTTACAATAAGCCCTTACATAGGAATAATGCAGCGTATTCGGGGCTTGTGTAATACTATAACTAGATTGTCCTATGTAACATTAACTCATTGCATAGAGACTTTGCCTAAGATTGATCCTACAAAGTGGCCTTATCATAAGCATGTATGTAACATTTACACAGTGCATTGCATGAGATTAACCTACAGAAGTGGCTTACGATAAGGGAAATGCATAAGATTAATTTTTCATGAGGAGACGTAGGGTGAGTACGGGAACTTGTGTAGGGTGAGTGGGCGTGCTAGGAAACCAACATAGGATAACTTGTGTTGACCCACATGAGATTAAACCTAACACGCGGTGGTCTATACAAGAAAAACGAGCCATAATCTCACGCAGCAAAGGGAGTTGCGTAAGCAGGCATGTTGTATTAATCAGGTGTAGGGAATTATTATTTACAATATCCAATGTATCGTATATAGGATGTGTTATGCTCTATTTTTGCAACAGGCACTCGAAAATTCATTTCAAACAAGATTTCATTGAACTGAAAATGGAAAACCTGTTGTGCACCTTAGACCGATGTTGCCGCTACTCCATCTTCATTATGTGTGTGATGAAGAACACAAAAGAGGCAGGCAAAAAACATCTTTCCTCCGTGGTTGAGATGAATCATCCATCAAGGACACTCCTTGAGGGATTAAGCAAGATATGTCACCAGCTTTGTCATGAATACTGAAAGCAAGGTGGATCGTTTTTTTAGCGGACTAAAGTCGATTCTATGAAAAGTGTTGACGATTCGTGACTTCGACAGTTATGAATGGATTATTCATTGTGCCCTCGAGGTTGAAATGGAGATCAGAGACTCTCAATAGTCTCGTGGGCCCGGTGAAAAAAAGTGGAAAATGAAGTCTAATAGGGTGGTTTGGAAAATAAATCTCATGATGGAAAGAAGATCGAACATCCCACGTGTCAAAATTGTGGGAAGAAGCATCCTAGAAACTGTCTAAAGGGAACCATGAGTTGCTTCAAATGTGGAAAAATTGGACATCTAGCTAAAAATTACTAAAGGGATATAAAGAATCTCACTAATGTGGAAGAAGAAAGGAAGGTTCAGATCAATGCTCAGCCTGTAGTGCAGTGTTACAACTACAAGGAGCATGGGCATTATGTGAACAATTCTCTAAGTCAAGGGTTGTCGGAGGAAATCAACAACAACCTCCAAGGAAACAAGAAAGGGGTTATGTTATCACTACTATTGAGGTGGAATCAGACAATGATGTGGTGACAGGTACGCTAGCTATTCATTCAAGAATAGCGAACGTACTATTTGATTCTGGTTTTACGCATTCTTTCATATCATGCAAGTTTAGTAGAACTATTCAAACACCACCTTAAAATTTAGAGTTTGAGTTATCTATGAGAATAGCGAATGGGGCAATTATTGCATCCAAAGTATATAACTCCTCCCCGGTTAACGTTTGTGGACTGAACCTCCCAGCAAATCTCATCATACTTACTTTAGTGGAGTTTGATGTTATCTTGGGCATTGATTGGCTATCTTTATACAAAGCCAACATCAATTGTTGGGAAAAGGAGATCACTCTTCACATCCCGAAGCAACCTCCAATTCTTTACAAGTATAAGGAGAAAGATGAATCTCCTTCAGAATCACCATCTCAAGTGTGGATAATGTTGCCTTTTGAGCAAGCATATCTTGCTCAAATGATTGAGACAAAGGATATGATACTGCTCGAAGACATGTCTCAAAGACACCTTATAGAATAGTCATCGTAGAGCTGGAAGAGTTGAAGAAGCAGTTACAGGAGAATCTGGAAAAGAGTTTTATACGCCCGAGTACTTCACCATGAGGTGTGTCGGTCCTCTTCATCAAGAAGAATGATGGATCAATGCGCCTCTGCATTGATCATCATGAGCTCAATAAAATCACGATAAAGAAAAAGTATCCCCAGCCACGGATAGATGACTTGTTCGATCAGCTTCATGGACCCAGTTATTTCTCTAAGGTGGACCTTCGGTCAGGATATCACCAATTAAAGGTGGGGAAGGAAGATATTCTCAAAACTGCCTTCTAAACGAGGTATGGACACTATGAGTTCATAATGATGCCCTTCGGACTCACTAATACTCTAGCAATATTCATGGATTTAATAAATAGAGATTTTAAAGATTACCTCGACAAATTTGTGATAGTCTTTATTGATGATATTCTGAAATATTCCAAGAGCAAGGAGGAACATGAGGAGCATTTGAATACTACGCTAAAGACTTTACAAAGGGAGAAATTTTATGCAAAGTACAGTAAATATGAGTTCTGGATGGAGGAAGTATCGTTCTTGGGGCATGTTATCACCAGTAAAGGGATGCTTGTGGACCCTTCCAAGACAAAGGCAATCGAAGAGTGGTCCAGGCCAACATCTGTAACGGAGACCCATAGCTTCCTTAGTCTAGCTGGGTATTATCGACGATTTGTGAAGAAATTCTCACGATTGTCAAACCCAATAACCAAGCTGACATGAAAGGGGGTGAAGTTTGTCTGGACTCAAGAATGTGAGGAAAGATTTAAGGAGCTCAAAAAGAGGCTTATCACTATGTCAGTACTCACACTCCCGACAAGTGGAGAACTCTTTGTGGTGTACAACGATGCTTCAAAGAAGGGTTTAGGTTGTGTGCTGATGTAAAATGATAAAGTGATAGTCTACGCCTCAAGGCAGCTGAAAATACATGAGCAAAACTATCCCACACATGATCTGGAGTTGGCGGCTATGATCTTTGCGTTGAAAATCTGGAGGCATTATCTATATGGGGAGAAGTGTGAGATATATACTGATCACAAGAATCTTAAATATATATTCACATAGAAAGAGCTTAATATGCGTCAGTGAAAATGGTTAGAGCTCATCAAGGATTATGATTGTTCAATCCACTACCATCCTGATAAGGCAAATAAGGTGGTGGATGCTCTAAATAGAAAGGATCATGCATCTTTATCAATGATGAGAATTGAAAAGGATTCAATCTTCTTAGATTTACAGAGGATGAAAATGGGAATCATTAAGGGAGGAACATCATCAATCCTTTCTCAAATGATTGTTCAACCATCCCTCATGGAGAAAATAAAGGATGCTCAAAGAAAAGATGTGAAAATTCAGAAAAGGGTGGAAGCTATTAGAAATGGGAAATCCTATGAGTTCAATATTGACGAGGAATGAGTTGTAAGATTTAAGTCACGATTATGTGTATCATCCGATCCACAAATAAAGAAGGAGCTTTTGAATGACGTGCATAGCTCAACCTTCTCTATTCACCCAGTGAGCACAAAGATGTATCAAGATATCAGAGAGAACTTTTAGTGGGACAATATGAAGAAGGAGATTGTTGAGTATACATCAAAGTGTCTAGTATGTCAGCAAGTTAAGGCTGAAAGGAAAAGGTCTGAGGGGATGATGCAACTGTTACCCATACCAACATGGAAGTGGGAGAACATCATCATGGACTTTGTCACTGGACTTCCAATGACATCCATAGGAAACAATGTTATATGGGTCATTGTGGATCGTCTTACAAAGACAGCTCATTTTATCGTAATTCGAGAAGATTTCTCACTGGATCAACTTGCACAGATATATATCAAAGAGGTGGTAAGGCTGCATGGAGTACCACTATCTATTATATCTAATAGAGATCTGAGATTCACCTCAAAGTTCTGGAAAAGTTTTCAACATGCTCTAAGCACTGAATTAAACTTCAGTACGGCCTATCATCCTTAAACTGATGGTCAATCTGAGCGAACTATTTAAACACTGGAAAACATGTTGAGAGTGTGTTCTATGGACTTCAAAAGTTGATGGGATCAACATCTTCCACTGGTCGAATTCTCCTACAACAATAGTTTCACTCCAGCATCTGAATGGCGTCATATGAAGCCCTTTATGAGAAAAGATGCAGAACACTGACATGTTGGGATGAAGTCGGTGAGCGTAAGCTGCAAGGACCTGAAATGGTCGAAGAAATTGTGAAGAAGGTGAAAATCATTTAGCAGCACATCAAGGCAGCCCAAAGTCGACAGAAGAGTTGTACAAACAATCATCGACGTGACCTTGAGTTCAAAGTTGGAGACATAGTATTGCTCTGAATATCTCCACGGAAGAAGGTCGTGAGGTTTGGGAAGAAATGAAAGCTAAGTCCCAGATACATCAACTCTTTCAAGATTCTTGATCGTGTTGGAGTTGTGGTCTATCGGCTAGCACTTCCACATACCATGTCTAAAGTACATGATGTTTTCCATGTATCTCTCTTAAAAAGTACATATCAGACCCTTCACATGTATTTTCTTCAGAGGTATTGTCGTTGGAGAATGATTTTTCTTACGAGGAGCAGCAAGTGAAGATCTTGGATCGTAGAGATAAAGTTTTACGTAACAAGACTACTCACCTTGTTAAAATACTATAACGGAACCATAAGTACGAAGAGACAACATGGGAACTGAAGGAGGCAATGAAGGAAAAGTACCCACACCCGTTTACGGCTTGGAATGTAAACCAAAATTTCAAGGGCGAAATTTCATAAGGGGTGAGAATGTAACGACCCAATGTTTTATCAATGAAATTTTCTTCTTATAATTATGTCTTATAATATAATCATATAAGATTACATATGGAACACAATACAAACCTTATAAATGAAGAATGAGTAAAATAAAAGGTATCTCTAGAAGTTAAGGAACGTATACTGATGAAATAGTAGCTTGACCTTTGGAATAGAAATGTAACCCTTATGAATAGTAAACCGGCAAATGTAATAGTAACCTCACCAATGGAATCATAAATAAAATTTATTAATCTTATAAGTGACAATATGGTATAATTATATCATAGTATAAGTAAATAGATATTTTAAAAATTATTAATAAAGTGTTGGTATTTTTGTAAGTCATGTATATTAAATTACAATTTTTTGATTAATTTAATTAATTAAAAGAAAATTTATTTTCATAAAATGTATTCATAAATAAGTATTTTGATGACTTATGATTATAAGATAATTTTATTACACCTTAAGTAATTTTTAAAGTGTTAGAAAAGCAATTTTAATTTTAAAATTTGTATTTTTTTCAAGTAAATTATGATTTTAATTAAAAATTAAATTTCTCATATTTAGAAAATTATTTTCATAAAATGGAGTTCATTATTTAATTCTACACATCGAAAAATGGTTGGGGTGAATTTTTGGGATTTTTTTAAAATACTTGAATTTTGTGAATAGTAAAATACGATAATTTACGATAAATGCTAAAAAAATGATTTTTTGCATTATACTTGAGTCATGAATGATGTAAATGGTCATTGGTTCGAACTCACATGCTCTCTTTACTATTTTTTCTTTCTTTTTCTTTCCTCGCCTCCTTTCATTCAAATGTTATGATAACTTCAATACCTTACATGTACTGGAATATTGTTATGATAATAGAATAATTCATCATCTCTCATTTCTCCTCCTTTTATACTAGAAATGAAAACACCATCTGAGATGTGTTAATTTATCACATTCAAGGACAACGAGTTTTCAATTTCTATTATGGTCTTCAATTCTGGTCATGAAACCATTTTGATGGTTGAACCATACTATAATATATGTATTGTGTCTAATTTAAGGTTCTGGAATCTTTTATACACATGATATTAATTTATAAAGCAAAATGTGTTCGTTGTGAATAAAAATCATCAATTAACGAAAACGGATATCATTAAAATTTTATATAATGATTCATCTTCACTCCAAATAACCAAATGAATTTTATAACCATGTAATCTTCTAGATGTTCACTAATAACATATAACTTCAATTCTAGACAACCATTCTCATCTTAAATGTTTATCCTCACATATATATAAGTAAACCAATCATGAAAATCAAAGAAACAAACGCTCTCAAATAATGAAATTGAACCTCTTTACTCATCAAAAAAGTCATGAATGAATTTAATAAAACTATACTAAATCAATTACATGAATAAGAGGTTCTAGAAATACTAATTAATGAATGTAATTTGATTATCCATAACATTAAGATCAAGTGAAGAACATTTTCGGACTTAAGGTAAGAGATTCTATCTGAACCTTCATTATTCCTTCGGATTGTTCTTTCTTTTTACTCAAATGAAGTTATCTGTTGTTCCCTTCTCAAAACTCCCAGATAAGCAAACCTGTTAAGAGAACTTCTCAAAATCTTACTCAATTTCAAGTGCACTCTATCAACTATTTTAAGCCACCATTGTTTTTATAAAATCAGTCTTTTATGTGTAAAAGGCTTTGGTCGCTATACGCCTACACGAGTCTCAATCCTTTTTAAAAAAAAAAGAACAAAAATCTATTGATAAATCATCCATCATCAATAAAACATTTACCAGTCTAAATTTTTTTGTATATTGTGAGATCCAATACGATATTAAATATTTTTTTGGAACCATGCATATTGTACTGGTTGACATGCACCTATCATGCAAAACAATATGGCCCAAGGTATCGGCTTTGGCCTATGACCAAGTTGACCCATATTCCCATCTCTAAAAGATTCGCCCAACTTATAAGGATTGGGGCTTATCCGATGAATTTTTCTAGTGTGGGCCCAACCTAAAATGGCCCAATGCTTCCCCAAAGTTGGGTGAATCATCCATCATCAATAAAATATTTATCACAAAATCTAAAAAAAATGTATATTGGGAGATCCAATACAATATTAAATGTTTTTAATTTATCAACAAATATGTATCCATGGAAGTCACAAAAAATAATCTACCCTTGGTAGATGGATAACTTTTGAAAATTTTAAAACTAAAACTAAAAATGATTTAAACTAAATTTAATTAACATATAAATAGACATAGCACAAAACATACATTGAAAAAATAAATGGCATTTTGAGTAATTTTATACAAAATACAAGCAACTAACAAAACATATAGATATATGGATATATAGATATATAATTATGGACTTCAAAATATTATATTTGTTTTGGGCTATAATTTTAATATAACACAGAACAAGCCTTTTGTATAATTTGTAATAGGGTTAATATTTTAAAAAATTATATTTATTTATTTAAATGTTTCAAGCTAAATTTTGCTCTGTTTATAATAAATAAATATTAAAAAATAGTACAGATCTGCCTGGCCCGAAAGCATTGGGTAATGGCAATGCTTATTTGAATCAGTGACCTCAGCATACATGAGGCAGAAGGCAAACTCCATGCATACAGACCAAGCGCAACAAAACTCCCAAAACTCCCATTTGTTAATATGTTAGAACACAGCCTATCAAAGATGAGTTCATTACACTAAATCTAGAAATCATTACGCTAAATCTAAAAAATTAAAGGCTCAAATCAGAAACCACCTATTCCATTCATGGATAGCAAGAGCATGAGATGAGTTCATTACACTAAATCTAGAAATCATTACGCTAAATCTAGAAAAATAAAAGAATCAAATCAGAAACCACCTATTCCATTCATGGATAGCAAGAGCATCATTACCAGCCTGGAAATAATCTTCTTGTACCATGTCTGAGCTGAATTCTGATGATCCTCTTCTTCTTCCTCCTTTTAGATGCTCCTCGTTTTATTACTTCCAAAGTCTGAGCTTTGGTCGGGCAAAACCTGGCTGAATTATGCAATTGATGATAAGATAATGTGTGGTCCAAACCATAATGTAAACCAGATCAAAAACTCAAAAGTGCATTTTAGATGAAATTTACCTGAAGCATGGAAGGAACCTGTGCACCCTCCACATGAGTTTTAGTCTTTCTTCCATTTAACGTGACAGCGGGGCTGTTGGCTGTCGTTATGTCCCAAAAGCTGTGTTTTTTAGCTGTCGGGGCTGGAGACAGGAACCAGTGGGCTGGGCTCTTCAGCTCACCAATGCTGGTTCATTTTGGCATCATATGAGACCTTGTCACCACCCTCTTTACCGTTTCTCCTACCATTTGTGATGACAGTGTCATTCCCTTCTTCGAGACTTCGCACGAATATACTCATCCTTCTGCTTGAGCTGCAACCCATGCTCTCTCTTCCGCTTCTGCATATCCTCCTCCAACTCATTTATGGTTTGTCGAAGCACTTTTGCGATCTCCTCAATGTGCCTTCTCTTGGAGTCCGGCGTGAAGCAATTGCTGCCAAATAAGCTGGACTTGTGCTTATCCCTTAGTAGAAGAGGGCGGAGGAGTCAAAAAAGCAGTCACAGCAGAAGGGGCGGGAGAGGAGCCATTTGCTGCCATGGATTGAGCTTGCACCGTCAATAGCTTCTGCTGCAGCCGTGCGAGTTGCACTCACAATTCACGATTTCTGCACTTCCAGCAACAGCTTGGACTCACAATTCACGATTCTCCTTCTGCACTTCCAGCAACAGCTTAGCCTGATCGGTCTCTGATTCGGGCATGTTAAGTATTTCCTCATTCGCAGTCTCAGACACCTGCATTTTTATAACTTGCATAAATGGAAGAACATGAGAATGATGGCGAAGTATTTGAGATTGAGATTATTGCATGGCTTGCTGAGCCCCCGAAATAACAGTAGTATCTATTTAGTTTCAGACACCTGCATGTTTATAACTTGCATAAATGGAAGAACTTGAGAACGATGGCAAAGTAATTGAGATTGAGATTATTACATGGATAACTGAGCACCCGAAATAACCATAGCTTCTATTTAGTTCATCCCAAACAGACCATCTTTTTTAATTTTAACAAGGATTTTGATGGGAAAATAATTGAGATTGAGATTGAAGTGAATTATCCAATAAAAACAAAAAAAAAATGCCTTGCATTCGGGTTACTGAGCCCCCAAAATAACCATAGCTTCTATTTAGTCCATCCCAAACCGACCATCTTTTTGAATTCTAACAAGGATTTGGGGCATGGATTTGCTTAACGGCTAATGTAAAAACAACTTCAGAAAGATAGAAAAATAATTGAGATAGAGATTCCAGTGAATTGTTCAATAAAAACATAAAAATGGTTTATGTTTGGGTTACTGAGCCCTGAAATAACAAGGATTTGGGGCATGAATTTTTTAAATGGTTAGTGCAAAAGGAACTTGAGAATGATGAGAAAAAAATTGGGACTGGTATTGCAGTGAATTTTTCAACAAAATATATAAATGACTTATGTTTGAGTTAATGGACCCCTAAAAGGGTTATAGGCAGATGATGTGAGACTATCAAATGCTGGGAGCTCAGTCCATCCCTCACCATCTTCTTTTTGAATTTTCACAAGGATTTGGGGGGCACCCCCCTTCAATAATATACAATAGAAACTGACAGGATCATTCTCCTAGACCACAGAAGAAACGGTCAGGATCATTCTCCTAGACCACAGCTTATCAAGCCCAACACTTTCAATAATATACAATAAGTTTCATTTGCATGGGGAGAAGTCTGATCCAAAAGAGAAATTGCAGGGATCATTCTTCTAGCTCACGTCTTATCAAGTCCAATGCATAAGCCAAAAGGGGTTTCATTCTAAAACCAATTGGTGATAGAGTGACCCACCAAGCTTATATGTTAGGATTAAAATTTATATTTTACCAATGTAGGATTGGGTTTGCACCCACCAAAAACATAACATTGATGTAGTAGAATAGACTAGACTGAGGTATTTGTGAGCCGTAAAAGTCGGACAAATGGCGCAATGCAATACATTTTTATTGCAAACAATTTCAATTTTTCATCTACTATAACGAAAAGAAAAGTCAAATGAGTTATGATGGCTTATGCAATTCGGCATAACTTCCCTTTTCATTTATCCACAACATCTTTGGTTACTGAGCCCCCTTCTATTTAGTCCATTTCTAACCACCTTTTTGAATCTTAACAAGGATTTGGAGGCAATAATATACAAGAAGTTTCATTTAAAGGAGAAGAACAATGCATGAGAGAAGAAGCATGGCATTGATGTAGCAGAATAGACTGCAGAGGTAATGGCATGCTTTCAACTGCAAAAATGGGATAAATGACATAATTCAATAAAATGTCATTTCAAAAAAAAAACAAATTTTCATTGAACATAACGAAAAGAAAAGGAAAATGGGTTATGAACACTGACCTTGGTCCGGATCTCCTTGGCTCTATCAGCCCAATGAAGGGTATTCTGTGTCTCACCAAACGAAAGACTGCTTGGACTGATATTGGCAATCATTACAGCATTGCACACTCCCCCTAATGAATCCTTCAAAAGTTGGGTAAGCTTGGAATTGCAATAGGTGGTGTGTTTTTTGCCCTCAACAAGGGCATTGATGCAACTCTTACAAGGGCAAAAACACATCCCCTACCGCAATTCCAAGCTTACCCAACTTTTGAAGGACTCGTTAGGGGGAGTGTACAGCACTGTGATGATTACCAATATCAGTCCAAGCAGTATTTCGTTTGGTGAGACACAGAATACCCTTCATTGGGCTAATAGAGCCAAGGAGATCCGGACCAAGGTCAGTGTTCATAACGAAATCTCCTTGGCTCTATCAGCCCAATGAAGGGTATTTTGTGTCTCACCAAACGAGAGACTGCTTGGACTGACATTGGCAATCATTACAGTGCTGCACACTCCCCCCCCCCAATGAGTCCAAAAGTTGGGCAAACTTGGAATTGCGGTTGGGGGTGTGTGTTTTTCCCTCAACAAGGGCATTGATGCAGGTGCTTAGTGCAAGGAGTGACCGGTTAATGTTGGCACCCTCGACTGATCTAAGTGTTCTCTGATCAGTTGCAATAGCTCTCTCTGAGCCGGCTAGGTCTATCAATGAAAGCTTCCCTAATTGTTTGATGGTGTTCATTAAGGCAAGTAATATTCAACTACAACCTGAACATACAAAATAAAGAATAAGAGACCGGACCAAGGTCCTGTTTGACAAGGTTAAAACCACACAGCAATACCTGGAGAATAGCATGGGACCGTGAAGAAATTTCATTGGCACGGGTCGGTTCAGTTGTTCCGTTTAAGTTTCCTTGCTGAAGTAGTGCCATTACCTGTAGATTGAGAATAAGAAAGTTACACCAAGTACCATTCAGCCAGAAGAGCAAGAAATGTACTTCATCTGTAGAGTGTGCTCTGTATTGACTAAGCCCTGCTGCCACGATACCAGGAAAGGAGGAGAAAGAAAATGTTGCAGGAAGACAAAAGAAAATGTTGCAGACAGATGCAAAAAAACGAATCCTGCTTCCAATGCGCTCTTTCCTCGACGCTGTGTCTGCTTCTTGAACGTTCTTATGGTTGCCTCCACCGCCGAACCCTCAGGGCTCCAAGAGCCTGCTCATCACCGCGGCAAGAGGACCCTACAATGCGGTTGGGAGCCAGCGGCAAAAGCCGTTGTGGTGCCATGTTTTCCTTGGCGACGTCTGCGGGCGAAGAATTTGGAACTGTTAGTTTAGGAATCGCGTGGTTCTCTTCCTTCAACACATTAACCGGAGGATGAGGGTCTGAAATTTCTTTAGGGCTTCCTTTTTTGGAGGGCGCAAGAAGGTCGACGCTGGGGTAGGAGGAGAACCTTCACTCGTCGGGGTGCAAGCAGGACTGATTATTCTTCTTGGCAACCATTAAAGCTTGCTTCTGTTGCTCGTACTGCAGGGTCAAGGCCTCCATCTTTTCTTTCAAACGGTGGTGTGGGTTTCGCAGAGGATGAACCAACGACGCAGCATCCTCTGGATCCGTCCCGGGCCTGGCTTCATTTTCAAGATTAGGTCCGTGCTTTTGCTCCTGAACGGCGATCTAGGACCGAGTGGAAACTGACATTCTAAATGCAGCCAATCATGCCTAGGTATGAGACTGGTGGAAACGTCAGAATCTTGGCAGAAAATGGGTAGAAAAAAGCAAGAACCGTAGGAGAAACCTGCGAAGAATACAAATCAGACCTGCATTTTAGCTGAATCTCAAACACCAAGCATGCCCAGAAGCCTTCTTCTAATCGCTTCCCATAGGGAAACGCCGCCGTGTGTAAAATGGGAGGATCGAAATACCAAGCGAGGTTAGAATTAGAGGATATATTTTCTAGTAAATTTTATGAAATAAGAGTGAACGGTCCTTCATATTTTTTTAAATAATAAATATTACTAAACATATATATATATATATATATATAAAGAGATATCTATTTAAATATTAAAATAAATATTAATAAAAAGTAATAAATATTAGTTAAATATTAATAAATACTAATTAAATATAAATAAATATTAATTAAAAATCATCATATTAATAAAATATCAATGAAGATTAATTAAATATTTATAAATATTAAAAAATATTCATTAATATTAATAATACAAATAAATATTGATTAAATATTACATAAATATTCCTAAATATTAATTCAATATTAATGAATATAAACAAATGTAAATAAATATTAATAAATAGTAAAAAATAGTAATAAAATATTGATAAATATTAATTACTTGTTCACAAATATTAATTAAATATTCATAAATGCTAAAAAAATATTAATAAATACTAATAAATATTCATAAATATTAATTAAATACCAATCAAATGTTAATAAATATTAATTTCATAAAAAGTAATAAAATTTTATTAAATATTCATAAATACTCATAAATACAAATAAATATTAATAAATATAAATATATATAAATAAATATTAATACATATTAATTAAATAATCAAAAATATAAATAAAATACTAGCAAATATTAATAAATAGCAACAAAATTTATTTCAACATTTATAAATATTAATTAAAAATTAATAAACATTAATAAACATTAAATAAATATTAAATAAATTTTAATAATTTATTTAACAGGTTGAGGGTCATGCCCTCTATTATTAAGAATATAAATACAAATTAAATATTGATGAATATAAATCAATGTTAATTAAATATTAATAAAAGTTAAATAAATATTAATATATGTTAATAATTATTAATAAACAATTGATTTCCATTAAATAAATATTCATAAATATTAATAAGTTTTATTAAATATAAGTAAATATTGATATTTATGAATATTTACAAACATTTAGTAATATTTAGTAATATTTATTGACATTTATGAATATGTATGGATATTTAATTGATATCTAGTCACATTTAATAATATTTATTCAGTATTTACTAATATTTGTTAATATTTAATTAATATTTATTAGTATTTATTTAATGTTTTTTAATATTTATTAATTTTTAATTAATATTTATAAATATTTATAAATATTGAAAATTATTTCATTATAATTTATTAATATTTAGTAGTATTTCATTTATATTTATTGATATTTATTGGAATTTATTCGCATTTAATTAATATTTATTAGTATTTATGAATGTGTAATTAAATTTTATTACTTTTTTTTGTGAAAATTTGATTAATATTTATGAGTATATATTTAATATTAATTAAGATTTGTTAATATTTACTGGTATTTACTAAGGGTGTAATTTTGGCTCGAATGCCCGACAGGCCCGGCCCGGAAGCCCGAGCGGCCCGGCCCGGCAAAGCCCGCGTCGGGCCAGGCCGGGTTCGGGCCGTAGGTTCATCGGGTCGGGCATGGGCCTATCCACGAAGGCTCACGGGCCAGGCTGGGTCGGCCCGAAAAAGCCCAGCCCGCTGGCCCGTGCGAAGCCCAGCTGCTGTAATAAAAATAACGAGAAACTGCTGGTAGGGAGATTCGATCCCCCTACCTCAAGCTTCCAAGGCACCGCCTGGACCATATGTATATATATATATATATATCATTATATATTAACAAAAAATAATATATATATATTATATATTTAATAATGTGTATATATATATACATATAACTATAATGTGTGTGTGTGTGTGTGTGTGTGTACAACGATATATAATTATGTATATACATATAATAATGTATATATATAAACAAAGTCATTAATAATATATATCAATTAAGTGTGTCTTTTAAAAATCCATTAATATATATGTATATATATAAATGATTTAATATAATATATATATAAACAAAGCTATTGATATATATATATATATATATATATATCAATGATTTAATATTATATATATATATAATAACTTGTTGTATATTAATAAAAGAAATAACACATTCACCTAATGATGTTCGTGCACGTCTCGTAACCTCATTAATTTTTTTAAGTATGTTGCAACTTGCATATATTTTATATAATATACATTTATAAATTTATTTAGAAAAAAAAAATTAACCACCCACTGCAGTGCACCACCCAACCCCTAATTATTATTTTTACAATTTTCTCATATTACATATATATATATCAATAATTTAACATTATATATATGTAATAACTTACTATATATTAAAAAAATAACACACTCACTCAATGATGTTCGCGCGCACCCCCCAACGTCATTAGTTTTTTTAAAATATGATAAGACTTGCATATTATATATATATATATAAACAAACCCATTAATAATATATATATCAATGATATGATAATATATATATATATATAAACAAAGCCATTAATAATATATATATATATATAAAGCTGTTAATAATATATATCAATTAAGTGTGGCTTTTAAAAATCCATTAATAATATATATGTTTGTGTGTGTGTCAATGATTTAATATTATATATATAATAACTTATTTTATATTAACAAAAAAATAACACACTCACCTAATGATGTTCGTGCACATCCTCCAACCTCATTAATTTTTTTTAAAATATGTTGCAACTTCATATATTATATATAAATTTATTTTGAAAAAAAATTAACCCACCCATTGCGGCACACCCCCCAAACCCTAATTATTTTTTTACAATTTTCTAATATTATATATATATATAATAACTTATTATATATTAAGAAAAAAATAACTACTCACCCAATGATGTTCGTACACCCCCAACCTCATTATTATTTTTTAAATATGATGAAACTTGCATTTATTATATATAATATATATACATATATAAATCTATTCAGAAAAAAAATTTCTCACCCACTGCCGTGCACCCCCTAAGCCTGTAATTTCGGCCCGGACCGAATAGGATCAGGCCGGGCCGGACCTACCCTGCAAAAAAAATAAAAAATCGTTTAAAAAATGTTTTAAATTAAACTAACGCTTAAAAATAATTTTCATAAATAAGTTAAAAAAATAAATGTAAAAAAACGTTTTAAATAAATGATAAAAAACATTTAAATAACAACACTTTAAACTCACTACCCACTGCTGCGCACCCCCAATCCCTAATTATTATTTTTTTCAATTTGCACATAATATATATAAATTCATAGACATATATTGTAACATCCCATAAAAATAAAGAATATGACATTTTCATATTTAGTAATATTTTTGAATTAAATATTAGTTTTATTTTAAAGGGGATGTTATATTTAAGGGCGTACTTGACACACAACAATGAGTTTATTTGAAGTTTTATGTTGCAAACAATGCTGAGTCATACTGAAAAATAATAATATTGTAACACCCCAAGCTTCTACGGTACGTTTCCCTTTGAATAATGCGATAGCGTGTGTTGTACGCAACCTCGAGTTCTAACACACACCACAACTAATTAAACTAGCCGTTGTGAATAGTAATACCTAATTTTTGAAATTATATATATTTTATATTTGAAAATGGACTTCATTTTTGGACTCGGAATATCGAATTTAGCCTAAGGTGAAATTTTGGTACTTTTCGGATAACTTTCATATTTTGATGAATAGTGAAAATTACTAAATTTTAATTAAAAACAACTTTTTTAATCAAAATAATTAATAGTGATAAATTATGAATTTTAGTAGTTTTAAAGTATATTTAGAATATATTTTTACCATTTAATATAATGTTGGTCATTGGACATAATTTTACAATTAAACCGAACATAAACAAGTGTCAATCTTTTGATAGTTATTATCTCTTAAAAACACGCTTTTTGTTTTGACAGCGGGAATTGATTTTAAATTAATTTCTGCCACTTCTGTGTTTTGAATTTAGGAAAATGGATTCCATATTTGGAATCAGGATGTTCAAATTGCGTAAATAGGTAACTTTTATTTTTAGACATTTTGAATAATTACTGCGGTAAATATTTTATTTACCATGGTTAAGGGTAAATCCGGTAAATAAGGGTTAAAAAATAATAATATTATAATAATACTAAATTACCCTAAAAACGTGTCTTAACCCTATTGGTTGATAGATGGTCGACCATGGACATCTTTGTGTCAATTTTGGGACCCCATGGATCCACTTGTAAGTGATAATGACACTTTATTTTAATTTAGTTAAAATGAATACAAAAATGACACAAGCATATATCTTTTAGAACAACAATTTTTACATAGGGTTATATATGTTGGATTTTAGATTATAAATATTAATTAGAAAGCTAAAAAGATTTCCTACATAATGATATTTTATTTATAATTTTTAGACATTGAATAATTTATTTTATTTATGACACAATGATGATGCAGTAATTACTATAATAGTGAAAAATTAAAATAATTGATATTATAAATACCCAAATAATTATAATATGAAACTTTTAATGAATTAAACTAATTTTATATGATAATATGATATATTAGGATTGATTTAATTGACTTTGTTCGAAGTAATCAATCTGTTAGGAGTTTCAAAAAAATCAACTATTGAATAGTGTCAAAATTGACATAAAAGAGTTCTTAAAACAAATATTATATTATTAATTGATATTAAATTCCTAAAAATCTAAGGTTCGGCCAAGAGACTTATATTATGATAGGTTAATCATTAATGGACCACTTGGGGGTCGCTTGGATGTATATAGTAAGTTTATTAACCATATTATATAAAAATACAAAGAGACATTGTAAAAGTGAAACTAATTAACTTAAAGTTAATACTTAAAGATAAGGTTAATATAAGTACCCAAACCTGTCTAAATTCTATTGGATGAGTTGTTTTCGACCTATCCCCACCTCAACCTTTGAATAGTCAACTTTGGAGCCTTTAGAAACCGAATATGAATTTATTATAAATTAATATTTCTAGCTTTTCCAAAGGTGTCCCTCACCCCTCTTATAAAAGGGCACTCCTCCTTCTCATTTCTTCACACCTTCAAAGCCTTTTGGTTCGGCCAAACTCTGCCCAAATACTCTCCCAACATCCCTCACTACAACCTAGAGGCCTTAGTTTGATCAGAAAGCCAACCTAAGGAGCCCTTTTGATCAAATCAAAAGGAAGAACCCGAAGAAGAGGTAATGATTTCACCACCCTTTTCTAAGTTCATTTCTTCTTCCACTTCTTCTTCCTTTGTCCTTACCATTCTAAAATAATAACTCCAGTATCTCACATATACTGTGATGTTATTATAAGTATGGTACAACCATATTCAGTATTCTATCCACCCTTTGAATAACATGTCACCATACGTGCGTACGTACGGCTTACCGTCTCCACGTCGTGGTGTAATTGTTATTCAATATAATATTATTTGGATGGGTATAATAATGATGTGTAACTCATGTAAATAATAAATATAACATGTTAATGATTCTGTATATATGATATACCATTCATTTATATATTATTTTAATATCAAAAGAATGATATTGTCGCTCGTGCGTACGTACGGACTACCGTCTCCACGAACGCGATGAGATTCATTCTCCATCGTATCCATTCAAGTATAATTATCATTTTATGATTTAAAAATGATGTTTAAGGACTTGATATCATTCTGGATATGAATAAGATACAACAAACATGGCTTATGTAACAAAACATATAAAAGAAAATGAGTAAGTTAACACCCGAAACGATGATAATTCTAAGATATTATTAATAAATCAATGTATGATATCATATTAATATATATGATTCTTGTATAATTTAATAACAATTATTTCACCATTATATAGGAGGTTAACCTACCCCAACCAAGGAAAAGTACAAGGTAAGGGTTATTTCACAATCTCTTCATTATCCGAGGTTGTTTATATGTAATAATCTACTGGGATCTCTTTATCATCCACATCCATGTTTCTTAAAAATGTATTTCAAAACATTTTTACTATTTACAAGAATATGGGTTAAAGTCATTTATACCTTTTTTTGAATTTTTATAAGAGGTTTATAAAGGAATCTTTCCGTCGTTTTCAAAACAAGGTCCTTTTTAACCTTTTCGACAGAATTGAGGTAAGAATGTTTTTTTTAACTTATACGGCGGGTGCGGTTATTTTTCGCCGTTATTAAATCGTCGAAGCTTTCCATACAAGCTTATAAGAATATTTTCAAAGAAAATGTTTTATTTTATATGGATCTTAAATGATTTCAAAATAAAAGGAGATACTTCTTTAAAAAGAATTTTGATTTCATCTATGTCAACATCCTTTGATGGATTTTAAGATTATTTGAAGTTGATTTATTATGATACAAAACTTCTATATTGTATTGAAGTTTTTGTGATATGTTTGACTGTGGATGTGCTATTTTTATACCATTCATAGTTTATGGTGAAATTATTGACATTTCGTATGCTAGTTTTAATACGAATGTTTATGTTATGTTTAAACCTTTTCATATGGGAATGCATTGGACTTAATAAGTGACGGGTGGAGCCCGCTATAGCTCCTCGATGCATCGGTAGGTCTCATGAGACAAACTAGTGTCTTGGCACAAGGCCTTGACAAAATCTTATTTGTAGTCTTGGCACGAGGCCTTGGCTATGTGGTTATGATAGTCTGGCATTATGCATTCCAACATTATGAAAGTGGTTATTGATTTTTGCATGTGATTATTCGATTAGTAGAATATCCATGTGAATAAGTAAATGGAATTATTTCATTTTATTTATGCCATACTATGTTAAATGTTCAAGTTTAAAAGGCTTTTGTTTTAGTTATACATTGCCTTAAATGTTTATTTTTATTTATGAAAGTTTCCTCTATATTGTTATCCTTACTGGGCATTTGAGCTCACCCCTTTTCTATGTTTTATTTTTCCCAGGTAGTGAAGAAGTAAATTATGAATGACTTGCAGGGATATTATGAGGGGTTAATAGTGTGGATATGAAGACTTTGTTGTTGTAGTAGTTTTTCACTTTGAAATGTAATGTAAAACTTTATGATTATATCTAGTGTTTCCAAGGCTACTAAACCAACCGGTCTTTCGAGATTTGAGCTTTCTTGTGATCATGCCAATGTTATGTAATTAATGCACCGACTCTGGGCAGCTGGGGTCGGGGCGTTACAGTTGGTATCAGAGGAAGTTTAGTACAAACCTTGGAAGCTAGATTTAGATAAACTCTGATTAGAGCACATAGACCTAAGATGAACTTTGAGGATTAGTATAGAAGAACTTCCTAGAATTTTGGTATTGTAGAGACTTTGTGAGTTTTCCGAGCAATACATCCCTGTCTGGATACGAGCAGGTAGAGGCGGATCTGGCACAGATGTACCTAGGGGTAAAACCCGAAAACACCGCTTTGAGCTAGACTCGAACGGGAACTGGTGCACGACAACGGGCCTTGCTGCACTCTTGGTTACGACACTCCCGGGGGATATGCTTAGGATAACTCTCATTATCTTTACAAATCATTATGAAGGGTTTATGAGTATATACTTCCTCAAATAAAACATTTTTATGATTATGGATTATATCCATAAATAGTTCAATTTATGTTAAGTGTTTTATAAGTATGGGATTATGTATTTTGATTCATAAACTGATCTAGTTTATGCCATTGTTTAGAAATGGCGCCTAGTGGAAGAAATGGAAACCGTATCAATGCACGCACTCCATGTAGGGATTTCCCTCCTGCTCAAGATAATTATAGTGGGGCTGGTGATGCAACTGGTGCTGATCAGCTAATCACCATACTGGGACAACTTACTCAGGTTATGAATAATAACCTTACCCGTATGGAGCACCCTGATCCGCAGCGTGGAGGATCAATGTTAGATCGATTCATGAGGCAACAACCACCAACGTTCAATGGGAATACAAATCTCTTAGTAGCTGAGCAATGGATATTTTCCCTAGAGAAAATATTTCAGGCTTTGGGGAGCAGTGAAAGGGAAAAAGTTATCATGGCAGTTTACCGCCTCACTGGAGATGCTGATCAATGGTGGTCATTGATTCAAAATACGAAAGAAGATGATGAAGTGTCAAATATGGAGTGGAGGGAGTTCAAAGATCTGTTTTTAGAAAAATACTTTCCTCGCGACCATCGAGCAGATATGGAAAGACAATTTCTGAGTCTGAGACAAAAGGAGGATGAGAATGTCACAAAGTATGAGGCTAACTTTACAAGGTTAGCGAGGTACGCTGGTGATTATATTCGCAACCCAAGAAGTAAGATTGATCGTTTCTTTGATGGGTTAAAACCATTTCTCCGTCGAGCATTAGTCTCACAATCCTTTTCATCGTACGAAGACATTGTCTCATGTGCTATCAAGACCGAAAAGGAATTCTCTAAGTCTTATGACTTTAAAGCAAAGCAAGAGAAGAAGAGACCTGCTGATCAATCTGGGAATGGAAATAAGGGGAAGAAGGGAAAGGTTGAATATCCATCTTGTGGTAAGTGCGGGAAGAAACACCCCGGTGCTTGCCTGAAGGGAATGGGAGTCTGTTACAAGTGTGGTGAAAAAGGCCACCAAGCTCATGATTGCAAGGGGAAGAAGGAAGCTACCAACGTTCAGTGCTACAATTGCAGGGAGATGGGGCATTATGCAAATGCATGCCCTAAGCGTCAGGAGAACTTACCTCAGAAAAGGCCAAGGGATCAAGGCCAGGCTTATGCTATCACTACTGCAGAGGTAGAAGCTCCAAAGGACGTGGTGGCAGGTAATTTAATGGTTTCCTCAAGTTTAGCAAATGCATTATTTGATTCTGGATCATCGCATTGTTTCATATCTTCCCAGTTTGCTAAGAAAATTAGATATTTCCAATTTGATTTAATAAGGGAGTTGTCAGTTAAAACTCCTAAGGGAAGTATCGTTGCAACAAAGTTTTGTGAATCAGTCCCCATTAGAGCACATAAATTTTCTTTATCTGCTGATTTCATCGTCATACCTATGATTGAGTTTGATATAATCCTCGGTATGGACTGGCTTTCAGACTATGATGCGAAGATTTATTGTAAGAAGAAAGAGGTTACGATTCTTGATGATAATGATAAGGAACACCTTATTTTTAGAGCAGAATCGTCACCACCTAATTCTTATTTAGATCCACCCCCAGTAGCTCAACTTAATTCAATTATTGGGAAGGAAGAGAATGAAATAACTGTCGGTGAGGAAAGGAATGTTCAAATAGAGGATGTACCTATTGTGAAAGAATTTGTAGATGTATTTCCGGAAGATTTACCTGGACATCCTCCAGAACGAGAAGTTGAGTTTTCCATTGATTTGATTCCTGGATCAAGACCTATATCGAAGACCCCTTATAGAATGACCACTGTAGAGTTAGTCGAACTAAAGAAACAACTAGAGGAATTGAGTAATAAGGGATTTATTCGCCCTAGTGTTTCTCCATGGGGAGCCCTTGTTCTTTTTGTTAAAAAGAAAGATGGATCTATGAGGTTATGTATCGACTACAGGGAGATCAATGCTATAACGATAAAGAACAAGTATCCCCTACCTCGTATTGATGATTTATTTGACCAACTGCATGGAGCTCAATACTTTTCAAAGATTGACCTTCGATCTGGATACCATCAGTTGTGTGTGAAGAAGGAAGACATTCCGAAGACAGCATTTCGAACCAGGTACGGGCATTACGAGTTTACTGTAATGCCGTTTGGATTGACTAATGCACCCTCTGTATTCATGGATCTGATGAATAGAGTTTTCAAGGAGTATCTCGATGAATTTGTGGTGGTATTTATTGATGATATCTTGGTATACTCCAAAACCTACAAAGATCATGAAAATCACTTGCGCATTATCTTGAAGACTCTGAGGAGGCATGAATTATATGGAAAGTTTAGCAAGTGTGAATTCTGGCTTCAGGAGATTTCTTTTCTTGGCCATATTGTCTCTAAAGATGGAATCTCTGTTGATCCTTCTAAGACCAAGGCAATCCAAGAATGGCTAGCACCTACGAGTATAACTGAGGTACGTAGTTTTATTGGTTTGGCAGGTTATTATCGACGTTTCGTCCAGAATTTTGCCCGATTGGCTAACCCATTAACGAAGCTCACACGTAAAGGGGTTAAATTTGTTTGGACAAAAGAGTGTGAAGAATGTTTCGAAGAACTGAAGAGAAGATTAGTCAATGCTCCTATATTGACTCTACCATCGGGGAATGATGGGTTCGTTATTTATAGTGATGCATCAAAGAAAGGACTTGGCTGTGTCCTTATGCAGAATGATAGAGTTATTGCCTATGCATCACGACAGTTGAAAATTCATGAACAAAACTATCCTACTCATGATCTCGAATTAGCAGTAGTGATCTTTGCTTTGAAAATATGGAGGCACTACCTCTATGGTGAAAAATGTGAGATTTATACTGATCACAAGAGTTTGAAGTATATTTTCTCACAAAAAGAACTCAACATGAGGCAAAGGAGATGGCTTGAATTACTCAAGGATTATGATTGTACGATACACTACCACCCAGGGAAGGCAAACAAGGTGGCAGATGCTTTGAGTAGAAAAGACCATGGAGTTTTGAACAATATGAGAATTGAAAGGGATCCAATTTTCATGGAGCTAGTGAAGATGGACATGGGAATAACCAGGGAAGGTGAAACATCAATGCTTTTTCAAATGGTTGCCAAACCATCTTTACTAGAAAGGATTAAGAGTTCTCAGACTGATGATGAAGAATTCCAAAAGAAGATTAAAGCTGCGAATGATGGGAGATTGAGAGACTTTGCGTATGAAGGTGGAATTTTGAAATTCGGGAAGAGACTTTGTGTTCCCAATATACCAGATCTAAAAAGGGAATTGCTGGATGATGCTCATAGTTCCAATTTCTCTATACACCCTGGGAGCACCAAAATGTATAGAGATTTGAAGGAACATTTTTGGTGGGACAACATGAAGAGGGAGATTGCTGATTTTGTGTCAAGATGTATGGTTTGTCAACAAGTGAAAGCTGGAAGGCAACAGCCTGGAGGAGTCATGCAACCTCTTCCCATACCGGAGTGGAAATGGGACAATATTACGATGGACTTTGTCATGGGGCTACCAAAGACTCCTAGAAGGAATGATGCAATATGGGTTATTGTTGATCGTCTTACCAAGTCAGCACATTTTCTTGCTATAAGAGAAGATCTACCCCTGGAACGTCTAGCAAGACTATACATTAATGAAGTTTTGAGACTTCATGGAGTACCCCTATCGATTGTTTCTGATCGTGATCCCCGTTTTACTTCAAGATTTTGGAAAAGTCTTCAGAAATCCCTGGATACTGAACTTCATTTGAGCACTGCTTACCACCCTCAGACAGACGGACAATCAGAACAGACTATTCAGACCTTAGAAGACATGTTGAGATCTTGCTCACTTGATTTTCAGGGTATGTGAGATCAATATTTACCACTAGTAGAATTTTCCTATAACAATAGCTTCCATTCGAGTATTCAGATGGCACCATATGAAGCGTTATACGGAAAGAGATGTCGTACACCAACCTGTTGGGATGACGTTGGTGAAAGAAAACTTGTAGGCCCAGAACTGGTGGAGGAAACAGTGGAAAAGGTGAAGGTAATCCAAAATCACATTAAAGCAGCTCAAAGTAGGCAGAAGAGCTATGCCGATAATCGAAGGAAGGATTTGGAATTTCAAGTCGGTGATCATGTTTTCCTGAAGGTATCTCCGTGGAAGGGAGTCATACGTTTTGGTAAGAAAGGTAAATTGAGTCCCAGGTACATCGGACCTTTCGAAATTCTAGAACGAATTGGGGCTGTAGCTTACCGATTGGCAATGCCGCCAAGTCTCTCCAAAGTTCACGATGTGTTCCACGTATCTCTGTTGAGGAAATACATGCCTGACCCAACGCATGTACTCACCTATGAAGATTTAGAACTGGAACCCGATCTGTCTTATTGCGAAGAGCCCATCAAGATTCTTGATACGAGAGAACAAGTGCTGAGAAACCGGACGACGCGTCTGGTAAAAGTTTTGTGGAGGAATCATAAGATGGAAGAGGCAACGTGGGAACCCGAGGAACTTATGATGAAGAACCACCCGAGTCTTTTTATGCAGTAATACCCTAGAAATTGCGAGGACGCAATTATTTTAAGGAGGGGAGAATGTAACACCTCAAGCTTCTACGGTACGTTTCCCTTTGAATAATGCGATAGCGTGTGTTGTACGCAACCTCGAGTTCTAACACACACCACAACTAATTAAACTAGCCGTTGTGAATAGTAATACCTAATTTTTGAAATTATATATATTTTATATTTGAAAATGGACTTCATTTTTGGACTCGGAATATCGAATTTAGCCTAAGGTGAAATTTTGGTACTTTTCGGATAACTTTCATATTTTGATGAATAGTGAAAATTACTAAATTTTAATTAAAAACAACTTTTTTAATCAAAATAATTAATAGTGATAAATTATGAATTTTAGTAGTTTTAAAGTATATTTAGAATATATTTTTACCATTTAATATAATGTTGGTCATTGGACATAATTTTACAATTAAACCGAACATAAACAAGTGTCAATCTTTTGATAGTTATTATCTCTTAAAAACACGCTTTTTGTTTTGACAGCGGGAATTGATTTTAAATTAATTTCTGCCACTTCTGTGTTTTGAATTTAGGAAAATGGATTCCATATTTGGAATCAGGATGTTCAAATTGCGTAAATAGGTAACTTTTATTTTTAGACATTTTGAATAATTACTGCGGTAAATATTTTATTTACCATGGTTAAGGGTAAATCCGGTAAATAAGGGTTAAAAAATAATAATATTATAATAATACTAAATTACCCTAAAAACGTGTCTTAACCCTATTGGTTGATATATGGTCGACCATGGACATCTTTGTGTCAATTTTGGGACCCCATGGATCCACTTGTAAGTGATAATGACACTTTATTTTAATTTAGTTAAAATGAATACAAAAATGACACAAGCATATATCTTTTAGAACAACAATTTTTACATAGGGTTATATATGTTGGATTTTAGATTATAAATATTCATTAGAAAGATAAAAAGATTTACTACATAATGATATTTTATTTATAATTTTTAGACATTGAATAATTTATTTTATTTATGACACAATGATGATGCAGTAATTACTATAATAGTGAAAAATTAAAATAATTGATATTATAAATACCCAAATAATTATAATATGAAACTTTTAATGAATTAAACTAATTTTATATGATAATATGATATATTAGGATTGATTTAATTGACTTTGTTCGAAGTAATCAATCTGTTAGGAGTTTCAAAAAAATCAACTATTGAATAGTGTCAAAATTGACATAAAAGAGTTCTTAAAACAAATATTATATTATTAATTGATATTAAATTCCTAAAAATCTAAGGTTCGGCCAAGAGACTTATATTATGATAGGTTAATCATTAATGGACCACTTGGGGGTCGCTTGGATGTATATAGTAAGTTTATTAACCATATTATATAAAAATACAAAGAGACATTGTAAAAGTGAAACTAATTAACTTAAAGTTAATACTTAAAGATAAGGTTAATATAAGTACCCAAACCTGTCTAAATTCTATTGGATGAGTTGTTTTCGACCTATCCCCACCTCAACCTTTGAATAGTCAACTTTGGAGCCTTTAGAAACCGAATATGAATTTATTATAAATTAATATTTCTAGCTTTTCCAAAGGTGCCCCTCACCCCTCTTATAAAAGGGCACTCCTCCTTCTCATTTCTTCACACCTTCAAAGCCTTTTGGTTCGGCCAAACTCTGCCCAAATAATCTCCCAACATCCCTCACTACAACCTAGAGGCCTTAGTTTGATCAGAAAGCCAACCTAAGGAGCCCTTTTGATCAAATCAAAAGGAAGAACCCGAAGAAGAGGTAATGATTTCACCACCCTTTTCTAAGTTCATTTCTTCTTCCACTTCTTCTTCCTTTGTCCTTACCATTCTAAAATAATAACTCCAGTATCTCACATATACTGTGATGTTATTATAAGTATGGTACAACCATATTCAGTATTCTATCCACCCTTTGAATAACATGTCACCATACGTGCGTACGTACGGCTTACCGTCTCCACGTCGTGGTGTAATTGTTATTCAATATAATATTATTTGGATGGGTATAATAATGATGTGTAACTCATGTAAATAATAAATATAACATGTTAATGATTCTGTATATATGATATACCATTCATTTATATATTATTTTAATATCAAAAGAATGATATTGTCGCTCGTGCGTACGTACGGACTACCGTCTCCACGAACGCGATGAGATTCATTCTCCATCGTATCCATTCAAGTATAATTATAATTTTATGATTTAAAAATGATGTTTAAGGACTTGATATCATTCCGGATATGAATAAGATACAACAAACATGGCTTATGTAACAAAACATATAAAAGAAAATGAGTAAGTTAACACCCGAAACGATGATAATTCTAAGATATTATTAATAAATCAATGTATGATATCATATTAATATATATGATTCTTGTATAATTTAATAACAATTATTTCACCATTATACAGGAGGTTAACCTACCCCAACCAAGGAAAATTACAAGGTAAGGGTTATTTCACAATCTCTTCATTATCCGAGGTTGTTTATATGTAATAATCTACTGGGATCTCTTTATCATCCACATCCATGTTTCTTAAAAATGTATTTCAAAACATTTTTACTATTTACAAGAATATGGGTTAAAGTCATTTATACCTTTTTTTGAATTTTTATAAGAGGTTTATAAAGGAATCTTTCCGTCGTTTTCAAAACAAGGTCCTTTTTAACCTTTTCGACAGAATTGAGGTAAGAATGTTTTTTTTAACTTATACGGCGGGTGCGGTTATTTTTCGCCGTTATTAAATCGTCGAAGCTTTCCATACAAGCTTATAAGAATATTTTCAAAGAAAATGTTTTATTTTATATGGATCTTAAATGATTTCAAAATAAAAGGAGATACTTCTTTAAAAAGAATTTTGATTTCATCTATGTCAACATCCTTTGATGGATTTTAAGATTATTTGAAGTTGATTTATTATGATACAAAACTTCTATATTGTATTGAATTTTTTGTGATATGTTTGACTGTGGATGTGCTATTTTTATACCATTCATAGTTTATGGTGAAATTATTGACATTTCGTATGCTAGTTTTAATACGAATGTTTATGTTATGTTTAAACCTTTTCATATGGGAATGCATTGGACTTAATAAGTGACGGGTGGAGCCCGCTATAGCTCCTCGATGCATCGGTAGGTCTCATGAGACAAACTAGTGTCTTGGCACAAGGCCTTGACAAAATCTTATTTGTAGTCTTGGCACGAGGCCTTGGCTATGTGGTTATGATAGTCTGGCATTATGCATTCCAACATTATGAAAGTGGTTATTGATTTTTGCATGTGATTATTCGATTAGTAGAATATCCATGTGAATAAGTAAATGGCATTATTTCATTTTATTTATGCCATACTATGTTAAATGTTCAAGTTTAAAAGGCTTTTGTTTTAGTTATACATTGCCTTAAATGTTTATTTTTATTTATGAAAGTTTCCTCTATATTGTTATCCTTACTGGGCATTTGAGCTCACCCCTTTTCTATGTTTTATTTTTCCCAGGTAGTGAAGAAGTAAATTATGAATGACTTGCAGGGATATTATGAGGGGTTAATAGTGTGGATATGAAGACTTTGTTGTTGTAGTAGTTTTTCACTTTGAAATGTAATGTAAAACTTTATGATTATATCTAGTGTTTCCAAGGCTACTAAACCAATCGGTCTTTCGAGATTTGAGCTTTCTTGTGATCATGCCAATGTTATGTAATTAATGCACCGACTTTGGGCAGCTGGGGTCGGGGCGTTACAAATATAATATTATTATTTTAAACAGTAGTTAACGCCTAACTGCTGTAATGGAGGGAATGAACATAACTAACTACAATATGATTATAGATGTTTGTTAAATGTTTTTACATTTATCCAATAAATTCTAGAGCCTTAAAATAATAAATAATCTAATTTTAAGCATAAATACTCTAATATTCTTTAAAAGGTCGATTTACCGCCTTTTAATGGAGAACACTCTTTAAATCTAGTTTTGGTCACTTTTATATGTTCTATTTGACAAAATAAAATTATTCTTTAGATTTGGGACATCAAATTTTACTTTGGGTAAATTTTTGATATTTTTCTGATAAAATTCATTTTTTAATGAATAGTAAAAAATACTGTATTTTAATTCAAATCTACTTTTTAATCTAATTAATTTTTATGGTTAGATTATCTTTTTAATTGGTTTTAAAGTGTAATTAGATTATATTTTTACCATTTAATATAATGGTGGTCATTGAAATTAATTTCACTTTGAAATTGGACATAAACAAGTGTCAATCTTTTGATAGATATTGTTTCTTAAAAACACACTATTTGTTTTGACAACGGGAGTTAATTTTAAATTAATTAATGAAACTTCTAAGTTTTTAATTTTGTAAAATAGTCATCATTTTTAAATTCGGAATATTAAATATAGCTTAGGCTGAATTTTTGGTATTTTTCTAAAAACTTCAATTTTTGATGAACAGTGAAACCACTTAGTAGTAGTTAAAAAAACGACTTTTTCATTTAAATGAAATTTTACCGCTTTTTGAATTGAATTTCGAAAATCCGACATACATGGTTGTTATTAGTAAGTAAAATAAGATGAAAATAATTTTTGGTGAATAGTAACTTTTGACTTTTATTTACCACAGTTAAAGGTAAATAGTGTAATTCAAGGTAAAAAGAATATTATAATAATATAAAATTACCTTAACACTTGTCCTAACCTTATTGGTTGAGTTATGACCGACCATGGGTATCCGTGGGTCAATTTTGGGACCCCATGAAGCCACTTAAGAGTGATAATGACTCTTTATTTTAATTAACTTAAAGTAAATGCAAAAATGACATAAACAAATATCTTTTAGTAAATTAATTTTTACATGGGGTTATATAAGTTATCTTTTTGACTATAAATATTCATTGAAAGATAAAAAAATTTCCTACATCATGGTATTTGTTTTATAATTTTTAGACATCAAATAAATTAAATTATTTATGACACAAAAATGATGCAGTATTTACCTCATTAATAAATGATTTAAATAAATAAGATTATAAATATTAAAATAACATTCAAAACCTGTCCAATTCTTATTGGATGAATTTATTTCGACCATGAGTCGTCTTATATTTGATCTTAATGAGTTTTTTACTTTTAGAAACCGAAAAGCATTATATAATAAAATAATATTTTCACACTTTCTTAAAGAGCTCACCCCCCCTTATAAAAAGCTCTTACCTCTAACCCATTCCTCACACCTCTCAAGCCCCTTGGCTCGTCCAACCCCTGCCCAAATAATCTCTCAAGATCCTTCTATTCCACCTAGAAGCCTTACCTTAGGCAGAAGTCACTTTAAGAAGTCCTTTTGGTTCAAACCAAAGAGAGTTACCCAAATTAAAGGTAACAATTTATCTTAACTTCTTTTCTTTTATTTTACTTATCCAACCCCTAAACTCATTTTATTCATTTATTTTATGACAACACCAGTATCCTCAATATACTATGATGTTTTTATGAGAAAAATTTGAACTACACTTACACACACTTCCATCTAATGGGTAAATAACATAATGTTTTTGTGGATGACAAACTAACGCCTCACGAAGTGATGATTGTTCAATTATCTCCTACTGCCTCTCATGGTGGCCATTAAGATGACACTGTATTTATATATGATATATATTATGTTTATGTTTTCTCTATTCTTCTGTAATTTTTTTTACAAACATACCTTTATGCTTTTCAATATGTGTAAATACAATAATTTCATTTGAGGAAATGCGGACTACAGCCCCCTCAAGGTGATATGATTCATTTATGACATATATAGAACGTATAAAAGATGGATTTAATGAAATTATGTAACATATTTATCATATGATATTATACTATAATTATAATATACCTATGTATTGTTATGTTTTCATCCCTTTAAATATAAAATAGAAATGAAAGTAGCATTCATGCGTACGTACGACTTACCGTCTCCATGAACGGTGCGTTTCATTTCTTAACTCAAAATGATGTGGAATATTATAAATACATATAAACTAGATATATATGATATATATGATATCTGAATCATGAATATCATTCTGGAGATAATGGAATCTTGACCACATGAACAACTTGTGATTATAAGGTGTACATTTTTGACTCAAGTACCAAATATCGACAAAACAACCATTATTAACTTAAATGATTACATATTGTTTATAACATTGTAATAAGTGATATAAAAGGAATAATAAACTTGAAAAATGGTTCCTAATCAAGTATAAATTAACTTTAGTTTATTATTCATGAAGAACAAGGAACAGACAAGTCAAGTCGGACACGGGGTAAGAGATTTCTTATCTCACTTTCAATTCTGTGAGATTTCCATTGTTCGCCACTTATTTATTGCATGTGGTGTATTGTGTACTTCCATTTGATATATATTATCATGATTCTATTTATATTTATGGTATTATATGATTCATTTAAGAGTTATTAACTTTTGGTTATACAACTCGATTGATTACAACGTGGTAAGAGATTTTTATCTCACTTTTTATTCCCATGGGATTCATGCTATATTGCCACTATTTCCTTTTGTGTGGTTTATGTACTTCCCATGATTGTATTAATTGTGTAATATACTTAAATTTATGGGTATTTACATCTTCATTGTATGATCTGTCTTTCATGGGGTGTATGTTTCCTAAGTTACCAAATCGGTAAGGGAACCTTTCACCCTCCTCTTTTTAAAAGACTTCTTTTTGTTATGTCTTTTAATTTACATCTTATTATATTGGGATATGTTTTTCTATATCCTTATTACTGCAAATTTTATGTCCAAGTGATGAGATACCCTTTTTCTCTCATCAACTAATTTTCTGAATTTAGTGACGCCGTTAGGATATCAAATTTTTGTAAGAGAACTTTTTAACCCAATTTCCATTCCTTGGGTCAATCTTCTAATTCTTAATCATGTCATGCTATGATTATGTGTGTAATCATTGTTTATTTATTTATATTGTAAATTCCACTCCCCTTTGTGTGGATATACTTTTGATATACATAATCACTCCATTGATAAATTCTCAAGTCATCAATATGAACTTGATAAGAGTAATTTTAACTCAATTTCCATTCATTGAGTTAAACATCCAAGTCATTGGTTTTGTCTTAAAAAGAACATGTGTGAATTTCCTATGATTGATTTACACTGAATATCCAATCATATTTAGTGTATTTATATTTTTCACACATTACTATGTAATTTATTTATCCTTAATTTAAGGATACAATTTTTATAAGGGATTTCGTCTCAATTTACATTTCATTGAGACATCATTGTCGTTATGCACCAATTCAATTTTATACGGTGTATATACCGTCCTTTGGCATATTATATCATGAATCTCTTTATTCTCATGATATTATTAAGTTCTGATTAAATTTTATTCCTCAATTATTTGTATTCAAGCGTCTCTCATTTTGTTAAAAACTCTTTAACTAAAATATCATTTTAAATGTTTAAAAGATTTATTTTTCTAAATATTTCTCATTAATGTCCATGTTTTTAAAATGGTTTTAAGGATTTATTTATATGGATATTAATGTTTTCAAATGATAATTTATTTAAAGGTTTCAAAGTGGTATGGGACACTTTTATTCAAAAATCTCTTTATTAAATGTTTTAAATGATTTTGAAAATGGTTTGATAAAGCATTGATTATGTCAAAATCTTTAAATGATATGTTGTGATTGCAATGTGGAAATGTTATCTTTCCTTTATGCTTGTTTTAAGTGTTATGAATATGTTATGGTTTTTGAGCATTGTTTACGTATACGGGTGGTTCCTTGATAAACCTAGGGCGGGTGAGCCCGAGATAGCTCTCCAATGCATTGGGTAACATGATGGAGGCAAACATGATGTTTCTCCTAAGAGATTTAGGGAATATACTGTGATGGGTATTCCAAGTGTAACTCCCTATGTAGCTGTGATGGCTACAATGTAAGTTTGATATGGATGCCATAAGTTACCTTTATGATTTATGATTTCCGTGTATTATTCATAAATCTTATGATTTTATGAGGTATGTTATGATTGAAAAGTATGGTTTCTTTGATTTGTATTTATTAATGGGATAATGTTTTCTTTCCTTATTCTATAACCCTTACTGATCTTTTCATGCTCATCCCAAGTTTTTGAATTTTTTTTCACAAGGTATAAGGAAGGGTAAAAGAAAGGAAGTATTCAAGAAGAGTTATATCAAGAAAAGAACTCTTGTTTTATTTAAGTATTTTTATTTTTGTGAAACATTGGATAGAGTAGAAGTGTCTACTTTGTAATTTTTGAGATGTAATGTAAAAGTTATAGCCTAATTCTTTAAAACTATAAACCTAAAAAGATACTCAATGTGAATTCTTGACAAAATTCAAGATTAAGTTATGTTTAAGGCTGGGTCCTTATAGTTGGTATCAGAGGTTGGTTTAGATAACTTTAGTGGTTAGGGTGTAATTTAAGCATAAGTGACATAACCATAATGTTTATCATATTAGAAAGAGTCATGGTTATTTTAGATAAATCGAATGAGTTTAAGATATCATGAATAAGTATATCTTAGTGTTTACCCTCCTCATAAGATAATATATGATGATTTTACGGATAAACTCACACTGACCTTTTTGGTTTTAGTAAATTGTTGGATCTAGTAGGAACCAACGTAACAATAGATGTAAAAGAAACTATAGTGGTTTTCTTAATGAGATACTGAATGAAATGGGAGATGCAATGAGAACTCTTGTGGTTAAAATATGTTATGGTTATTTTTGAAGAATTTATCTCATTTTTGGGAATGTTATAAAATTATATGGTTTTAGAAAAAGGACAACCTGTAGGAAGGGTGACAACTCATCGCGTCCGGCAAGGCTTTGGAAATCAAACTCACAACCGAAGGGTGACAAAGGCACATCACCAAGCACTAGCCTACATGAAATCCCTGGTTAGTATGACTAATTTTTATTTTTAGTTAAATTATTTTATAGATCAAGAATAAGTTGATCTTATGTTTTATCAAATGGATATCCTTATTATAGAAATGATTTGGTGATTAAGTGATAAGGGTTATTTTGTAAGACGTTCTCTCTTTTGGGGAATAATATATACCTAAGGAAAATAGAATACTATGGGATTTAATTTGTGGAGTAATGGTTGAAATATTGTTTTGGAAGAATCTATGTTTTTATTGTGGACATAAGGTGTTTTGGGTTATTTATGGAAATGATTAACCTATCATAGAGAATATGTGATTAGGTTAATTGCACTTCAGTATGATACTTTAAGAGTAGTCGATATTTTTGGAGATAAATATTAAGATTTTCTGTGGAAGACTATGTGATTTAAATCTTTTTGAGTTTTGGGTTTCAATATTAGTTTTGATTATATTGAAGAATTTTAAGGAATGTTGTTTATTGAATGGTATTTGTTGAACTTAGGGTACTGTTTTTTGAATTTTGGAGATTAAGAATAGTATTTCTTTTTACAAAGGATTATCCTTTTGGGGATTATCTGATCTTGTACTAACCTTTTTGGTTTTGGCTAATGTCTAAAGACATGAGAAATATATGCTTCATCTTTTGTGGATCATGTGATTTTATAGAAGTTTATTCTAGCGCTTTAGGTGTGACCAAGTCATCTTGAATCCTCATCGTTTGAAGAAAATATGATTTTTTGGTAGAAACTTATTAAAGGATGAAACTCTACTTGAAAAGTAAGTATATTTCCCTATGTTCTTATTTTAAGTAATAAAATAATTCCTCAACTTTATAAAAAGGAACTTAAAATAAAAACATTGTCCATTTACTTTTCCTAATAGGAAGCCAATGACCGTTTAACCCATCACAAATTTGTGGTTTTCTTATTGTTAACTTTCTCCTAATCATGTTTTCTATCACTCTGCATCAGAACTTGACACTTAGTTTCTATTCCATATCCATGTTTTCATGGAATCCTAGTATGGGTTATCTCGGGTGACCTTTGTACATATCTTTCTTTCTTTATTTTAAAGTGATAGTTTTATTTACTCGTTTTCCTATGTGCTACTTTCAATGAAGTTTTGCAAGAGCCCAATTTTAAAATTGCGAGGACGTAATTTCCAAAAGGGGGGAATGATGTAACATCCTAGGAAAATAAAGAATATGACATTTTCATATTTAGTAATATTTTTGAATTAAATATTAGTTTTATTTTAAATGGGATGTTATATTCAAGGGCATACTTGACAGGCAATAATGGGTTTCTTCGAAGTCTTATGTTGCAAACAATGCTGAGTCATATTGAAAAATAATAATATAATATTATTATTTTAAATAGTAGTTAACGCTTAGTCATTGTAATAGAGGGAATGAATAAAACTAACTACAATATGATTATACATGTTTGTTAAATGTTTTTACATTTATCCAATAAATTCTAAAGCCTTAAAATAAGAAATAATCTAATTTTAAGCATAAATACTCTAATATTCTTTAAAAGGTCGATTTACCGCCATTTAATGGCGAACCCTCTTTAAATCTAGTTTTGGTCACTTTTATATGTTCTATTTGACAAAATAACATTCTAATTTAGATTTGGGACATCAAAATTTACTTTGGGTAAATTTTTGGTATTTTTCTAATAAAATTCATTTTTTTAATGAATAGTGAAAAACACTGTATTTTAATTCAAATATGATTTTTAATCTAATTTATTTTTATGTTTAGATTATCTTTTTAATTGGTTTTAAAGTGTAATTAGATTATATTTTTACCATTTAATATAATGGTGTTCATTGTAATTAATTTCACTTTGAAATTGGACATAAACGAGTGTCAATCTTTTTATAGATATTGTTTCTTAAAAACGCGCTATTTGTTTTGACAACGAGAATTAATTTTAAATTAATTAATGCAACTTCTATGTTTTTAATTTTTTAAAACATACATCATTTTTTAATTCGGAATATCAAATATAGCTTAGGCCGAATTTTTGGTATTTTTATGAAAAACTTCAATTTTTGATGAATAGTGAAACCACTTAGTAGTAGTTAAAAAACTGACTTTTTCATTTAAATGAAATTTTACCGCTTCTGTGAATTGAATTTTGAAAATCCGACATACATGTTTGTTATTAGTAAGTAAAATGTGGTTCAATAAGATGAAAATAATTTTTTATGAATAGTAACTTTTGACTTTTATTTACCGCGGTTAAAGGTAAATAGGGTAATTCAAGGTAAAAAGAATATTATAATAATATAAAATTATCTTAACACTTGTCCTAACCTTATTGGTTGAGTAATGGCCAACCATGATCATCCTTGGGTCAATTTTTGGACCTCATGAAGCCACTTAAGAGTGATAATGACACTTTATTTTAATTAACTTAAAGTAAAGGCAAAAATGGCATAAAAAATATCTTTTAGTAAATTAATTTTTACATGTGGTTATATAAGTTATCTTTTTGAATATAAATATTAATTGGAAATATAAAAATATTTCCTACATCATGGTATTTTTTTTATAATTTTTAGACATCAAATAAGTTAAATTATTTATGACACAAAAATGATGCAGTATTTACCTCATTAATAAATGATTTAAATAAATAAGATTATAAATATTAAAATAACATCCAAAACCTATCCAGTTTTTATTGGATGAATTTATTTCGACCATGAGTCATCTTATCTTCGATCTTAATGAGTTTTGGACCTTTAGAAACTGAAAATCATTATATAATAAAATAATATTTTCACATTTTCTTAAAGAGTCCATCCCCCCTTATAAAAATACCTCACATCTAACACATTACTCACACCTATCAATCCCCTTGGCTCATCCAAATCCTGAACAAATAATCTCTCAAGATCCCTCTCTTCCACCTAGAATCCTTACCTTAGGCAGAAGTCACTTCAAGAAGTCCTTTTGGTTCAAACTAAAGGGAGTTACCCAAATTAAAGGTAATAGTTTCTCTTAACTTATTTTATTTTATTTTACTTCTGTAACCCATAAACTAATTTTATTCCTTTATTTTATGACAAAAACAGTATCCTAAATATACTAGGATTTTTTTATGATAATAATTTGAACTACACTTACACAAACCTCCATCTAATGGGTGAAGAACATACTGTTTAGGTGGATGGAAAACTAACGCCTCACGAAGCAATGATTGATCAATTATCTCCTACCGCCTCTCATGGTGGCCATTAAGATGACACTATATTTATATATGATATATATTATGTTTATGTTTTCTCTATTCTTCTGTAACTTTTTTACAAATATACCTTTAAGCTTTCCAATATGTGTAAACACGATAATTTCATTTGAGCAAGTGCAGACTACCGCCCCTCAAGGTGATATGATTCGTTTATGAAATACATGGAACGTATAAAAGATAGAGTTAATGAAAATATGTAACATATATATAATATGATATTATACTATAAATATAATATACCTATGTATTATTATGTTTTCATCCCTTTAAATATAAAATAGAAATGAAAGTAGCATTAATGCGTACGTACGACTTACCGTCTCCATGAACGGTGCGTTTTATTTCTTAACTCCAAATGATATGGAATATTATAAATACATATAAACTGGATATATATGATATATATTATATATGAATCATAAATATCATTCTGTAGATAATGTAATCTTGACCACATGGACAACTTGTGATTATAAGGTGTCCATTTTTGACTCAAGTACCAAATATCGACAAAATGACCATTATTAACTTAAATGATTACATAATGTTTATAACATTGTAATAAGTGATATAAAAGGAATAATAAAATTGAAAAATGGTTCTTAATCAAGTATAAATTAACTTTATTTTATTATTCAAGAAGAATAAGGAACAAACAAGTCAAGTCGGACATGAGGTAAATGATTTCTTATCTCACTTTCAATTCTGTGAGATTTCCATTGTTCGCCACTTATTTATTGCATGTGGTGTATTGTGTACTGCCATTTGATATATATTATCATTATTATATTTATATTCATGTTATTATATAATTCATTTTGTGGTTATTAACTTTTGGTCATACAACTCAATTGATTACAACATGGTAAGGGATTTTCATCTCACTGTTTATTTCCATGAGATTCATACTATATTGCCACTATTTTCTTTTGTGTGGTTTATTTACTGCCCATGATTGTATTAATTGTGTAATATACTTAAATTTATGGGTATTTACATCTTCATTTTATGATCCATCTTTCATGGGGTGTATGTTTCGTAAGTTACCAAATCGGTAAGAGAATCTTTCACCCTCCTCTTTTTAAAAGACTTCTTTTTGTTATGTCTTTTAATTTACATATTATTATGTTAGGATATGTTCTTATATATACTTATTGCTGTAAATTTTATGTCCAAGTGATGGGATACCCTTTTTCTCTCATCAACTCGTTTTCTGAATTTTAAAGTGATGTCGTTAGGCTGTCAAATTTTTGTAAGAGAACTTTTTAACCCAATTTCCATTCCTTGGGTTAATCTTCTAATTCTTAATTATGTCATGCTATGATTATGTGAGGAATCATTGTTTATTTATTTATATTGTAAATTCCACTCCCCTTTGTGTGGATATACTTTTGATACACATAATCACTCCGTTGATAAATTGTCAAGTCATCAATATGAACTTGATAAGAGTAATTTTAACTCAATTTCCATTCATTGAGTTAAACATCCAAGTCATTGGTTTTGTCTTAAAAAGAACATGTGTAAATTTCCTATGATTGATTTACACTGAATATCCAATCATATTTAGTTTATTTATATTTGTCACACATTACTATGTAATTGATTTATCCTTAATCTAAGGATACGGTATTATAAGGGATTTTATCTCAATTTACATTTCATTGAGACATCATTGTCGTTATGCACCAATTCACTTTTATACGGTGTATATACTGTCCTTTAGCATATTATATCATGAATCCATTTATTCTCATGATATTATTAAGTTCTGATTAAATTTTATTCCTCAATTATTTGTATTCAAGCGTCTCTCATTTTGTTAAAAACTCTTTAACTAAAATATCGTTTTAAATGTTTAAAATATTTATTATTATAAATCTTTCTCATTAATGTAAATGTTTTTAAAACGGTTTTAAGGATTTATTTATATGAACATTAATGTTTTCAAATGATAATTTATTTAAAAGTTTCAAAGTGGTATGAGACACTTTGATTCAAAAATCTCTTTATTAAATGTTTTAAATGATTTTGAAAATGGTTTGATAAAGCATTGATTATGTAAAAATCTTTAAATGATATGTTGTGATTACAATGTGTAAATGTTATCTTTACTTTATGCTTGTTTTAAGTGTTATGAATATGTTATGGTTTTTGGGCATTATTTATGTACACAGGTGGTTCCGTGATAAACCTAGGGTAGGTGAGCCCGAGATAGATCTCCAATAGGGTAACGTGACAGAGGTAAACATGATGTTTCTCCTAAGAGATTTAGGGAATATACTATGATGGGTATTCCAAGTGTAACTCCTTATGTAGCTGTGATAGCTACAATGTAAGTTTTATATGGATGCCATAAGTTACCTTTATGATTTATGATTTCTGTGTGTTATTCATAAATCTTATGATTTCATGAGGTATGTTATGATTAAAAAGTATGGTTTCTTTGATTTGTATTTCTTAATGGGTTAATGTTTTCTTTCCTTATTTTATAACCCTTACCGAGCTTTTTATACTCATCTCAAGTTTTTGAAATATTTTTCACAGGGTATAAGGAAGGGTAAGAGAAAGGAAGTATTCAAGAAGATTTATATCAAGAAAATAACTCTTGTTTTATTTAATGAGTTTTATTTTTGTGAAACATTGGATAGAGTAGAAGTTTCTACTTTGTAATTTTTGAGATGTAATGTAAAAGTTATGGCCTAATTCTCTAAAACTCTAAACCTAAAAATAATCCTCAATGTGAATTCTTGACAAAATTCAAGATTATGTAATGTTTAAGACTGGGTCTTTATAGTTGGTACCAGAGGTCGTTTTAGATAACTTTAGAGGTTAGGGTGTAATTTAAGCATAAGTGACATAACCATAATGTTTATCATATTAGAAAGAGTCATGGTTATTTTAGATAATTCGAATGAGTTTAAGATATCATGAATAAGTATATCTTAGTGTTTACCATCCTCATAAGATAATATATGATGATTTTACGAATAAACTCACACTGACCTTTTTGGTTTTAGTAAATGGTTGGATCTAGGAGGAACCAATGTAACAATATATGTGAAAGAAACTGTAGTGGTTTTCTTAATGAGATACTGAATAAAATGGGAGGTGCAATGAGAACTCTTGTGGTTAAAATATGTTATGGTTATTTTTGAGGAATTTATCTCATTTTTGGGAATGTTATAAAATTATATGGTTTTAGAAAAAGGACAACCTACAGGAAGGGTGACAACCCGTCGCTTCTGGAAAGGCTTCGGGAATCAAACCCACAACCGAAGGGTGACAAGGGCACATCGCCAACCACTGACCTACGTGAAATCCCTGCTTAGTATGACTAATTATTATTTTTAGTTAAATTATTTTATAGATCAAGAATAAGTTGATCTTATGTTTTATCAAATGGATATACTTATTATAGAAATGATTTGGTGATTAAGTGATAAGGGTTATTTTGGAAGACGTTCTCTCTTTTGGGGAATAATATATACCTAAGGAAAATAGAATATTATGGGATTTAATTTGTGGAGTAATGGTTGAAATATTGTTTTGGACGAATCTATGTTTTTATTGTGGACATAAGGTGTTTTGGGTTATTTATGGAAATGATTAACCTATCATAGAGAATATGTGATTAGGTTAATTGCACTTTAGTATAAGACTTTAAGAGTAGTCGATGTTTTTAGAGATAAATATTAAGATTTTATGTGGAAGACTATGTGATTTAAATCTTTTTGAGTTTTGGGTTTCAATATTAGTTTTGATTATATTGAAGAATTTTAAGGAATGTTGTTTATTGAATGGTCTTTGTTAAACTTAGGGTACTGTTTTTTGAATTTTGGAGATTAGGAATAATATTTATTTTTATAAAGGATTATCCTTTTTGGGGATTATCTGATCTTGTACTAACCTTTTTGGTTTTGGTTAATGTCTAAAGACATGGGAAATATATGCTTAATCTTTTGTGGATCATGTGATTCTCTAGAAGTTGATTCTAGCGCTTTAGGTGTGACCAATTCATCTTGAATACTCATTGTTTGGAGAAAATATGAGTTTTTGGTAGAAACTTATTAAAGGATGATTCTCTACTTGAAAAGTAAGTATATTTCACTATGTTCTTATTCTAAGTAGTAAAAGAATTCCTCAACTTTATGAAAAGGAACTTAAAACAAAAACATTGTCCGTTTAATTTTCCCACTAAGAAGCCAATGACCGTTTAACCCATCACAAATTTGTGGTTTTCTTATTATTAACTTTCTCCTAATCATGTTTTCTATCACTCTGCATCAGAACTTGACACTTAGTTTCTCTTCTATATCCATGTTTTCATGGAATCCTAGTATGGGTTATCTCAGGTGACCTTTGTACATATATTTCTTTCTTTATTTTCAAGTGATAGTTTTATTTACTCTTTTTCTGATGTGGAACATTCAATGAAGTTTTTCAAGCCCAATTTTAAAATTGCGAGGACGCAATTTCCAAAAGGGGGGAATGATGTAACATCCCAGGAAAATAAAGAATATGACATTTTCATATTTAGTAATATTTTTGAATTAAATATTAGTTTTATTTTAAAGGGGATATTATATTCAAGGGCATAATTGACACGCAACAATGGGTTTCTCTGAAGTCTTATGTTGCAAACAATGCTCAGTCATACTGAAAAATAATAATATAATATTATTATTTTAAATAGTAGTTAACGCCTAACCATTGTAATGGAAGGAATGAATAGAACTAACTAAAATATTATTATACATGTTTGTTAAATGTTTTTACATTTATCCAATAAATTCTAGAGCCTTAAAATAAGAAAGAATCTAATTTTAAGCATAAATACTCTAATATTCTTTAAAAGGTCAATTTACCACCTTTTAATGGAGATCCCTTTTTAAATATAGTTTTGGTCACTTTTATATGTTCTATTTGACAAAATAAAATTCTTCTTTAGATTTGGGACATCAAAATTTACTTTGGGTAAATTTTTGGTATTTTTCTGATAAAATTTATTTTTTTAATGAATAGTGAAAAATACCGCATTTTAATTCAAATATGCTTTTTAATCTAATTTATTTTTATGGTTATATTATATTTTTAATTGGTTTTAAAGTTTAATTAGATTATATTTTTACCATTTAATGTAATGGTGTTCATTGTAATTAATTTCACTTTGAAATTGGATATAAACAAGTGTCAATCTTTTGATAGATATTGTTTCTTAAAAACACGCTATTTGTTTTGACAACAGGAATAAATTTTTAATTAATTAATGCAACTTCTATGTTTTTAATTTTTTAAAATATAAGTAATTTTTTAATTTAGAATATCAAATATAGCTTAGGCTGAATTTTTGGTATTTTTCAGAAAAACTTCAATTTTTGATGAATAGTGAAACCACTTAGTAGTAGTTAAAAAACTGACTTTTTCATTTAAATGAAATTTTACCGCTTCTCTGAATTGAATTTAAAAAATCTGACATACATGGTTGTTATTAGTAAGTAAAACACGGTTCAATAAGATGAAAATAATTTTTGGTGAATAGTAACTTTGGACTTTTATTTACCGCGATTAAAGGTAAATAGGGTAATTCATGGTAAAAAGAATATTATAATAATATAAAATTACCTTAACACTTGTCCTAAACATATTGGTTGAGTCATTACCGACCATGGGCATCCTTGGGTCAATTTTTGGACCCCATGGATCCACTTAAGAGTGATAATGACACTTTATTTTAATTAACTTAAAGTAATGGCAAAAATGACATAAACAAATAGCTTTTAGTAAATTAATTTTTACATGGGGTTATATAAGTTATCTTTTCGACTATAAATATTCATTATAAAGATAAAAATATTTTCTACATCATGGTATTTTTTTTTATAATTTTTAGACATCAAAAAAATTAAATTATTTATGACACAAAAATGATGCAACATTTAGCTCATTAATAAATGATTTAAATAAATAAGATTATAAATATTAAAATAACATCCAAAACCTGTCCAATTATTATTTAATGAATTTATTTCGACCATGAGTCATCTTATATTCGATATTAATGAGTTTTGGACCTTTAGAAACTGAAAATAATTATATAATAAAATAATATTTTCACACTTTCTTAAAGATCCCATCTCCCCCTTATAAAAATCCATCACCTCTAACCCATTCCTCACACCTCTCAAGCCCCTTGGATTGTCCAAACTCTACCCAAATAATCTCTCAAGATCCCTCTATTACACCTAGAAGCCTTAACTTAGGCAGAAGTCACTTCAAAATGTCATTTTGGTTCAAACCAAAGGGAGTTACCCAAATTAAAGGTAACCGTTTCTCTTAACTTCTTTTCTTTTATTTTACTTCTCCAACCCCTAAACTCATTTTATTATTTTATTTCATGAAAAAACCAGTAACCTCAATATACTAGGATGTTTTTATGATAATTATTTAAACTACACTTATACACACCTCCGTCTAATGGGTAAAGAACATATTGTTTCTGTGGATGAAAAACTAACGTCTCACAAAGTGATAATTGTTCAATTATCTCCTACCGCCTCTCATAGTGTCCATTAAGATGACACTGTATTTATATATTATATATATTATGTTTATATTTTCTCTATTCTTCTGTAATTTTTTTTACAATCATACCTTTATTCTTTCTAATATGTGTGAACATGATAATTTCATTTGAGGAAGTGCGGACTATCGCCCCCTCAAGGTGATATGATTCATTTATGACATATATGGAACGTATAAAAGATGAAGTTAATGAAATTATTAAATATATATATCATATGATATTATAATATAATTATAATATACCTATGTATTGTTATGTTTTCATCCCTTTAAATATAAAATAGAAATGAAAGTAGCATTCATGCGTACGTACGACTTACCGTCTCCATGAACGGTGCGTTTCATTTCTTAACTCGAAATGACATGGAATATTATAAATACATATAATATATATATATATGATATATATGATATCTGAATCATGAATATCATTATCATTCTGGAGATAATGGAATCTTGACCACATGGACAACTTGTGATTATAAGGTGTTCATTTTTGACTCAAGTACCAAATATCGACAAAATGACCATTATTAACTTAAATGATTACATAATGTTTATAACATTGTAATAAGTGATATAAAAGGAATAATAAAATTGAAAAATGGTTCTTAATCAAGTATAAATTAACTTTATTTTATTATTCAGGAAGAATAAGGAACAAACAAGTCAAGTCGGACATGAGGTAAATGATTTCTTATCTCACTTTCAATTCTGTGAGATTTCCATTGTTCGCCACTTATTTATTGCATGTGGTGTATTGTGTACTGACATTTGATATATATTATCATTATTATATTTATATTCATGGTATTATATAATTCATTTTGTAGTTATTAACTTTTGGTCATACAACTCAATTGATTACAACGTGGTAAGGGATTTTCATCTCACTGTTTATTTCCGTGAGATTCATACTATATTGTCACTATTTTCTTTTGTGTGGTTTATTTACTGCCCATTATTGTATTAATTTTGTAATATACTTAAATTTATGGGTATTTACATCTTCATTTTATGATCCATCTTTCATGGGGTGTATGTTTCGTAAGTTACCAAATCGGTAAGAGAACCTTTCACCCTCCTCTTTTTAAAAGACTTCTTTTTGTTATGTCTTTTAATTTACATATTATTATGTTAGGATATGTTCTTATATATACTTATTGCTGTAAATTTTATGTCCAAGTGATGGGATACCCTTTTTCTCTCATCAAATCGTTTTCTGAATTTTAAAGTGACGTCGTTAGGCTGTCAAATTTTTGTAAGAGAACTTTTTAACCCAATTTCCATTCCTTGGGTTAATATTATAATTCTTAATTTTATCATGCTATGATTATGTGTGGAATCATTGTTCATTTATTTATATTGTAAATTCCACTCCCCTTTGTGTGGATATACTTTTGATACACATAATCACTCCATTGATAAATTCTCAAGTCATCGATATGAACTTGATAAGAGTAATTTTAACTCAATTTCCATTCATTGAGTTAAACATCCAAGTCATTGGTTTTGTATTAAAAAGAACATGTGTGAATTTCCTATGATTTATTTACACTGAATATCCAATCATATTTAGTTTATTTATATTTTTCACACATTACTATGTAATTGATTTATCCTTGATATAAGGATATAGTTTTTATAAGGGATTTCGTCTCAATTTACATTTCATTGAGACATCATTGTCATTATGCACCAATTCACTTTTATACGGTGTATATGCCATACTTTGGAATATTATATCATGAATACCTTTATTCTCATGATATTATTAAGTTCTGATTAAATGTTATTCCTCAATTATTTGTATTCAAGTGTCTCTCATTTTGTTAAAAACTCTTTAACTAAAATATCATTTTAAATGTTTTAAATATTTATTATTCTAAATATTTCTCATTAATGTCCATATTTTTAAAATGGTTTTAAGGATTTATTTATATGGACATTAATGTTTTCAAATGATAATTTATTTAAAAGTTTCAAAGTGGTATGATACACTTTGATTCAAAAGTCTCTTTATTAAATGTTTTAAATGATTTTTGAAAATGGTTTGATAAAGAATTGATTATGTCAAAATATTTAAATAATATGTTGTGATTTAAATGTGGAAATGTTATCTTCACTTTATGCTTGTTTTAAGTGTTATGAATATGTTATGGTTTTTGGGAATTGTTTACATATATGGGTGGTTCCGTGATAAAACTAGGGCGGGTGAGCCGAGATAACTCTCCAATGCATTGGGTAATGTGACGGAGGTAAACGTGATGTTTATCCTAAGAGATTTTGGGAATATATTGTGATGGGTATTCCAAGTGTAACTCCCTACATAGCTGTGATAGCTACAATGTAAGTTTGATATGGATGTCATAAGTTACCTTTATGATTTATGATTTCTGTGTGTTATTCATAAATCTTATGATTTCATGAGGTATGTTATGATTGAAAAGTATGGTTTCTTTGATTTGTATTTATTAATGGGATAATGTTCTCTTTCATAATTTTATAACCCTTATTGATATTTTTATACTCATCCCAAGTTTTTGAAATGTTTTTCACAAGGTATAAGGAAGGGTAATAGAAATGAAGTATTCAAGAAGATTTATATCTAGAAATGAACTCTTGTTTTATTTAAGGAGTTTTATTTTTGTGAAACATTGGATAGAGTAGAAGTGTCTACTTTGTAATTTTTGAGATGTAGTGTAAAAGTTATTGCCTAATTCTCTAAAACTCTAAACCTAAAAGGATCCTCAATGTGAATTCTTGAAAAAATTCAAGATTATGTAACATTTAAGGTCGGGTCCTTATATATATAAATCTATTTAGAAAAAAATAAAAAATCCACCCATTGTAAAATGTTAATAAAGAAATTGTTTTTACAGAAAACATGTTAAATGTTTTAAAAAAATACATGTAAAAAACATGCGTTCAAAAAAAGTTTTAAATTAAACATCTAAAAATAAATGTAAAAACATTTTAAACAAGTGTTAAAAAATAGTTTAAAAAAAGATTTAAATAAAAATATTTTAAAAAAATATTTAAAAAAACTTTTTAAAACAAATACTTAAATTAATTTTTTTTAAAACAAACCCTTTAAAAATAATTTTTACATTAAAATATGAAAAATGTTAAATGTTTTAAATAAATACTTGTAAACAACATGAATTTAAATAAAAATAAAAAATGTTTTAAATTAATCATTAAAAAATTTAAAAAAATGTTTTAAACAGATGTTAAAAAATGGTTTAAAAAAAACTTTTAAATAAAAAAATTAACAAGCGCTTAAAAAATTATAAATAAGTTAAAAAAATTAAATATATATATTTTTTAAATAAATGTTAAAAATACATTTAAATTACAAGGTTTTAAACTCACCCACTGCTGCCCACCCCCCAAAACCCCTCATTAATTTTTTTACAATTTGAAAATAATATATATAGATTCACAATATATAAATCAATTTAGACAAAAAAAAATATCCACCCACTGTAAAATGTTAATAAAAAATAAAATAAACATTTTTACAAAAAACATTCATTTAAAAATAAATGTAATTGTTTTAAATAAATGTTAAAAAAATGTTTAAATAAAAACATTTAAAACAAGTTTAAAAAAAAATCCTTTTGAAAATAATAAAGGCCCTCCATGGCCCGACCCGAAAAAGCCCGGTCGGAACCGATGGTTGGGGCCGGCCAGAGGCCGGGCTCAGGTCGCCTCATGGGGATGTTCGGGCCGGCCCAGCCCGACCTGAATAGTGACTAGTGGCCCGATTTTTTGCATGCCAGGCCCGACCCGGCCCAGCCCTATCCGGGCCGGGCCGGGCCGAAATTATACCCTTAGTATTTACTAATATCTTTTTTAGTATTTATGAATATTTATTAATAATTATTAATATTTAATTAATATTTGTGAATAATTAATTAATATTTATTAAGTTTTTATTACTACTTTTTTACTATTTATTTAGATTTTTTAATATTTATTTACATTTGTTTGTGTTCATTAATATTTATTAATATTTGATTAATATTTAAGAATATTTATTTAATATTTAATCAATATTTATTTGTATTATGAATATTTGTGAATATTTATTTAATGTTTACTAATATTTTTTAATATTTATAAATATTCAATTAATCTTTATTGATATTTTATTAATATTGATGAATTTTTAATTAATATTTATTTTTATTTAATTCAAATTTATTAATATTTAATTAATTTTTATTACCTTTTATTAATATTTATTTTAATATTTAATTATATATCTATTTATATATATATATATAATAATATTCATTATTTAAAAAAATTGGAGGAAGAGTGAACATCATCCACTCTTCCTTCAGAAAATTCACACAGGAAGCGTGAACCCCGTTCGTGCTTCCTAACGAGGGGATAAGCGCCAACCTGATTCACTCTTCTTTAGAACTGTTTTTTAAAATATCCCAAACCCTATCCCCTTTTCTAAAAAAATATATTAAAAACCCATTTAAAAAACTTGCGAGCTTACGGTGTTATCCGTCCATATGCCAGATACAAATGGTGAAAACCCTTTTGAAGCTTTTCAACTTCTACCATAGTAACAGTCTGAATGGATAATCAGACCCAACAGACAGATTTCCTTAGCTCTGGGCTCCCTTTCAAAATTTTATAACATGCACTGTCAAAACTTTAAGTTACAGTGGTTTCCATCCTTTTATTTACCTGATCGCCTCCGAGACTCATAGAATATATTATTGACCTTCTGATCCTATTTTAAAATATTTATAATTTTTATTAAAAACTTAATTAATAATTAATTTAATATGTGGTTGTTCATATAATAAATTAGTTAGTGATAATAGTCATTTAATATGTGTAAAAATTATGCATATTCATCTAACAAATATTGTATAAATAAATGAAGTAAAATTTAGAATAAAGAGAAGTGGAGATTATGATGTTGAGTTTACATATAGACACTAGTATTGTACCATTTTTTCCACCGTATTAGGTAAATAAGCTTGTAAAAGTAGGTGATTTATTGGGTATTTGTTTCAAATTAAGCTCAATTTGAGTGTTTGTCATTGTGGTCTCAGCAAAATTACATATGAAAATGGTTCATATTGTTAACAATTATCACAACATCAATGTCAAACAAGATGGAAAAGGTGATTATTAACCATGTGTCAAGGACCTAAAAATAATATTACAAATATATGAATTAAGTAGTGAGGTTATCAATTTGATACAGGCTGGTTGGTTAAACCTCCTAACTGATTAGAATGGAGTCTCAACTTAGGATACTTCATATGTTGGAGTCGGTGCTCTAGGATCAACTATTATGTATATTCAATTACTAGAATATTCAGAGTCTTGGATATTAGTTAATTATTTATCACACGATGATCATTCTTCTACATGATATCTATGTGATAATGTCATTGAGTATTTTTCGCATTGAAAAGTTATAGCAGTTCTCCACAATGGTGAGGACCTAAAAGTGTTATGACATTATTCTTAAATATATGTTCTATAGCTGAATAATATCATTTAATGAGACTGTTATAGGAGGGGAAGCACATGAAACATACATTTCTCCATGGTGGGATGCAATATTGCACAACCCAACCCACAACAAAACATAAACAAGAGGACCTGAGCTAAAACAACGAACTTTGAAAAAGAAAGAGAGGTACAAAAAGGGAACAAAAGAAAACTTGATGGGCACAGTAACAGGCAAAATACTATAGCGAGAATAATAAAAACAATACAGGAAATAGAAAGAACACAAGATTTACGTTGTTCAGATATTTTGATCCTAATCCATAGTAAGAACACCACCCACACACCTTTTTTCTTATTAATATGCAAAGAAACTAATGATAGATTACAATATGAAAAATAAGGAATAAGAAACAATAATAACAGACAACACAAGAGGAACCAAACACCTATATTCAAAAGGAACAAGCAAGCAACAATGAAAGAATGAGGGTAAAACTTCAACAACAAAACAAGAAACCAGGATCGAACCCCCTTACTAGGGTTGACCTCACCTGTAGAGAAACCCACAAAGAACCATCATAGTCATTTGATCCATCACAAGAACTCGAAATCCATGAGATATTCACCAGAATAGTGCTCCTAAAACCAACCACGTACGGCGTTGCCGATCAGAACCACCAACAAACTCTCCCTCTCTAAATCCTCACCCTCCTCTTCAATTTCTATACCAACCCAAAGTTTTATCTATATAAATTCTCTTATTATAATTATTTCATATGGTATAAACACATAGAAAACACAATAGAATCTTTATAAATGATTAATGAATGAAATAAGAAGCATTTCTAGAAGTTAAGGAACCTATACCGATAAAATAGTAATTTGACCTTTGAAATAATAACACGACCCTCATGAATAGTAAATTGACCAATTGAATAGTAACCTCACAAATGAAATTATAAATAAAATTTATTCATCTTATAATTTATAACATGATATAATTATATCATAGTATAAGTAAATAAATATTTTAAAAATTATTAATTAAGTGTTGGTATTTTTGTAAGTTGTAAATATTTAATTACAATTTTATGAGTAATTTAATAATTTAAAAGAAAATTTATTTTCATAAAATGTATTAATAAATTAATATTTTGATGTCATGTGATTATAAGGTAATTTTATGTGAGCTTAGTTATTTTTTCAAAGTGATATAAAATTAGTTATAATTTCAAAATCTGTATTTTTTGAGTAAATTATGATTTTAATTAAAAATTAAATTTCTCATATTTAGAAAATTATTTTAAAAAAATGGATTTCATTTTTGAATACTACACGTCGAAAAATGGTTAGGGTGAATTTTTGGGATTTTTTTGAAATACTTGAATTTTTGTGAATAGTAAAATACTGTAATTTACGGTATATATACATTATAAGTAAAATACATTATTCATTAAGTCATGGATGATGTAATCATAATTGGTTCAAAATAACATGATCTAATTACTATATTTATTCTCAAGAATCAACAATATTTCTTGTGTTGAGCAAAATAATAAACTAATGAATTAAATAATGAGAAAACATCTCCCTCCTTCACTATAAATATCACCCCTCACCACCTCTTATCCTCACACCTATCAAGCCTTGAGTGTTGTCTATATTCTTCCCAATACTCTTCCCAAACCTCTCTCCCATATCCAGGATATTTTTGTCTTAACACAATTAAAAAAAATCGATCCCCTAAGGAGGTTCTCAAGAAAAAGGAATCAAGAGGTAAAACCCTATTCCGTTTTCTTTCAATTTCTTTTCAAGTACCTTTCTTTTCTTTTTCTCTCATCACCTAACCTAATCCAAATGACATTAAAACTAAATTATCTTATATATACTTTAATTTTATCATGTTTATGGAATAATTCTTCATCAAATCTCTTCTCTTCTCTCTTTTACTTTAAGAATGAAAACATTGTTCGTGAGGTGTCTATTTACCACCTTCGTGGATGACGTGCTTTCATCTTTAAATTTTGTCTTAAAGTCTGGTCATGAAACAATTTTTATGGTTTAAAAGGATTATAATATATGTAATATATCTTATTTAATGTTCTATAATCACTTTTTTTCATGATATTACTTTATAAAACACAATGAGTTCATTGAGATCAAAAAATGCTAAATTAATCTAAACGATTATCATTAATGATTTATCTAATTAATCATGCTCACTTATAGAAAAAATGGTATTTTAATATTATATAATTTTATTAATAACATATAATTTCAGTTCTGTACAACTATCCTCATTCTATATGATTTTCCATACACTTATACAGGTATACTGATCATGAAAACCAAATAAATCAACACTCCCAAACGATGAAATTGAATCTCTTAAACCATAAAAAAGGTCATAAATAATCTTAATAAAGTTGTAATAAATCAAATAAATGTATAAAAGGTTCTTAATTAATTAATTAATGGATTTTATTTGATTATTCAGGACATTAAGATCAAGTTCAAAAATCATTTTGGACATAAGGTAAGAGATTCTACCCGAACCTCCATTATTCCTTTGGGTTACTCTTTCTCTCTTTTTACCCAAATGAAATTATCTTTTATTTTTTTGTAAATATTCTAAATTCTGTTTATATGTTCCAAAATCATGTATCAATATCCATTCATCCTTATTTTTGGGGATATACATGTTTTTTAAAGGTTCCTTACTCAAATTTTCCCAATAAGCAAGCCTGATTTAAGGGAACTTCCCGAATTTTTACCCATTTTAAAGTGTGATCCATAATATGTTTTAATCCACCCTTATTTTTATAAAATCACTCATTTTATAATGAAAAACTACCTTGGTTCAATTTTGGTTTTACGCAAACAATTATGCGTTTTCTATTTTAAAGAATCTTGAAAGTTTTCCCTTAAACCGTACTAAAATGTTTTATTTCTAAAGTTTCTTAAACACTCTTTTAAATATAGTTTTACATCACTTATCAGGATATATGCCTATATTATTCTATTAATTTACATGTATTATTTAATTCTTTCCTTTCATGGACACTTTTACGATACGCCCATTTATTATGCTTTTGACATGATTATGATACTCGATTATTTCCATGGGCAACTCTTATGTTTATGTTTGATTACTTATGTATGATTCTTTATGTGGAAAGAATATTCATGAATATGTTATGATGTGTGCACTAAAATATAACTCCAATGAATTGGGTAATGTTTATTCTCATGAGATGTTATGTGCAACGATCTTGGTGGTTAGCCTTGACTCGTGCTCCTCTATGTGCAATGAGCCTTGACTCATGTTCCTATATGTAAAACGAGCCTTGAATAATGATAAAATCATGTTTTATGTTATGGCCACATTACTATTATTCCATGAGTATATGATCCCATATTCTATATGTTATTATTCCATATGTTTAATCATGTTTCATTCCTTTTTATATCATTATGTTATGCCTTCTAACCCATGTGTTAAGCTTTGTTATTATGTTTATTCCATTACTTGGATTTTTAGATCATCCCTTTATTCATGTTATCCCTAGGTTATCCTATGTAGATGTAAGGTCTCAAAGGAAGTTAGGAGCTCATAATGGATGATAAATAAATAAATGTTTTATTTAGTCCCATGTTTTCAGTTTTATGTACCGAAGTCTTCCAAGACACTAGACTTCATGATCCTTGGATTATAATTTGATGTTTAATTATACTTAAAATCATGTAATGATCTATGTAAAAGGATAGGGTTTCTATAGTTGGTATCTGATGAAAATTTTAGTTATTTTTGAAGACTAAGAATATAACGATTTATTAAGAACCTTAGGGATAAGACTATGTCTAAGAAAATATACCTAAATTTTGGTAAGTATAGAGTAAGTGGTTTATCGAGAAAATACATCTCTGTCTAGATACTAGAAGTGGACGTGGTTTTGGCATAGATGTACCTAGGAGTAATAACTATGACAAGGTGTTTCAGGCCTAACTCAAGGTAACCTGGTACATAACAATGGGCCTTACTGTGCATCTAGTTTGACACTCTCAGGGGATATGATTTGGTAAATTCATAAGCTCATTAAGAACCATTATTAAGGGAACACAAAATGCCCATAAGAAAATATATTAGGAAACAGATCATGGATAACCTAGATTGAAACCTAGGGAATCACAAGTTAGGATATTTTTTTCCTTTAAGAGTTTATCATTTCATGTTTAAAGTTTCCTTTTTATTCTTATTAGCTAAGTATTCAAGCCCCCTAATTATACTTTATTTTTCTTAGTTAATGGAGGGAAATATAATAACATGTGCCAACAATAAATGTGATAGGTAATGTGATGATTTCCCTAACGATATTCCAAATATGATGGAAATAGGTGCTCAAAACTTCATGATAGTACTTGATCAACTGGCTCAAGTTATGAATAATAACTCAAATCATGTGGAACACCCTCCTTCTCCAAGGAAAAGAGTTAGTTTCCATCGAATCCTTCATACAGAAAAGGCCTCCCATGTTTAGTGGATCTTCTGATCCCCTACTCATAGAACATTGTACTAACTCTATTGAAAATATATTATTTGTCCTCTAGTACTCAGAAGAAGAGAAATTTGTACTGGCAGTCTATCATTTCGAGGGGGCAGCTGATCAGTGGTGGATATTGATAAAAAATATGAAGTCCAAGGACTAAATTGATCCCATGGATTGAGAGGAATTCAAGAAAATGTTTTTCAATAAATATTTTCCCCAAACCCTCCATCTCAAGATGGAAAAAGAGTTCCTCAGACTTAAGTAGAAGGAAGATGATTTTATTAGGGGTGTATAAAGCAAACTTTACCAGACTTGCGAGATACAACTTCGGCCTTGTCATGAACACCTAAAGTAAGTTTGATCACTTCTTTAGTGAACTAAAGCCAAGTCTATGAAAAGCATTGGCAATTCGATACTTTGACATTTATAAGGATATTATATGTTGTGACCTCAAGGTTGAAATAGATATCACATACTCTCAATGGTCTCGTGGTCCTGGTGAAAAAAAAGTGTAAAATGGAGTCTAATATGGGTGGATCAGCAAATAAATCCCATGATGGAAAAATACTGAATATCCTACGCGTCAAAATTGTGGGAAGAAACATCCTACGAATTGTCTAAAGGGAACCAAGAAATGCTTCAAATGTGGAAGAATGGGGCATCTGGAAAAGAACTACCGAAGGGATATGAAGAATCCCACTAATGGAGAAGAATAAATAAAGGTTCATATCAATGCTCATATAGTAGTGAAGTGTTTAAATTGCAAGGAATATGGGAATTTTACGAACCAATGACCTAAAATGAGGGTTGTCAGAGGCAATCAACAACCACATCCAAGGAAACAAGGAAGCGTTTATGCTACCACCACTACTGATGTGGAGATAGACAATGATGTGGTGACAGGTAGGCTCTTTATTCATTCAAGAATATAAAACATACTATTTGATTCTGCTTCTACGCATTATTTCATATCTTGAAAGTTTAATAGAACTATTCAAACATCACCTCAAAATTTTGAGGTTGAGTTATCTGTGAGAACAACTAATGATGCAATTATTGCATCCAAACTACATAACTCCTCCCTAGTTAATGTTTGTGAACCGAACCTCCTAGAAAATATTGTCATACTCCATTTTTTAGAGTTTGATGCTATTTTGGGCACGGATTGACCATCTTTATACAAATCCAATATCAACTGTCGGGAAATGGAGATCACACTTTACATATCAAAGCATCCTACAATTATTTATAAGTGTAAGGAGGAAGATGAATCTCCTTCAGAATCATCATCTTAAGTGTGGATATTACTTCTTTATAAGCAAGAATATCTCGCTCAAATGATTGAGACAAAGGAGATGATCATGCTTGAAGACATGCCCATCATGAGGGATTACACTAATGTATTACTTGAATAATTTCTTAGTCTTCCCCCTGAACAAGAAGTTGAGTTTTCAATTGAACTTATTCCTCGATCTTTGCCTATATCAAAGACACCTTATAGAATGGCCACTGTTGAGCTAAAAGAACTAAATAAGCAGTTACAGGAGAATCTGGACTAGGGTTTTATACGCTCGAGTGCTTCACCATGGGGTGTGTCCCTCCTCTTCATCAAGAAGAATGATGGATCAATGTGCCTCTACATCGATTACTATGAGCTCAATAAAATCATGATAAAGAAAAATTATCCCCTTCCTCGAATAGATGATTTGTTTGATCAGCCACATGGGTCTAGTTATTTCTCTTTGGTGGACCTTCGGTAGGGATATCACCAATTAAAGGGGAAGAAATAAGATATTACCAAGACTTCCTTTAGAACAAGGTATGGACACTACGAGTTCATAGTGATGACCTTTGAACTCACTAATTATCATGAAATATTCATATATTTAATGAATATAGTCTTTAGATATTATCTCGACAAATTTTTGGTAGTCTTTATCGATGATATTCTGATTTACTCCAAGAGTAAGGAGGAACATAAGGAGCATTTGAATACTATGTTGAAGACTTTACAAAGGGAGAAACTATAGGCAAAGTATAGTAAATGTGAGTTTTGGATGTTGTAAGTATCATTATTAGGGCATGTAATCACCAACAAAGGGATAACTATGGACCCTTACAAGATAAAGACAGTTGAAGAGTGGCCCAGACCAATATCTGTAATGGAGATCCAAATATTTCTTGGTCTAGCTGGGTATTATTGACAATTTATGAAGAACTTATAATTATTGTCAAACCCAATAACCAAGCTGACACGAAAGGGAGTGAAGTTTGTTTGGACTCAAGAATGTGAGGAAATATTTAAGGAGCTCAAAAAGAGGTTTATCATTGCACTAGTACTCACACTCCCAAAAAGTGGAGAACTCTTTGTGGTATACAACGATGCTTTAAAGAAAGTCTTGAGATATGTACTGATGAAAAATGAAAAAGTGATAGCATACGCCTCAAGGCAATTGAAAATTCATGAGTAGACCCATCATATGCATGATTTGGAGTTGGCGGTTGTGATATTTGTGTTGAAAATATGGAGGTATTATCTATATGAGGAGAAGTGTGAGATATATATTGATCACAAGATTCTCAAATATATATTCACATAGAATGAGCTTAATATGCGCCAGGGAAGATGGTTAGAACTCATCAAGGATTATGAATTCTCAATCCACTACCATCCCGGTAAGGCAAATAAGGTGGTGGATGCTCTAAGTAGAAAGGATCCTACATATTTATCAATGATGAAAATTTAGAAGGATACGATCTTATTAGACTTACAAAGGATGAACATGGGAATCATTAAGGGAGGAACACCATAAATACTTTCTCAAATGATTACTCATCCATCCCTTATAGAGAAAATAAAGGATGCTCAAAGAAATGATGTGTAAATTCAGAAAAGGGTGGAAGCTATCTAAAATGAGAAATCCTATGAGTTCAAGATCGGTGAGGATGGAGTCGTGAGATTTGGGTCATGGCTATGTTTAATATCCATAGATAAAGAAAGAGCTTCTGAATGACGCACATAGCTCATCTTTTTCTATTCACCGAGGGAGCACAAATATGTATCAAGATCTCTGGGAGAGATTTTTATGGGAAAACATGAAAAAGGAGATCACTGAATATACATCAAAGCAAATGGTATGTCAGCAAGTGAAGGATTAAAGGAAAAAGTTTATAGGTATGATATAACCATTACCCATACCAACATGGAAATGGGAAAACATCACCATGGAATTTTTCACTGTACTTCAAAATACATCTAGAAGAAATAATTCTATATGGGTTATTGTGGACCATATTACAAAGATAATTCACTTTATCACAGTTCGAGAGGACTTATTACTGGATCAACTTTCACAGATATACATCAAAGAAGTGATAAGGCTGCATGGAGTGCCACTATCTATTGTATCCGACCGAGATCCAAGATTCAACTCCAAGTTCTGGAAAAGTCTCCAACATGCTTTAAGAACTGAGATGAACTTCAGTATGACCTATCATCCTCAAACTGATATCCAATCTGAGCGAACTATTCAGTCACTAGAAGACATGTTGAGAGAATGTTCTATAGACTTCAAAGGAGGATGGGACTAACATCTACCACTGGTCAAATTATTCTACAATAATAGTTTCCACTCGATCATTAAAATGGATCTATATGAAGCCCTTTATGGGAAAAGGTGTAGAACACCGACATGCTGAGATGAATTCAGTGAATGTAAGTTGCAAAGACCTGAAATGGTCGAAGAAATGATGGAGAAGGTGAAAACCATTAAACAACACATCAAGGCATCCCAAAGTGGGAAGAAGAGTTATGAAGACAATCATCAATGGGACATTGAGTTTAAGGTCAAAGACATGGTATTCCAATGCATATCTCCATAGAAGAGGATCATGAGATTCAGGAAGAAAGGGAAGCTAAGTCCAAGGTACATCGGTTCTTTCGAGATATTTGATCATCTCGGATCTATGGACTATTGACTAACACTTCCACCAACCTTATTTCAAGTACACAATATATTTCACGTATCCCTCTTGAGGAAGTACATACCAGATCCTTCACATGTATTGACTTCAGAGGTGGTACAGTTGGAGAATGATCTTTCTTATGAGAGGAAGCCAGTAAAGATCTTGGATCATAGAGATAAAGTTCTACACAATAAGACTACTCACCTGGTCAAAGTACTTTGGTGGAACCATAAGTACAAAGAGGAAACATGGGAACCAGATGAAGTGATGAAAGAGAAGTACTTGTACATGTTTTCATCTTAGAATGTAAAATGAAATTTCAAGGGGGGAAGAATGTAATGACCTAAAGTTTTATAATTAGAAATCCCCTTCTTATAATTATGTTATATGGTATAAACACATATAAAAAACAATGCAAGATTTACAAATTATGAATGAATGAAATAAGAAGCATTTTTAGAAGTTAAAGAATCTATACCGATGAAATAGTAACTTGAACTTCAAAATAGTAACACAAGCCTTATGAACATTAAACTGGACAATTGAATAGAAATATCACCAATGAAAGTATAAATAAAATTTATCCATCTTATAAGTTACAATATGATATAATTATACCATAGTATAAGTAAATAAATATTTTAAAAAATATTAATTAAGTGTTGGTATTTTTGTAAGTCATAAGTATTTAATTACAATTTTATGAATAATTTAATAATTTAAAAGAAAATTTATTTTCATAAAATGTATTTATAAATTAATATTTTTATTTCATATGATTATAAGATAATTTTATGTGACCTTAGTTAATTTTTCAAGGTGATATAAAATTAGTTATAATTTCAAAATCTATATTTTTTGAGTAAATTATGATTTTAATTAAAGATTAAATTTCTCATATTTAGAAAATTATTTTAAAAAAATGGAGTTTATTTTTGAATTCTATACATTGAAAAATGGTTATAGTTAATTTTTGGGATTTTTCTATAATACTTAAAATTTTGGTGAATAGTAAAATACAGTAATTTACGGTATATATACATTATAAGTTAAATACACTATTAATTGAGTCATGGTCGATATAAGCACAATTGGTTCAAAATCACATGATTTAATTACTATATTTAGTCTCAAAAATCAACACTATTATTTGTCTTGGGAAAAATAATAAACTAATGAATTAAATAATGAGAAAACATCCCTCTACTATAAATAACACCCCTCACCACCTCTTCTCCTCACAGCTCTCAAGCCTTGAGACTTGTATATATCTTGACCAATACTCTTCCCAAACCTCTCCCCCACATCCAGTATCTTTTGTTCTTAACAAAAGACCAAAAAAACCAATCCCTTAATGAGGTTCTCAAGAAGAAGGAATTAAGAGGTAAAACCCTCTTCCGTTTTCTTTCAATTTCTTTTCAAGTTCATTTATTTCCTTTTTCTATACTCACCTCAACTAATCTTAATGGAATGAAAACTCTAGTATCTTATATATACTATAATTTTATCATGTTGATGTAATAATTCTTCATCAAATCTCTCATCCTCTCTCTTTTACTTTAAGAATTAAAACATCATCTGTGAGGTGCCGATTTACCCCCTTTGTGGATGACGTGCTTTCATCTTTCTATTACATCTTCAAGTATGGTCATGAAACCATTTTTATGGTTGAAATATATTATAATATATTTAATATATCTTATTTAATGTTATGTAATCACTTTTTACTCAAAATATTAATTTATAAAACAAAATGAGTTCGTTGAGATCAAAAAACACTAAATTAATCTAAACAATTATAATTAATTATTTATCTAATAAATAATCCTCTATTATATAAAAAATGGTATTTTAATATTATATAGTTTCATTATTAACATATAATTTCAGTTTTGTACAACTATCCTCATTCTACATGATTTTCCATACACTTATACAACTAAACTGATCATGAAAACCAAGGAAACCAACGCTCCCAAATGATGAAATTGGATCTCTTAACCCATAAAAAATTCCATAAATGAACTTAATAAAGTTTTAATAAATAAAATATGTGTACATAATGTTATGAATTAATTAATTAAGGGATTTAATTTTATTATTCAGGAAATTAATATTAAGTGAAAAATCGTTTCAAACATAAGGTAAGAGATTCTACCCGAACCTCCATTATTCCCTGGGGTTACTCCTTATCTCTTTTTACCCAAATGAATTATCTTTTATTTTTATGTACATATTCTAAATTATATTAATATTTTTCAAAATCATGTATTAATATCCATTCATCCTTATTTTTTTGGATATAAATGTTTTTAAAAGGCTCCCTACTCAATTTATCCCGATAAGCAAGCCCGATTTAAGGGAACTTCCCAAATTTTGACCCATTTTCAAGTGTGCTCCATAATCTGTTTTGAGCCACCATTATTTTTATAAAATCAATAATTTTGTCATGAAAAACTACCTTGGTTCAATTTTTTTTATGCAAACAATTATTCCTTTTCCATTTTAAAGATTCTTAAATATTTTCCCTTAAACCTTATTAAAATGTTTTATTTCTAAAATTTCTTAAACACTCTTTTAACTTCAGTTTGACATCACTTATCATGATATATGCCTATATTCTTCTATGAATTTCCATGTATGATTTAATTCCTTCCTTACATGGACACTTTTATGATACAACCATTTATTATGCTTTTGACATGATTATGATACCCAATTCTTTCCACGGGTAACCCTTATGTTTATGTTTTATTACTTATGTATGATTATTTATGTGGAAAGAATATTCATGAAAATTTTATGATGGGTGTTCCTAGATAGCACTATAATTCATTGGGTAATTTTTCTTCTCATGAGACATTATGTGCAATGGTTTTGGTGGTTATCCTTGACTCGTGCTCCTCTACGTGCAACAAGCCTTGACTCGTGCTTCTCTATGTGAAACGAGCCTTGAATCACGTTAAAGTCATGTTTTACATTACTGACACATTACTATGATTGCATGATTATATGATCCCATGTTCTATATGTTATGATTCCATTTGTTTAATCACATTTCATGCCTTTTTATATCATTATGTTATGTCTTCTAACCCATGTGCTAAGATTAATTCTTATGTTTATTCCCTTACTAGGATTTTTAGCTCATACCTTTATTCATGTTATCCCCAGGTTATCCTATGTAGATGCAAGGGATCAAAGGAAGTTAGGATCTCATAATGGATGATAAATAAATAAATGTTTTATTTAGTCCCATGTTTTTAGTTTTATGTACCTAAACTTCCAAGACACTAGACTTCACAATCCTTGGCTTGTAATTTGATGTTTAATTAGGGTTAAATCATGTAATGATTTGTGTAAAAGGACAAGGTCACTATAATTTCTCTCATATTCACCTTCTCTCTAAGCTTTCAATTTAGTCTCTCTCGGTATAAGAAGGGATCTCGAACACTTAAAATTTGAATAAATAGTTCCCCAAACAACCTCTAACAACTTTGGGAAACATGGATGACCAAAGAGCTTCAGGAAGAATTTTTTGCAACAAAATCCTAAATGGATTCCTCCATATAAGGGTCTTCAGCATCTCCTCCATATAAAGGCCACCCTAGCGCACTACGCAAGGGTCATCACCGCTATATAAGGGTCCCAACCAGACTTAAGGGTTACTTGGGACACTACGTTAGGGTACTAAGAACCGCATCCTACTACATAAGGGTCACCAAGGTGCTATGTAAGGGTAGTATGACGCTCACATAAAAGTAACCCTCTCCTTGTCACTAACCACGTATGGGTAACCTCCAACTTGTGTAAAGCTAGCCGCTCCAATCCACTGGTTACGTAATGGTAACCCGTTTCCATGTAAAGGTAACCCGAACCACTCCACTACCACATAAAGGTACCTCATACCTTGCATAAAGGTAACTTTCATAGTACCCAGGTTACGTAAGGGTATATAAACTTTTACATAAAGGTAACTCTTGTATTTAAAAGCTTACGTAAGGGTACAAACCCACTTATTCAAGGATTATACAAGAAAAAACTAGAACTATGAAAGGGTAAAAATACACATAAGTTGTAACATCTTGGATAAAAGCCACCTCTCTTTTGGTGTTTAAGAGATTGTTTTATGGGTTTAGAGGGCGTGGGAGTCATTTTGGGAGTTTTTGAAAAACCTGGGATGAGAAATTCCTACATGGCACAATTACACTGTAAATGTATAAATTACGGTATAAATCTATCATTGGGAAAAATTCATAAAATCACTTTACAACATAAATCAATTTAGGTCGCAAAAAACCCCTTTACATTGTAAATGTGTTGCTCAGGATAAATTAACCTGAGGTGACATGTTTTTCAGTGTACATGAATTATGGGATATTTAGGTTGAAAAACAGGGATTTACGATGTAAATCTCTCCTACCATGTGGGTTTTATCATATTGAACCATGACGTTTCTCTCATCCAACATTGTTCTTCCCTACCTCGAACCCTAGGATGTTCCAGATGAGTTTGGGTGATATTTTCTCTTTTGAGTTCCATAGTTCATCACTTGATCTCTGTCTTGGTCACATTTCTTTTCTTTGAGTAAGATACCTTTCTAATTCTCCATTTCTCTTGGTTGAGGTAGTGACGTTGGGATACATTTATGGGACCAGTTGATCATATGATGATTCCTGTTTGATCCCTTCTAGAACCATTATGTAATCATCTTCCAGGGGCTAACCCTTGTGTTGGTTGGGGTGCAGTGTGCGAGTTTCCTTAGTTATGTTTTTATTTATCCTCTCTTCTAATCATTTTGATTATGTAATTCAATTATGAGATGTGGGAATCGATGCTAGGGCCTCCATTTTTCATTCTACATTCCTTAAGGTGTGTGTGTCCTGTTGCATATAGCGTGTGACTCGAGTATGAGGTAAGTGGTTCTATATCTAGCCTATATTGGATTAACTGTAATGTCTCTTGGTTTTATATATTATTTTATAAATAAATTGGAATGATTGATTTTTTTATGTAAATGGGTTTGTAATAAAACATGGTTTCCCCCTTATTTTGGTAAAAGAAAAGGTGCTTTCAAATCATTGTGAAATGGATTGTAAAAAGGGTTTTCAAAGTATATTTTTGATAGAATAAAGGGTTGATTGATTTTTTTGTGAAATGTGAATCCATTTGAAATTGATTTGATAAATTCATCACATGGGAAGCCTTGGGTACTTAGGTGGAAGGTGTAGTATTTGGCATCATCCATTTTATATTTGGTGGGTTCACTCATGGGGTGTTTTACTAATCCATAGGCGGTGACACCCAAATTTACCCTATAATTAGAAGTGGTTGTTGTAGTAGAGGTAGGGATCTAATCCACAATAATCGAAGAAGAAACCTTGAGACACTCAGATTTTATGGGAGGATTGACTATGAAGTGACCAACTTTGGTGTTGATTGAAATTGGGATAAATGAATACTAAAGTACCTAAGAGAATGGATCAAATTAAAAATTAATCACCTAATTATTTTAATGGAAACAATTAATGGGGATGGGTTGATCCTAGTTTGTTTTTATGGAGAGAATGGATGTAATTGTTTTCATATGAAATCACATCTCAATAGTTCAAGAAGTATCCAATCAATGAGATATATCCACAACATCATTCACTAATTTAATACATACCCAATTCCAATTCTAATAACTAATTCACTTTTAGTATCACTTTCATGATCACTCCAAGGAATTGGACCATACTAGTACTCAAAATTTCTAGTCATTAAAGTTGACGAAGACGAATAAGAAAATAAGTCAAAGAAAGGAACTCTCAAACTATAGAACTAATTTAAGAATTTAATAACATAAAATAACATAAAATATATCCCTAATAAATTAACTAAATTAAAACAAAAAAGGGTTATCCTTCCATAGATGCAAATCTCTCAATGGAAGGCGAGAGTTGACTTAAAGAAGTGGGATCGAAGAAGTGAAAATATAGAACTAACGAACACTCCACCATTGTGTGAGGAATTTCACAATTGTTGGTGTGAATAAATTCACACCTTGATTAAATTGTATCAATGTGTTAAGAAAAAATGATATAAAAAGTTAATAAGAATAACTTTTATTAATAAATTAATGTGAATGAAAAACTTACATGCGAAAAATTGAAGAGGCGATTACAAAATGAAAGCATAAAATTACAATTGAAAGAATATAATATCTACCCTAAAATTCCATCACCAAAAACACCTTAAATAGGAATATTAGGAGCCTAGGTTTGATCCACCATCAATAAATTCCTTACCCATTAATTAGGAGAGTCAAAGGTGGGTGAGAAATAAAAGGAAATTTGACTTTTCAAAGTTGACCATAAAATTCATCCAGATTCATCCCCCTTTTTGATGTGTGAAATTGACATTGAATATGGATGAATATGAAGGGTTTTTAGAAGGGAAATATATTATTACAAGTTTTATATAATATATATCAAAATTTCATGCCAAATGGAACATCCATTCAGATTTTATGCTCAAAATAGTGGGATGATTTTATAGGCCTTCAAATCTGGACCATAAATTAAATGTCAACTTGGGTTCCTGGGATCTCCTTGAAAAATTCATAATTAGATCTTTTCATAGTTTACTGAAATAATCCCAAAATTTTTTCTCTTTCTACAGTTACAATTTTAGTTTCATTGGGCTTGAATTGTGAGCTCCACTTTTATTTGATGGGCCTAAGGCCCATTATGCTTTGTTTAGAAAATTATGCATTCATTGCCAAAAATATTCATATTCCATTATGATTAATCCATTATTCCTAAAAGAAAAAATGTTACACACAAATTGAACAATAATATCCTAAAATATCAAATTAATATAATCAAAATGATGAATTACACAAGAATATGATTAATTGGGTCCTAATTGACACACTTGAGACATTAATTTCACAATGATGTGAAATGAAGTTCAATTTATAAAATGCACTAAAATAAATGTTTATGGAAATTTAAACACATGAATATTAAAATATAAATAATTAATATTAGTCTCTTTCATTGTTTAATCACACCCCTCAACTTGAGTTTTTCTAGTCTCGAGAAAAAAGTATCTCAAAAAAATTAAACTGAATTCCCCTTTCCAAAAACATTTTAACACACAATGCTCACCAAAATACATCATTACAAAAAATCATGAAACCTATCAAAACAAAATTCACATAATCTAGGTTCGAAATTATATCCCAATCCCAATACCATTCCTTGGTTCAAATTCATCATCACATTTCATCCAATTTCAATTAATCATGATGATGTGTTGTGCATCACAAAAGATATGAGGCCCCTTTTATTGTTCAAGGGGGTAAAATGGAAGAGCTAGGCCGGGATCATATTAAACCTTAATATGAGTATCCATTTTAATATTTTTCTATTTTTTTTTGTTTTTTTTGGTTTTTTAACCACAATAGAGATGAAATGACTAACTCCGAAAAAGAAAACTATAGAGTCATGCTCCCCAAGTGTTGGATGCCACACATTTTTTAAATTCCATGCTCTATAATAGAGATGTAAATCCTATATATGGTCAAGAAAACTATGAACTCATGATCCCTAAGTTTTGAATAGTGCACATTTGGATAAAACATTTCTCTATTTGGTCTTCTTCTTTTCATTTTTTTGGATACTCAAATTAAAATAAAAGTGGCCCTGGACCCTATGATATGATGAAAGGGACCCATGAACTCAAAATTACACTCAAAATACAAAGTAAATGCATTGTGGAATTTTTATTAAGAGTATGAAAATGTAAATGTTGAAAAAACACATCGGACAACCATACTTTCCAAAAAACTATACTCATGAACATAAACATGTATTAAAATCATAATCAATGCATTTTAAATCATTTGAAATTAAGTTTTCATGTTTTACAATGTACATTAATGCATGAAAGGATAATGAATTGAATGTTTTTTCATTGAATTGATTTTTTTATCATAAAAGCCCATTTTTTCTACAAAAACTTAGATTTTCACTTTTTTTCTTGAAAAACTCAGATGTTCACTCCCCCAACTTAGAATGACACTACCATCAGTATTGAAACAGAGGGGAAGAGATGGATTAAAATTAATAAGAGAGAGGGGATATGTAAATTTGAAATAAAATCATGAAACAAAACCACCTAGTTTGAATTTTATGACCCATCAATAAGAAATTGATCACTTTAGCTTCAAGTCATAAGTAGACTCCTAGGGGATGATTGGTGGATGGGTTTGAAATTTAGAAATCATGAGTTTTATATTTAAATATTAAAATTCTTCAGCTACTAAATTTCACACACAAGAGACATTAGATCACATTGGAAACCCCAAGGGGTTCCCTCAACAAAAAACAAACAAAACACACAAAATAAAAAAAATGAAGAATCTGGGTTGACTCCTAGAAAGCACTTAGTTTAAAGTAATTATCTCAACATGGACCCCCTAAATTATCTAATACCAAATTTCAAAATTTTCTGGACCCCATTTTCTCCACCTATACTATATTTAGATTTATTCTTTTTTAAAAAAACCATGTAAAATCCTATGTTCTACAATGAGGGGGAAAGACTAAGGAATATCAGAAATGATTGATCCAGTTACTTCTGTAGTCTTGCCTAAGACATCAAGGAAAATTATTCCTTTATGGGGTTTAAGAGAAAATTTAATGACAACTGAAAGGTCTTGGTTATTTCATTTTGAGTGATTCTTGATTGGGGATGGAAAGACCATAATTTCAGGTCTAGGTTCATTGAAATTTCCCAAAGCAGATTAAAAATTTGAATCAAAATAAGTTTCCTCTAATTTTGTTTAGAATAATTGGTTCCTTATGAACAAAATATTCAACCACCAAATTAGAAAGATTAGTGTCATGAATGAGTATAGACTCAAAGTTTATGATTTCTCCCAATGGTTCAGTGATTTTTGTTTCTAAAAAATCATCATTCAAGCAATATTTAGAAAACTCAATCTATGATGTAAAAATTTCCTTATGTGAATACAAAAAATCAATTTACTCATGATTTAAACTCCCATTAATAGTCTCCTCCCATTCCTTGGGTTGACTTTCAACATTACCTAACCAGTTCAACTAATTATCTAGCTCTAATTTCTCAAATTCTAAATTGAGTTCATCAACATTTTCCTCAGATTCTAAAGCCTCTGATTGTTTGGGAATCATTACTTTAGGTTTTTAATTATTTTTTTCACTCATGTAAATATTCATATATTGGAGTTTTTCATAAGAATATTTTGTGCAATAGGGTTCTTCTATTAATGAGGATGAAGAGGCAAATTTAGTGGTAATGGGTTCTACAACTATTTCAATACATTGTAGTTCTACCCTCATTAATGAAACCTCAGAAGTCATTCTCTCTATTTGTTAACACGGTTTCTCAAGTAATGGCTGTGAATTAGGCTAGAAAAAGGTTTATTTCAAATGCTCTACTCTAGGAGGATAATAATTTTGTTGGAATTTCATTTAAGGATGTTCATATTGGATTTACTGGGACTGAAACTCATTATAGGTTGGGATGTTTTGTTGAGTATAGGAGTTCAAACATTGTGGTTAATCCAGTTGTTTATTGTACCACCAATAGAATCTAGGATGTTCATTATACATCATAATTTTTTTGGGGTAGTCAATGTAGGTAGAGGTTCTACAAGTTAGGTTTTGATCAAAATAGCCTCCCATAAGAGTGAAATCAGTGGTGAGAAGAGAGAAGTGTGGTGAGAATAAAGAAGTGGGTGAGAATAAAACAATAGGATCTAAGGTTACTTACTTAGGTCCTCGACAGCGATTCCAAAATTTTCTAACATCCAAATTTTCCCTATAGGTAGAAGTGGTTGTTGTATTACAGGCAGGGATCAAATCAATAAAGACCGAATAAGAAACCTTGAGACACTCAGATTTGATGGGAGGATTGGCTATGAATTAGACAACTTTGGTGTTGATTGAAAACCTATGAGAATGGATTTAATTAAGAATTAAACACCTAATTATTTTACTGGAAACAATTAATGTAGATGGGTTAATCCTAGGTTGTTGTTAGGTTTGGAATGGATGTAATTATTTTCATATGAAATCATAACTCACTAGTTCAAGAAGTATCCAATCAATGAGATATATCCACAACATCATTCACTGATTTAATCCATAAATAATTCCCAGTCTAAAAACCAATTCACTTAGAGGATCACTTTCATGATCACTCCAAGTAATTAGATCATACTAGCACTCAAAATGTCTCGACGTTAAAGTCAGTGAAGAGGAAGAAGAAAATAAGTCAAAGAAAGGAAATCTCAAACCATAGAACAAATTTAAGAATTTAATAACATAAAATAAAATCCAATACGGCCCCAATAAACTCCCTAAAGTCAAAACACAAAATGTTTATCCTTCCATTGATGTAAAGATCTTAATGAAAGGCAAGATTCAACTTAAAGAAGCGGGATTGAAGAAGTGAAGACATAGAAATAATGAACACTCCACCGTAGTGTGAAGAATTTGTTGGTGTGAATAAATTCACAAATTGATTCAAAAGTATCAATGTGTTAATAAAAAAGGATAGAAAAATGAATAATAAGAACTTTTATTAAGAAATGAACATGAATGAAAAACTTACATAAGGCAAATTAAAGATGATATTACAAAATGAAAGCATAAAATTAAAATTGAAAGAATAAAACATATAACCTTCAATTCCACCACCACCACCACCTTAAATAGTGATATTTGGATCCTAGGGTTGAGAACCTATAAATAAATTCCTTACCTATTAATTAAGAGAGTCAAAGGTGGGTGAGAAATAAAAGGAAATTTGAATTTTCAAAGTTGACCAAAAAACTATGTCAGATTCACCCCCCTTTTTGACATGTGAAATTGACATTGAAGATGGTAGAATCTTAAGGGGTCATATAAGGGAAATATATTTTTCAAAGTTTCCTATAATAGATTTATAATTTTCATTCTAATTGGATCATCCATTCAGATTTTATGCTCTAAATGGTGGGCTGGTTTTATGCACCTTCAAATCTAGCTCACAAATTAAATGTCAACTTGGGAACCCTAGATCTCCTTGAAAACTTCATAATTATATCACTAGTGGAAAATACACCTATACCCATGGTTTTAAACCATGGGTATAACCCCTGAAACTATGGGTATAGGCTATACCCATGGTTTTGAAAACCATGGCCTGTTGAGGCATCAATATAGACCTACACCCAAGATTCTTATAAAACTGCGGGTATAGGTTCCATAAATTCTACCATACCCACAGTTTTAATGAAATTGTGGGTATATATTTTCCTATCAGAGAACCTATATCCATTGTTCTAAAAACCGTGGGTTTATATTTTCCCATCAGAGAACTTATACCCATGGTTTTTAGATCCATGGGTATATGTAGCTACCTGCATTTGGAAGTAGCACCCCCACTCATTCCTCCAGCTCTTGAACCAGTAAATCAAATAAAAAATATAATATACATTCAATGAAATAAAATTTTTCTACATTTATCATCCATCCAACATCTTTTAATAGTTTTCAAACCATATAAAATACTAAAACATACATATTCATCCATAAAACAAATCAATTAAAGTCATTACAGAACTACACAAGTCTCCTTCATGCTAAGTCAAAATTAAAGGGGATCAATATATCCCCCATCACCAACATCCTCATCCTACAAATTATTAGAAACATCATCATCGTCATCATCATTAGCAACATCCTCACCAACAACATCATTTGGAGCAATAACATCATCAACAACATCATCACCACCACCTTCATCTCAATCGCCGCTAGGACCCTCATTGGAATCACTCAGGGCATAATTTAAAGAAAACATCAATTCCATATATGAATAAATAGTAGTAGCGTCCTCTAATGTAAGTGATTTACTTATAAACCACATATCTTTCAATAATTTTTTGGTGACCATCTTAATTCTTTCACGATCCTATTTACTTCTTTCATGCTCCTGTAAAGATATTTTTTCCTCAGCTACAACGGCATGAGTGATTTGCAGCTCGAGGGGTCTAAGAGACCTGAGAGGAGCCCGATGAGAACCAATACCTAAAAAGGATGATGTTTTTCCCTGCCCAACATCGAAATCTACCTTGGTGCTCCTCACCTAATACCTAACTCAAATGATCATTCGGCCTAAAGTTGTCATCTTCTTTACCATCAAGGGCCTCTATGGAATTCTGTTGAAAATATAAAAAATATATTTAATTATTTATTTTTTATAAATATTTGAAATATAAATAAAAAAACTTATAATATTTTCTTGTGTTTGTGCATTAACTGCACTTCCATAATTTTTATTCCAACTTAAGAAGAATAATTTTGCTCAAGGTACATGACCTTTGATGCCCAATATAGATTTCGGAAAATAACATTGATTAATATACACATATGCACAATGTAAGAATTTTATAAAAGGGAATAACTATTAAATGAATGTAAAATTCATAAATTTAAAATCCATTGGGCCTAGAGGCCAATTAACCATTAGTCCTAGAGGCTAATTGGCCATTAGGCCTAGATCCCAATTGACCATTAGGCCCAGAGGCCAATTGGCCATTAGTCCTATAGGCCAGTTGGACATTAGACCTATAGACCAATTTGTCATTAGACCTATAGTAATAATATAAATAATTACATTATTTCAATTTAAGTTAAAGTACCTAACACTTTTCATCCTAAGGAATTATGCCCCAATGTGTGTTGATATGTTGTTGAATATTTTTTTTTGTTTTTACCCAATGCTTCCTAAAAAAGCACTACAAGTAATAAGAATTAAATTTATATGAAAACCATTAAAGATTGGGAATACCTTAAACTCATCAGTCTTCTAATATGCAATCATTTTTTGATATTGAATTTTTGGACAGTCAGGGAATATGGGTTCACCCTCTAAATCAGAACCAACTCCTCTCTTCCAACCAACATACAAATCATGCTTGTATGATCGCCATGAATCCCAAATATACACCAAACTTGCATTCTTAGAAGATTCACCATTGTGAAAGTTAAACTGACTCTAAAATGAACATGTTAATTCATATAAATACAAAAATAATATAGATATAAATTTATAAAATTTTCTTAACGATATCTGAACACATGCTTTGTCCTTGATGTCATTACTGAGATGTCTCCATGAGACTGGTTTCAACAGAATGATATCATGGTGCTTGGTTAAAGTGGCCATGAAACTTCTACACTACCTAGAAATTTTAACTACCATCTAATCTTCTTCATTGTAATCCACCATTATATATGTATAGATATTCTAGGATTCCTGCATATGAGTGTGTCCACATTACCTACTAGAAGATCCCACTGAATAAGATAAGAGGGAAAAAACGAAAAATTAATTCACGACACAACAAGAAAAAAATGAAGTGCTATAATTTGACATAGTTATAATAAAAAACCCCTAATGCAGGCTGCTCAATAGGCTGTGATGGATCTATGGGATGTCCTGGATTAATAGCCTCTAAAATAAGTGTCTATTACAATGCATGCTCTGGGTGATCTTCATGCACTAGAGTGGAAGATGAAGGAACAGACTTATCAGATGTTGGATAGATGGTAGGAAATGGAGGTGGCATAGGAATGGAAAAATATGGGTAGTATGCTGAGGCATACAACAACGAATATGGATATAGTAAAGGTGAAAACATCTATGGAGGTGGTGTATATGTGGTATAGGAAGAATATGCTAAATGAGATGATGGATCAATGAGTGGGAACATACCTGGACACTCAAACAGAGGATGGAAAGGTGTGGTATATGGGGTGTCCATTGGTGGGTCAGTGTGGGAACGGGTATGATGAGAGCTCTGTCTAGGTTTAGGAGCATCCCCACTCAAACCCATGCTAGTAGGATTAGGGGGAACCTCTGGTGGAACTAAATGTTCCTAAAAAATTTGATAAACAATATTAAAATGAAATTATATGTAATGCAGAAGAAAAATATTACAATTATTATACTCATAAGGGAAGTGAAGGAGGAAACAAACAGTCGAACACTTGTCGATCATGATCAAGTAGTCACTTCCTTTGAAGTTATGAAGTATTTTTCATAATCTTCATAAGAATGAAATGTACAATTTTTAGAAATAGTTTTTGAAAATCATGCATACAACTTAGAATTCAAAGAAGGCATAAGTAATGTCATAACATATTTTAGTAAAATTAAGTTATAATTTTTTTTTAAAATCATTTTAAACCCAATTTTTGAATTGAAATAAATGTAATTAAATGAAAATAAATCAGACAATATTAAAACAAACATATCATTTCGAACTGAAACTAATTACATTAATACTAACTCAAGAAACTCATGTCAATGTAAAAAAAATGAATAGTGAACATATATGATTACTTCTATATATTACCCACCACTACTTAAGGTTCAACATTAACTCTCAAAATGGGACAATTTGATTCATCAAATGCAATATTTTGGTCAACACCAATGGGGGCATCAATGGTGGCAATTTTATCCCCATAATCACGGAAAATATGTTATGGGATTACTTTATTAATGACAATGTAATCAGGTCTCATATGATCTTTCACATAAAACACTTGTTTTTCCATTGATGTCAAAATGTATGGTTCATTGTTATGTAATAATTGACTCATGTTGATAACTCTAAGTCCACATTCATCAATAAATGTACCCTATTGTGTCATTGAATCAAACCATTTACATTTCATTATAATGACTTGACCTTGAGAGTAGTAATCTAATAACAATATTTTCTCAAAAAGTCTATAATAATACACATCTTCATATTGAGTATAATTATCTGATGCACTTTCATAATAATCCATTGTAGAAGTTAACATAACAGCATCATGTTGTGTTTTCATTTTCACTGCTCGATCAGTTATAACCAATTTATACACCTTGATTATTAAATATTTTCAATCAAAAACCAAATAATTGGGACCAAAATCCAATGCTCCTAATTCTTGAGATACATAGTCAATAGGTAAACTCAAGGCCTGAAATATTTATGAATAATAAAATGAAATGGATATATATATTTTAAGATAATTAAAGTAATGATCATACCTTTTATTTCAACCAAACAAAAAACTCTAGGCTATGCAAAGCCTTGCTCCTCAAAGTAAAAGATCAATGAACTCTACTTATAATTTTTTTATGTTCCCTATATAAAATGATAATAAAAGTCTAATGTATATGTAAAATATCATAATATGAGATAACATATAAATATCCAAATTACTTACCTGATATAGCCATCAAACAAACCACAGTTAAACAAGACTGTGTGATGTCCCATATCGCGCTCTTCAAGGCTCAATATAGCCAATGTATAAGACCCAACAATTCATCTAGTTTGGGTAAGAGATATAAACGAGGGCTCAAATTCCCAATACTGGTCATCTTCATTTCTCATTGGCTGGTTATGTTTGGTTTTCACATCAGAAAAATACATCGAACAAAAATACATACATTCTTGAGAAAGATAACCTCTCATAATCAAAACTTCAGGATAATTATTATTTTAGACATATGATTTCATTATACACATATCTATTTCAGTAGGATACCTCCACCAAAAAGAAACTGGTCCCCCAAGAAGTGTTTTAGTTGGAAGATGGACTGTTAAATGCAGCATTCAGGTGAAAAAGGATGGAGAATTTTTTTCCATATCACATAAAATTAATGGCTCCTCCTGGTACATTTTTATCAACAATGCCTTGGATAACCTTTTAGCACAAAGGTCTCTAAAAAATGGCACAAGAGAATAACTTTCACCCTTACATTTTTGGATAGAAAATTTCAAATTTCTATTGAAATCAATTCTTGAAGAAGAATGTGATAATCATGAGTTTTTAGGGATTTTAGTTTCAAATCCCTTTTATTGACTCATTTAGATATGTTTCTAGAATATCCATCAGGAACCTTGATATTATTCAATACTTCTAGAAATAGATCTTTTTATGACAGTGTCATCACATAAGAAACACAAGAAACTTTCCATTTGTTTTCACCGATACACAAAGGATGCAGTTTTGGTCAAATACCCCAATCCAAAAAAGTCCCAATGAGATCGTAAGTCATCTTTGGTCTTCCCCTTGATATTTAGAAGAATTGCAAGAAACATTTCACATATAATTTTATCAATGTGCATTACATCTAAACAATGATGTAACAAATTGGTAGACCAATATGGAAAATCAAAAAAGATAATTCTCTTTTCAAATTATAAGTAGATTCATTGTCAAAATTCTTCCTCTTTTTAGATTTCATATGACCTATCCTTAATGAAAAACTGAAATATTTCAATTCATTAAGCACATCACTACATGACATACATTAAGATGGTTGTTTAGTTTCAACAGTATTATCAAACCTCCGATGATTCTTCCTGTATTGATGATCCATTAGCAAGAATCATTGATGCCCCATGAAACTAAAACTATGAAAATATTTAAGCCTTCTTGATTGTGTATCTTACATATAGGATATGATAGTTTTCCCTTTATCCTACAACTAGAAATCATTTTATAAGCAGGAAAATCATTTATAGTCCATAGAAGGGCAACACACATTTGAAATATATTTTTTGAAGAAGCATTGAATGTTTTCACACCCATGTCCCAAAGATGATTCAAATCTATTATTAAAGGCCCCAAGTAGACGTATATATTATTGTCAGGATCATAAGGTCCATATATTAGTATACTCAATAAAGTGAAAGGTTTTTTCATACACATCCATTTAGTAAGATTATAAACATGAATAAAAACTGGCCACATACTGTGATCAGTAATCATATAACCAAATGAATTAAAACCATCACAGGATAGACCCAACCTGACATTACACTCCTCAGCTGCAAAATCAGGATGTTGTGCATCAAATTACCACCATGCTGATCCATCTATAGGATGAACCAACTCATAATTACCTTTAATTATCTCAACATCATGTCATCACATATTGGCTGAGATTTCTACAAACATGAATAGATTTTGAATTATGGGAATCAATGGAAAGTGAAACATGACTTTCTATGGCACATGAGATGGTGTTCCATTTACATTCACCTTCCATATAGATGTACCACATTCTTTACAATCATTACAATCAATTTTTTCCTCCCAAAATAAATGGCAATCTTCTGGACAAGCATGAACTTTATTAATATAGAATCCAATATGAATAATCAACTTTCATGACTTATAATGATTTGAGAGAATATCTGCACCATTAGGAAGAAATTACTTCAAAAAGATAATAATATAATCAATAGCGGTATTTGAATTTCCATATATGGTTTTTCCATGATATAACCGCATTAAAAATTTCAACTTGGTCATTTTAGTACATTCATGATATACTAGAGTTCTGGTGTCATCCACTAAATTTTTCACTCTCTCAACATCATCATCTTCAGTCTTTTCCTCACGTGTATTGAAATCATCACCTTTTTTCACTAACATACTATCTCTCTCATGATGATGCACAAATGGAAACCTATCAAATATCAAATTCTTCATACCACTTCTTTCTTTTTGTTCATGAACAACATAAGAATTTCCCGTCTCTCCATGGTGATATCAAACATAATAATTTGTTTGAAATCCAATTTTTTTATATTTTAGCTAACTTATTACTGGATTAAACATGGTCTTCCAACATAATTATAACACAGACACTATATACAACCTCCATCTGAAGCATTGTTAAATGAAAAATCTAAAAAAATCTAAATTCTTTTGAAACTCGGTTGAAATCCAATCAGTATGATACATACAACTTATATCTATTATATTATAAGGGAAAAAAATTTATGTTCCATTCAACAATGTAAACCATAAAAAAAATCATTACAACCAATTTTAATATTAAATTCATCAAAGCATTCTAATAGCTATCAAAATAAATAATAAGATAAAAAAATATGCTATAAACGATGAGTAAAAATAAAGAATCAAGGTGGGTATCCCTAAAATTTTAGAATTCACTATCACAGTGGATAAATTGAATAAATTTGACACTATAATCCATATATATCCCTATACTAGATCTTGTCTGGTAATGCGAAACGAGCAGGCTAGGGTGGAGCAGGCCACACCTACATGGGTTTGAGCCCGTACAGGTTTATCCGCAAAAGACCGTAAATAATACAGACATTACGGTGAGAAATCATATGTCATGGTTTAATCATGTATTTTTATTAAAAACTAAAATGTTAAAGAAGCACATATTATAAACAAAGTAATTTTTTAAAAATCAGGCTTGCGGGTAAGCCCGCACTTGCAGAGTTATAAGGATATTATATGTTGTGCCCTCAAGGTTGAAATAGAGATAAGAGACTCTCAATGGTCTTGTGGTCCTGGTGAAAAAAAGTGGAAAATGGAGTCTAATATGGGTGGATCAGAAAATAAATCCCATGATGGAAAAAGACTGAATATCCTACGTGTCAAAATTGTGGGAAGAAATATCCTACGAACTGTCTAAAGGGAACTAAGAAATGCTTCAAATGTGGAAGAATGGGGAATCTAGAAAAGAACTATCGAAGGGATATGAATAATCCCACTAATGTAGAAGAAGAAATAAAGGTTCATATCAATGCTCATCTAGTAGTGAAGTGTTTTAATTGCAAGGAATATGGGAATTTTGCGAACCAATGCCCTAAACTGAGGGTTGTCAGAGGCAATCAACAACCACATCCAAGGAAACAAGGAAGCGTTTATGCTACCACTACTGCTGATGTAGAGATAGACAATGATGTGGTGACAGGTAGGCTAATTATTCATTCAAGAATATCAAACATACTCTTTGATTCTGGTTCTACGCATTATTTCATATCTTGCAAGTTTAATAGAACTATTCAAACATCACCTCAAAATTTTGAGGTTGAGTTATCTGTGAGAACAAATAATGATGAAATTATTGCATCCAAACTACATAACTCCTCCCTAGTTAATGTTTGTGAACCAAACCTCCTAGAAAATATTTTCATACTCCCTTTTTTAGAGTTTTATGCTATTTTGGGCATGGATTGGCTATCTTTATACAAATCCAATATCAACTGTCGGGAAATGGAGATCACTCTTTACATCTCAAAGCATCCTCCAATTCTTTATAAGTGTAAGGAGGAAGATGAATATCCTTCAGAATAATCTTCTCAAGTGTGGATATTACTGCCTTATAAGCAATAATATCTCACTAAAATGATTGAGACAAAGGAGATGATCATGCTTGAAGACATGCCCATCATGAGGGATTACACTAATGTATTACCTGAAGAATTTCTTAGTCTTCCCCCAGACCAAGAAGTTGAGTTCTCAATTGAACTTATTCCTCGATCTTTGCCTATATCAAATACACCTTATAGAATGGCCACTGTTGAGCTAAAAGAACTAAATAAGCAGTTACAGGAGAATCTAGACTAGGGTTTTATACGCTCGAGTGCTTCACCATGGGGTGTGTATGTCCTCTTCATCAAGAAGAATGATGGATAAATTCACCTCTACATCGATTACTGTAAGCTCAATAAAATCACAATAAAGAAAAATTATCCCCTTCCTTGAATAGATGATTTGTTCGATCAACCACATGGGTCCAGTTATTTCTCTAAGTTGGACCTTTGGTAGGGATATCACCAATTAAAGGTGGAGAAATAAGATATTCCCAAGACTTCCTTTAAAACAAGGTATGGACACTATGAGTTCATAGTGATGACCTTTGAACTCACTAATTATCATGAAATATTCATATATTTAATGAATATATTCTTTAGATATTATCTAAACAAATTTTTGGTAGTCTTTATCGATTATATTCTGATTTACTCCAAGAGTAAGGAGGAACATAAGGAGCATTTTAATACTATGTTGAAGACTTTGAAAATTGAGAAACTATATTCAAAGTATAGTAAATGTGAGTTCTGGATGTATGAAGTATCTTTATTAGGTCATGTAATCACCAACAAAGGGATAACTATGGACCCTTCTAAGACAAAGGCAGTTGAAGAGTGGCCCAGACCAATTTCTGTAATGGAGATCCAAATCTTTCTTGGTCTAGCTAGGTATTATCGACAATTTACGAAGAACTTCTAATGATTTTCAAACCTAATAACCAAGATGACACGAAAGGGAGTGAAGTTTTTTTGGACTCAAGAATGTGAGGAAATATTTAAGGATCTAAAAAAGAGGCTTATCATTGCACTAGTACTCACACTCCTGAAAAGTGGAGAACTCTTTGTGGTATACAACGATGCTTTAAAGAAATTATTAAGCTATGTACTGATGATAAATGAAAAATTGATAGAATAAACCCCAAGGGAATTGAAAATTCATGAGTAGAACCATCCTATGCATGATTTGGAGTTGGCGGTTGTGATATTTGTGTTGAAAATATGGAGGCATTATCTATATGGGGAGAAGTGTGAGATATATATTGATCACAAGAGTCTCAAATATATATTCACACAGAATGAGCTTAATATGAACCAGGGAAGATGGTTAAAAATCATCAAGGATTATGAATTCTCAATCCACTACCATCCTGGTAAGGCAAATAAGGTGGTGGATGCTCTAAGTAGAAAGGATCCTACATCTTTATCAATGATGAGAATTTATAAGGATATGATCTTCTTAGACTTACAGAAGATGAACATGGGAATAATTAAGGGAGGAACATCATCAATCCTTTCTCAAATGATTACTCTACCATCCCTTATAGAGAAAATAAAGGATGCTCAAAGAAATGATGTGTAAATTCAGAAAAGGGTGGAAGCTATCCGAAATGGGAAATCCTCTGAGTTCAAGATCGGTGAGGATCGAGTCGTGAGATTTGGGTCATGGCTATGTGTACTATCTAGAGATAAAGAAAGAGATTCTGAATGATGCACATATCTCAACTTTTTCTATTCACCAATGGAGCACAAATATGTATCAAGATCTCTGGGAGAGCTTTTTATGGGAAAATATGAAAAAAGAGATCACTGAATATACATCAAAGAGAATGGTATGTCAGCAAGTGAAGGCTTAAATTAAAAAGTTTATAGGTATGATATAACCATTACCCATAGCAACATGGAAATGGGAAAACATCACCATGGAATTTTTCACTGTACTTCAAAATACATCTAGAGGAAATAATTCTATATGGGTTATTGTGGACCATCTTACAAAGATAATTCACTTTATCACAATTCGAGAGGACTTATTACTAGATCAAATTTCACAGATATACATCAAATAAGTGGTAAGGCTGCATGGAGTGCCACTATCTATTATATCTGACCGAGATCCAAGATTCACCTCCAAGTTCTGGAAAAGTCTCCAACATGCATTAAGAACTGAGCTCAAACTTCATTACGACCTATCATCCTCAAACTGATAGCCAATCTGAGTGAACTATTCCGTCACTGTAAGACATGTTGAGATCATATTCTATAGACTTCAAAGGAGGATGGGACCAACATCTACCACTGGTCAAATTCTTCTACAATAATAGTTTCCACTCGAGCATTAAAATGGATCTATATGAATCCCTTTATGGGAAAAGGTGTAGAACACCGACATGCTGAGATGAATTCAATGAATGTAAGTTGAAAATACCTGAAATAGTCGAAGAAATGATGGAGAAGGTGAAAACCATTCAACAAAACATCAAGGCATCCCAAAGTCGGTAGAAGAGTTATGAAGACAATCATCAATGGGACCTCGAGTTTAAGGTTAGAGACATGTTATTCCTATGCATATCTTCATAGAAGAGGATCATGAGATTCAGGAAGAAAGGGAAGCTAAGTCCCAGGTACATCAGCTCCTTCGAGATATTTTATCATCTCAGATCTATGGACTATTGACCAACACTTCCACCAACCTTATTTCAAGTACACGACGTATTCCACGTATCCCTCTTGAGGAAGTATATACCAGATCCTTCACATGTATTGACTTCAGATGTGGTACAGTTGGAGAATGATCTTCCTTACGAGGAGAAGCCAGTAAAGATCTTGGATCGTAGAGATAAAGTTCTACACAACAAGACTACTCACCTGGTCAAAGTACTTTGGTGTAACCATAAGTACAAAGAGGAAACATGGGAACTAGAGCAAGCAATGAAAGAGAAGTACCCGTGCCTATTTTCAGCTTAGAATGTAAAATGAAATTTCAATGGGGGAAGAATGTTATGACCTAAAGTTTTATCTATAGAAATTCCCTTCTTATAATTATGTTATATGGTATAAACACATAGAAAACACAATAAAAGCTTTACAAATGATGAATGAATGAAATAAGAAGCATTTTTAGAAGTTAAGGAATCTATACCGATGAAATAGTAACTTGAACTTCAAAATAGTAACACAACCCTTATGAATAGTAAAATGGACAATTGAATAGAAATCTCACCAATGAAAGTATAAATAAAATTTATCCATCTTATAAGTGACAATATGATATAATTATACCATAGTACAAGTAAATAAATATTTTAAAAATTATTAATTAAGTGTTGGTATTTTTGTAAGTCATAAGTATTTAATTACAATTTTATGAATAATTTAATAATTTAAAAGAAAATTTATTTTCATAAAATGTATATATAAATTAATATATTGATTTCATATGATTATAAGATAATTTTATGTGACCTTAGTTAATTTTTCAAGGTGATATAAAATTAGTTATAATTTCAAAATCTATATTTTTTGAGTAAATTATGATTTTAATTAAAAATTAAATTTATCATATTTAGAAAATTATTTTAAAAAAATGGAGTTTATTTTTTAATTCTACACATTAAAAAATTGTTAGAGTGAATTTTTGGGATTTTCTTTAATATTTAAAATTTTGGCGAATAGTAAAATACGGTAATTTACGGTATATATACATTATAAGTTAAATACACTATTAATTGAGTCATGGTTGATATAAGCACAATTGGTTCGAAATGAAATTATTTAATTACTATATTTAGTCTCAAAAATCAACACTATTATTTGTCTTGAGAAAAATAATAATCTAATGAATTAAATAATGAGAAAACACCCCTCTACTATAAATAATACCCCTCACCACCTCTTCTCCTCAAACCTCTCAAGCCTTGAGAATTGTATATATCTTGACCAATACTCTTCACAAACCTCTCCTCCACATCCAGGATATTTTGGTCTTAACAAAAGTCCAAAAAAACCAATCCCTTAATGAGGTTCTCAAGAAGAAGGAATCAAGAGGTAAAACCCTCTTCCGTTTTCTTTCAATTTCTTTTCAAGTTCATTTATTTCCTTTTTCTCTATTCAACTCCCCTAATACGAATGGAATAAAAACTCTATTATCTTAAATATAATATAATTTTATCATGTTTATGTAATAATTCTTCATCAAATCTCCCACCCTCTCTCTTTTACTTTAAGAATGAAAACATCGTCTGTGAGGTGCCGATTTACCACCTTTGTGGATGACATGCTTTCATCTTTCAATTAAATCTTCAAGTATGGTCATGAAACCATTTTTATGTTTGAAACATATTATAATATATGTAATATATCTTATTTAATGTTCTGTAATCACTTTTTACTCAAAATATTAATTTATAAAACAAAATGAGTTCGTTGAGATCAAAAAACACTAAATTAATCTAAACAATTATCATTAATGATTTATCTAATTAATAATCCTCTCTTATGGAAAAAATGGTATTTTAATATTATATAGTTTCATTATTAACATATAATTTCAGTTTTGGACAACTATCCTCATTCTACATGATTTTCCATACACTTATACAAGTAAGCTGATCATGAAAACAAAGGAAACCAACGCTCCCAAACGATGAAATTGGATCTATTAACCCATAAAAAATTCCATAAATGAACTTAATAAAGTTTTAATAAATAAAATATGTGTATATAATGTTATTAATTAATTAATTAATTTATTTAATTTTATTATTCAGGACATTAAGATTAAGTGCAAAATCGTTTCAGACATGGTAAGGGATTCTACCCGAACCTCCATTATTCCTTGGGGTTACTCCTTCTCTCTTTTTACCCAAATGAAATTATCTTTTATTTTTATGTAAATATTCTAAATTCTATGTTTATGTTTCAAAATAATTTATTAATATCCATTCATCCTTATTTTTAGGGATATACATGTTTTTAAAAGGCTCCCTACTCAATTCATCCTGATAAGCAAGCCTGATTTAAGGGAACTTCCCAAATTTTGACCCATTTTCAAGTGTGATCCATAATCTATTTTGACCCACAATTATTTTTATAAAATAAATAATTTTATCATGAAAAACTACCTTGGTTCAATTATGTTTTTATGCAAACAATTATGCCTTTTCTATTTTAAATAATCTTAAATGTTTTCCCTTAAACCTTATTAAAATGTTTATTTCTAACATTTCTTAAACACTCTTTTCACTTCAGTTTGACATCACTTATCATGATATATGACTATATTCCTCTATTAATTTCCATGTATGATTTAATTCCTTCCTTACATGGACACTTTTATGATACAACCATTTATTATGCTTTTGACATGATTATGATACCCAATTCTTTCCATGGGTAACCCTTATGTTTATGTTTTATTACTTATGTATGATTATTTATGTGGAAATCATATTCATGAAAATTTTATGATGGGTAAATCTAGATATCACTCCAATTCATTGGGTAATTTTTAGTCTCATGAGACATTATGTGCAACGGTCTTGGTGGTTATCCTTGACTCGTGCTCCTCTACGTGCAACAAGCCTTGACTCATGCTTCTCTATGTGAAACGAGCCTTGAATCGCGCTAAAGTCATGTTTTAAATTATTGACACATTACCAGGATTCCATGAATATATGATCCCATGTTCTATATGTTATGATTCCATATGTTTAATCATGTTTCATTCATTTTTATATCATTATGTTATGTCTTCTAACCCATGTGCTAAGATTAATTCTTATGTTTATTCCATTACTAGGATTTTTAGCTCATACCTTTATTCATGTTATCCCCAGGTTATCCTATGTAGATGTAAGGGCTCAAAGGAATTTAGGATCTCATAATGGATGATAAATAAATAAATGTTTTATTTATTCCCATGTTTTCAGTTTTATGTACCTAAACTTCCAAGACACTAGACTTCACAATCCTTGGCTTGTAATTTGATGTTTAATTATGGTTAAATCATGTAATGATTTGTGTAAAAAGACAGGGTCACTATAATTTCTCTTGGATTCACCTTCTCTCTAAGCTCTCAATTTAGTCTCTCGGTATAAGAAGGGATCTTGAACACTTAAAATTTGAAGAAACCGTTCCTCAAACAACCTCTAACAACTTTGGGACACATGGATGAACAAAGAGCGTCAGGAAGAAGTTGTTGCAACAAAATCCTGAATGGATTCCTCAATGTAAGGGTCTTTAGCATCTCCTGCATATAAAGGCCACCCTAGCGTGCTACGTAAGGGTCATCACCACTATATAAGGGTCCCAACCCCACTTAAGGGTTACTTGGGACACTACGTTAGGGTACTAAGAACCGCATCCTACTACGTATGGATCGCCAAGGTGCTATGTAAGGGTAGTATGACCATCACATAAAAGTAACCCTCTCCTTCTCACTAACCATGTATGGGTAACCTCCAACTTGTGTAAAGATAGCCGATCCAATCCACTGGTTACGTAATGGTAACCCGTTTGCATGTAAAGGTAACCCGAACCAATCCACTACCATGTAAAGGTATGTTAGACCTTGCATAAAGGTAACTTTCATAGTACCGAGGTTACGTAAGGGTATTTAAACTTTCACATAAAGGTAACTCTTGTATTCAAATGCTTATGTAAGGGTACAAACCCACTTATTCAAGGATTATCCAAGAAAAAACTAGAACCATGTAAGGGTAAAAATACATATATGTTGTAACATATTGGATAAAATGCTCCTCTCTTTTGGTGTTTAAGAGATTGTTTTATGGATTTAGAGGGTGTGGGAGTCATTTTGGGAGTTTTTGAAAAACTTGGGATGAGAAATTCCTACATGGCACAATTACACCATAAATGTCTAACTTACGGTATAAATCTATCATTGGTAAAAATTCATAAAATCAGTTTACAACATAAATCAATTTAGGTCGTAAAAAACCCCTTTACATTGTAAATGTGTTGCTTAGGATAAATTAACCTAAGGTGACATGTTTTTCAGTGTACATGAATTATGGGAGATTTAGGTTGAAAAACAGGGATTTATGATATAAATCCCTCCTACCCTGTGGGTTTTATCATATTGAACGCATGACATTTCTCTCATCCAACATTGTTATTCCCTACCTCGAACCCTAGGATGTTCCAGATGATTTTGGGTGATCTTTTCTCTTCTGAGTTCCATAGTTCATCACTTGATCTCTGTCTTGGTCGCATTTCTTTTCTTTGAGTAATATACCTTTCTAATTCTCCAGTTCTCTTGGTTGCAGTAGTGACGTTGGGATACATTTATGGGACCAGTTGATCATATGATGATGCCTGTTTGATCCCTTCTAGAACCATTATGTAATCATCTTCTAGGGGCTAACCCTTCTGTTGGTTGTGGTGTAGTGTGCGAGTTTATTTAGTTATGTTTTGATTTATCCTCTCTTTTAATCATTTTGATTATGTAATTCAATTATGTGATGTGGGAATCGATGCTAGGGCCTCCATTTTTCATTCTACATTCCTCAAGGTGTGTGTGTCTTGTTGCATGTAGTGTGTGACTCGAGTATGAGGTAAGTGGTTCTATATCTAGCCTATATTGGATGAACTGTAATGTTTCTTGGTTTTATATATTTTTTTATAAATAAATTGGAATGATTGATTTGTTTGTGTAAATTAGTTTGCAATAAAATATGGTTTTCCCCTTGTTTTGGTAAAATAAAAGGTGCTTTAAAATCATTGTGAAATGGATTGCAAAAAGGGTTTTCAAAGCATATTTTTGATATAATAAAGGGTTGATTGATTTTTTTTGTGAAATGTGAATCCCTTTGAAATTGATTTGATAAATTCATCACATGGGAAGCCTTGGGTACTTAGGTGGAAGGTGTAGTATTTGGAATCATCCATTTTATCTTTGGTGGGTTCACTCATGGGGTGTTTTACTACTCCATAGGCGGTGACACCCAAATTTACCCTATAATTAGAAGTGGTTGTTGTAGTACAGGTAGGGATCTAATCCACAAGAATAGAAGAAGAAACATCGAGACACTCATATTTGATGGGAGGATTGGCAATGAAGTGACCAACTTTGGTGTTGATTGAAATTGGGATAGATGAATACTAAAGTTCCTAAGAGAATGGATCAAATTAAGAATTAATCACCTAATTATTTTAATGGAAACAATTAATGGGTATGGGTTTATTCTAGGTTATTGTTTGGGAGATAATGGATGTAATTTTTTTCATATGAAATCACATCTCACTAGTTCAAGAAGTATCCAATCAATGAGATATATCCACAACATCATTCACTAATTTAATACATACCCAATTCCAAGTCTAATAACTAATGCACTTTGATTATCACTTTCATGATCACTCTAAGGAATTGGACCATACTAGTACTCAAAATTTCTAGTCATTAAAGTCGGTGAAGATGAATTAGAAAATAATTCAAAGAAAGGAACTCTCAAACCATAGAACTAATTTTAGAATTTAAGAACATAAAATAACATCAAATATATCCCCCAGAAATTCCCTAAATTAAAAAAAGGGTTATGCTTCCATAGATTCAAATCTCTCAATGGAAAGTGAGAGTCGACTTAAAGAAGTGGGATCGAAGAAGTGAAAATATAGAAATAACGAACTCTCCATCGCTGTGTGAGGAATTTAAAAATTGTTGGTGTGAATAAATTCACAAATTGATTAAATTGTATCAATATGTTAAGAAAAAATGATATAAAAAGTTAAGAAGAATAACTTTTATTAATAAATGAATGTGAACGAAAAACTTACATGTGAAAAATTGAAGAGGTGATTACAAAATGAAAGCATAAAATTACAATTGAAAGAATAAAATATCTACCCTAAAATTTCATCACCACAAACACCTTAAATAGTAATATTAGAAGCCTAGGTTTGAGAAACCATCAATAAATTCCTTACCCATTAATTAGAAGAGTCAAAAGTGGGTGAGAAATAAAAGGAAATTTGACTCTTCAAAGTTGACCATAAAATTCATCTAGATTCATCCCCCTTTTTGATGTGTGAAATTGACATTGAATATGGATGAATATGAAGGGTTTGTAGAAGGGAAATATATTCTTACAATTTTTATATAATAGATATCAAAATTTCATTCCAAATGGAACATCCATTCATATTTTATGCTCGAAATAGTGGGATGATTTTATAGGCTTTCAAATCTGGACCATAAATTAAATGTCAACTTGGGTTCCTGGGATCTCCTTGAAAAATTAAGAATTAGGTATTTCCATAGTTGACTGAAATAATCCCAAAAATTTTCTCTTTCTATATTTACAATTTTAGTTTCATTGGGCTTGAATTATGAGCTCCACTTTTATTTGATGGGCCTAAGGCCCATTATGCTTTGTTCAGAAATTTCTACATTCATTGCCAAAAATATTCATATTACCTTATGATTAATCCATTGATCCTAAAAGAAAAAATGTTACACACAAATTGATAAATAATATCCTAAAATATCAAATTAAAATAATCAAAATGATGAATTACACAAGCATATGATTAATTGGGTCCAAATTGACACACTTGAGACATGAATTGCACAATGATGTGAAATAAAGTTCAATTTATAAAATGCACTAAAATAAATGTTTATGGAAATTTAAACACATGAATATTAAAATATAAATAATTAATATTACTCTCTTTCAGTGTCTAATCACACCCCTCAACTTTAGTTTTTCTAGTCTCGAGAAAAAAGTATCTCAAAAAAATTAAACTGAATTCCCTTTTCCAAAAACATTTTAACACACAATGCTCACCAAAAGACACCATTACAAAAAATCATGAAACCTATAAAAAAAATTCACACAATCTAGGTTCACAATTATATCCCAATCCCAATGCCATTCCTTGGTTCAAATTCATCATCACATTTCATCCAATTTCAATTAATCATGATGATGTGTTGTGCATCACAAAAGATATGAGGCCCCTTTTATTGTTCAAGGGGGTAAAATGGAAGAGCTAGGCAGTGATCATATTAAACCGTAATATGAGTATCCATTTTAATATTTTTCTATTTTTTTGTTTTTTTGGTTTTTTTAACCATAATAGAGATGAACAGACTAACTCTAGAAAAGAAAAATATGGAGTCATGATCCCCAAGTGCCAGATGCCCCACATTTTTTAAATTCCATGCTATATAATAGAGATGTAAATCCTATCTACGGTCAAGAAAACTATGGAGTCATGATCCCTAAGTTCCAAACACTACACATTTGGACAAAACATTTCTCTATGTGGTCTTCTTATTTTCATTTTTTTGGACACTCAAATTAAAACAAAAGTGGCCCTGGACCCTATGTTATGATGAAAGGGACCCATGAACTCAAAATTACACTCAAAATACAAAGGAAATGCATTATGGAATTTTTTATTAAGAGGGTGAAAATGTAAATGTTGAAAAAACACATCGGACAAACATACTTTCCAAAAACTATGCTCATGAACATAAACATGTATTAAAATCATAATCAAGGCATTTTAAATCATTTGAAATTAAGTTTTCATGTTTTACATTGTACATTAATGCATGAAAGGATAATGAATTGAAAGTTTTTTCATTGAATTGATTTTTTATCATAAAAGCCAATTTTTTTCTACAAAAATTTAGATTTTCACTTTTTTTCTTCAAAAACTCAGATGTTCACTCCCCCAACATAGAATGACACTGCCCTCAGTTTTGAAACAGATGGGAAGAGATGGATTAAAATTAGGTAGAGAGAGGGGAGATGGAAATTTGAAATAAAATCATGAAACAAAACCACCTATTTTGAATTTTATGACCCATCAATAAGAAATTGATCACTTTAGCTTCAAGTCATAAGTAGACTCCTAGGGGATATGATTGGTGGATGGGTTTGAAATTTAGAAAGCATGAGTTTTATTTGTAAATACTGAAATTCTTCAGCTACTAAATTTCACACACAAGAGACATTAGATCACATTGGAAACCCCAAGGGGTTCCCTTAACAAAAAACACAAAAAACACACAAAATAAAAAAAAATGAAGAATCTGGGTTGTTTAAAACCCACAAATGATAAAGGGTTAAATGACTAAATGATATGACTCATGTCAACAAGGTGCACCTTCCTTTTCGGGAGCCTATCTGATTAGAACTCCAAAGTTAAGCGTGCTTGGCCTGGAGTAATGATCAGGATGGGTGACCTTCTGGGAAGTTTCCTAGGGTGTGGGTGAGTGAGGACAAAGCACACTGGAAAGGACATGTGTTGGCCTGTGGGAACAATCATTAGTTAGATGACCCGTTTGGGCATGTGGGTGGACCCTAGGGTGGGCCCCATGTGTCTGTGGGGTAACTGGTGGTACCTGGTAGACCAGGACCCGATGACTATATTAAGGCGGGGTGTCTGTGCTGTCACCGGGACCCAATTGTTACATTTGGTATCAGAGGTGGTACCCAGCCTTAAGTGCGGTGCACTGCCTAGGTTGAGATGTATGGTCCACAATGAGGACATTGTGCTCTAGGGGGGGGGGTGATATGACTCATGTTAACAAGGTGAACCTTCCTTTTTGGGAGGCTATCTAATTAGAACTCCACAGTTAAGTGTGCTTGTCCTGGAGTAGTGATCAAGATGAGTGACCTTCTGGGAAGTTTCCCAGGGTGTGGGTGAGTGAGGACAAAGCACATTGGAAAGGACATGTGTTGTCATGGGGGGGGGGTGATTGTAACACCCCCAAATGATAAAGGGTTAAATGACAAAATTATATGACTCATGTTAACATGGTGAACCTTCGTTTTTGGGAGGCTATCTAATTAGAACTCCACAGTTAAGTGTGCTTGTCCTGGAGTAGTGATCAAGATGAGTGACCTTCTGGGAAGTTTCCCAGGGTGTGGGTGAGTGAGGACAAAGCACACTGGAAAGGACATGTGTTGTCATGTGGGGACAATCATTAGTTAGATGACCCGTTCGGGCATGTGGGTGGACCCTACGAGGACATTGTGCTCTAAAGGGGGGGGGGTGATTGTAACACCCCCAAATAATAAAGGTTTAAATGACTAAATGATATGACTAATGTCAAAAAGGTACACCTTCCTTTTCGGGAGCCTATCTAATTAGAACTCCACAGTTAAGCGTACTTGGCCTGGAGTAGTGATCAGGATGAGTGACCTTCTGGGAAGTTTCCTAGGGTGCGGGTGAGTGAGGACAAAGCACACTGGAAAGGACATGTGTTGTCCTGTGAGGACAATCATTAGTTAGATGACCCGTTCGGGCATGTGGGTGAACCCTACGAGGACATTGTGCTCTAAAGGGGGGGGGGTGATTGTGCTCTAAAGGGGGGGGGGAGTGATTGTAACACCCCCAAATGATAAAGGTTTAAATGACTAAATGATATGAATAATGTCAACAAGGTACACCTTCTTTTTTGGGAGCCTATCTAATTAGAACTCCACAGTTAAGCGTGCTTGACCTGGAGTAGTGATCAGGAGTAGTGATCAGGATGAGTGACCTTCTGGGAAGTTTCCCAGGGTGTGGGTGAGTGAGGACAAAGCACACTGGAAAGGACACGTGTTCTCCTGTGGGGACAATCATTAGTCAGATGACCCGTTCAGGCATGTGGGTGGACCCTAGGGTGGTCCCCATGTGTTTGTGGGTCTGCGGGGCAACTGGTGGTACCTTGTCACGAACCAACCCGGGTCGACCCTGAACCGGTCACCCGAGCCGGTCCGCAACATGACCCGAGAGGCATTCCCGATCCTCCCGGGCTAGCGATAAGCGCCAGGGCATCAACAAAGGCTATGAGAACAATTTCACCCAATATAAATAAATAATACAGCAAAAAGAATATAGAGAAACGTATAATAAATAAAACAAGTAGGAAAGACTAAACAGGAACAAAAGAAAATAAAACTGACCAAACACGACGTCTGAACTAACTCCGTTCGACCTCGCAGATCACTCTCTGACTCAACGATCAAGCATCACCCAAGGCGAGCGCACTCAAGTTGTAGCCTGCACAACCACTAAAAATAGAAAATTACTATAGGCATGAGTAATAAAACTCAGTAGGCTAGCCCGATATCTATTCCCAATGCACTACCTTTAAAATAAAAGAAACATCATCTCAAGTTTGAACTACAATTTATAAAAGTATGTTTTTCTAAATATTTTACTTAAAAACAAAGTACAAACCATTGCCCTTAACCATTTCCAAATTTGGGTTCATTTTATTAGTGTCAATGGATTTTTAGAAAGGGAAAGTGATGTTTATATTTTCGAATTTTTACAAAAAGGATTAAACACTTTCATTTGAAAACTATTTATAGAAACTAAGTCAAAACCAATTTATCACTTTCCAAGGAAAACAATATACAAAAGTGCACAAGAGTAAGTATACAATAAGGGCAATGTAGAAATACATATAAGTACCAAATCATCACTACAAGTAACTAAAAATTCCGCAGACATGGGTGAACCTAGGAGATCAAGAATAATCCAAAAGACACCAATACATGAGATATCATCCTCGTTGACATGTCACAAACGATGAAATCAAAACGCCCAATACGCTTGACCATTCTTTCTCAGGCAGGACGAGGGAAAATCCCATAGTAATAAACCCAATATATCCACCTACTATAGGCCACTGATTAGTACCATAACCTACTAGTGCAACAATCATTCTTAGAATATTCTCTCAATATGCCAGATTCCCATGTCTCAAGTGTTTGGAAAGGGGGTGAGCCAACCGATGCCAACCGAGCATCCAATCACATATATATATATATATATATGTAAAGCACAACAGGCATCACCCCGAGCCACTCCATGGGACAACCTCTTGCCTTTAAACTACTCAAGCACCCGGGAGCCTCTAAGCACGACCTCCCAAACAATCAATCACAACCAAGGCAGGAGAGTTATCCTAGGAGGGTTTTCATCAAGACATTTTTATCGTTTTCCATAAAGTGCCAAACGGGCATTAAATACATTTCACAATCACCACTTTAAAAAGAACCAAAACGCTTGTTCATGCTTTATAAGAAATCATTTATCATTAAAACCATAACTATAATTGAAATTCTGTGAATTATGTTTAAAATCCAAACTTTTATTCTTTCACTACTGGGTGCCCGTTCATCAAGAAAATATTTAAAGTGTCATGTATAAAATAAACGACTCTTTTTACAACAAACAATCATTTAAAAATTAATTATCTTATATTATCTCACATTTATTAAAATTAATAAAATATTTAATTTGAACAAATAGTGTGCACAAACAGCAGGAAATAATGTAACTTAAATTTTAAAAAAGCAGTGCAATGAGAACTTACCTCAAGATCAAAGCACGATGACAAAACAACCTCAGAACTAAGGCGCGATGACAAAAAATGTGTCCGAAACCACGTGATAAAGTCCAACACTCTACATAATAAATATCAAGGACTCAGACACATACAAAAAACTCACTAGAGCATGCGAAACCAAGCAGCGGGGAGAAACACTCACCTCGAAATTGAAGCGCGACGATGACGTAAACCCGAGACCACTTTGCGAGGGTTTTAAAACACCAAAAACCTACCAAAATAATGTAATAAATGTTTAACAATTTATAAAACACAAATCCAGAGGCACAACAAAGTTATACCTAAAACACACTCAATTTTACACAAAAATGCTATTTTTAAAGTTAACTGCACAATGAGACCATACTCGACAAGACTTCAAACATATACCGCATACTAAACAACTAACAAAAAGGTAGAAAATAATATTTAATATGTATAATAAGTGAGAAAAAATAATTAAAGTTTCTTAAATAAAAAAAAACAAGCGTAAGGTAATTCCTACCTCGGATACGTGGGGTAATGATAACACAACCTCAGAACTGGTGCGAGATCTCGTTCACACCTCAACCACGTGCTCCAGAGGCTAAAACTAACCTGAAGCTACCCAAATGAACCCAAAAAGGATAACAATAATTTTTATCTCTAATCAATTAAAAACCTCAAAGTGAATAAAAGTAAAATAAAGAATAAAGATGATTATACCAAAGGGGTTGCGTGCTCTGAAGGATGGAAGGCCGGAGGTGGCTTGCCGATGTTGTGCACACTGGCCTGAGGAGGTCTGTCCAACTAGAAGAGGGTCGGTTGGGGCTTCAGCTGGCTGGGGGAGTTGTCGAAGGAGCACGTCACACCAGGAGGAGGTCGTGCCATCGGGTTCGTCGGATAAGAGGGGGGTGGGGGGGGGGGGAGTCGTCGGAGATGCTTGGGGGCCAGGCTATCATACTGTGGTGGACAGAAAGAAGGTAGTTAGGGGTCTGGGCTATGCGGGTAGGAGAGGATGCTGGGGCGCTGGTGGGATTCTATGCGCGGGAGAAGGAGAGGAGGGCCGGGGTAGCGGGGGAGAGGGTGCGTCGGCTGCTTGGATGCTGTGCGACAAGGAGGGGGTGGCCGCTTCTAAGTGCAGGAGCAGGAGAAGAGAAGGGTTGGGCTGGCTACTGAGGCAGCGGACCGAGAGGGAGCCGGAGCATGCAGCTGTGCGCCCTGGAGGTGAGGACCAGCGACGGTGCAGGAGGAGGAGCGATGCTGTTGAGTGATGGTGGATAGAGGAGGACCGGGAACGCCTCTTAGGTCATATTATGGACCGACTTAGGTGACCGGTTCAGGTTCGACCCAGGTTGGTTCATGAAAAAATGGTATCAGAGGTGGTACCCAGCCTTAAGTGTGGTGCACTACCTGGGTTGAGATGTAGGCCCCACAATGAGGACGTTGTGCTCTAAAGAGGGGGTGATTGTAACACCCCAGAATGATAAAGGGTTAAATGACTAAATGATATGACTCATGTCAATAAGGTACACCTTCCTTTTCAGGAGCCTATCTGATTAGAACTCCACAATTAAGCGTGCTTGGTGTGGAGTAGTGATCAGGATGGGTGAACTTCTAGGAAGTTTCCCAGGGTGTGTGTGAGTGAGGACAAAGCACACTAGAAAGGACATGTGTTGGCCTGTGGGGACTATCATTTGTTAGATGACCCGTTCAGGCATGTGGGTGGACCCTGGGGTGGGCCCCATGTGTCTGTGGGGGCAACTGGTGGTACCTGGTAGGCAAGGACCTGACGACCTTGTTAAGGTGGGGTGTCTGTGCTGTCACTGGGACCCGGTTGTCACATTTGGTATCAGAGGTAGGAATTCCCCTGCGCTTGTTTTAATTATTATCATTAGGTTTTTTTAATTTGTTTTATTTTTATCTTTATTTTTATTTGTTACCTTTTTATCTATTTATTATTTATTTTATTTTTCCCATTATTTTCTAACCCTACCCACAGACTCCCCCAACCCTATTATTGCGCCACCACACCCCCTGCTTTCCCCTCTCCTTCCCATCGCCCCGCACAGCACGAGTCGTGCCTCCTGCACGGCGCCTCCCCCTGCTTTCCCCTCTCCTTCCCATCACCCCGCACAGCACCAACCACACCTCCTGCACGACGCCTCCCCCTGCTTTCCCCTCTCCTTCCCATCACCCCGCACAGCACCAGTCGCGCCTCCTGCACGGTGCCTCCCCCTGCCGACCTCCTACCTAGCTCCCCCTCCTAGCACCCTTCCCCTACATGCGACTCCCCCTCCCAGCACCCTCCGACATGCCCTCCACCCAGCAAACCGCACAACCGGCCTCCTCTGTTGGCCACCCCTCGCCCCTGCCCTGCTTGCTCCGCCACACACACCTCACCCCCTCAGCCTACCCTGCACCATGTTCCCCAGCTTCCTCCAGCCGCTCCGATGCTTTCACCCGCCACGCCTCCGGCTTCCAACCTCCGTGCCGGCCACCTGGTCTCCTCCTTCCCTACAGCGCCTAGCAGCCACCCCAGCCGGCCAGCACCGGCCTCCTTCTTCCAGCAGCGAACCCCCCCCTCGGTCTCCTTGTTTGGAGTTTTTTTCCTCCCGAGTGGCCCTCTCCCTCTCCCTCTCCAGTGTGTATCCCCTGCTCCGGTGACAGCGAAACCTCCTCTCCGGCTGTCTCCAGCGCAAACCCCCATTCCGGCCATCTGCCTTCGGTGCACCACCATAACTCGCATCCGGCACCCCTACAAGGTGCAACGCTCCCTTCTCTGGAAACCAGCAGGGTGACCCACCTATCCGGTTGTTTTCCCCCCTCTCTGGCTACCCCCGACACAACCCGCAACCCCCAAAATACCCTGTTTAGTGTGCACCGTCCCTAACCCATGACCTCCGGCGAGCTGCTCTTTGCCGGTGTCACCCTCTCACCGGTATCACCCCCTTGTCGGCGCCCTCTCCCTCCGGCGATAGCCTGCCCCTTCGGTAAGGTTTCATGGAAATTATATTCTTTGATGAGGGTTTAATTTTTTTCTAAAACCCTATGTGTTGGAGTTCAGTTTTGATAAAGTAGGGTTTGTTTAAGCTTCCGAAGCATGCGGCTGAGGTGCGAATGAGATCGTGCACCAGTCTCGGGCATGCGTTTTTATTCTGCATTAGAATTGAGGTATGAACCCTTTACGTGTCACCTTTAAATTTAGGATTTCACTGAATTATTATTTTATCACTACCTTTAGTTTTTAATTAGTGATTTAGTGTTTTATTTCATTTTCATTCTTTGTGATATGTGGTGTTTTGGTTCAGTTTATTTAATCTTTTGGTGTGAATTCTTTTTGGTTTTTCTTGAAATGATCTAATAAACAGTTTAATGATTTATTTAATTATTTAGATGGCGTGAAAGTGGTATTTTGAAAGTGTTAAATATGCGTTTATTTTTAAAGTAGTGTATTTATATAAAATAAGACATGTTTTTGGTTTAAACCATTTTTGCGTCACTTAGTGGTGTTTTATAAATGGTGTAAACAATTCATTAAATAGTGCAGATGGTGCGAACAGTGTTTTGAAAAACATGCCTAGGTGGTTCTTTTGCACTGTTAATTCGTTTGGATAGTTTTGGGTCCGTGTTTATGAACCTTTGTTGTTGTGTGTTTATTGCAGCATGTTGGCAGGGTAACCCTGCTTTACCGTGATCATCGGTTTGCACGTGCTTGTGCGCATGTGCGAGGCGTGTCGCGTTGTCGTGTTCGAGCTGCGAGTTGAGGTAGGTCCCCCACTGCGCTCGCCTTTAAATTTAGAATTTATTGATTTCTTGATGTTTTATAAATTTTAATAAATGGGAAATAATTTAAGACAATAAATTTTTAAATGATTATTTGGTGTAAAAAGAGACATTTATTTTATACACGACACTTGAAACATTTTCTTGATGAGCGGACACCCAGTAATGAAATAATGCCCATTTGGCCTTTAAACATAATTTACAGAATTTTAAATGTAGTTATGGTTTATTGATAAATGATTTATTTTGAAGCGTGAAAAAGTGTTTTGGTTCACTTGAGAAATGAGGATTTTCCTTAAAATTGGTGAAGGCCCATTTGGCACTTTAATAAAATAAATTATTTTGAAAAACTCTATTTGGGGTGACTCAGATGTGATATTTGGTGTACGTTGACTGCATGATTTGTGTGTGATGTTTGTACTTCTTGATGGACTTTGTTGACTCACCCCTTTCCTATTTATTATATGTGTTGACATGGGAACTTGGAATAGTAAGTGAATCTTCTGAGAATGATTGCTGCACTAGTTTAGATTATGCACTGGCTAGTCGCTCCTAGTACGGATGACACTCTTCTAGGGGATTGGGCCCCTCGGTTAGGCCATGTAGGGAAACACCGGGCGTTAGGGAGTTATGACGTCATTGAGAGTAGGCATGCCTTCATGATGAGTCACATGTATGGTATGTTCTGGATTGTTCACGAGCTCCTAGGTTCGACCCATGTTTTCTTTAGTGTTTATTTTTATGTGGCAGACGATTGAGAGGTCTAGTTCGGTTGTTGGCCCATGTGTGCCAATTCACTTCCATTTCCCTTAGTGTGTGTTGTGTGTTGTGTGCGGTTTTCCATTTGACTAATAATTGAAATTTGAATTTCTAACTTTCTCGCATAAATGTTTTAAAATGCAACGCACCTGTTTCTTTCAATCATTAAACTTATTTTTAAATTAAAAAGGGAAATGGACTGTTACTTGTTTTAGAAATGGAAGTGTGTGTGTGGAAACCAATATTTTATATAATTTATTTCAAACATGGAATTGATAAATTATTTATTTAATGGTATGTGCATTAGGAATAGAATTAGTCGGGCCTACCTACTGAGTTTTATTACTCACACCTATAGTGTTTTCCTGTTTTTAGTTTCTGTTGTAGGTTGACTTGAGCTTTCTCACCGTGGGTGAGACTTGGTTGTGGTGTGGAGAGTGACTCTCGAGGTCATGAGGAGTTTTGGTCATGGTCAGATTAGTTTTTTGTTGTTGGTATCTTTTTTTTGTTTTTTAATTACTTTGCGTTGTTCTATTTTATTTCCACTGCTTTATTTATTTTATCAGGAAAAATCGTTCCCTCTTGATCTCTTTTGATGCTCCGGTGCTTATTTCCAGCCCAGGAGGATCAGGAACGCCTCTCGGGCCATGTCGTGGGCCGGCTCGGGTGACCGGTTCAGGGTCGACCCGGGTTGGTTCGTGACAGGTTTCCTCCTAGAAAGCACTTAGTTTAAATTCATTATCCCAACATGGACCCCAAAATTATCTAATACCAAATTTCAACATTTTTCTGGACCCTATTTTCACCACCTCTACTAGATTTAGATTTATTCTTAAAAAAACCATTTAAAATCCTATGTTCTACAATGAGTGGGAAAGTTTAAGGAATATCAGAAATGATTGATCTAGTTACTTCTATAGTCTTACTAAGACATCAAGGACAATTCTTCCTTTATGGGGTTTAAGAGAAAATTTAATGAAAACTGAAAGGTCTTGGTTATTTCATTTGGAGTGATTCTTGATTGGGGATGGAAAGACCATAATTTCGAGTCTAGGTTCATTGAAATTTCCCAAAGTAGATTAGAAATTTGAATCAAAATAAGTTTCCTCTCTAATTTTGTTTATAAGAATTGATTCCTTATGAACACAATATTCAACCACCAAATTAGAAAGATTAGTGTCATGAATGAGTATAGACTCAAAGTTTATGATTTCTCCCAATGGTTCAATGATTTGTGTTTCTAAAAAATCATCATTCAAGTAATATTTAGAAAACTCAATCTATGATGTAAAAATTTCCTCATGTGAATACAAAAAATAAATTTCCTCATGATTTAAACGCCCATTAATAGTCTCCTTCTATTCCTTGGGTTGAATTTCAACATTACCTAACCAGTTCAACTAATTATCTAGATCTAATTTCTCAAATTCTAAACTGAGTTTATCAACATTTTCCTCAGATTTTAAAGCATCTAATTGTTTGGGAATAATTACTTCAGGTTTTTAATTATTTTTCACACTCATGTAAATATTCATATATTGGAGTTGTTCATAATAATATTTTATGCAATAGGGTTCTTCTATTAATGATTATGAAGAGGCGAATTGAGTGGTAATGGGTTCTATAACTATTTCAATACATTGTAGTTCTACCCTCATTAATGAAACCTCAGAAGTCATTCTCTCCATTTGTTAACATGGTTTCTCAAGTAATGAATGTGAATTAGGCTAGAAAAAGGTTTAATCCAAATTTTCTACTCTAGGATGAAAATAATGTTGTTGGAATTTCATTTAAGGATGTTAATATTGGATTTACTGGGATTGAAACTCATTATAGGTTGGGATGTTTTGTTGAGCATAGGAGTTCAAACATTGTGGTTCATTCAATTGTTTATTGTACCACCAATAGAAACTAGGATGTTCATTATACATCATAATTGGTGCGGGGTAGTCAATGTAGGTAGAGGTTCTATAAGTTAGGTTTTGATTAAAATAGCCTTCCATAAGAGTGAAATCAGTAGTGAGAAGAGAGAAGTGTGGTGAGAATAAAGAAGTGGGTGAGAATAAAACAATAGGATCTAAGGTTACTTACTTAGGTCCTTGACAGTGATTCCAAAATTTGATAAAATCCAAATTTTCCCTATAGGTAGAAGTGGTTGTTGTATTACAGGTAGGGATCAAATCCATAAGGACCGAAGAAGAAACCTTGAGACACTCAGATTTGATGGGAGGATTGGCTATGAATTAGACAACTTTGGTGTTGATTGAAATTGGGATAGATGAATACTAAAGTACCTATGAGAATGGATTTAATTAAGAATTAAACACCTAATTATTTTACTGGAAACAATTAACGTATATGGGTTAATCCTAGGTTGTTGTTAGGTTTGGAATGGATGTAATTATTTTCATATGAAATCACAACTAACTAGTTCCAGAAGTATCCAATCAATGAGATATATCCACAACATCATTCACTGATTTAATCCATACATAATTCCAATTCTAATCACAAATTAACTTAGAGGATCACTTTCATGACCACTCTAAGTAATTATATCATACTAGCACTCAAAATGTCTCGACATTAAAGTCGGTGAAGACGAAGAAGAAAATAATTCAAAGAAAGGAACTCTCAAACCATAGAACAAATTTAAGAATTTAATAACATCAAATAGCATTCAATCCGGCCCCAATAAACTCCCTAAAATCAAAACACAAAATGTTTATCCTTCCATTTATTTAAATATCTTAATGAAAGTTGAGATTCAACTTAAAGAAGCGGGATTCAAGAAGTGAAGAAATAGAAATAATGAACACTACACCATAGTGTGAAGAATTTGTTGGTGTGAATAAATTCACAAATTGATTCAACAGTATCAATGTGTTAATAAAAAATGATAGAAAAATGAATAATAAGAACTTTTATTAGGAAATGACCATGATTGAAAAACTTACATAAGGCAAATTAAAGATGAGATTACAAAATGAAAGCGTAAAATTACAATTTAAATAATAAAACATATAACCTTCAATTCCACCAACACCACCACCTTAAATAGGGATATTAGGATCCTAGGGTTGATAACCCATAAATAAATTCCTTACCTATTAATTAGGAGAGTCAAAGGTGGTGAGAAATAAAAGGAAATTTGACTTTTCAAAGTTGACTAGAAAAATATGTCAGATTCATCCCCCTTTTTGACATGTGAAATTGACATTGAAGATGGTCAAATCTTAAGGGGTCATAGAAGGGAAATATATTTTTTAAACTTTCCTATAATATATTTAAATATTTCATTCTAATTGGATCATCCATTCGGATTTTGTGCTCTAAATGGTGGGATGGTTTTATGCACCTTCAAATCTAGCTCACAAATTAAATGTCAACTTGGGAACCCTAGATCTCCTTGAAAAATTAATAATTATATCACTAGTGGAAAATACACCTATACCCATGGTTTTAAACCATGGGTATAGCCCCTAAAACTATGGGTATAGTCTATACCCATGGTTTTCAAAACCATGGCCTATTGAGGCATCAATATAGACCTACACCCAAGATTCTTATAAAAACTGTGGGTATAGGTTCCATAAATTCTACCATACCCACAGTTTTAATGAAATTGTGAGTATATATTTTCCCATTAGAGAACCTATACCCATGGTTCTAAAAACTGTGGGTATATATTTTCCCATTAGAGAACTTATACCCATGGTTTTTAGATCCATGGGTATAGGTAGCTACCTGCATTTGGAAGTAGCACCCCCACTTATTCCTCCAACTCTTGAACCAGTAAATCAAATAAAAAATATAATATACATTCAATGAAATAAAAAATTTCTACATTTATCATCAATCCAACATCTTGTAATAGTTTTCAAACCATATAAAATACTAAAACATACATATTCATCCATAAAACAAATCAATTAAAGTCATTACAGAACTACACAAGTCTCCTTCATGCTAAGTCAAAATTAAAGGGGATCAATATATCCCCCATCACCAACGTCCTCATCCTCCAAATTATTAGAAACATCATCATCATCATCATCATCAGCAACATCCTCACCAATAACATCATTTGGATCAATAACATCATCAACAACATCATCACCACCACCTTCATCTCAATCGCCACTAGGACCCTCATTGGAATCACTCGGGGCATCATTTAAAGAACAAATCAATTCCATATATGAATCAATAGTAGTATCATCCTCTGATGTAAGTGATTGACTTATAAACCACACATATTTCAATAATTTTTTGGTGATCATCTTAATTCTTTCACGATCCTATTTACTTTTTTCATGCTCCTGTAAAGCTATTTTTTCCTCAGCTACTTCGGCATGAGCGCTTTGCAGCTCGAGGGGTCTAAGAGACCTGAGAGGAGCCCGATGAGAACCAATAACTAAAAAGGATGATGTTTTTCCCTGTCCAACATCGAAATCTAACTTGGTTCTCCTCACCAAATACCTAACTCAAATGATCATTCGGCCTAAAGTTGTCATCTTATTTACCGTCAAGGGCCTCTAGGGCAGTATGTTGAAAATATAAAAAAGATATTTATTTATTTATTTTTTATAAATATTTGAAATATAAATAAAAAAACTTATAATATTTTCTTGTGTTTGTGAGTTAACTGCACTTCCATCATTTTTCTTCCTACTTAAGAAGAATAATTTTGCTCGAGGTACATGACCTTTGATGCCCAATATAGCTTGCGGAAAATAATATTGATTAATATACACATATGCACAATGTAAGAATTTTATAAAAGGGAACAACTATTAAATGAATGAAAAATTCATAAATTTAAAATCCATTAGGCCTAGAGGCCAATTAACCATTAGGCCTAGAGGCCAATTGGCCATTAGGCTTAGATCCCAATTGACCATTAGGCCTAGAGTTCAATTGGCCATTAGTCCTATAGGACAATTGGACATTATACCTATAGACCAATTGGTCATTAGGACTATAGTAATAATATAAATAATTACAATATTTCAATTTAAGTTAAAGTACCTAACACTTCTCATGCTGAGGAATTATTCCCCAATGTGTGTAGATTTGTTGTTGAATCTTTGTTTTTTTTTTTGTTTTTCCCCGATTCTTCCTAAAAAAATCACTACAGGTAATAAGAATAAAATTTATATGAAAAACATTAAAGATTATTAATACCTTAAACTCATCAGTCTTCCAATATGCAATCATTTTTTGATATTGAATTTTTGGACAGTCGGGGAATATGGGTTCACCCTCTAAATCAGAACCAACTCCTATCTTCCAACCAACATACAAACCATGCTTGTATGATTTCCATGAATCCCAAAAATCCATAAACCTTGCAATCTTAGAAGATTCACCATTGTGAAAGTTAAACTGACTCTAAAATGAACATGTTAATTCATATAAATACAAAAATAATATAAATATAAATTTATAAAATTTTCTTACCCATATCTGAACACATGCTTTTCCCTTGATGTCATTACTGAGATGTCTCCATGAGACCGGTTTCAACAGAATGATATCTTGGTACTTGGTTAAAGTGTCCATGAAACTTCTACACTACCTGACATTTTTACCTACCATCTACTTTTCTTCATTGTAATCCACCATTATATATGTATAGATATTCTAGGCTTCCAGCATATGAGTGTGTCCACATCACCTACTATAAGATACCACTGAATAAGATAAGAGGGAAAAAAATGAAAAATTAAGTCACGACACAACAAGAAAAAAATGAAGTTCTATAATTTGACATAGTTATAATAAAAAAACCCTAATGCAGGCTGCTCAATAGGTTGGGATGGATCTATGGGATGTCCTGGATCAATAGCCTCTGAAGGAAGTGTCTATTCCAATGCATGCTCTGGGTGATCTTCATGCACTAGAGAAGAAGATTAAAGAACAGGCTTATCAGATGTTGGATGGATGGTAGTAAATGGAGGTAGCATAGACATGGAAGAATATGGGTAGTATGCTGAGGCATACAACAACGAATATGGATATGGTAAAGTTGGGGACATCTGTGGAGGCGGTTTAGATGTGGTATAGGAAGAATATTCTAAATGAGATGATGGATCCATGAGTGGGAACATCCTTGGACACTCAAATAGAGGATGGAAAGGTGTGGTATATGGGGTGTCCATTGGTGGGTTAGTGTGGGAACGAGTATAATGAGAGCTCTGTCTAGGTTTAGGAGAATCCCCACTCAAACCCATGCTAGTAGGATGATGGGGAACCTCTGGTGGAACTAAATGTTCTTAAAAAAATTTGATAAACAATATTAACATGAAATTATATGTAATGCAGAAGGAAAATATTACAATTATTATACTCACTAAGGGAAGTGAAGGAGAAAACACACAGCCTCACACCTGTCGATCAGGATCAAGTAGTCACTTCCTTTGAAGTTATGAAGTATTTGTTATAATATTCATAAGAATTAAATGTACAATTTTTATAAATAGTTTTTGAAAATCATGCATACAACATAGAATTCAAAGAAGGCATAAGTAATGTCATAACATATTTTAGTAAAACTAAGTTATAATTTTTTTTTAAATCATTTTAAACCCAATTTTTGAATTGAAATAAATATAATTAAATGAAAATAAATCAGACAATATTAAAACAAAAATATCATTCCAAACTGAAACTAATTACAGTAATACTAACCTGAGAAACTCATGTCAATGTAAACAAAATGAACAACAAACATATATGATTACTTCTATATATTACCCACCATTAATTAAGGTTCAACATTAAATCTCATAATGGGACAATTTGATTCATCAAATGCAATATTCCGGTCAACACCAATTGGGGCATCAATGGTGACAATTTCATCCCCATAATCACGGAAAATATGTTATGGGATTACTTTATTAATGACACCGTAATCAGGTCTCATATTATCTTTCACATAAAACACTTGTTTTTCCATTGATGTCAAAATGTATGGTTCATTGGTATGAAATAATTTACTCATGTTGATAACTCTTAGTCCACAGTCATCAATAAATGTACCCTATCATGTCATTAAATAAAACCATTTACATTTCATTATAATGACTTGACCTTGAGAGTAGTAATATAATAACAATATTTTCTCAAAAAGTCCATAAAAACACACATATTCATATTGAGTCTAATTATCTGATGCACTGTCATAACAATCCATTGTAGAAGTTAACATAACACCATCATGTTGTGTTTTCATTTTCACTGCTCGATCAGTTATAACAAATTTATACACCTTGATTATTAAAGATTTTCAATCACAAACCAAATAATTGGAACTAAAATCCAACGCTCTTAATTCTTGAGAAACGGAGTCAATAGGTAAAATCAAGGCCTGAAATATTTATGAATAATACAATGAAATGGATATATATATTTTAAGATAATTAAAGTAATGATCGTACCTTTGATTTCAACCAAACAGAAAACTCTAGGCTATGCAAAGCCTTTCTCCTTCTCAAAGTAAAAGATCAATGAACTCTACTTATAATTTTTTTATGTTCCCTATATAAAATGATAATAAAAGTCTAATGTATATATAAAATATCATAATATGAGATAACATATAAATATCCAAATTACTTACTTGATATAACTATCGAACAAACCACAGTTAAATAAGACTGTGTGATGTACCATATCACGCTCTTCAAGGATCAATATAGCCAATGTATAAGACCCAATAATTCCTCTAGTTTGGGGAAGAGATATAAATAAGGGCTCAGTTTCCTCATACTGGTCATCTTCATTTCTCATTGGCTGGTTATGTTTGGTTCTCACATCAAACAAATACATCGAACAAAAATACATACATTCTTGAGAAATATAACCTCTCATAATCGAACCTTCAGGATAATTATTATTTTAGACAAATGATTTCATTGTGCACATATTTATTTCAGTAGGATACACCCACCAAAAAGAAACTAGTCCCCCAAGAAGTGTTTTAGTTAGAAGATGGACTGTTAAATGCAGCATGCAGGTGAAAAAGGATGGAGAATTTTTTTCCATCTCACATAAAATTAATGGTGCCTCCTGGTACATTTTTATCAACAATGCCTTGGATAACCTTTTAGCACAAAGGTCAATAAAAAATGGCACAAGAGAATAACTGTCACCCTTACATTTTTGGATAGAAAATTTCAAATTTCTATTGAAATCAATTCATGAAGAAGAATGTGATAATCAGGAGTTTTTAGGGATTTTAGTTTCAAATCCCTTTTATTGAATCATTTAGATATGTTTCTAGAATAGTCACCAGGAACCTTGATATTCTTCAATACTTCTAGAAATTGATCTTTTTATGATAGTGTCGTCACATAAGAAACACAAGAAACTTTCCATTTGTTTTCACCGATACACAAAGGATGCAGTTTTGGTCGAATACCCCAATCCAACAAGTCCCATTTTTTTATGACAGTGTCTTTGGTATTCCCCTTGATATTTAGAAGAATTTCAAGAAACATTTCACATATACTTTTATCAATGTGCATTACATCTAAACAATGATGTAGCAAATTGGTAGACCAATATGAAAAATCAAAAAAGATACTTCTCTTTTTCCAATTATAAGTAGCTTCAGTGTCAACATTATTCCTCTTTTTAGATTTCATATGACCTCTCCTTAATGAAAAACTGAAATATTTCAATTCATTAATCACATCACTACATGACATACTTTAAGATGGTTGTTTAGTTTCAACAGTATTATCAAAACTCCAATGATTCTTTCTGTATTGATGATCCATTAGCAAGAATCGTTGATGCCCCATGAAACAAAAACTATGAAAATATTTAAGCCTTCTTCATTGTGTATTCTTCTTACATATAGGATTTGATAGTTTTCCCTTCATCCTACAACTAGAAATAATTTTATAAGCAGGAAAATCATTTATAGTCCATAGAAGGGCAGCACACATCTAAAATATATTTTTTGAAGAAGCATTGAATGTTTTCACACCCATCTCCCAAAGCTACTTCAAATCTCTCATTAAATTCCCCAAGTAGACGTCTATATTATTTTCAGTATCAGAAGGTCCATATATTAGTATACTCAATAAAGTGAAAGGTTTTTTCATACACATCCATGTAGGAAGATTATAAACATGAATACAAACTGGCCACATGTTGTGAGCAGTAAGCATATGACCAAATGAATTAAAACCATCATAGGATAGACCCAACTTGACATTACACTCCTCAGCTGCAAAATCAGGATGTTGTGCATCATATTACCACAATGATGATCTATCTATAGGATGAACCAACTCATCATTACCTTTAATTATCTCAGCATCATGTCATCACATATTGGCTGAGATTTCTACAAACATGAATAGATTTTGAATTATGGGAATCAATGGAAAGTGCAACATGTCTTTCTATGGAACATGAGATGGTGTTCCATCTGCATTCACCTTCCATAGATATGTACCACATTCTTTACAATCATTACAATCACTTGTTTCCTCCCAAAATAAACTGCAATCTTCTAGACAAGCATGAACTTTATTAATATAGAATCCAATATGAATAATCAACTTTCATGACTTATAATGATTTGAGAGAATATCTGCACCATTAGGAAGAAATTACTTCAAAAAGATAATAATATAATCAATAGTGGTATTTGAATTTCTATATATGGTTTTTCCATGATATAACCGCATTAAAAATTTCAACTTGGTAATTTCAGTACATTCATGATATACTAGAGTTCTAGTGTCATCCACTAAAATTTTCACTCTCTCAACATAATCATATTCAGTCTTTTACTCATGTGTATTGAAATCATTACCTTTTTTCACTAACATACTATCTCTCTCATGATGATACACAAATGGAAACCTATCAAATATCAAATTCTCCATACCACTTCTTTCTTTTTGTTCATGAACAACATAAGAATTTCCCGTCTCTCCATGGTGATATCAAACATAATAATTTCTTTGAAATCCAACTTTTTTATATGGTAGATAACTTATTACTGGATTAAACATGGTCTTACAACATAATTATAACATGGAAACTGTATACAACCTCCATCTGAAGCATTGTTAAATGAAAAATCTAAAAAAATCTAAATTCTTTTGAAACTCGGTTGAAATCCAATCAGTATGATACATCCAGCTTATATCCATTATATTATAAGGGAAAAAAATTTATGTTCCATTCAACAATGTAAACCATAAAAAAAAAATCATCACAACCAATTTTAATATTAAATTCATCAAATCATTCTAATAGCTATCAAAATAAATAATAAGATAAAAAAATATGCTATAAGCGATGAGTAAAAATAAAGAATCAAGGTGGGTATCCCTAAAATTTTAGAATTCACTATCACAGTGGATAAATTGAATAAATTTGACACTATAATCCATATCTATCCCTATAATAGATTTTGTTTGGTAATGTGAAATAGGTGGGCTAGGGTGGAGCGGGCCACGTCTACATGGGTTTGAGCCCGTATAGGTTTATCTGCAAAAGACTGTAAATAATACAGAAATTACGGTGAGAAATAATATGTCATGGTTTAATCATGTTTTTTTATTAAAAACTAAAATGTTAAAGAATAACATATTATAAACAAAATAATTTTTTAAAAATCAGGCTTATGGGTATGCCCGCACTCACACAGGCTCAACCCACGTTGGTCTGCGCTCTAAATGGTCAAAATTTTTAGGCCCGCCCCACCCCATATCCACCCCATACCCACGAATACCATGAGTTACGAGATCATTTTTCATAACTAATATTGTATACCACAAGGATTAAATTTCATTTCTAATCAACAAGGGCTAGTAACAAGTTATAAAGACATCAACTTACACACTGAAAATTATTTCACCTTAATAAAAATAAAACTAAAAAAATAATTCCATCAGGGAACCTAGGATTAAAATTTCATATATTTTTCATTAATACATATGAAATAAAGGTTTTTGAAATACAAAACATTCAAACATAGAATAATAACATAATTAAATATTAAATATATTATAAAACATAAAGATATCAAATATAAAGATAATCACTATCTTTTAAATATATCCAACTATCATATAAAACATCCAAAAAAACCTTTAGAAAGAAAAATGATATTATATTTTGAAAATCATATAAGAAAAAAAACTATTTAATTATATGAAATCAAAGTAACAAAATAAAATTACATATAAATCATGTTCACACAATGAAAATATGTGTATAACAATCATGATATTAGTCCTCATTCCAACATACCATATTCATAATTTTAAAATTATTAATGTTAGTGGAAAAATCATGTTTAAATTATTTATCCATTCTACTACTCTTTATTTATGGTTTGATTATGGTTTACGAGAATGGAATGTAAAACAATCATATTTGAGGTAATTTAATAATAATAAGAGAATATATTATAACTTTCATCCATTTTTGTGTCATCCTTACATAAAAATTTAATTTAAATATATTATTATTGAAAATGTGATTCTATTCATGATAATTTTAATTGAATGGAGTGAATTGAGAGGGTTAGTGGATATGACATTTTTTAGGAGTGGTTGGGTGGATGTTTTCTATATAAAAAGTCATTAATGTGAATGGAATGAAATTTTCAATGAAAGTGGCCCAATAGTGCCATAGGGATAAGGAAAGGTCATTAATTATCTCATTCACTTGTTTAATACATAAAATGAAATGAAATTTATTTTTTTAATAAATAAAATCGCTCTTTAATGAGAATAATAATATGAAAATTGATGAAACATTTATATAATAAAATAATTCTGTTAAATACTATATTTTTTTTTGGATTGATTATCATTTTTGAATTATATTATTTTCAACTTATTATTAAAAAATACACCTCATAAATACAACTATTGGATATGTGCATGGAAAATGAACATATATTGAATAACCTTAGTCCCAATGACCATATTTCTAAGAACATATATCAGGTGACCAAATACACAATGGTCTTATTTAATTTTGATATAAATCCTTACATATATTTATAAAATCATTAATCATTAATCATTTTCATTTCATTCTATCTCATTATGTTAATTATATTTCTAATCCCTAGTGGTTTAAAACTAGGATTGAGTGATCAAATAGACCACTGTGAAACTTTTTTCCCACAAAATACATAAACTAAAATATAAAATAGTGCATCTATAATCTAAAATAGTTGAAAAATATTAAAAAAACATAACGAAAACAAATTAATTTTCATAAAAGTGACTCATGTTCATGAAAATGGAGGAAAATAATAGAATAAATAAAAGTGGGGAAAGAAATATCACCTCTCAATGATACCAACAAAAAAATGGCAAAAAATCCATCGGATGGGTGCAATGTTGCCTAGGGGGACACCAAATTTACCCGAGGAGGGAAGGGGGAGGCCGAAATCAATTGAGGGTGGAGGATTCCAAATTCAATTGAGAGGGGGGGGGAAAGTGAGGATGAGTGACACCCTTAGGGTTTGAATGAGGAGCAGGGGGGGGGGAGCCTGAGCAAGCCTCCAAATATCGAGACTCTATACCAATGATTTTAAAAACCCATTGGTATAAACCAATCTATACCAACTATTTTTTAAAAACCATTGGTATAGCCTTGGACAATAACTCTATACCCATGGTTTTCATAAACTGTGGGTATAGATCCATGGGGATATATGATATTTCCAGTAGTGTCTCTTTCTATATTTGAATGAAATGACCCCTAAATTTTTCCCTTTCTACATTTAAAATTTGAGCTTCATTGGTCTTGAATTATGGGCTCCACTTTTATTTGATGGGCCTAAGGCCCATTAGGCGTTATCCATAAATTTCTACATTCATTTCCAAAAATATCCATCTTCCATTATGATTCATCCATTGGTCCTAAAATAAAAAATATTCAACAAAAAGTGATAAATCATATCCCAAAATATTAAATTAAAAACAATAAAAAATAATGAATTCCACAAGAAGATGATTAATTGTCCCCAAATTGACACACTTGAGACATGAATTGCACAATGATGAGAAATGAAGTTCAATTTATAAAATGAAATAAACTTTATGTTTACAGACATTGAAACACATGAATATTAAAATATAAACAATTAATATTATCCTCTTTCAGTGGCTAATCATTAGTCTTGTGTTCTAGGGACTTAATCTTGACATTTTCAGGGGGGTTACTCATGGGGTGTTCCTCTACTCCTTAGGATTGTGTTATAAGGACTTGAGTGTGCAATAGTCATTACTTGTGGTATGAGTAGTCTTTTATCCTGACTTGTTGTGATACTTTTCCTATTTACCATTGTGTTTTGGCTTGTATTTCTTGACTTTGATACACTCTCTTTCAAAAATATGGATTAATGGTTTGAAATTATTTTACCTGGCTTGCTTTAAAGCTATTGAAAAAATGAATTTTTTACCATGCTTTTGATATACAACTTCTTTACTACTTACCATGCCATGTTTTCTTTAAAATGAGAATATTGGGACTATTTATACAAATACTTGATACGAAACACTTGGGTGATATCCTACCAAAACTATTTATCTCACACCCAACACACCCCTTTGGCAATGTATGGACCTTGTATTATCTTTTGATGTAGGAAAATGAAAGATGCCACAGTGTGGCAATGAGGTTATTATTAGTTGGGTATGGGTAGTTGGTGGTGAGATAGTGAGAGATTTCCCACTTATCACATGGAGTAGTATTCATTGGTTTTATTTTCCCCTCCTGTTTTTTTGGATATTTACCTTTGGGTTTTTTTTTTCTACTTCTAGTTTGTATCACTACCATTGTTATCTATGGTTTATGGAATGCTTCTTTTAGTTTCCTTTCACTATTTCTTTTAGATATATATATATATCATGTATCTTATTTTAGGTTGAGTGAAATCATTACCTTTGGTTGTTTTTTGATGTCCGAGTGCTATTCTACCACCTATGGGGATCGAGAATTCCCTTAGGATATGTGGTGAACTGGTTCAGGTATCAGTTTTTGAGGGTATCCCAGGCTTTTTTATTACAAATTGGTATCAAAGGAGGTTTTTCCTCAAGTGTCCTTATTTGGGGACATCTGGTAGATAGGAGATAGGATTTTTGGGACTTTATAGGTAGGTTATAGTAAGTTCCTAACTAGATTTTGTTGTGATGAGCCTCAAGTTACCATGGGATGTTGGGATATGTGTCTCTTGTATTGAGTTTTGACCTTAATCTTGCTTTATTATTTCATTTATCTGGTTTAAACTAAGATTATCCTATTGTATGAGTGTTTTCTTCTATTTTGGTGTGTATAAACATGTCTCTGAGACATCTTCCATGGGTTACATAGGAGGGTGTAACGAGATATACTCCTAAAGGGAATCCTCATCTGGATCAAAATATTATAGATGTTGTTGTTTAGGAAGTTGGTGTCATTGAACAAAATGTACTGTGGGTTTAGAACCAAGTGGATGAGGTTCATCGAGGAGCTAGAGGAGACATTTATCGATCGTGAGAGTTCTTACACAAGAAGCCTCCCTCCTTTAAGGGTATGAATTAAACCCAAGAGGTGAAGGATCAGTTGGATAAGATTCATTATATCTTCAACTTCTAGGAGAAAAATGAGACTAACAAGGTTAAGGGAATTATGTTCAGGTCGAGGGTCCCAACAAGCAATGGTGGGATTTTATGGTATAGGAAGAGAGACATGTGAGATTGGATTAGAAGGATTTCAAGACTCTATTATTTCAGCAGTTCTTCCCAAAGTCTTTGATTATGGAAAAATATCACGATTTCCTCTCTTTATTATAAAGATAGTGTTCAATGTCAGAGTACACCAATCATTTTTTAGATCTGGTTCATTTTTCTCTGGAGGTGGTGAGGAATGATAAGCTGAAAGCTTAGAAGTATCTATAGGGTTTTCAACCTAATATCCGATTTCAGGTATATATGATAAATCTTACCACCTATTCTCACATAGTTGATAGGGATCTGATAGCAGAAATGAAAATGACAGAAAAGATTGGATATTATTCCCCTTCCCTTTCACATAGTGGAAAATTTAGTGGCATGAAGGGAAAGAAGAGGAAGTGTCATGATCATCATTGGGTTAGTGGAGGTGGTTCTCAATAGTGGGCCTCCTCTGCTCCATCAGTAACTTTCAGTGGTATGACCTTGACTTTCTAATAGTGTGGTAAGGTCAGGAACATCAGATGTTTTGTTCCCTACCCCAAAAAGATGTGCAATGTGTGTGGCCACCATGAACATTTTCAGAGGTTCTCCCAAGATATGTCTATGTCTCTTTATGGTCAAGGATCTTTAACTTAAAAGGTCACTATAATGCATTTAGAAGCTTCAAAGTCCACAAGGATATAACAAAAGGCCTTAAGAGTGATTCAAATTTACATAGTAGATGAGTTTCCATCAGAGGTTGATACGGGTGGGCAACATTGAGAGGTACCATCTTTGTTGAATATTACCGTGTTTGATATAGGTTCCTCACACTCATTTATATATGACCATTTTATTGACGTGCTAAAACATAAAATGGAGCTCATGTTTTTTATTATGGAGTTTGAAACATCTCTTGGAAAGAGGAAAGAGTAGGGGTTTCAATGTCAATCTTGTTCTCTATCGATAACTAATAAAAAGTTTATCTAGGATTTCTTGGTCCTTGATCTATATCTATTCGACGTCATCATCAGGTGGATTGGATTTTTTCTCATTATGCTAAGATTTATTATTATCATTGACATGTCTTGTTATTTTTTGTTGATGGGAGCTATCAGGTGTTTTAGGGAGAGTTGGATCCAAGGTCTGGTTGTACAGAACCTTCCCATCCAGAGCTCAAGAGTTTGTTGTTTTTCATTACAGTTGAGCCAAATGACGTTTCTTCTTTTGGTGATATTCCCTTGGTTTTTAAGGACTTATCATATGTCTTCCCAGATGACTTCTACAGTCTTCCTTCAAAGAGGTAGGTAGAGTTCATGATTGATCTGGTGTCCGGTACACAACCGATATTGATACCCTCTTACCATATAACACTCGTTAAGCTGAAATAACTAAAGATCCAGTTGGATTATCTGATGGAGAAAGGTTTTGTTCAAAATAGTGTTTCACCATGGGTATCCCCCATGATTTTTTCCAAGAAGGAAGATAGTTCACTTTGATTATGTGTGGACTATCTAAATTTTAACCGAGTGACAGTTAAGAACAAGAACCTTTTTCCCTCTGTGTATGACTTGTTTAATCAGTTAAAAGGGGAGAAGTGTTCTTCAAAAATCGATATTTGGTCAAGTTATAATCAGCTTAGGGTTTAGGAGTCTGATATTCCAAAGAACAATTTTAGGAGAAAGTATGACCATTATGAATATATTATGATGCCTTTTGTTCTGACCAACGATCCTATAGTTTTGATGGCTTTGATGAAGATTATATTTTATCAGTTTCTTGACACATTTTTCATTGTGTTCATGGATGATATCTTAGTTTATTTGAGATCCAATAACGAGCATGAGCACCATATGGATTTGGTTTTGGGAATCTTGAGGAGTCACCAACTTTATGAAAATATTTCAAAGTGAAATTCATGTATCCACTTTCAAAATTCAATTTATTGATCCATGGACTGGTGAATAGCACCCGTGCATCAAACAAAAACTAGAGGGAATGATTTCTCCCAACCCAAAACAATATACATGGAACATATATATAATGGAAAGAAATAGTATAATGAAACTAAAATAAATATATTCCATAAACCAAAGATAACAATGGTAGTGATACAAACTTTAAGGTTAAAAAACCCAAAGATACATGTCCAACAAAACTAGGAGGGACAACTAAAACCAATAACTTCTACTCCATGTGATAAGTGGGAAATATCCTTTCATATCACCACCAGCTACCCATACCCAGCAGACAAGAACCTCACCACCCCACTGTGGTGCCTTTCCTTTTCTTGCATTAAAATATAATATAAGGTCTATACACCGCTGAAGGGGTGTGCATGGTGTGACATAAAACAGATCAATAGGATCCCACTCAGGTGTTTCATATAAAGTCTCTATACAAATAATCTCAATATGTTCATTAAAGAAAACATGACATGATAAGAAATAAAATAGTTTTATATCAAAATAATGGTAAACATTTACCTTTTTCTATAGTTCTAAACAATCCAGGTAAAACAATTTCAAAGAATAAATCCATATTTTTTAAATCCAATATATCAAATCCAAATAGTATAATCCAAATAACAATGGTAAATAGGCCAAAAATCACAAAAAATAGGGATAATGGACTAATTATACCACAATAAATGACTAGTGCACAATCAAGTCCTTGGAACATAGGCCTAAGGAGCATAGTAACAACCCATGAGTAACCCCCCATGACAATATCAGGATCAGGCCCTAAAAAATTGGCATTGGGAGTAGAGGAACACCCCATGAGTGAACCCCCTAATGATAAAATGGGTGAGCCCCAATACTGCATCTTCCAACTAAGTACCCAAGGATTCTCATGTGCTACATTTATCAAATCAATTTCAAAGGGATTCACATTTCAAAAATGTTTTTAAACAACCATTTATTCTATCAAAAACATGCTTTGAAAATCCATTTCACAATCTATTTCAAAATTCTTTGAAAACACCTTTTCTTTTACAAAAATAAGGGGAATTTTTTTATCACAATCCATTTACACACACAAATCAATCATTCCAATTTATTTATAAAATGATTTATAAAAGCAAGATCAATTACGGTTCATCCAATGTAGGCTAGAGATGGAACTGCCTGCCTCAGACTCGGGTCACACACTACCCACAACGGGATCCACACACACCTAGAGGAATGAAGAACAACAAAAAGAGGCCCTATCATTGATTACCACATCTCAGAATCGAATTACATAAGAAAAATGGTCTATGGATAGGATGGATCAAAACATACCTTAAAAAACTCACACGCCACACTACAACCAACATAAGGGTTAACCCCCAAAATATGATTGCACAAAAAATTTAAAAAGGATCAAACTTGAATCATCATATGATCAATAGATCCCATAATTATATCCCAACATTGCTACCACAACTAAGAGAAACAAATAATAAGAAAGGTCTCTTACCTATAGAGAATCAATGCAACCAATCAAAAGATCAAGTGCCGAATGGAGGAACTCGAAAGAGAAGAGATCACCCAAACATGTTTAGAATAGCCTAGGGTTTGAGTTTGGGAAGAAAAAAACCTAATGAGAGAAACATAATGCATTCATCATGATAAAACCCACTGGGCATGTGGGATTTACGTTATAAATCCCTATTTTATGACATGAATCTCTCATGATTCATGTATGCCGAAAAACATGCTACCTCATGTTAATTTATCCTAAGAGACACATTGAGGATGTAAAAGAAGTTTTCACAACCTGAATTTATTTACATCATGAAATGATTTTATATATTGTTCCCAGCAATAGATTTTCATCATAAGATAGACATTTATGGCATAAATGTTCCCTATAGGCAGTGCCCAGGCTAGGTTTTGTAGAAACTCCCAAAATGGATCCCAAATCCTTTTAACTCAATAAAAATGATCTTAAACAAAAAAAGAGAGAACAAATTTTATCTAGGATGTTACAATCTCCCCACTGTAGTACTTTCTTCAACTGAGAAGTCATGTGAAAGAAGGGTGGTCTGGAAAGTGGTGTGGCCACTGCTCCCTCGCCGATGATTCACACTCCCAAATCTTGTGAGAACCTAATATGTGTTTCCATAAAACTCTAACAAAAAAAAATAGACTTCCTAGGAAATACTTTCACCATGGTATCAATGATATCCACTAGTTGTTCCATAATAAAAACATCTAGCTCCAACTCAATCCCTTCCTAACTCATAACATGGGAAGGATCAGGATGATACTTTTTGACAAAAGATGTGTTGACAATATCATGGATACCTATCAACTGAGCTGATAATGCCAACTGATAAAAAACTTTCTCAAGTCACTCAGTGAAATCAAACAATCCAAAATATCTCAAATCCAACTTCCCCTATTTCCTAAGTCGATGGTGACCCAACCGAGGAGAAGCTTTCAATAAAACTCAGTCACCAATAGAAAACTCTAAAGGATGATGTTGAAAATATGTATATGATTTCAAATAACTATGCACTATAACAAGGTGCTGACGTATATTCTCGATCCTCACTAAGATCTCCTAAAAAAGTATTGGTCCCATAAGAGAGCTCTTGCCCACATCTACCCAACAAAGACGTGACCTACAAGGGCGACCATACAAATCCCCAAAGGGTGCCATTCTGATCAATGATTGGTGATTATTGTTATAATTAAACTCAAACATTCCCAGATGGTTATCCCATGATCCAATAAAATCCAATATGTAGGCATGAAGCATATTCTCCAAGATCTGAATAACACATTCCATTTGATCATTCATCTATAGAGGGTAAGATGTACTCAACTGAACCTGAATTCATATTGCCTCCTTAAGACTCTTTCTAGAATTTAGAAGTAAACCTAGAATCCCTATCTGAGATAATGGAAGAGGGAACCCATGTAATCTCATGATCTCCCATATATACAACTTACCCAGATCGTTAACTTTAGTAGTGTCTCTGATCAGAATAAAATGAGATGATTTCATCAACTGATCAACCACCACCCAAATAGTATTATTTTCTCAATGAATTCATGGAAATCCTGAAATGAAGTCCATGGACACCTCACCCCATTTCCAAAAAAGCACCATAAGAGGTTGGAACATAATTTTTCGAATTATTTTTCTTTATCTACTAACAGGTATAACATCAGAATACAAAATCATTGATGTCGCGCTTTATACCCGACCCCTAGAATCATCATCTCATGTCATAATACATATTTGTAGTTCCTTGATGAATGACCCACAAAGAACTATGATAGTCATGCAACTGAATTATGTATAGCTGATAAGATGATAAACTGATACTCGAAGCATAGAATACCATCATAAGGGAGAGACCGACCAAAAATGGCATCCCCACCATTTAAGGTTACTTTGATTCCTTTTAACTCGTCATCCTACTCCTGACCTTATAGAATCGACTCAATGTGAGATGATGATAATTGAACACTAGTCAAACCATAGATGAATCATCCTCATGCATTTCTAGATACAACTGAGTAAATATCCTCATCAAGTTCTACTCTTCATTCGATTCCAGAATATCTTGTGGAGGAACTTTCCTACTGAGAGAATCTTCAATGAAATTCCCCTTACCCATGGTGTAGGTGATGTCAAAGTAGAACGTCTGAAGATATTCCACTAACCATATCTGCTTGAGATTTAAGTATGTATAAGAGAATATATATCTCAAACTCTTATGATAAAAAAAATATTGTGAACCTCTCCCTGAAAAGATAGTGTCATCAACACTTAAATGCATGCATAACCGTAAAAAGCTCCAAAATCATAAGTGGGGTATTTTTTTCTCATGAGGTTGAAGCTTAAGAGAGTCATAGGATACAATGTGATCATTCTGAATAAGCACACAACCCATACCATCACCGGAAGAATCAAAGTACACCACATATACCTTAATGGGCTCAGGTAAGATCAAAATAGGGGCTGATTTTAGAATTTGTTTCAACTCAAAAAAAGAAGCTTGACATTTAACATCCCATGTGAATTTAATCCCTTTTTTGGTAAGAGAAGTCATAGGTGATTCCAACCTCGATAAATCCTTAATGAACCACCAATAGTATTTTCTAATACCTAAGAATCTCTGAATCTCAAATATGTTTCGTGGATACTTACATTAAAAGGCAACCTTCACCTTATTAGGATCAACTGATAGGACACATTCAAAAAGTGCATTCCCCAATAAATTCTCTTCTTGGATATAGAAATTGCATTTTTAAAGATTTCCAAAAAGTCATTGGCTCCTTAAGATTCCCAAAACCAAATCGATATGGTGATCATGATCATGATAAAATCTCAAATAAACAAGATATCATCCATGAACACAACAAAAAAAGGTGTTGAGACACTGATGGAATATCCTCTTCATCAAATTCATAAAAACCGCATGATCATTAGTCAGGACAAATAACACCATAAGATATTCATAATGGTTATACTTGCTCTGGAAAGCGGTCTTCAAAATATCAAATTCTCAAACCCTAAGATGATGATAACTTGAACGAAGATTGATTTTAGAAAACCACTTCACCCCTTTTAACTGATCAAATAAGACATCCACATAGGGAAAAAGGTACTTGTTATTAACCATCACTTAGTTAAACTTTTGATAGTCCACGCACAATCAAATTGAACTATATTCCTTCTTGGAAAGGAGTATAGGGTATACCCATGGTGAAACACTAGGTCAAACAAAACCTTTCTCCATCAGATAATCCAACTATATCTTAAGATCTTTCAGCTTAGTTGGTGTCATATGGTAAGAGGGTATCGAGATTGGTTATATAACCCACACCAGATCAATCATGAACTCTAACTACCTCTCTGGAGGAAGACCATAGAAGTCATCTGGGAAGACATATGGGAAGTCCCTAACAACCAATGGAAGATCACCAAAAGAAGAAAAAACACCAGGCTCAACTACAATGAAAAACAACAAACTCCTGAGCTCTAGGTGGGAAGGCCCCGCACAACCAGACCTCGAATACAACTCTCCCTAAAACACCTGAGAGCTCCGATCAACAGCAAAGAACAAGACATTTCGATGATAATAATCAATCTCAGCATAATGAGAAACAATCCAATCTATCTTGATGATGACAATGAATAGATCTATATCACGAACCAAGAAATCCTAAACTAACTCCACATCAGCTATCAATAGAGAACAATATAGACATCGAAACCCCTGATCTTTTCTCATTCCAAGAGATGTTTCCAACTCCATAATAAAGGACATGATCTCTATTGGATTTTTAGCACATCAAAAAAACAGGAAGATATAAATGAGTGTGATACACCTGCATCAAATAGAGTAGTTTCTATAAAAGATTCAACAAAGATGGTTCCTCTCAATATCTCTCACTGACATCAACCTCTGCTGAAAAATCATACACTATGTGAAGCCGAATTACTCCTGAGGCTTTTTGTTAGATCCCCATGGACTTTGAAGCTCCTAACTACATTACAGTGACCTTGGAGTTGAATATCCCTGGCCATAATGGGGCCTAGACATATCTTAGAATAACCTATACATATGGTCATGGTGGATATAAGCATTGCACATATTTTTGGGGGAGGGGAAAGAATGTTGGGTGTTCCTAAACTTGCCACACTGGTAGTAAGTCAAGGTCACGCTATTGGTAGCTACTGATGGTGTATAGGAGGCTCGCTACTAAAAACCACCTCCACCAACACTATGATGATCATGACACTTCATCTTCTTTCCTTGCAATCCACTTAAGCTACCACTAGGTAGAAGGGAAGGGGGGAAATATATAATATTTTCTTTCATTATAATTTCTGTTATCATATCCCTATCAACTATGTCAACATAGGTGGTAAGATTCAACATATACAACTATGATCAAAAATCTGGTTGAAACCCTGTAGATACTTGTAAGATTTTAGCTGATCATTCCTCACCACCTATAGAGCAAAACAAACTAGATCCAAAAAATGATTGGTGTACTATGACACTGAACACTCCCTTTATAGAAAAGGAGGAAATATATATACTTTTATATCATCAAAGACTATGGGAAGAACTAATTAAAGAATAGAGTCTTGAAACCTTTCCAATCCAAGATCACTTGCTTGTCCTCCTATACTATAGAACCCCATCATCACTTTTTGAGACCCTTGTGCCTAAAAATCATGCACTTAAAATTGTTAATATCATTTTCTCCTCTAGATCCTGGATGCACCTCATCCAATTGGTTATAAACTCATGGTACATTCTAGTCCATGACAAGAACTACTTAAATGAAAACCTCTATAATATTTTGATCCAGATGAGGATTCCCTCGAGGAGAATCTCTCACTGTACCCTCCTGTGGAACCTGTGGAAGACATATCAGAGGCATGTTTATACACACCATAATAGATGAAAATGTTCATACAATAGAATAATCTCAGTTTAAACAAGATAAAAAAAATATGAAACCAAGATTAAGGTCAAAATTCAATGCAAGAGACACACATCCCAACATCTCATGGCAACTTGAGGCTCATCATGGTAAGATCTAGTTAGGAAATTACCGCAACCTACCTCTCAAGTCCCATATATCCTATCTATTATCTACCAGATGTCCCCAAACAAGGACTCTTGATGAAAAACCTCCTCTGATTCCAATTTTTAATGAACCATCCTCATATACCCTAAAAAACCGATACCTGAACTGGTCAACCACATACCCGGAGGGCATTCTCGATCCCCACAGGCTGGAAAATTGCACCCAGACATCAAACAACAACTAGAGGGAATGATTTCACTCAACCTGAAACAAGATACATGACATATATATATAGTGGAAAGAAACAGTGTAAGGAAACTAAAAGAAATATTCCATAAACTAGAAATAACAACGATAGCGATACAAAGTATAAGTAGCTTAAAAAAACCCAAAGATACATGTCCAAAAAACCAGGAGGGGAAAACTAAAACCAATTACTACTACTCTATGTGATAAGTGCAAAATATCTCACTATCTCACCACCAGCTATCCAAATCCAATTGACAAGAACCTTTTCGCCTCACTATGGTGCCTTGTATTTTCTTGCATCAAAAGATAATACAAGTATACCTGTCAAAAAATATACAAGACTACATGATGATCTGTTAGCCCGTGGATTTATGTGGGTTAAGGCTTTAAATATTTAGGCTCGCAAAAAATTTAGACTACATTTGATCCAACCTACAAAACCTACAGCCCATGCAGACTAGCCTGTCGGGTATCTGCGAGTCCCATTTGACCCACAATTATAAGTAGTATTCCCAAAATTATGTTTGAAAAATAAATAAAATAATGGAATGCAATAAATTAATATGAGAGTGGGAAAAATAGTTCTAGTTTAATACAAATATACATAAATTAGGGAAAATATCATCTCATGTTGGGTTTTAAACCTGGCGGTCAGATTGGCTCCAGGATGGATGACACGTGTGTTTATTTGGAGCATAACATCATATTAATAAATAGGATTGATGTATTAAAACATTGATGTAATAATTCTGAAAATGTATGTACAAGGCTACCCTTTTGTTTATAATACAATGCTTTACTGAATTTTTGATTTATAAATTTTAATTTTATTATTATAATTTTTTATATATTAATATTTATATATTTTTATAGAATTTTAAAATATAAAATAATTTCAATCTTTTTATTTTAAAATAAAATATATGCTAATATAAGTTTCTTTATTTTTATAATTTTTGATAGCATCATTCAATTTAAAAAACATGATGTCCATTATTTCATTTTAACAAAAAAATATAAATTACTATGATTTTTTAAAAGTAACTTAGAAAAAATTAATAAATAAGATAAATAAAAATAGGAAAAACAATAATAAATATATAATGAAATTATTTATTAATATATTTTCATTGAAAATATAAACATGTATTTATTTTAAAATTTTGATAATCAAGTCTCCAATACAAATTTTCAGTGTAAAATTTTAGTTAAAATTTTGAGTGCAAATTTACACTAATAATAGTAGAATTTTAGTGAATAAAAAATATAATTTGGTAATTTACAATATACATTTAAATGAAAATTTTAACTACAATTTTCTAATGGATTTTTGGTGGAAATTTTCACTGAGAATTTTTAGTAGCAGTTTGCATCGAAAATATTAATGGGAAATTTACGATTCAAAATTTCAGTGAAAATTTACATTCTTTATGTGTTAATATATTTGAACCGAAAATTTGTGCATGCATTTATTTTAGAATTTTGTTAATCAAATTTTCAGTATAATTATAATAAAAATCAAATAGAAATTTACACTGAAAATTTAAGTTGAAATTTGAACTAAAATTTTCTAGTAGAAATCTATACTAGAAGTTTCATGAAAATTTTCAATGAAAATTTAATTAATTTATTTATTTTTAGTACATCAACATTTTAAAATAAAGTGAAAAATTGAACTGTGAATTTCTAGTGAAAATTTTCAATGTAGATTTATTATGGAAGTTTACACTGAAAATTTCCATAGAAAAAATTTAGTTCAAATTTTCCTTGAAAAATAAATTATTTATTTATGTGTTAATATATTTAAACTAAAATTTAAGAATGAATTTATTTTAAAAAAATTGATCAATTTTTCATTATAATTATAATAAAAATTAAGTATAATTTTGCATTGGAAATTTAAGTGGAGATTAAAATTGATTTTTCAATGAAAATTTACAGTAGAATTTTTTCTGTGCAAATTTGAAATGAATTTTTTTGGTGAAAATTTTCATTTTTTATTTATGTATTAATATATTTTCATTTTAATTTTAAGAGAGAATTTTAAGTGTAAATTTTCATTGTAAATTTTTCTATGTGCATATAATAAATAATATATATTATATGTATATATAATAAATATATTATATATATTATATAAATTTATACAATAAATAATATATATTATTACATGTATATGTAGTAAATATTATATATATTAGTTGCAGCATTAACCAGAGGTGCAAGGGTATTGTTGTCCAAAAATTGGTTTGGACGGTCAGGTTAAATGGCCCACCTGAAATGATATTAATCCCACAAATCATCAAGGATGTAATTTTTCAATGGTTGTTGTTGTTGTTGTTAGTATTATTGTTAATTTAAAGCTAAATATTTTCTTCCAATCTCAAACATTTCTATTTTCCCGCTTCACTTTATCATGGTTCACAAAGTAAAAAAATATTTTTATATATTATTTTCTTTAAGCCTGTGGGTCAGCCCATTATTTTGTGGGTCCCTCATGAATAGGTCCATACTTTTATTTTTTAATCCCATGTTCTTTGTGGACCAGGCTACACCACTCAATAAAATCTATATCCCGCATGATCTGCCCTGTGGGCTGACCCACCTCACCCTATTAACACCTCTAAATACAAGGTCTACACACCACTAAAGGGGTATACTGGGTGTGAGCTAAATAGGATGAGTAGGATATCACATAGGTGTTTCATATCAAGTATTTTTACAAATAATCCCAATATTCTCATTTTAAAGAAAACATGGCATGTTAAGTAGTAAAACATTTTTATATCAAAAGCATGGTAAACATTTCCCTTTTTCCATAGTTTTAAAGCAGTCCAGGTAAAATAGTTTCAAAGCATTAATCCATATTTATAAAAATAGGTATATTAAATTCAAATAATATAAGGTAAATCACAATGGTAAATAGTCTAAGGATCGCAACAGGTTAGGCTAGAAGAATACTCATACCACAATCAATTACTAGTGCGCACTAAAGTCCTTATAACACAAGCCTAAGGAGTAGAGGAAGACCCCATGAGTGAACCCCCTACAATGTCATGATTAATTCCCTAGAACACAAACCTAAGGAGCATAGGAACGACCCATGAGTGAACCCCCCAAAGATAAAATGGATGAGTCTCGATACTACACCTTCCACTTAAGTACCCAAGGCCTACCATGTGCTGTATTTATCAAATCAATTTCAAAGGGATTCCGATTTCAAAAACAATTTCAAACAAACCTTTATTCTATAAAAAATATGCTTTGAAAACCCTTTTTTCAATCCATTTCACAATGATTTGAAAACACCTTTTCTTTTACCAAAATAAGGGGAAACCATCTTTTATCACAAACCCATTTACACACACAAATCAATCATGCCAATTTATTTATAAAATAATATATAAAACCAAGATAAATTACGATTCATCAAATGTAGGCTAGAGACGTACCCACTTACCTCATAATGGAGTTGCACACTACATGTAACGGGATACACACACACCTAGAGAAATGCAGAATGAAAAACAGAGGACCTTACATAGATCCCCACATCTTAGAATTGAATTACATAGGCAAAATGATTAGCAGAGGGGATAGATCAAAACATACCTAAAGGAAATCACACACCGCATCACAACCAACATAAGGGATGACCCCCAGAAGATTATTGCACAACAGTTATAGAAGGGATCAAAAAAATATCATCATATGATCAACTGATCTCATAAATGTATCCCAATGTTTCTGCTTAAACTATAGTGTCCTGGTCTCGGATTCCACTCAACAGTGCCCCAAGGCCGATTGGCTACATGAGCTCAAGCGCATATCCTTGAATTCCGGAGGCTTAAGACTAGCAGTGAGGGCCTAGGGTGTGTCTGTGGGGAGACTATACCCTTATAAATCAAAGTATGCACAATGGTAAACAATAATAAGAAATAGCATAAGCATAATAATAAGTAGACAACAACATAAACAGTAATTAACCCAAACAGAGTAAACAGATAATTGTGGAAGTTGAATAATAATACATGGTAAAAAAGTGATGATGATGATGTCATGAGTCTATACAAAAATAGAAGTTCATATAAAATGGGGATACAATCATAAACTTCATGCTATCAAAATTACAAAAAAGGTAAACTGCTACAACAGAATCTTAAGCACAAGCTCAGTCCTCTTCCCCCATATCCATCCTAAGTAGTAAGAAAATCAAGCATCAAAAGAATCATTCTTCCCTTTATCTGTACCTGTGGTCATAAAGTCTACTTAGGTACCAAATGGAAACTGAGTAGGGTGTGAGATAATAATCTCATTAGGACAACACCCATGATGTCCAAACCTTTCCATTTTTGTGTTACAAATAAGAAACGGTGTGCCATATATAATAAATGACAGGGTAGTAAATAAATAGAAACTGCAACTTGGTTTGGGTTCTTAAGTGGACACCCATTCCATATCACCTACTTAAGCCTATGTTAGAGTCTAAATGAGGAACCTGTGTAGGTCACAAAATATATAACATGTGCCATGGTAAGCAAGGAAATTAATGAATCATACCCCCAAGCTTGTGTTATGGCTTGGGGTCTCAATATCATGTCATCACATGAGTATACTGGAAGGTAATAAGAAGTGTCACAAGTGCATAAGTATGTTAATATAAACATAAAGGATTCATATCCTATGATTCAACAACAAAAAAAACAATGAAAACCAAACATTCTATTAAAACATGAGGTGGAGTCTTATGCTCATCCATGGAAATCTAAAAGAATCCCAAGTATTAAAATGGAAACATCTGATAAATCCAATACCACCAATCCCATCCAAGTTGATCTAAAAGAATCCCAAGTATCGCTATGAGGTATGGTAAACGATTGAGTCTATCCTAGGTATCTCACAAGAGGATCTAGTATCACCCAAGGCATAGTGTATCCATATTGTTAAAAGGTCCTCACATGTTTTCTCCCCTTGGGAACCAGTATCACTCAAGAGAATAATAAATCACCTGGCAAGCCCTTTCTTGGCAAGCCAAAAGCATCTCCCCCCAGAACATCGATTTGTAACCCATCGAGCACAAAGAGTCCATCCATGGGTCCTTAATACGGAACTCAAGTTCTCTCCTAGACCGCATCAAACTCCATATCAAACAAGGCATACATAACAAACAATGCATTTATGATTTCTAACCAACAATAATCATATCAATACCACATGATTCCATTAACCAAGCTAAGAAATTCAAGCCAAACATTAATAGAACATTTCATATAGAAAGGCAATGAGCATTTAATAAGAGTAAGCAAGTTATGAGGCATATTATACATGGCATCATCCTTAGACAAGTGCATGTCAACACATGCAATTCAATAGAACAAGCCAACAAGTTTAAAAAGAATTTAATATAGTTCAATCCACTAAAAAGGGCATAAACAATAAAAAATGAGCTATAAAAAAGGAATATGGAAACATGAATCTTACCAATATGTCATTAATGAAATTTCAAATTTCTCAAGCTATCAAGCTTGGTCAAGTATCATATTCCATTCGAACCATAAAAAGGCTCAAGAAAAATCACCAAATAAGGCATAAGAATTTGGAGTGATATAAGACATGTAATTTCACATGGTATTATGAATAATCATTTAACCTAATTCATTAGCATAAATAACTTGTAATAAACACGAGAATTTGAGTATAATACCACCAAGAAAGGAATATTGCATTCAAAGAGACATCAAGTGTGTCAATGGTATAAGGCGCTACACCTAGTCCAAACCACTATGTTCAAGCTTAGGAATTATCAAGAGGGGAACCATTCATAGAATATTTCTCATTCTAAGATTATTAATAAAATAATGGTATTATCAAGGTGCCACACACACCAATGAAAATTTTCCACATTTTAAATAAAGGAAATTTAGGTCATTTTGGTTGGTTCACCCAAAGGGGTGACCAGATCCAATCTAAACACCCTAAACATGGGTTTCTCATCAAGGTATACTCCCAATGGTCACTAAAAAACAATAAAATCATTTTAATATGTGATAACAAGCCTCACCAAAAGGTTTTTATGGGGTGGCACAACGATGCAATTCTAAAAGCGATGAAAACGAAGGGGAAAAAGAGTATATGCACTACCTCAACATCGTGGCACTACGCACATATGGTATCGAGGCGTGATTCAACATAAAAAGGAAGAAATAAAAATATTTAGGGAAAACAACCAAAATAGGGCTAAATATGTCACGTGTAGATATCATAGCAATGGTTGGAGAAACCAATAAATCAAGGGGTGTAGATGAGAGAGCTTACTGAGATGGTTCCATTGCTTCTGACAGTAGAGATATTAGAGGAGATTTGAGGAAGATAGAGCAAAACCTCAAAGAGGGAGGAGAGAAACCTTTGTATGCCTGGTAGGGGAGAAAATACCAAGTGGGGGAGGAGGAGAAAGAGAGGGGTGTTTTAAAATAAACCCCTAGAAATAAAATAAAATTTTTATTACATAGCAGGTGATGCATGGTTTGGCCGTACAGTTGGACAAACCGTGCGTCAACCGTATGGTATATTCTACTCTACTGGGGAGTATTGCATAATCAACCACACGATTTTAATAACCGTGTGCTATCCGTGTGGTAGCTCACTACCCCGAATCTGCAAATAGCCACATGATCATGCACCTAGGCCGCATGACTTCGCCAAATCATGCGACCCAGTCTGTTTCCACCCTTTTAAGTACTCTAGGATTCAGATGAGCCCCAAACGCACCTAAAACCTCCATTTAAATATTAGGTGTCAACTAAGGTACGTTTTAAGGAATTTAACCAAAAAATTAAATGGTCCTTACCTTTGAAGAAATTTGGGAGGTTGCAACCTCTCCTCCTTAAAACAAATCATCCCCAAGTTTCCCTTCCGAGGGTGGTATGATGTCCTCTGAGAAACATTTTGGCCACTGTGAACATACATCAAAGAACCCAGAATAAAGGAACTGACCTACCATAGAGAACCTTCATACTATGGTCAATGGTATAGATTGGATACTCCTCAAAGGATGCATCTTCCTCAAGCTCGATATCATCAGGATCAAACGAATGAGATGGGTCTGGATGATGATATCAAAGATGAGATACATGGAAGACGTCATGCATGGCATGGTACCTCTGAGGTAATAAAAACTTATAGGCTACTGGCCCAACTCACTCCAATATCTCGAAAGGCCCGATATATCTCAGAGATAACTTTCCCTATCTCCCGATTCATTTATGTTTTAAATGAGGTGATACACACAAAAATACCCAATGTCCTGCCTCGAATTCCAGAGGTATATGAAAATGATCAGTATATGACTTATGCTCCAACTAAGATATATTCATATGCTTCTGAATTAGCTGGACTTTCTCTAAAGTCTCTTAAACAAGAAGAGGACCCAAAAGAGATGCCTCCCCTGCCTCTAGCCAGCACAGGGGTGAATAACATGGTCTACCATAGAGAACCTCATATGGAGCCATCAGAATTATTGCCTGAAAGTTGTTATTATGGGTAAACTCAACTAGATGAATATGATTATCTTAGGAACCTCCAAAATCAAGAATACAGTCCTGTAGCATATCCTCTAACACCCAAATCGTCCGCTCAGATTTCTTATCAGTCTGAGGGTGATATGCAGTACTCTAGAGCACCTGTGAACCTAGTGCCTTCTGCAACCCTTTCCATAACCACGATGTAAACCAGGAATCTCGGTCTGAAACTATAGAATGGGGTACATCATAAAGTTTCACTATCTCCTAAATATAAAGTCTACCTAACTCATAAATATAGTAGGTCTCATAAATTTAAAATAAGTGAGCAACTTGGTCAACCTATCAATGATCACCCATACTGCATCGCTGCCTCAAGGAGACCCTGACAAGCCTGTAACGCAATCCATGATGACGCCATTCCATTTCCACTTAGGAATGGATAAAGGTTGTAAAAGTCCAATGGGTCACTGGTGCTCTGCCTTCACCTGCTAATTGGTGGAGCACTGAGTGATGAAGCCTGCTATCTACTTTTTCATACATAGCAACTAGTACTGACGATACATATCCAAATACATCTTGGTAATACCAGGGTGAACTACTCAAACTGAGGCATGATATCCCCTCATCATCTCTTCCTGTATATATGAAGGCACCCAAACATGCCTAAGGTAGAGCAGGGGTTCACTACTATCGAAAACCCATCCTGGAGGTGGGTTCTCTCTTATGACACCTTCTCTCAAAACAAGTCCCTCTGGATTAGATAACTATCACATGCAGACTCACTCCAAAAGAGAGGATGTCACTTCAAGAGCTACTAAAACTGGTTTCCCATACTATTCTTGAATCTCAAGATGCAACTCAAAAAATATATCCATCATATGCCACTCACCATTGGCCACTTGGATGGATTGTGTCTGAGTTTTACAGATCAATGCATCAACCATGACATTTCATTTACCAAGGGTGTAAGCAATCTCAAAATCAAAAGAATACAATTATTCTAACCACATGTGTTGTCTCAGATTCAAGTCTCATTGTGTGGAGATATATTTCAAGCTTTTATGATCCATGTAAACAATGAACCTCTCACCCAAAAGATACTACCTCCAATAGTGCATAGCATGAACCATGACAGATAACTTGAGGTCATGCATAGGATAATTACTATCATGCAACCTCAACTGGAGAGATCCATATGAAATGAATCGATCACCCTGTATCAGAATTTCTCCTAGCCTAATCTCCAAAAAATCATAATAAATTGTATAACTTCTTCCCAACTTAGGCAGAATCTGAATCGGAGCTGAAGTGAGTCTTACTTTTAACTCCTGAAAGGTATTCTCACAAGCTTCAGACCATAGGAATTGTACACCCTTCTTAGCCATGGATGTGAGAGGTGTTTTTAAGCAGAAAAAGTTCTGAATTAAATTCTTGTAATACCCTGCAAGCCCTAAGAAACTGCATATATAAAACACATTCTTGGGATTCTCCCAAGAAACTACAGTGCTCACCTTTTTTTGGGTCAAAAAATACTCTTGCCTCTGATATTATATAACCCAATAAGTGAAACTCACTGATCTAAAAGTGGAATTCATTGAGCTTCATATAAATTTGGTGCTCTTTTAGTGTACTCATAATGATCTCAAATGGTCCTTCCTGGTACGTGAGTACACCAATATGTCATCTACAAAGACTACCACAAAAAAATCAAGATATGGGTGAAAAAATTGATTCATCAAATCCATGAATATTGTTGGCATGTTTTTTAGTTCAAACAGTAAAACCAAGTACTCTTACAATACATACTTGCTTCAGAATACTATACGTGGTATATCTGATGGTCTCACATGAACCTGATGATAGTCTGACCTCAAATCGATCTTGAAGAAAATAGTTGCTCCTTAGAGTTGGTCAAAGAGTTCATTTATACGAGGCAATGGATAACGGTTCTTCACTATAAGCTGATTCAACCGTCTATAATCCACACACAATTGTAGGGTACCATCCGCCTTCTTGGTTAAAAGAATAGGTGAACCGCATAATGATCTGTTGGGTATTATAAAACCCTTATCCTTTAGATCTTAAATCTTATTCTTGAGTTTTTGGATCTCTTTAGATGCCATCCAATAGAGAGGAATGGACACTAGTGTTGCACCCGGAACTAGCACTATGGTGAACTCAACCTATCTATCATGAGTTAAGCTAAAGAAATCATCAGGTAATATGTCCCTAAAATGATCCACAACTGGAAGGAACTCCACGAGTTTCATTCCCTAATTGCTCATAAAGAGAATCTCTAGCTGAGCAGTTACTCTGACAAGACCATCTCACTTGGTTCCATCCTGAACTATCTAGATGTCCCATTAACCTTTATGTATATATGTATTTCCCTTAGGTGATGTAAAAGTCACTCAGTAGTAATAACAATCCACTTGGACATGATAAAGCATGAGCTAGTTCATAATAATAATGACGTTGAAGTTGGTCATCTTGAGGATGAAGAAATTCCATAAGATACAATACCCACCTATCTTAAGGGGGTACTCTTGACATTGATGTATGCCCTTTTTTTCTGACCCCTAGTGGGGTGTAGAGAGCATAATGCCATATAAATACTCAATAGAGAGACAAAGGATTTCCACACATGCAGTATATATGAAAGAGTGTGATGTACCTATATCGAAAAGTAAAGAAACTAAAGTAGAGGATTCCAAAATAGTAACTATAACTATATATGGCCATATATTATGCTCCTTAGATATTGGTTGCACTGCATACATATGGCCTGAACCACGACTCTGAGATACAATCAGACTAGCCTGAGCAGATCCACTCTGTTGTCAATGATGATCTGAATTCTAGCTACCTTGGCCATGACCGCTACTATCTCAACCTAATTGGACAGTGGAAGACCAACTCCCAGCCTGACATGGTGTCTCAAATCCTATACCTGATGGAAGTACTGGTATGGATCTCATGTCACTAGATGTTGGAGGAAAAAAATGGTAGAAATGTTGTAGATGAACCATTCTACCGAAATCTTTGAATTACATTGGGTTCCTCATGCACTGAGGCTTCTTATGTCGTATCCTTTCACATTAGTGACATACTATGGAACAGTAATCACATGTCACCTAGATGGAACTTCCCCCACATGCACCCTAAAAACGGTGCTTTTTACTGCCTGAAGAACTGTCTCCCTAACGCGGAACAGAACTGACCTGGATCACAAGACCAACATCCCTAAGATTCCACTCTGTGATCAAATCCTAGTTCACTATCTCTGTAATGGTATTCAACTAAAATACATTCACCTGTGAGTGGATAGTGTATCCAAGCCCGTCCTCAAAGTGCCTCATAGTAGTCAATTCGTCACTCATCAAAGATGGAGAAAAATGTTGAAGATTTTTGAAGTGAGAGAAATAATAAAGCACTATCGTAGAGCCCTAATGAAGATGAAAGAAATCCCTATCTCTATCCACTCTCAAAGTCTGTGGAAAAAATTGATCAAAGAAAGTTTTTTGGAAGTATGCCCAGCTCATGTCTCAGTAACGCTCTAACTGAGATATGACATCCCACCAACGCTTGGTGGAGTCACAAATCATGTAGGTATAAATCTTAAACCTTTACTCAGGAGGTGTATTTATAAGTTTAAAGATGAATATCATAGGTTCTATCCATGACTTTATAGCATGAGGATCTTCATCCCCTGAAAAAGTGGGAGGATGTTGCTACTGAAAGTCTTGTGTAAGCTCTGCCATAGTTAGGGTAGGTTGGGAAGTACCTTAAATAGTCTGTATAAACCTCAGAAAACTATCCATAAAACTGAGAATTGGTTCCCATTATAAGTTCAATAGGAGGTTCCTCAGGAGGCACTATGGGAGGTATAATGGGTGGCTCACAACCCACCACCTCCAGAGTGTTCTCATCACCACTCTCTTTGTATGTAGCATGAGGACATCATGGTGACATAGCTCTACAATTTACAAATGCACACCTTAGAAAAAATTTATAACAGATAGGGAAATCAGTTAAAGAAGTCATAAGGAAGGTCAGGTACAAGGCTTCCTTGAACATGGCACAACAGATAAGGAAAGCGATAAGAGGACAGGAGCATGGCATGCCTATATGCATAACACAACTGGAAGTCTGCTCTAAGAGACGGGTCTAAATAAGAGGTTAGGACCTCAAAATGTTCACAAGGAATTCATCCTACAACCTATACCAAGGTAAGTTTAAGGTCACACATTACCATATAAGGTGTCCATTTCTTTTTAATAGGTGGTTTTCATTTTAAAATTTAAGGATTTAATTACCCTTTTTTCATTTGGCTGAGTTAGGTGGATCACCAACCCAATCCATGAGGGCCCATACCCTCATGAGTCGAAAGTGGCGTCCACTTAACCCAAACCATAACATATCCTTGCAAGGAAAACTATAAAACTTCTATTTATATAACAAAATAGGAATTGAAAGATATAAAAACTAGGCGCAACAGCAATCACATGCAAACACAAAAATGCATGCTGAAAATAAATGTAGCAAGACATTATGCATGATATTTCATTCTCTATGGTTCCTATTATGATGCATGTAATGAAACACCCTTGTTTCATCAGTTCGAAGTAAAATAAATCACCATTTCAATCACACTAATATTAATAACATCATGAATCACGTGTGTCACCCAACGATTAAGTAGTATCAACCATCAATGGCATAAACACTAACTGCAATTCCCAAGATAGAAAATTTGGGTTTCCCCTATACATGGGTTAGCTACATCCAAGCATAAGGTCAAGTCCAAATCCCTATACCCTAGTCTCTTGTCTACTACCAAACAGTAAGACAAAGAAAAAAAGTCCTTTTATACCACTTTGTAGCGTCCCGATCATGGATGTCACTCAATAGTGCCCTGAGGCCAATTAACCACCTGACCCCAAGCACATTTCCTGAACACCTGAGGTTGTCGACTAGCAACGAGGGATTAGGGTGTGTCTGTGGGGAGACTATTCCCTCATAGATCAGAGTATGCACAATGATAAGCAATAATAAGAAATATCAGAAGTATAATAATAAGCAGACAATAGTGAAAACAATAATTAACCTAAACAGAGTAAACAAATAAATGAGGAAGCTGGATAATAATACATGGTACAAAAGTGACGATGATGATGTCATGAGTCTATACGAAAATAAAAGTGCAAGGAAAATGGGGGTAAAATAATAAAAAACATGTTATCAAAAGTACAAAAATGGAAAACAACTGCGACAACATCTTAAACATAGGCTCAATACTCTACCCCCATCTCCATCCTAAGCATCAAGCAAATCAAGAATTAGAAGTAGCATGCTTCCCTTCATCCATACATGTGGTCATAAAGTCTACTTGGGTACCAAACAGTGTCCGAGCAGGGTGTGAGATAATAATCTCAATAGGATGACACCCATGGTGTCTATACCTTTCCATTTTCATGCTATAAATAAGAAACAATGTGCCATATATAATAAATGATAGGGAAGTAAATAAACAATAACTGCAATTTGGTCTAGGTTCCTAAGTGGACACTCGTCCCATATCACCTACTTCATCCTATACAGGGAGTCTGAATGAGGAACCTATACAGGTCACAAAATATATAACATGTGCCATGGTAAGCAATAAAATTAATGAATCATACTCCCAAGCTTGTGCTCTGGATTGGGGTCTCAATCCCATGTCGTCACATGAGTATACTAGAAGGTGAACAGAAGTATCACAAGTGAATAATCATGATCATATAAACATAAAGGATGCATCTCATATGATTCAACAACCAAGTAGACAATGAAAACCAAACATTCCATTAAAATATGAGGTGGAGTCTCGTGCCTATCCAAGGTGATCTAAAAGAATCCCAAGTATCACAATGGAAAAAATCTGATAAATCCAATATCACCGAGCCCATCCAAGGCGATCTAAAAGAATAATGAGTATCGCTATGAGGTATGGTAAACCACCAATTCCATGTCGGGTATCTCACAAGAGGACTGAGTATCACCCAAGTCATGGAGTAACCATCTTTCCAAAAGGTCCTCACATGGTTGCTCCCCTTGGGAACCGATATCACTCAAGAGTATAATAAATCACTGGGGATTCCCTTATCTGGAAAGCTAAATCATCTCCCCCCGACATGTCGGGTTGTAACCCATCAAGAATGAATATTCTATCCATGGGTCTTTAATATGGAATTCACGTTATCGCTTGGCCTATTTCAAACACCATATCAAACAAGGCATACATAACAAGCAATGAATTAATGATTTCTAACCAACAATAATCATCTTAATACCACATGATTCCATTAACAAAACTCAGTAATTCAAGCCAAACATAAATGGAACATTTCATATAGAAAGGAAATGATCATTTAATAAGAGTAAGAAAGTTATGAGGCATAAACTAAATAGAATCAACCTTAGACAAGTGCATGTCAACACATGAAATTCAACAGCACAAGCCAACAAGTTTAACAAGCATTTCATATGCTTCAAGCCACTAACAAGGGAATAAGAAATAAGAAATGAGCTATAATCAAGTCATACCAAATCAACATGCCTCCTACCAATATGTCATTAATGACATTTCAAATATCTCAAGCTATCAATCTTGGTCAAGTATCATATTCCATTCGAACTATAAAAATGATCAAGCTAAAGCACCAAGAAAGGCATACACATTTGGCATGATATAAGATGTGAAATTTCTCATGGTATTATGCATAATAATTTAACCTAAAGAATTAGCATAAATCACTTGGAATAAACATGGTAATTTGAGTATAATACCACCAAGTAAGGCATGTTTCATTCAAAGAGACATCAAGTGTATCAAAGGTATAAGGCACTACACATAGGCCAAACCACTATATTTAAGCTTATACATTATCAAGAGGTACCCTATTCATAGTATATTTCTCATTCTAAGATTATTAATAAAATCATAGAATTATCAAGGTGCCACACACACTAATGAAAAATTTCCACATTTTAAACAAATGGAAATTAGGCTGTTTTGGTTGGTTCACCCAAAGGGGTGATCAAATCCAAGCTGAACACCCTAAACATGGGTTTCACGTCAAGGTATAGACCTAATGGTCATGAAAAAAATAAGCCAATAATTTTAATATGTGATAACAAGGCTCGTCTGAAGGTTCTGATGGGGACAAATAATGACGTAATGCTAAAATCAATGAAAACAAAGGGGAAAAAGAGTAGACTCTCTTTCTTAACATCATGGTACTACGCACGTACAGTATCGAGGGTTGATTCGACCTAAAAAAGAAGAAATCAAGATATTTAGGGAAAACCACCCAAATAGGGATAAATTTGTTGCATGGTGATAATTTAATGATGGTTAGAGAAACCAAGAAATCAAGGTGTGTGGATGAGAGATCTTACTGAGATGGTTTTGTTGCTTTCAATGATGAAGAGATCGGAGGAGATTTGAGGGAGATAGAGAAAAACCCCAAAGAGGGAGGAGAGGGGACTTTGTGTGCCCGGTAGGGGAGAAAATACTGAGTGGGTAGTAGGATAAAGATAGGGGTGTTTTAAAATAAACCCCTAAAAATAAAATAAATTTTTTATTACATAGTAGGTGTCACACTGTTGATCAAACTGTGCACCAACAATGTGGTAGATTTTTCTCTATTAAGGTGTAGTGCACATTCGACTATATGGTTTTATTAACCATGTGTTTGATGTGTAGTATCTCACTACCTTGGATCTTCAAATGGTCTCACAGCCATGCACTTGGCCTGAACGGTTTCTCCTAACCGGGTGTCATAGTCTGTTTTCCTCCTTTTCGGTACTTTGAGCTTCAAATGAGCCCCGAATGCACTCAAGACCTCCATTTAAAGATTATGTGTCAACTAAGGAGCATTTTAAGGAATTTAAACCAAAAAATAAATAGTATATACCTTTTAAAGAAGCTGGGATGTTATATAAACCAAGAGCAATGAAGAAGTAGAAAGGTCACTTACTCAAAGAAAAGAATCACAACCAAGATGAAGATCGAGTGCAGAACTGTGGAACTAGAAATAGTGAAGATCACCCAAACACACTTGGAACATCCTTGGGTTCAAGGTAGGGAATAAAAAAGCTTAATGAGTGAAACGTCATGTGTGTGATATGATAAAACCCACTAGGAAGGAAGGATTTACATAATAAATCCTTGTTTTTCAACGTGAATCTACCATAATTCATATACGCCAAAAACATTTCACCTCAGGTTAATTTATCCCAAGAAAAACATTTATGATGTAAAGGGGGTTTTTATAGTCTGAATTAATTTATGTTGTAAACTGAAATTATGACTTGTGCACAATGACAGATTTACACCATAAGTAAGATATTTATGGCGTAAATGTTCCATGTAGGAAGATCCCATCCCTGGTTCTGTAGAGACTCCCAAAACGAATTCCACACCCTCTGAACCCAAGAAACATTCTCTCAAACACCAAAAGAGAGTGTAACTTTTATTCAGGATGTTACAACATATGTGTACTTTTACCCTTACATGGTTATGATTTTACCTAGATGGACCTTGCATAAGTGGGTTTGTACCCTTATGTGAGATTTTGAATATAGGATTTGCCTTTATGTAAGAGTTTTTATACCCTTATGTAACCTTGATACTATGGAAGTTACCTTTATATGAGGTCTGACATACCTTTACGTGGCAGTGGATTGGTTCTAGTTACCTTTATGTGAGAGTGGGTTTCCACTAGGTAACTAGTGAATTGGATCGACTACCTTTATGCAAGTTGGAGGTTACCCTTACGTGGGTAGTGAGCAGGAGTAGGTTACCCTTACACGTGGGTCATACTACCCTTACGTAGTGTAATGCCTTGAACCCAGTTACCTAGAGTCGATGCATTATTACATAACATTTACATGATCACAAGAGATCAAGTCTTGAAAGACTGATTAGTTTAGTAGCTTTGGAAGTACTGGAAACATACATAAGTTTTACATCACATCATAAAAACAACAACAACAACGTGTCCTCTTTGAACACACTCATATCCCTTAAGATATCCCTACAGGTCAAGCATAATAAACTTCTTCGCATCCTAGGAAAAAGAAAACATAATAAAGGGGTGATCATAGATGCTTATTAAGGATAACAATATAGTGAAACTATCATAAATAAGCATAAACATTTAAGACAATGTATAAGACTAAACACAAGACTATTAAACTTAAACTTCAGCATAATATGACAAAGATAAATCAAATAGTGCAATTTACTTATTCACATGGATATTCTACTAGTCGAATAATCACATGTAATATCAATATCTAATTTCATAATGATGTAATGCATAATGTCGTACATCATAACCACATAGTCAAGGCCTCATGCCAATACCACAAATAAGATTTTGTCAATTCCTTGTGCCAAGACACTAGTTTGTCTCATTAGACCTACCGATGCATCGATGAGCTATAGCGGGCTCCACCCATCACTTACTAAGTCCAATGCATTCCTCATATGAAAAGTTTGAAACATAATCTAAACATTCTTATTATAACTAGCATATGAAATGTAAATATTTTAACCACAATCCATGAATGGTATAAAAATAGCTCATCCATAGTCAAACATAACCCATTCAATACAATATGGAATATTTATTATAATAAATCAACCTTAATCAAGAATAATGAAGGATATTTACATAGATAAAAATAATCAGTAAAACTATTTGAGAGAAATATCCTCTTTTTCTTGAAAACATTTAAAAGCCGCACTATTTATCAAAGAATCCGTTTAAAAGAGATTTTTGAATCAAAGTATCCCATACCACTTTGAAAAATTTGAAAGGAATTTTAATTTCAAAACATTTATGTCCATGTAAATAAATACTTAAAACCATTTTTAAAACACGGACATTAATGAGAAAGATTTAGAAGAATAAATCTTTAAAACATTTAAAACGATATTTTAGTTAAAGAGTTCCTAACCAAATGAGAGACGCTTGAATACAAGTAATTGAGGAATAACAATAATCAAAACTTTATAATATCATGAGAATAAAGGGATTAATGATATAATATGTCAAAGGATATTATATACACCATATAAAAGTGAATTAGTGCACGACGACAAAGAGGTCTCAATAGAATGTAAATTGAGACGAAATACCATATAAAGACTGTATCCTTAGATTAAGGATAAATCAATGAAATAATTATGTGTGAAAATATAAATACACTAAATATAATTGGATATTCATTATAAATTAATAATTGGACATTCACACATATTCTTGTAAAAACAAAACCAATGACTTGGATGTTTAACTCAATGAATGGAAATTGAGTTAAGATTACCCTTAACAAGTTCATAACAATGACATGAGAATTTATCAATGGATTGATTATGTGTATCAAATGTATATCCACACAAATGGGAGTGGAAATTACTACATAAATAATAAATAGTGATTCCACACATAATTTTGGAGTAAAATAATCAATGAAGTATGCGTAAAGCCCAATGAGCGGAAATTGAAATTTGAAATTCCTTTACTGATTTGGTAACTTATGAAACATACACCCCATGAAATAAGGATCATAAAATGAAGATGTAAATACACATAAATTAAATTATATTACACAAATAATATAATCATGGTCAGTACATACACCACACAAAAGGAAATAGTGGCAATATAGCATGAATCTCACGGGAATAAGAAGTGAGATGAAAACCCCTTATGTTGTACTTTTTCTTAGTACATGGTAGGTTAACCTCATGTATAATGTTGAAATAATTGTTATTAAATTATACAATAACTACATACATAATATGATATCATATATGATCATCTAATATTTCTTTGTTAATAATATTTCAATAGTATCATTATTTTGGGTGTTAACTGATTGGTTTTACTTTACATGTTTTGTTACGCAAGTCATGTTTGATATGGATAGGATATATTTGATTCATATACAGAATTATATTAAGTTCTTAAACATTATTTTTAATCATAAAATGAAAATTATTCTTGAATGGTTATGATGTGGAATGAATCTCATCGCCTTTGTGGAGACGGTAATCCGTACGTACGTACGAGCGAAAATACCATTCTATTGATGGTGAAATCATATGTAATTGGATGGAATATCATATATACCGAATTATTAACATGTTATATTTATTATTTACATCAATTATACTCATTATTATACCCATAAAAATGATGAAGTTTTGAATAACAAACTACACCACGACGTGGAGACGGTAAGCTATACGTACGCACGTACGGTGACTTTGTCATTCATAGGATGGATAGAATAATGAATATGGTATTAAAAAATTTATAATAACATCAAATTATATATAAGGTAATGGATTTTTTTTATGGAAACAACAAAGAAAAATGAAGTGTAAGAAGAAAAGAACTTTGAAAGAGGTGATGAAATTATTACCTCTTCTTCGGGTGCTTCCTTTTGATTTGATCAAAAGGGCTCCTTAGGTTGGATTCTGATCAAATTACAGACTCTAGGTTGAAGTGAGGGTATTTAGGAGGATATTTGAGCAGATTTTGGCCTAGTCAAATGGATTTGGAGGTGTGATTTTGAGAGAAGGGGAAGTACCCTTTTATAAGAGAGGTGATGGTCACTATAGGAAAAGCTTGAAATAGTATTTTATTATACAATCATATTCGGTTTATAATGGATCCAAAAAGATTTATTTAGAGGATAATGTGGTTATGGGTCTAAAACCTCTCAAACAATAGGTTTTAGATAGGGTTAGGTCACCATATTAACCTTATATTTTAGATTTAACTCTTAGTTAAATAGTTTAACTTTTACCATGTATTCTTGTAGTATTATAATAAATGGTTAATAAACTTACTATAAAAAACCAAGAGAACCCCAAGTGTTTCATTATTTATATATATAACCTTATATAATTCCTTTTTCCAAACCTTGGATTTTTAGGAATATTATATCAATTAATAATATAGTATTTGTTTTAAAAACTCATTTATGTCAATTTTGACACTATTTAGTATTTAGTTTTTTGTGAAAGTCATAACAACTTTATCACTTAAAAAAAATTATTTAATCAATCCTAACATTTCATATTAACCTATAAAATTTTTAGAATACATTATAAGTCTCAATTTACAATTATGTTAATATTTATAATATCAATTATTTTAATCTTTCAATAATAAGGAAATTACTGCATCATCATTGTGTCATAAATAAATTTAATTATTTAATGCCTAAAAATTATAAATAAAATACCATTATGTATAAAATATTTTTATATTTTTAAATAATATTTATAGTTGAATTTATCTTATGTATAACCCTATATTAAAAATGGTTTAGTTATTAAACTTTGAAATTAACACTTTTAACTCTTCTTTAAATAAAATAATAATAAATGTCCTAATCTAATCGAAGTGGACCAAAAGGATCATATTTTATTCCTAATGTTGATTTTTTTCGAAATACAGTCATCCAATAGAATTAGGACACGTTTTAGGGTAATTATATTATCATTTTTACCTTCAATTACCCTATTTACTTTTAACCGTGGTAAATAAAATTCAAAATTTACTATTGACCAAAAATTATTTGCATCCTATTGAACCAAATTTTACTTACTGATGTCATCCACGTCTCTCAGATTTTTGAAATTCAATTCACAGAAGCGGTAAAATTATGTTTTATGCAAATTTGCAAATGTGCCTAGAAGGTGAGTAAAAGAGAGTATAAAATTCAATAAAATTTTATATATCTAATATTACTATAAAATGACTTCAATGAATTAAATTATATTAATATAGGTATTATGTATCTATTTTTACTTTAAAATAAATTTAAATTTAAAATAATTATTTAAATAAAAATTCAGCTTTAAACAATAGCGCAGAGTTTTTCACTATTCATCAAAAATTGAAAGTTTTTAGAAAAATATAAAAACTTCACCTAAAGCTAATTTTGATATTCCAAATTCAAAAATGATGTCTATTTTACCAAATTCAAAACATAGAAATTGTATTAATTAATTTTAAAAAATATTCTCCTTGTCAAAACTAGAAAAAAGGGGTTTTAAGAAGTAAAAACTATCAAAAGATTGATATGTGTTTATGTTCAATTTAAATATAAAATTACTTCCAATGACCAAAATTGTATTAAATGATAAAAATATAATCTAATTATACTTAAAAAAAATTCAAAAGTTTAATTTAACACTATAAATTATTTTGATTAAAAAAGTTATTTTCATTTAAAATTTAGTATTTTTCACTATTCATCAAAATATGAAAGTTATTAGAAAAGTACCGAAAATTTATCCAAACTAAATTTTTATGTCCCTATTCTAAAGAAGAAGTTTATTTTGTAAAATTTAATATATAAAAGTGTAAAATATCGGATTTAAAAAGGGTTCTCCATTAAAAGGCAGTAAAATTGAATTTTTTGAAAAATAATTCTTTTATCTAAAAAATTGAATTTGTTTTTATGTTATGTCTAAGAAACACATAATATGGATTTCAAAATTATATGGAGTATATAAAATTCAAAATTTGGTTATTACTATTCATAAACACTTTTTAAATGGCAATTTTGATAGGTCATGGTGCGCTTGAACTCAGTGTTGCGTACTTCACACGCTATCGTATTATTCAAAGAGAAACGTATCATGGAAGCTTGGGGTGTTACATTCTTCCCTCATTCCATAAATTGCGTCCTCGAAATATAAAATTGTTCTTTGGAAATAAAAGTTTAAAAAATAGAAGATACCTTTGTGGAAAACCCACATCGGAAATAGGGTTAATGAAATTTAGTCATAATAAGAGGGAAAGGGAAATGAAAAAGTCACCACAAAATTAGGATTTCGAATAGGAGAACATTGGTGGAAATTATAAATGGAGGAAAAACATAAATATTTATAGGGATTGATTGAGTTCATCAATCACAAACAAGGGAATGGAAAATTGAGGGTCTCAAAGCTATAAATGTAACACCCCAAGCTTCTACGGTACGCTTCTCTTTGAATAATGTGATAGCGTGTGTTGTACGCAACACCGAGTTCTGACACACCATAACCAATCAAACTAGCCGTTATGAATAGTAATACCTACTTTTTGAAATTATATATATTTTATATTTCAAAATGGACTTCATTTTTGGATTCGGAATATCGAATTTAGCCTAAGATGAAATTTTGGTACTTTTCGGATAACTTTAATATTTTGATGAATAGTGAAAATTACTAAATTTTAATTAAAAACAACTTTTTTAATCAAAATAATTAATAGTGATAAATTATGAATTTGAGTGGTTTTAAAGTATATTTAGAATATATTTTTAGCATTTAATATAATGTTGGTCATTGGACATAATTTTACAATTAAACCGAACATAAACAAGTGTCAATCTTTTGATAGTTATTATCTCTTAAAAACACGCTTTTTGTTTTGACAGCGGGAATTAATTTTAAATTAATTTCTGCCACTTCTGTATTTTGAATTTAGAAAAATGGATTCCATATTTGGAATCAGGATGTTCAAATTGTGTAAATAGGTAACTTTTATTTTTAGACATTTTGAATAATTACTTCGGTAAATATTTTATTTACCATGGTTAAGGGTAAATCCGGTAAATAAGGGTTACAAAATAATATTATAATAATACTAAATTACCCTAAAACGTGTCCTAGCCTTATTGGTTGATACATGTTCGACCATAGGCATCTTTGGGTCTATTTTGGGACCTCATGGAGCCACTTGTAGGTGATAGGGACACTTTATTTTAATTAAGTTAAAATAAGTACAAAAATGACATAAGTATATATCTTTTAGAAAAACAATTTTTACATAGGGTTATATATGTTGGATTTTCGACTATAAATATTAATTAGAAAGATAAAAATATTTTCTACATGATGATATTTTATTTATAAATTTTAAAGATTAAATAATTTAATTTATTTATGACACAATGATGATGCAGTAATTACCATAATAGTGAAAAATTAAAATAATTGATATTATAAATACCCAAATAAATATAATTTGAGACTTTTAATGAATTAAAATAATTTTATAGGATACTATGTCATATTAGGATTGATTAAATTAAATTTTTTCGAAGTAATCATTCTGTTATGAGTTTCACAAAAATCAACTATTGAATAGTGTCAAAATTGACATAAAAGAGTTTTTAAAACAAATATTATATTATTAATTGATATTAAATACCTAAAAATATAAGGTTCAGCCAAGAGACTTATATCATGATAGGTGTATCATTAATGGACCACTTGGGGGTCGCTTGGATGTATATAGTAAGTTTATTAACCATATTATATAAAAATACAAAGGGACATTGTAAAAGTGAAACTAATTAACTAAGAGTTAATACTTAAAGATAAGGTTAATATAAGTATCCAAAACTGTATAAATTCTATTGGTTGAGTGTTTTTCGACCCATCACCACCTTAAAATTTAAATAATCAATTTTGGAGCCATTATAAACCGAATATGAATTTATTATAAATTAATATTTCTAGCTTTTCCAAAGGTGCCCCTCACCCCTCTTATAAAAGGGCACTCCTCCTTCTCATTTCTTCACACCTTAAAAGCCTTTTTGTTCGGCCAAACTCTGCCCAAATACTCTCCCAACATCACTCACTACAACCTAGAGGCCTTAGTTTGATCAGAAAGCCAACCTAAGGAGCCCTTTTGATCAAATCAAAAGGAAGAACCCGAAGAAGAGGTAATGTTTTCACCACCCCTTTTCAAGTTCCTTTCTTCTTCCACTTCTTCTTTATTTGTTATTACCATTCTAAAATAATAACTCTAGTATCTCACATATACTGTGATGTTATTATAAATATGGTACAACCATATTCAGTATTCTATCCACCCTTTTAATAACATGTCACCATACGTGCGTACGTACGACTTACTGTCTCCACGTCGTGGTGTAATTGTTATTCAATATATTATTTTTTGGATGGGTATAATAATGATGTTTAACTCATGTAAATAATAAATATAACATGTTAATTATTCTGTATATATGATATAACATCCATTTATATATTATTTTAATATCAAAAGAATGATATTGTCGCTCGTGCGTACGTACGGACTACCGTCTCCACGAACGCGATAAGATTCATTCTCCATCGTATCCATTCAAGTATAATTATCATTTGATGATTTAAAAATGATGTTTAAGGACTTGATATCATTCTGGATATGAATAATATACAACCTATCCATTACAAACATGGCTTACGTAACAAAACATATAAAAGAAAACAAGTAAGTTAACACCCGAAACAACGATAATACTAAGATATTATTATCAAATAAATATTAAAAGATCATATATGATATCATATTAATGTATATGATTCTTGTATAATTTAATAACAATTATTTCACCATTATACAGGAGGTTAACCTACCCCAACCAAGGAAAAGTACAAGGTAATGGGTTTTCATCTCACTCCTTATTCCCGTGAGATTCATGCCATATTGCCACCATCACCTTTTGTGTGGTGTATGTACTGCCCATAATTATATTATTTGTGTAATACACTCTAATTTATGTGTATTTACATATTCATTGTATGATACATCTTTCATGGGTTGTATGTTTCATAAGTTACCAAATTGGTAAGGGTTATTTCACAATCTCTTCATTATCCGAGGTTGTTTATATGTAATAATCTACTGGGATCTCTTTATCATCCACATCCATGTTTTCTTAAAAATGTATTTCAAAACATTTTTATTATTTACAAGAATATGGTTTAAAGTCATTTATACCCTTGTTTGACTTTTTATAAGAGGAATCTTTCCGTCGTTTTCAAAACAAGGTCCTTTTTAACCTTTTCGACAGAATTAAGGTAAGAATGTTTTTTTAACTTATACGGCAGGTGCGGTTATTTTCCGCTGTTATAAAGTTTTCAAAGATTTCCTTACAAGATTATAAGAATATTTTTAAAGAAAATGTTTTATTTTATATGGCTCTTAAATGATTTCAAAAATAGAAAGAGATATTTCTCTAAAAAGAGTTTTGATTTCATCTATGTCAACATCCTTTGATGGATTTTACGCTTATTTGAAGTTGATTTATTATGATACAAAACTTCTATATTGTATTGAAGGTTTTGTGATATGTTTGACTGTGGATGTGCTATTTTTATACCATTCATAGTTTACAGTGAAATTATTGACATTTCGTATGCTAGTTATGATACAAATGTTTATGTTATGTTTAAACCTTTTCTTATGGGAATGCATTGGACTTAATATGTGACAGGTGGAGCCCGCTATAGCTCCTCGATGCATCGGTAGGTCTCATGAGACAAACTAGTGTCTTGGCATAAGGCCTTGACAAAATCTTATTTGTAGTCTTGGAACGAGGCCTTGGCTATGTGGTTATGATAGTCTGGCATTATGCATTCCATCATTATGAAAGTGGTTATTGATTTTGCATGTGATTATTCGATTAGTAGAATATCCATGTGAATAAGTAAATGGAATTATTTCATTTTATTTATTCCATACTATGTTGAAAGTTCAAGATTGAAAGGCTTTTGTTTTAGTTATACATTGCCTTAAATGTTTATTCTTATTTATGAAAGTTTCTGCTATATTGTTATCCTTACTGGGCATTTGAGCTCACCCCTTTTCTATGTTTTATTTTTCCCAGGATGTGAAGAAGTAAGTTATGAATGACCTGCAGGGATATTATGAGGGGATAATAGTATGGACTGTGGAGACATTATGTTGTTGTAGTAGTTTTTCATTTTATGGTGTAATGTAAAACTTATGAATATATCTAGTGTTTCCAAGGCTACTAAACCAATCGGTCTTTCGAGATTTTATCTTTCTTGTGATCATGCCAATGTTATGTAATAATGCACCGACTCTGGGTAACTAGGGTCGGGGCGTTACAATAAATATATGATGATTTAAAATATTGTCAGTTCAACAAAACATAAGGTATTAGGATAACACATTTTTGGTTTTAAGATCCTTTCCCTAAAGTTTAAGAATTGTTTTATTCATAGAATAAGAAAAATAATACTTGACAAGTATAGTTCCATACTTTAAATAATTTCTACCACAGAATCATCTTTCACTCCAAAAGATAAGTATTCAAGATGACTTGGTCACACCTAAAGTTCTAGAATCAACTTCTAGAGAATCACATAATCCACAAAAGATGAACTATTTATTTCCCTTTTCTTTAGACATTTACCAAAACCAAAATGGTTAGTACATGATTAGATGATCCCAAAAAAGGACAATCCTTTATAGAAAGAAATACTACTCTTAATCTCCAAAATTAAACAAAAAGTACCCAAAGTTCAACAAAGACCATTAAAAAAACAATTGTCCTTAAAATTCTTCAAAATAATCCAAACTAAGTCTGAAACCCAAAATTTAGAAGGACTTGACCACATATTCTTCCATGATAAATCTTAACATTTATTTCTAAATAACATCGACTACTATTAAAGTCACATACTTAAAAGTAATTAACGTAATCACATATTCTCTATGACAGGTTAATCATTTTTCATAAATAACCCAAATCTCTATAAGTCCACAAAAAAACATCATTCTTCCAAAATAAAAAACCACCATTACTCCTCAAATGAAATCCCATAGTATTCTATTTTCCTTAGGCATATAGTGTTCCCAAAAGAGGGAACATCTTCCAAAATAACATTTATCACTTAATCACCAAATCATTTTCCTATACTAAGGATGAATAATAAGTTCCCAAAATCAATATATTCTTGATCCATAAAATCATTTAACTAAAAATAATTTGTCATACTAACCAGGGACTTCACATAGTCCAGTGGTAGCCAATAAATCCCAATCGCACTTTGGTTGTGGGTTTAATTCCCGCAGCTTTTTCCGACATGACGGGTTGTCACACGGTCTGTGTGTTGTCCTTTTTCAAAAACTATATAATTTTATAACATTCCCAAAAATGAGATAAATTCCTCAAAATAACCATAACATATTTAAACAACAAATGTTATCTCATACCTTGCATTTTCTTCCAAAAAAGTAATAACATGTAATTGACTCAAATTCAAGGATCATATAAAACCAAATGGTTCTTTATAACAATATCCACAAAATAAAAGATAATTCTTCCTCAAATATAATTTTCACATAACAAACTGTAGGGTTACACATACAAGAGAAAATTCTTCCAAAGTAATCTCGTCAACAAAGAGCATTATTACTTTTAAACATTTCTCCATCCATTTATTTCCATATAGGTTCTTCCTTTAATAAGAGGTTATCCTATAGAATAAGACATTGACTTGGGTAATTCCAAACTCCCCTGCATTTATGGAAAATGACTGTAAATGGATTCTTAGGATCATTTTTATTTTCTTCCACAGTACTCTTCATTTTTCCTCGACAATTATTTACTTTATGTCCTTCTTTCCCACACATAAAACATTTCTTTGTTCCATTGAGACACTTTACTGGGTTTCTCTTTCCACATTTCCTACATGATAGAAAATGAGCTTTATTTTCTCTATTGTCTCCACTGCTGGAGCTCTTATCATTCTCTATCTTTCTCTTATTTGTTGAGTTTAGGAGTTGGTTAATGTATATGTTGCTGATCATATTTTTGGAAAATTGATTCGACATGAACATGATATCTTTTACACCTATCAACATTTCATTTAGTTTCTCATTTCCACCATTTTTCCCACCTTTTACATCATGTTCAATGTTACTATGACTTCCTTGGAATCCATCAATTGACTAAAACCAGAAAGGAGAGTGTGAGTAACAATAGTCATAAAATCATTTAGAGAATATCATGACACCTTATTTTCAATCTAAAACACCATAAGATTAATCAAGGTTATTTATTCTAATATTATATTAAAATCCTTAAAATCAGTTTATAAAGAAAACGTGAATTTTACTAAGCATATCCCTCAGGAGTGTCGTAACCAAAAGTGGAGCAAGGCTTGTTTTTGTGTACCAGAATACCCCGAGTCAATCCTGAAACTCCCTATCAGAGTTTTCACTCCTAGGCACATCTGTGCCAGATCTTCCTCTACTTGCTCGTATCTAGATAGGGATGTATTTATTAGAAAATACACAAAATCTATACATTACCAAAAATCTAGGAATTTCTTCTATGCTAATCCTCAAATTCTATCTTAGGGTAATGTTCTCTAAACATAGTTTTTCTAAATCTAGCTTCCAAGGTTTGTACTAAACTTCCTCTTATGCCAACTATAACTCCCCAAACCCAATTACCCAAAGTCGATTCATTATTACATAACATTTTCATGATCACAAGAGATCAAGTCTCTAAAGACCGATTAGTTTAGTATCCTTGGAAGTACTAGATACATACATAAGGTTTACATTACATCATAAAACAACAACAACAATGTGTCTCCTTTGAACAAAATCATATCCCTTAACCTATCCCAATAGGTCAAGCATAATATACTTCTTCTCATCCTAGGAAAAAGGAAACACAAGAAAGGGGTGAGAGAAGATGTTTAGTAAGGATAACAATATAGCAGAAACTATCATAAATAAGCATAGACATTTAAGGAAATGTATTAGACTAAACACAAGACTTTTAAACTTAAACTTCAGCATAATATGGAAAAGATAAATCAAATAGCGCCATTTACTTATTCACATGGATATTATACTAGTCTAATAATCACATGTAATATCAATAACTAATTTCATAATGATGGAATTCATAATTTTGGACATCATAACCACATAGTCAAGGCCTCATGCCAAGACTAAAAATAAGATTTTGTCAAGGCCTTGTGCCAAGACACTAGTTTGTCTCATGAGACCTACCGATGTATCAAGGAACTATAGCGGGATTCACCCATCACTTACTATGTCCATGCATTCCTCATATGAAAATGTTGAAATATAATCTAAACATTTGTATTAGAACTAGCAAATGAAATGTCAATATTTTAACCACAAACCATGAATGGTATAAAAATTGCAAATCCATAGTCAAACATAACCAATTCAACACAATATAGAATATTCTATTATAATAAATCAACCTCAATCAAGAATAATGAAGCATATTGACATAGATGAAAATAATCAGTAAACTATTTGAGAGAAATATCCCCTTTTTCTTGAAAACATTTAAAAGTTGCACTATTTATCAAAGAAGTTGTTTAAAAGAGATTTTTGAATCAAAGTGTCCCATACCAATTTGAAATATTTGAAAGAAATTTTAATTTAAAAACATTCATGTCCATATAAATAAATACTTAAAACCATTTTTAAAATATGGACATTAATGAGAAAGATTTATAAGGATAAATATTTAAAACATTTAAAATGATATTTTAGTTAAAGAGTTCCTAACCAAATGAGAGACACTTGAATACAAGTAATTGAGGAATAACAATAATCAAAAATTTATAATATCATGAGAATAAAGGGATTCATGATATAATATGTCAAAGTATAGTATATACACAATATAAAAGTGAATTGGTGCATAACAACAAAGAGGTCTCAATGGAATGCAAATTAAGACGAAATCCCCTATAAAGACCGTATCCTTATATTAAGGATAAATCAATGAAATAATTATGTGTGAAAAATATAAATACACTAAATATAATTGGATATTTAGTATAAATAAATAAGAAGACATTCACACATATTCTTGTAAAAACAAAACCAATGACTTGAATGTTTAACGCAATGAATGGAAAATGAGTTAAGATTACCCTTAACAAGTTCATATCAATGGCATGAGAATTTATAAATGGAGTGATTATGTGTATCAAATGTATATCCACACAAATGGGAGTGGAAATTACTATGTAAATAATAAATAGTTATTCCACACATAATCTTGGAGTAAAATAATCAATGAAGTATGTGTAAAGCCCAATGAGTGGAAATTGAAATTTAAAATTTCCTTACCTATTTGGTAACTTACGAAACATACACCCCATAAAATAAGGATCATACAATTAAGATGTAAATACCCATAAATTAAATTATATTACACAAAGAATACAATCATGGTCAGTACATACACCACACAAAAGGAAATAGTGGCAATATAGCATGAATCTCACGGGAATAAGAAGTGAGATGAAAACCCCTTACCTTGTACTTTTCCTTAGTATAGGGTAGGTTAACCTCCTGTATAATGGTGAAATGATTTTTATTAAATTATAAAATAACCACATACATAATATTATATCATATATTATCTTCTAATATTGCTTTGTTAATAATATTTCAATAGTATCATTTTTTCGGGTGTTAACCGATTCGTTTTCATTTACATGTTTTGTTACGTAAGTCATGTTTGATATGGATAGGATGTATTTGATTCATATAAATAATTATATTAAGTTCTTAAACATTTTTTTAATCATAAAAAGAAAATTATTCTTGAATGGTTATGAAGGGGAATGAATCTCATCGCGTTCGTGGAGACGGTAATCCGTACGTACGCACGAGCGACAATACCATTTTATTGATGGTGAAATAATATGTAATTGGATGGTATATATTATATACAGAATCATTAAAATGTTATATTTATTATTTACATCAATGATAATCATTATTATACCTATCCAAATGATGAAGTGTTGAATAACAAACTACACCACGACGTGGAGACGATAAGTTGTATGTACGCACGTGTGGTGATTTTATCATTCATAGGATGGATAGAATAATGAATATAGTTGTACCATATTTATAATAACATAAAATTATGTATAAGGTACTGGAGTTATTATTTTGGTATAGAAACAACAAAGAAAAATGAAGTGGAAGAAGAAAAGAACTTTGAAAGAGGTGATGAAATTATTACATCTTCTTCGGGTACTTCCTTTTGATTTGATCAAAAGAGATCCTTTGGTTGGATTATGATAAAATAAAGGCCTCTAGGTTAAAGTGAGAGTATTTTTGAGGATATTTGAGCAGATTTTGTCTCAGTTAAATGGCTTTGGAGGTGTGATTTTGAGAGAAGGGGAAGTACCCTTTTATAAGTGAGGTGAGGGTCACTTTAGGAAAAGCTTGAAATATTATTTTATTATACAATAATATTCGGTTTATAATGGATCTAAAAAGATTTATTTCTAGGATAAGGTGGGAATGGGTCTAAAACCTCTCAACCAATAGGTTTTAGACAGGTTTAGGTCACCATATTAACCTTATCTTTTAGATTTAACTCTTAGTTAAATAGTTTAACTTTTAACATGTATTCTTGTAGTATTATAATAAATGGTTAATAAACTTAATATAAAAATCCAAGAGAACCCCAAGTAGTTCATTATTTATATATATAACCTTAAATAAGTCCTTTGGCCAAACCTTATATTTTTAGGAATATTATATCAATTAATAACATAGTATTTGTTTTAAAAACTCATTTATGTCAATTTTGACAGTATTTATTATTTGGTTTTTCTAAAAGTCATAACAACTTTATCACTTATAAAAAAAATTATTTAATAAACCCTAACATTTCATATTAACCTATAAAATTTTTCTAATACATCAAAATTCTCAATTTAAAATTATATTAATATTTATAATATCAATTATTTTAATCTTTCTATAATAAGGTAATTACTGTATTATCATTGTGTCATAAATTAATTTAATTATTTAATGCCTAAAAATTATAAATAAAATACCATTATGTATAAATTTTTTTTATATTTTTAAATAATATTTATAGTTGAATTTATCTTATGTATAACCCTATATTAAAAATGGTTTAGTTATTAAACTTTTAAATTAACACTTTTAACTCTTCTTTAAATAAAATAATAATAAATGTCTTAATCTAATCCAAGTGGACCAGAAGGATCATATTTTATATCTAAGGTTTATTTTGGTCGAAATAAACTCATCCAATAGAATTAGGACATATTTTAGGGTAATTATATTATCATTTTTTCCTTTAATTACCCTATTTACTTTTAACCGTTGTAAATAAAATTCAAAAGTTACTATTCACCAAAAATTATTTTCATACTATTGAACCACATTTTACTTTATGATTTCAATTGTATCTCTCGTATTTATGAAACTCAATTCACAGAAGTGGTAAAATTATGTTTTATGCAAATTTGCAAATGTGCCTAGAAGGTGAGTAAAAGAGAGTAAAAAGTTCAATAAAATTTTATATATCTAATCTTATTATAAAATAACTTCAATGAATTAAATTGTAATAATATAGTTATTATGTATCTATTTTAACTTTAAAACAAATTTAAATTTAAAATAATTATTTAAATGAAAATTCAGCTTTAAACAATAACGTAATGTTTTTCACTATTCATCAGAAATTGAATGTTTTTAGAAAAATACAAAAAATTAACCCAAAGGTAATTTTGATATTCCAAATTCAAAAATTATGCCTATTTTACCAAATTAAAAACATAGAATTTGTATTAATTAATTTAAAAAAATATTCCCATTGTCAAAACCAGAAAGTAGGTTTTTGAGAAGTAAAAACTATCAAAAGATTGATATGTGTTTATGTACAATTTAAAAGAAAAATTACTTTCAATGACCAAAATTATATTAAATGATAAAAATATAATATAATTATACTTCAAAACCATTCAAATGTTTAATTCAACACTATAAATTATTTTGATTAAAAAAGTTGTTTTCAATTAAAATTTAGTATTTTTCACTATTCATCAAAATAGAAAATTTATCAGAAAAGCACTGAAAATTTATCCAAACTAAATTTTTATGTTCCAATTCTATAGAAGAATTTTATTTTGTCAAATTGAATATATAAAAGTGTCAAATATTGGATTTAAAAATGGTTCTCCATTAAAAGAAGGTAAAATTTCATTTTTTGAAAAATACTTCTTTTATCTAAAAAATTGAATTTGTTCTTATATTATGTCTAAGAAACACATAATATGGATGTTAAAATTATATGGAGTATATAGAATTAAAAATTTGGTTATTACTATTCATAACCTCTTTTTAAATGGCTAGTTTGATTGGTCGTGATGCGCTTGAACTCAGTGTTGCTTACTTCACATGCTATCATATTATTCAAAGAGAGATGTACCATGGAATATTGGGGTGTTACATTATTAACTCCTTCAATAAATTGCATCCTCGAAATTTCAAATTGTTCTTTGGAATTAAAAGGTTAAAAAATAGAATATACCTTAGTGCAAAACTCACATCGGAAATAGGGTTAATAAAATTTAGTCTTAATAAGAGGGAAAGAGAAATGAAAAAGCCAACACCAAATTAGGATTTCAAATAGGAGAACATTGGTGGAAATTATTATTGGAGGAAAAATGTAAATATTTATAGGAAGTGATTGAGGTCATCAATCATAAACAAGTGAATGGAAAATTGAGGGTCTCAAAGCCATAATTATATGATGATTTAAAATATCGTCAGTTCAAAAAAACATAAGGTATTAGGATAACAAATTTTTGGTTTTAAGATCCTTTCCATAAATTTTAAGAATTATTTTATTCATAGAATAAGAAAAAGAATAATTGACAAGTTTAGTTCTATCCTTTAACTAATTTCTACCACAAACTCATCTTTCACTCTAAAAGATAAGTATTCAAGATGACTTGGTCACACCTGAAGTGCTAGAATAAACTAATAGAGAATCACATAATACAAAAAAGATGAACTATATATTTCCCTTGTCTTTAGACATTAACCAAAACCAAAATGGTTAGTACAAGATCAGATGATCCCTAAAAAGGATAATCCTTTATAGAAAGAAATACTACTCTTAATATTCAAAATTAAACAAACAATACCCACAGTTCAACAAAGACCATTCAAAAAAACAATTGTCCTTAAAATTATACAAAATAATACAAACTAAATTTGAAACCCAAAATTTATAAGTATTTGATCACATAGTCTTCCACGATAAATCTTAACATTTATCTCCAAATAACATTGACTACTATGAAAGTTACATACTTAAAAGTAATTAACCTAATCACATATTTTCTATGATAGGTTAATCATTTTTAATAAATAACCCAAATCTATTTAGATCCACATAAAAAACATCATTCTTCCAAAATAAAAATCTACCCTTGCTCCTCAAATGAAATCCCATAGTATTCTATTTTTCTTAGGCATATAGTGTTCCCAAAAGAGCGAACGTCTTCCAAAATAACATTTATCGCTTAATCACCAAATCATTTCCCTATACTAAGGATAAATAATAAGTTCCCAAAATCAATATATTCTTGATCCATAAAGTCATTTAAATAAAAATAATTATTCATACTAATCAGGGACTTCACGTAGTCCAGTGGTAGGTGATAAATCTCAGTCGCACTAAGGTCGTGGGTTCGATTCTCGCAAATTTGTCCGACGCGATGGGTTTTCACACAGTTTACGTGTTATCATTTTTCAAAAAATATATAATTTTATAACATTCCCAAAAAATAAGATAAATTCCTTAAAAATAACCATTGCATATTTTAACCACAAATGTTATCTCATACCTTGCATTTTCTTCCCAAAAAGTAATAACTTGTAATTGACTCAAATTCAAGGATCATATAAACCCAAATGGTTCTTTATAACTATATCCACAAAAGAAAAGATAATTCTTCCTCAAATATCATTTTCACATAAAAAACTACATGGTTACACATACAAGAGAAAAGCCTTCCAAAGTAATCTCATCAACAAATAGCATTAATACTTTTAAACATTTCTCCATCCATTTATTTCCACATAGGTTCTTCCTTCAATTAAAGGTTATCCTATAGAATAGGACATTGACTCGGGTAATGCCCAGGTCCGTTACATTTACGGAAAATGACTGTAAACGGTTTCTTAGGATCATTTTTATTTTCTTCCATAGTACTCTTCAATTTTCCTTGAAAATTATTTACTTTATGTCCTTCTTTCCTACACATAAATAATTTCTTTGTTCTATTGAGACACTTTCCTGGGTTTCTCCTTCCACATTTCCTGCATGATGGAAAATGAGATTTCTTTTCTCCATGGTCTCCACTGCTGGAGCTCTTATCATTCTCCACCTTTCTCTTCTTTGTTGAGTTCAGGAGTTGGTTAATGTATATGTTGTTGATTATATTTTTGGAAAATTGATTCGGCATGAACATGATATCTTTTACGCCTATCAACATTTCATTTCATTACTCATTTACACCATTATTCCCACCTTGTAAATCATGTTAAATATTACTATGACTTCCTTGGAATCCAGCCATTGACTAAAACCAGAAAGGAGAGTGTAAGTAACAATAGTCATAAAATCATTTAGAGAATATCATGACACCTTATTTTCAATCTAAAACACCATAGGATTAATCAAGGTTATTTATTATAATCTTACATTAAAATCCTTCGAATCGGTTTGTAAAGAAAACGTGAATTATCTTAAGCATATCCCCCGAGAGTTTCGTAACCAAGAGTGCAGCAAGGCCTGTTGTCGTGTACTAGGATACCCCGGGTCGTGCCCAAAACTCCTTGTCATAGTTTTCACTCCTAGGTACATCTATTCCAGAGCTGCCTCTACCTGATCGTATACAGACAGGGATGTATTACTTGTAAAATACACAAAATATCTACATTACCAGAATTCTAGGAAGTTATTCTATACTAATCCTCAAAGTATATCTTAGGGTAATGTTATCTAATCAGAGTTTTTCTAAATTTAGCTTCCAAGGTTTGTACTAAACTTCCTATGATACCAACTATAATGCCTCAAACCCAATTAACCAGAGTCGATGCATTATTACATAACATTTTCATAATCAGAATAGATCAAGTCTTGAAAGATCAATTATTTTAGTATCCTGGTAAGTACTAGATACATACATAAGTTTAAAATTACATCATAAAAAACGACAACAATGTGTCCCCTTTGAACACACACACATCCCTTAACCTATCCCAACAAGTCAAGCATAATATAATTCTTCACATCCTGGGAAAAAGAAAACATAAGAAAGGGGTGAGATCAGATGCTCAGTAAGGATAACAATACTATGGAAACTATCATAAATAAGCATAAACATTTAAGGCAATGTATAAGATAAACACAAGACTTTTAAACTTAAACTTCAGCATAATATGGAAAAGATAAATCAAATAGCACCATTTACTTATCCACATGGATATTCTACTAGTCAAATAATCACATGTAATATCAATAGCTAATTTCATAATGATGGAATGCATAACATCGAACATCATAACCACATAGTCAAGGCCTCATGCCAAGACTAAAAATAATATTTTGTCAAGGCCTTATGCCAAGACACTAGTTTGTATCATGAGACCTACTGATGCATTGAAGAGCTATAGCGGGCTCCACCCGTCACTTACTAAGTCCAATTCATTCCTCATATGAAAAGTTTGAAACATAATATAAACATTCGTACTAGAACTATCATATAAAATCTCAATATTTTAACCACAAACCATGAATGGTATAAAAATAAAACATCCACAGTCAAACATAATTTAGTCAATACAATATGGAAGATTTTATTATAATAAATCAACCTCAATCAAGAATAATGAATTATATTTACATAGATTAAAATAATCAGTAAAACTATTTGAGAGAAATATCCCCTTTTTCTTGAAAACATTTAAAATTCGTACCATTTATCAAAGAAGTCGTATAAAAGAGATTTTGAATCAAAGTGTCCTATACCACTTTGAAACATTTGAAAGAAATTTTAATTTCAAAACATTCATGTCCATATAAATAAATACTTAAAACCATTTTTAAAACATGAACATTAATGAGAAAGATTTAGAAGAATAAATCTTTAAAATATTTAAAATGATATTTTAGTTAATGAGTTCTTAACCAAATGAGAGACACTTGAATACAAGTAATTGAAGAATAAAAATAATCAAAACTTTATAATATCATGATAATAAAAGTGATTCATGATATAATATGTCAAAGGATAGTATATACACTATATAAAAGTGAATTGGTGCATAATGACAAAGAGGTCTCAATGGAATGTAAATTGAGATGAAATCCCTTATAAAGACCGCATCCTTAGATTAAGGATAAATCAATGAAATAATTATGTGTGAAAAATATAAATATACTCAATATAATTGGATATTTAGTATAAATCAATAAGAGTACATTCACACATATTCTTGTAAAAACAAAACCAATGACTTTGATGTTTAACTCAATGAATGGAAATTGAGTTAAAATTACCCTTAACAAGTTCATATCAATGGAATGAGAATTTATCAATGGAGTGATTATGTGTATTAAATGTATATACAAACAAAGGGGGATGTAAATTACTACATAAATAATAAATAGTTATTCCACACATAATCTTGGAGTAAAATAATCAATGAAGTATGCATAAAGCCCAATGAGTGGAAATTGAAATTTGAAATTCCCTTACCGATTTGGTAACTTACGAAACATAAACCACATGAAATAAGGATCATACAATGAAGATTAAAATACCCATAAATTAAATTATATTACACAAAGAATACAATCATGGTCAGTACATACACCACACAAAAGGAAATAGTGACAATATAGCAGGAATCTCATGGGAATAAGAAGTGAGATGAAAACCCCTTACCTTGTACTTTTCCTTAGTATAGGGTAGGTTAAACTCATGTATAATGGTGAAATAATTGTTATTAAATTATAAAATAACCACATACATAATATGATATCTTATATGATCTTCTAATATTGCTTTGTTAATAACATTTCAAAAGTATCATTGTTTCAGGTGTTAACTAATTCATTTTCATTTACATGTTTTACTGCGTAAGTCATGTTTGATATGAATAGGATATATTTTATTCATATAAAAAATTATATTAAGTTCTTAAACATTATTTTTAATCATAAAATGAAAATTATTCTTGAATGGTTACGATGGGGAATGAATCTCATCGTGTTCGTGGAGACGGTAATTCGTACGTACGCACGAGCAACGATACCATTCTATTGATAGTGAAATTGTATTTAATTAGATTCTATATCATATATATAGAATCATTAACATGTTATATTTATTTTATACATCAATTTACTCATTATTATACCCATCCAAATGATGAAGTGTTGAATAACAAACTACACCACGGTGTGGAGACGGTAAGCCGTACGTACGCACGTATGGTGACTTTGTCATTCATAGGATGGATATAATAATGAATATGGTTGTACCATATTTATAATAAAATCAAAGTATTTAGAAGTTAATGGAGTTATTATTTTGTTATGGAAACAACAAAGAAAAAGGAAGTGTAAGAAGAAAAGAACTTTGAAAGAGGTGATGAAATTATTACCTCTTATTGGGGTGCTTCCTTTTGATTTGATCAAAAGGGCTCCTTAGGTTGGATAATGATCAAAGTAAGGACTTTAGGTTGAATTTAGGGTAGTTGGGAGGATATTTCAGCAGGGTTTTTCATAGCCAAATGTTTTTGGAGGTGTGATTTTGAGAGAAGGCAAAGTACCCTTTTATAAGAGAGGTGAGGGTCACTTTAGGAAAAGCTTGAAATATTATTTTATTATACAATCATATTCGGTTTATAATGGCTAAAAAATATTTATTTCTATGCTAAGGTGGGTTTGGGTCAAAAAACTCTCAACCAATAGGTTTTAGATAGGTTTAGGCCACCATATTAACCTTATCTTTTAGATTTAACTCTTAGTTAAATAGTTTAACTTTTACCATGTATTCTTGTAGTATTACAATAAATTGTTAATAAACTTATTGTAAAAAAACAAGAGAATACCAAGTGGTTAATTATTGATATATATAACCTTATATAAGTCCTTTTTCCAAACCTTATATTTTTAGGAATATTATATCAATTAATAATATAGTATTTGTTTTAAAAACTCATTTATGTCAATTTTGACACTATTTAGTATTTGGCTTTTGTAAAAGTCATAACAACTTTATCACTTCGAAAAAAATATTTAATCAACCCTAAAATTTCATATTAACCTAAAAAATTCTTGTAATACATCAAAAGTCTCAATTTATAATTATATTAATATTTATAATATCAATTATTTTAATCTTTCAATAATAAGGTAATTACTGTATCATCATTATGTCATAAATAAATTTAATTATTTAATGCCTAAAGATTATAAATAAAATACCATCATGTATTAAATATTTTTATCTTTATAATTAATATTTATAGTTGAATTTATCTTACGTATAACCCTATATTAAAAATGGTTTAGTTATTAAACTTTGAAATTAACACTTTTAACTCTTCTTTAAATAAAATAATAATAAATGTCCTAATCTAATCCAAGTGAACCAAAAGGATCATATTTTATTCCTATGGTTAATTTTGGTCAAAATAAACTTATCCAATAGAATTAGGATATGTGTTAGGGTAATTATAATATCATTTTTACCTTTAATTACCCTATTTACTTTTAATCGTGGTAAATAAAATTCAAAAGTTACTATTCACCAAAAATTATTTTCATCCTATTGAATTGAATTTTAGATACTTATGTCAACCACGTCTCTCAGGTTTTTTAAATTCAATTCACATAAGTGGTAAAATTATGTTTTATGCAAATTTGCAAATGTGCCTAGAAGGTGAGTAAAAGAAAGTAAAAAAGTTCAATAAAGTTTTATATATCTAATCTTATTATAAAATGACTTAAATGAATTAAATTGGACTAATATAGGTATTATTTATCTTTTTTTACTTTAAAATAAATTTAAATTTAAAATAATTATTTAAATAAAAAGTCGGCTTTAAACAATAACGCAATGTTTTTCACTATTCATCGAAAATTGAAAGTTTTTAGAAAAATACCCAAAATTCACCCAAATCTAATTTTGATATTACAAATTCAAAAATGATGTCTATTTTACAAAATTAAAAACATAGAGGTTGTATTAATTAATTTAAAAAAATATTCTCGTTGTCAAAACCAGAAAGCGGGTTTTTGAGAAGTAAAAACTATCAAAAGATTGAAATGTGTTTATGTCCAATTTAAATGTAAAATTACTTACAATGAACAAAATTGTATTAAATTATAAAAATAATAATCTAATTATACTTCAAAACCATTCAAATATTTAATTTAACACTATAAATTATTTTTATTAAAATAGTTGTTTTCAATTAAAATTTAGTATTTTTCACTATTCATCAAAATATGAAAGTTATGAGAAAAGCACCGAAATTTTATCGAAACTAAATTTTTATGTCCTAATTCTAAAGAAGAATTTTATTTTTTCAATTTGAATATATAAAAGTGTCAAATATTGGATTTAAAAAGGGTCTTCCATTAAAAGGCAGTAAAATTACATTTTTTGAAAAATACTTATTTTATCTGAAAAATTGAATTTGTTCTTATATTATGTCTAAGAAACACATAATATGGATGTTAAAATTATATGGAGTATATAAAATACAAAATTTGGTTATTAATATTCATAACTGCTTTTTAAACGTCTAGTTTGATAGTTCGTGGTGCGCTTGAACTCGGTGTTGCTTACTTCGCACGCTATCAAATTATTCAAAGAGAAACATACCGTGGAAGCTTAGGGTGTTACATATAGCACCTTTTTGACCCTTACGTAGTGGGTTGCGGTTATCGGTACCCTTATGTAGTGGCCCAAGTTAGCCTTACATGGGGTTGGGACCGTTACATAGTAGTGAGGACCCTTGTATAACATTCCATGGTGACATTTACGTAGAGGATTTTTTGAAGACCCTTACACGGAGGCAGCTATTCAGGATTTTTTTACAATGACTTCTTCCCAAAGTTCCTTGGTCATACATGTGCCCTAAAGTTGTTTGGGGGCTTGTTTCTTCAAAGTTTAAGTGGTCAAGATCCCTTCTTGTGTTGAGAGAGACTAAATCAAAAGCTTAGAGAGAAGGTTAATTCGAGAGAAATTGAAGAGGAAAGAGAGGATATGTAGAGGGAGAGCTCGTTGGTGGTTCTGATAGAAAAAGTTGTGTGTGGTTGGTTCTAGGAGCACTATTTCAATGAATATCTCATGGGTTTTGAGTTCTTATGATGGATCAAATGACTATGATGATTCTTTGAGGGTTTCTCTACATGTGGGTTCGACCCCAATAATGGGGTTTGGGCCTTGTTTCTCATGTTGTTGTTGAAGTTTTACCTTGGTTCTTTCATTGATTCTTACTTGTTCCTTTAGTGCATAGGTGTCTGGTTCCACTTGTGTTATCTGTTATTATTGTTTCTTCTTCTTCAATTTTCAGATTGTAATCTATTATTAGTTTATTTTCATATTTACAAGGAAAAAGGGGTGTGGGTGGTGTTATTACTATGGAGTAGGATCAAAAGATCAGAACCATATAAATCTTGTGTTCTTTCTCTTTACTGTATTGTTTTTATTATTCTATCTATAGTATTTTGCATGCTACTATGCCCATCAGATTTTCTTATGTTCCTTTTTTTGTATCTCGCTTTCTTTTTTGAAGTTCATTGTTTTAGGTCGGGTCCTCCTGTTTGTGTTTTATTGTGGATTGGGTTGTGCGATATTTCCTCCCACCATGGAGAAATGTCTGTCTCTTGTGCTTCCCCTCCTCTAATAGTCCAGTTAAATGATATAATTTAGTTATAAAACATATATTTAAGAATAATTTCATAACATTTTTAGGTTCTCACCATATCGTATAACTACTATAACCTTTTAATGTGACAAATGATTAATGACATTATCACATAGATGTCATGCAGAAGAATCATCATGTGATAAATAATTAATTAATATCCAAGACTATGAATATTATGATAATCAAATGTACATATTAGTTGATTCAAGATCACCAATGCCAACATATGGAGTATCCTAAGTTTAGACTCCATGTTAATCAATCGTGAGCTTTAACCAATTGACCTGTATCAAATTGAAAACCTCACTACTTAATTCATATATTTCCAATATTATTTTTAGGTCCTTGACACATGGTTAATAATCACCTTTTCTATCTTGCTTGATATTGATGTTGTGATAATTTTTAGCAATATGAACCATTCTCATATGTAATTTTGTTGAGACCACAAAATTAAGATTAATTTGAAATAAATCCCCAATAAATTGCCTATTTTTATAGGCTTATTTACCTAATATTTTGGGAAAAACGTATAAAACTAGCATATATATGTGAACTCAACATCATAATCTTCACTTCCCTCTATTCTAAATTTTACTTCATTTATTTATACATTATTGTTAGATGACTATGCATAATTTTTAATCATATACACTATAGTTAGATAACTATTTTTACTACACTTATCAAATCAATTTCAAGGGATTCACCTTTCACAAATGATTTCAAACAAAACTTTATTCTATAAAAAATATGCTTTGAAAATCCATATCGCAATCCATTTCACAATGCTTTGAAAACACTTTTTTTAACAAAATAAGGGGAAAAAATCTTTTATCACAAACCCATTTAAACACACAAATCAATCATGCCAGTTTATTTTAAAAAAATTATAAAACCAAGAGAAATTATGGTTCATCCAACGTAGACTAGAGACGGAACCACTTACCTCAGACTCGAGTCACACACTACATGCAACAGGATACACACACACCTGGAGGAATTCAAAACAATAAATGGAGGCCCTATCATCAATTTCCACATCTCAAAATTGAATTAAATAAGAAAAGTGGTTAGTGGAGAGTATAGATCAAAACATACCGCAAGGAACTTGCACACCGCACCACAACCAACACAAGGGATGGCCTCCATAAGATGATTGCACAATGGTTCTATAAGGGATCAAACAAGTATCATCATATGATCAACAAATCCCATAAACACAACCCAACATCGCTGCCACAACCAAGAGCAACGAAGAAGTAGAATGGTCACTTACTCAAAGAGAAGCAACACAACCAAGCCAAAGATCGAGTGCTGAACTATGGAACTCAGAAGAGCTAAGATCACCCAAATGCATCTGGAACATCCTAGGCTTTGAGGCAGGGAAGAACAAAACTAAATGAGAGAAACATCACATGTGTGGAATAATAAAACCCATTGGGCAGGAGGATTTTACATCATAAATCACTATTTTATGTTGTAAATTCCTATTTTATGTCATAAATCCCTGTTTTGCAACATGAATCTCCTATAATTCATGTACACTAAAAAACATGTCGCCTCAGGTTAATTTATCACTAGCGACACATTTATGATGTGAAAGGGGTTTTACGACTTTAATTGATTTACATTTTAAACTTATTTTATGACTTGTTCCATGTAATAGATTTATGTTGTAAGTTAGATATTTATAATGTAAATGTACCATGCAAGCAATGCCCATCCCAGGTCTTGAAAAACTCCCAAAATGACTCCCACACCCTCTAAACCCAAGAAACAAGCTCTTAAACACCAAAATATATCATACCTTTTATCTAGGATGTTACAATATACGCATGCTTTTACCCTTACATGGTTCTGGTTTTTCCTGGGTGACCCTTATGTAAGTGGGTTTGTACCCTTAGGTAAAATTTTGAATACAAGAGTAACCTTTATGTGAGAGTTTCTATACTCTTACATAGCCTCAATACTATGGAAGTTACCTTTATGTGAGGTCTGATGTACCTTTATGTGGTAGTGGAGTGGTTCAGGTTACCTTTATATGGGAGCGGGTTTCCATTACGTAACCAGTGGATTAGAGTGACTACCTTTATGCAAGTTGGAGTTTACCCTTACATAGGTAGTGATCAGAAGTGGGTTACCCTTACATGAGGGTCATACTACCCTTACCTAGCACCTTGGTGACCCTTACATAGCGGGTTGCGGTTTTTGGTACCCTTACATAGCGGCCCAAGTTACCCTTACGCAGGGTTGGGACCCTTACATAGCGGTGAGGAACCTTGTATAGCGTGTCAGGCTGAACTTTACATGGAGGAGCTGCTGAAGACCCTTACGTGGAGTCATCATTAAAGATTTTGTTGCAACGAATTCTTCTCGAAGATCCTTGGTTGTCTATGTGTCCCAAACAGTACTACAAAATAGGATTTTAACAGTGCTAAAAAAGCTATTAACATCACAAAAAAAGAACTGATAATCGAAGTGAAGTAAAAATTGCATCCCTTTTATCAGTGCTAAAAAAAGTGCTAATTAAGGCTCGTTTTATCAATGCTAAAAAAATGTTGATGAAAGGCATCTTTTAACAGTGCTAAAAAAATGGTAATAAAAGTGGAATTTTATCACTATTTTTTAGCACTGATAAAAGGGTCCTTTATCAACACTAAAATAAAAGCACTGATAAAAGTCAAAAAATAAATTTTTAAAAAGAAAAAAAAATAAGAAAATTAAAAAAAAATCAAACCCCGTTTATCAGCACTACAAGCCACCTTCACCCGCCCACACACCCCTACCTCTACTAGGATTCGAACCCGAAACCTCTCCTTTTCTTGCCTACACCTTTACCACTCATCCATCTTATTTGGTTCTCCATTTTATGATATATCTATTTATTTATTTATATTTTTAGTTATATTTTTTTGTATATTAATAATACTTATATTAATATATATATATAGTTATATATATATATATTCATTTATTAATATGTATATTAATATATATATATAGTTATATTTATATATTTATATATTTATTTTTATATTAATATATATTTATATTTATTTATTTAAATATATATTTAGTTATATTTTTTTATCTGTATATTTATTCATATATTGATATATAAATATATGGTTAGTTCTGAATATACTTATAAAATATGTTTTTTTTTGTTTATAAATAAATAAATACATATATACAACACACACACACACACATATTATATATTAATATTTATATACATATATTAGAATATATAGATAATATATATCAGTTTATTAACACACACACAAATACACACACACACACTCACATTATATATGTATATAAATATTCACATATTTTTATTTTAAATAAAATGAATTTTAATTTTTTTTATATATGGTTTATATATTTATAAAGATATTTTATATGTCAATATGTTTACGTATTTATTTATAAAATTTAATTTTTATGTGTAAATATATATAATTATGTATATATGTGTATATACTTAATTATAAATAACAGTACATTATGAAAAAAGACAAAATTTGAATATCATAACTTCCTTATGACTATAAGCCTTGAAAATAAATTGAGTCTCCACCAAAAAAAGGCAATAAGACCCCCTTAAACAAGGTTGAAAATCCATTGAATGTTAAAAAATTGGGGCACCCTGACTAAAAACTCAATTTTAGAGGCCTTCTTGACCTTTTTTGGCCACAAAAAAAAACACAATTAGGGTCTCCCTAATCATTAGGTAGTAGAGCTCATTGCAAGCTTCGATTTGATATGTGGTAGAGCTCAAATGGACACCTGGATCAAAAGTTATAGTAGTTTGAAGTTCAATTTACACTTTCAACTTATTTTAGATCTTTTATTAATTTTTTCATTTTTTATCTTGAAATTAATATTAAATGACTATTTCTCGACAATGATTAGAAAATTTTTAATTAAAAATATTTTTTTAATTATTTTATAAGCCTTTTTCACTAAATATTATATATATAAAGTGTAAATTATTATTTAAGCTTATTTAAAACACATTTAAAAAATATATATTATATTTATATCAATATAAATATATATATATATATATATATTTGAAATATACTCTTTTTCTGCACTATTAAAAAAGCACTGATAAAGGAGGGTATGTAGCGACCAGACCCCAGAAATCTCAAATTCGGTGTCTTCTATCAATTACATTGACATGATTACAAGGAATCAAATCCTAAAAGACCAAAGAGTTTAGTATTCTTGGTAAACCAGATACATAAATGAGTCTTGTATTACAAATGGATGCACTAATTACAACATAATTATTTTCTTCTTTCTAAATAAATAACTTTAAGGATCACTCAATCCATCTAGTAAATCCCAACACATCTTTCATAGTATGATTCTTGGATTCCTGAAGAAAGAATCATAATAAGGGTGACCTCAAATGCTCAGTAAAGGAAATATATAGTGGAAAAAATAATGAATCAATGAGAATAATAATTATGACATGGTAAATAACTGAACTCACATTCCATATAATCAATAAACTAAGAGGGAAGTGCATAAACAATATGGAAAGGTAATAACTAGAAACACATGCCATTATAATAACTAGATATGGAAAAATAAATATGGAAAGGTAAGAAACTAAAGCACATGTCATTTAATCAATGAACTGAAAATGAAATATATCCCTAGATATGTCGACGCAAAATCTCATGGATGAATAAAAAGGGCAATGCTTTCTTAATAGACGTCATGTCTGAGGCACATGAAAACCTATACCATCAATAGCTTTCACAAGAAGGTTTAAAACCACAGATAGAAACCCATTTAATTTTCATAACTTATTTGTCTCATGAGAACCTATTGATGCATTGATGAGCTATATAAAGTCTAGGATCCACCAGTCATTACCAGTCCAAAGCATTATTCATATCAAATAATCAAAATAAATAATATTCCTTATCAAATACCCATATTGAATAAAGAATACAGAATTATCCATATTTCTCCAAATAATAAAATAACTATCAAAGTACACATTGTATGTAAAATGGTATACAGTTTAGGCAATAGTAATATCCATGATAAATGAAATGGATAATTAGGGGAAAATTCAATTTTCAATGATCATAAGAGATTGAATATTTCAAGGGGAATAAAAAATGATTCAAGGAAGTGAATGTGAATATTATCCTTGACCAAATTAATAATAAATCATCCAGGGGAAGAATAAGGATGGTATCAATACAACAAATCCCAAGTGGACTAAAAATAAAGGGTTGTTGTTATTGATGAATATAAATACCATAAAAATATCTTTTAAAGGCATTCTTAAGAAAAATATCATTTTGTTTTGTAAAATCTTTTGAAAAAAAAATTCTTTGAAAATCAGTTTTTAAAACATTTTCTTTAAAAAGTAAACTTTTAGACATGCAAAGGGAGCTTCAAAGAAATGATGGTGGGTAAATCAGTACAAGGTGTACGAGATAAAAAGAACATTCCTTTTGCATGGTTAAAGGTTAAAAAAATGCCTTGTTCAGAAAGCTATAATAATATTCATTTGAAAACATTGGTAAAAGAAAAAAAGGGTAAAAATTTATTTACCAAATCAATTTAAAACTATTTTTGAAAACATTTTAATAAAACATCATTTTTAGAAGAAAACAAGTTCTGCGACTAAAGAGAGAAATAAAGTCGAGTTTTCTAAAAAACTTTTTCTAAAACATTTTAAGTACCAAATAGTGGAAAATGGTCATGAATAACCATAGGAGATAAAATGAAAGGTTTTATTGAACAATGGTCGTATAATTTCCTCAAATGGAAATACCATTTAAATATCATTAAAGTTGTTATTGAGGAAAATAATTTTTAAACATTCCAAAGTGTCTCATACCACTTTGAAACATTTTAAATCATAATCCTAGTGATAGAATAATATTACATGGAAGTTTTAAATACCATTACGTTAAAGGAATTCATGATATAATATATAAAAATGAGTAGTAAATACACTACACAAAATAAGTAAGTGGTGAACATGACAATTATCTCACAGAAGTAAAAGTGGGATGAAAATCCCTTACCTTGTGTTTACTTTTGGGTGAACATACTTTAACTTAATTTATAATAAACTTATGTTAATTATTTACTTTCTTGACAACCTTTTTCATGTTTATAATTAATTTTAGTTCACTTTTTACTATGTTGTATACAACTACTTAAATAATTCTATTTACATCAGGTGTTTAGATCAAATTTGGTTTATGTGTCGAAAATAACTTTGGTAGGTCAAATATGGTCAAAGGTGTAAATTTTATAACATATATAGAATAATAATCATGACATAATTATCAAATTTATACATTAATTATACTTTTAAAAACAATCATTACATACAGTTATGAAAAATGAATCATCGTTACAATCATGGAGAGGATAGGCCATACATACGCATGAGTAATGTTCTTATTTTTTAATGATAGTTATTATAGAGACCTGGGTTTTTTCCTATCAAACTTTGGAATATTCCTACGAATAATTCCAGAGCTATTTGCTGAGATGGTGTGTGGTTTCGTGGCCCGGTGTGCCCAAAATAAATTTTATAAAAATATTAAGTGTTTTTATACTACACATGTGGAGGAAATTAGTTATCTATTAAACGGTAACTCGGATAAAAAATATGAGGCCACAATTGTGTCTGGAGCATGTTTTTTACCCTAGTTTGGGTATAATTTTTTTTGGCACGAGCCTATTGTAGAAAATGATATCGAGGGTGTTTCTGTAAATAAATTAAATTAATTTATTTTGGACGCCGGATCGAATAACTCCTGAACGGGGTCTCGGATCAAATTTATGAGACTGTGGTTGAGTCTGAAACATTGTGTTTACCCTAAGCATGACATAAAGTTGTCCATGTTGGGTGTTTTGGATGGAGGCGAGTGGACATGAAGTTTTATGGTGGCATAATTAATTAAATGGAAATTTAATTAATTAAATAACCTAACCCTCCACTCCCTCACCCCTATCTGGAACACGTAGGAGGAGTTCCTCATCCTTATTCCTCTTCATCGATGAATTACCATCCATAATCTAGTGAATGAGGTGTCTTCAGACCCCAATCTTAACGACAATCGCTCCTGGATCGAGCAGCGGCAGCAGCGGAGCGCAGATCTAGCCTCGAAGCTTCGGCGATCCTATATGAGGTAGGAGAATTTTGAGTTTTAAATACAGATCATATTTTATGCTTTGTTTTTGTGTGAATAATCACCTTAGAGATGAATATCACATCTATTCATTTCCAAATTAGGTTTCAGATCATTTTTTCGACCACTGGGGTGTTTCTGGTGGTCCGCGGAAGCTCAGGCAGTTATTTGCGGCGCGACACGGCGGTTTCCAGCGAGGCATGGCACAGGATAAGGCGGAGTGGAAGTTTCTAATGGCGATGGTGGTTTCCAGCAGTGAAAGGGGTTTTCAACGGTGGTGCGTCTGTGGTTGTAGGGCGGCGCGACGGAGGGTCGGTGTGCCGGTCCAACCAGATTGGTCTGGAGGTGTTTAAACCCCCTTAACTCGCAAACCAGGCATCCAATTCACGTGCCATATGTGGTGACACGACCCTTGTGTTGATAATGACCCTTTGAACATGTTTCATGAATTTTATGAGTTGGGTTCATGGTCTGGGGCCACGAAACGTTGAAATGATAATAATATTTTATTATTATTCAACTTTGACCCGCCATAACTTCTGCACAGAGTGTCTGATTGACGCATCATCAGTGGAGTTGTGACCCTAATGATAAGGTATATGTTTCAAGATAAATTTCATGTGATTAAACTAGAATTGGGTTGTGGGCCTCACAAGGTCCATTTTAGGGTGTTTGTGGTGAAACATGACTTTTTCATCGGGTGTCCATTATGGACGAATAAGTAGTTGATCTCGTGTGTTTTTCTATGGGGATCGCAATGGTGTGACCTGTTTGATGTGTTTTAGGATCTATATGTGGGCCCACATGACCCGTTCAGGCTTTTTTGGTGAATATTACCCTTTTCACTGATTTTCTATTTTTGGGTGAGTTAATAGCCTATCCTATGTGTTTTCCCACATAAAACGTGATGGTGGCCTCCATTACAGCTTTCAGGACATGAGGTGGCATGAATCGAGCAAGACACTTGTGGAGTGGTGCTAAGTCGGTGTTGGAGATCAGTGGTTCATGAAGGGACGTTGGGTCAGGTACTCCCCTGTGGCACTAGGATGCCGATTTCCCTTACCTCTCTGCTTAGGTAGAGAAGAGACTCTTTATGTTGTGGGTGTGGGTTCATTACCTTTGGGTGGTTATCTTTGGGGTTGTTACTTCCCTGATGGACTAGGGTGAGGGTTCCCCATGACATTTGTATAGTTGGACTGCTCCCCTGTCATGATAGGGTGTGGGCTCTCCAATATCATTGTATGGTAGAGTCGGTACTCCCCTGCCATATCAAGGTGCAAGTCCTCTAGACTTAATATGGTTCTCCCCTACCTTGGGTGTGAGCTCACATTACTTGCAGTGGTGCTCCCCTACCAAGGGTACGGGATCACGTTTCATGGAGTGGTGATCCCCTATCGTCGGTGCGGGCTCACATCTCTTGCAGTGGTGCTCCACTACCATGGGTGTGGGATCATGTTTTTTGGAGTGTTTCTCCCCTACCATGTTTGGGTGTGGTCTCAAGTTTCACAGGGTGTTACTCCCCTGTCGTACCAAGGATTGGGTTCACGTTTATGGAGTAATACTCCTCTATTCTTGAGTTGTAGTAGAGAGATGGACCCTCCACTTGTTATGTGTGATTCCTGGTGGGGTAGTGGTGAGGAGCGGGACTCTACACAGTTCTTTTGACCCTGCGTAGGGCACAGGTCAGCATTGGAGGAATCACTTAGTTGAGTTCCATCTGTGATGGTGTGGTTGGATCATCGAATATGAGGTGTCATTGCTTTCCCATTTTGTTTTTAGATCTATCAGGGATGGATTGTCTTTGGTTGTTGTCTATGAGGTTGGTAACTCATGAGATCGTTGCGAGTGTTTAGTTGAAACCTCGAGCTTTTCACCATGGATAGTCTATGGTTGGGACCATGAGACTTGGTGATGATGCTAAGTATATCTGGGTTTGTTCTCGGAGTCCCTGTTGCATGTGTCATTTCGTTGAAATTCTAGGGATGTCAAGATGACTAGTCAGGTGTTTCCGAGGATGGTATCAAAATGGAGTTTCTCTTTCATTCGGGTTCCCTCTGGCTGGGATGAGTGGACTAATGCCTGTAAGATACTCCTTTTCTTTTGGGGTTTTTGGGGTGCCTACTAAGTATCTTTATAATCACCCCTGCAAGGGCTTTTCCTGCACATGTTTTGTGTCTTGTGAAGACCAAATGCCTTTTGACTAAGTCCCAGGTGGACTCGGAGCAGGAAAATCTTAGTGAGCTTGACCATTTGATGTACCAAAGCTTGGCTAAGGAGTTTTTTGTGGTGTTTTTAATAATGATCCCCTCCATCTGAGCAGGTTGTGCTCTTTTTCAGTTTTATTTTAGTGGCCCCTTGATAAAACACTATTCTGTTGAATATTTTATTGATAATAAATGATATAATTTCATCAAATTGTGTTAAATATGTTCAATTAGAAAGTATTTGGGATTATATCATTCATTTGAATATTTGATGAAAATTCCAGTTTTACCCTTTCAAAATTACTGTAGTATTTAGATCATAAATTTTTTTATTTGAATCATTTGAACATATTATTTTGTAAATGTGTTCCTTACTTCATTTTCTACAACTTTTATTCAGGACACTAGATCAAAAGAATGCATTTGGATGGAGTAATTGGGACATAAAGTCAAAGGTGGGCTGGACACGCCAGAATGGATAAGCTTCTGTATTTGGGCCATAACTCCTTCATCTGGGCTTTTATTGAGCCCAACTTTTGAGAGGCTATATAGGACCCATATACGCACATATGATTCTTCTGTAATAAGATCTGATTCACGTGTTTCTATGCTCAAATGTGCGGTGCAAGTTGGATTAAAATATTTGGCCGAATTTCCACATTCACGCTTGAAACTACTTGTAACCTCTCCTCCCATCCCCTCTATAAATTAAAGTTTTTATCAAATTGTAAGGTTTGGGATGTGAATTGGCAAGTTGAATGCATAATATAAGAGGTTTCACTCCAATTATACAACCATTGTAAGAGGGTTAGCTCTTGAAGCAAGGATCCCCTCATCAAGCCTTCCTCTTCTCATTCTTCTTCTTCACATTGAAATTCTTTTCTTCTTTCAATAAACTCTTAGCTTGTCTTCCATTTATTCTGTTATTTTCAATTTTCTTCTTCTCTTAATCTTCTTATTTGAGTTGGAAATCAAGATTGGAAACGAGATTTGGTTATACCCATTCTAAACCGTTGCAAATTCAAAACGTTTCTACGATGACTACACCGCTCATGAAAGAGTAGTTTTTTTTATGCAATCGATCTAATTATCACCTCCTCCATTCATTTATTTTGAATCAATGAGATACTATAATTATAATAATATGGTATATTAATTGAGTTTTAATTTAAATGAAATTAAGCAAGCAATTGAACAATTTACACAAAAACACGCGAGGTCGAGATTTTGTATAAATTATGAGAGTGTAAACTTAATCTTTGAAACCAAGTCACATGAGATAAATTTGTAGAGTTCAAATATCATCCCTAAACTCAATTAATCCTCATTTACAGAGTGGATTTGTTCCCTAATTAACCACTAACCATAATCTATACTTATAAAATTAATCAAAGTAGGGTGCTATGATTGCATGTTCCGAAACTAGCCTAGGGTTTAATTCATTTCATCTTTGTGGTTAAGTTAATTCCCGTAGGGTTCAAGGGTTAAAAAATTAGGGGATCATAATTAATTGGATGTTAATTTAAATGATAATGATTAATACATAAATGAATAGGTATAGTTAGATCGATTACACCTTTTAAAATAGATTTCTAAAAAAACATCTTTTCGTTGTGTTTATTAATCAAACTTCATTTAAAAAAAATTTAAAAAAATGAAATTTTCTTCCAACATACTTCGAGATTTATAAACTATAACCAACCCCCATCCTTTAAAGTAGTGTTTTTATTCTATTTTATTTTATTTTTTAGAATACCTCTAAAAGGTTGTTTTAATTAACTTCCTCCTTTGAGAGACGACCATGGTCATCCACTTGGCTGCACCTAAGTACCCCAAAATCACACTAATCATTTGAGGGCGCCCACGACAGTGCTCTTTCAAATTGGCATCGTTTCTGGGGAGGAAAGTAATTATTTCAACCAATTAGAGGTATTTGTATTATTTTACATTTTATTCTCTTCCTCTCTTATTTCTTCCTTCTTTACCCAATCTAATTTCTTTTTCTTTTTCTTTTTTTTCTTCTACTTCTTTTTGGACCATCAACTCAAACTTATAATTTTTATTTTACTATGGTCCAATTTCATTATTTTCATCTTTGATTGATTTATGAAATGAACTAGTCCCGAATATCTCTTAGATCTTGACCCTGAGATTGAACGCAACCTTAGGGAACGAATCAGACATTCTCAGTCTATGGGAAGTTTCAACATTCAACCAGTTGTAAAATTACTCCAATATTAGAACATTGAAATTGGAATAAATTCAAATTCAACCATAAAACAAGAACCAATGGATGAAAATAATGGAAATGAACTTAATAGAACCATTCAAGAATTGGCTGCACCAGATATTAATTATCAACCAAATTGCATTGCATATCCAAATCTCGAATCGGACTTTGAACTGAAATCTGGATTAATTCACCTACTTCCAAAATTTCATGGCCTCTCTGGTGAGGATCCCAATAAATACCTTAAATACTTTAATGTGGTTTTCTCAACCTTAAAACTAAGAAATGTTGCTGAAGATCAAATCAAACTAAGATCATTCCCATTCTCACTTGATGGAGCTGCAAAAGATTGGATGTATTATTTACAACCTGAAGATGTAACTTGTTGGAACGATTTGAAAAATATTTTCTTGCAGAGATTTTTTCTAGAATCAAGGACCACTTTCATTCATAAAGAGATATATGGGATCAAGCAAGCATAAGGGGAGTCAATGTATGAGTATTTGGAGTGATTCAAGAAGTTGTGTGCAAGCTGCCCACAACACCAAATCAGCGAGCAACTACTCATACAGTAATTTTATGAAGGAATAACACCTATGGAGAGAATCATGGTGGATGTTGCGGCTGGAGGATCATTGTTGGACAAGACACCAGTAGCTACACGTGCGTTGATCAACAAAATGGCCCAAAACTCCCAATAATTTGGTTATCGAGGTACACCACATGTCAGGGGAGTACATCAGGTAAGTACTTATTCTCTTGAGAGTCATTTGATTGATACCAAGTTAGAATAATTGAAAAATATGGTGAGGCAGATTGCTTTGGAAAAAAATAAATCCCAACCCCCTCTTTCAAGGCCTTGTGGCATTTGCACTGAGACAAGCCACCCAACTGACTGTTGCCCCCAACTACAAGAAACAGAAGATTGTGCAGCAGTGTTTCCTGGGCGACCTTATCAGCAGCAACAACCATATCCCCAAAAGAATCTTGATTCCTTTACACCAACAAAAAACCAAGGGTGGAAGGATCAATCAGACATGAGGTATGACTCTGGACAACAACAAAGGCCACCCTTTCAACAAAACTTCAAGCAGCCTCCGCCTAACCAGCAGGGTTTCCAACAAACCCAAAGGAGATTTGAAGCCCAAGCATCAACAAGCCAGTAACAAGGGAATCCACCACCAAAGGTAGATTATAACACTGATGACCTTTTGAATAAAATTGTTCTTAATCAACATAATGAGCTGAAGATCCAATGTTTGGAGCTGAGGGAGTTGGAGACTCAAATGAGCCAGATTTCCACCACCCTCCATGAACTTGTAAGTAAGAATTCCGGAAAGCTAACTTCCCAACCCACTCCAAATCCAAAGGGGAATGTTAGTGCCATCACATTGAGAAGTGGGAAGCAAACAACTGATGCTTCTCCACCTACGATTCCACCGGGATTCACCACAACTCCAAAAAATCCCAATTCCACATCAACTGATGAGCAACCCAATGAGAAAGATAAAGGTAAGCAAAAGATTAATGATGTTTCTCCTAAACCCCTTCCTTTTCTAAATAGGGTTGTTCAAACCAAGAATATGGCTGAATAAGCAATGAAAAAGGAGTTTTTGGACATATTCAAGCATGTGGAGATCAACATTCCTCTACCTGAATCCATTAAGAAAATTCCAAGGTATGCGAAATTCTTAAAAGAACTTTGTACCAATCGAAGAGGGCTCAAGGAAAATGAAAGGATAAATCTTGGAAGGAATGTATCAGCACTCATTACACCAACTCTAGCAATGCCAACAAATTGCAAGGATCTCGGGACATTCACAATCCCATGCACCATAGGGGAGTTACACTTTTCTAATGTTCTTTGTGATTTAGGAGCTTCCATAAATGTGATGCCTCACTCTGTATTCTCTTCTTTGCAGGTTGGTGAGCTAAAACCGACTAGAGTAGTGGTGTAGTTGGAGAATAGAGCTATGGAATATCCAGCGGGAGTCCTTGAGGATGTACTTGTATGGGTAAGATACATGATCTTTCTAGAATATTTCTACGTGCTTAACATGGTGGATGATCAGGTAAGTTATCATGCCCCCATTATCTTAGGTAGACCTTTCCTAAAAACTGCAAAAACTATCATAAATGTCAATGAAGGTACACTTTCCATGGAATTTGGGGATGGAGTTGTGATATTTAATGTTATGGATTCCATGAAGTACCCCTTAGAGGATCATTATGCATTTTTTATCTCCCATTTTGAACCACCAAGTAAAAACCCCATGGAATTTTATTGTCCTATTCTTAGTGATATTATGAGCATTGGTTCTGATTTAATGTCTAAGAGAACTTTCACACCCATTTCTAAGGAACAAGACTCTCTAAGATTTGATTTTGAAATGGAATCATATTCTGATTTTGATCATGTGAACTCTAATTATGACATGGCTATTGAGTATGCTGATGGATTTGATGCTTTATTCTCTGATTTTGATGATTTCTATTCTAATAATGATGCTCTTTGTGCACATATTTCAGTTCCTTCTATGTCTCCATCCATACACCACCCCCCTACTTTGGAACTCAAGCCATTGCCACCAAATATCAAATACTCATACTTGTTAAGTTGTGACAAATTACCTGTTATCATTTCTAACAATCTCCCTTTCAAACATGAAGAAAAACTTTTGAATCTTTTAAGGGAAAACATCAGGGAAATCAGGTGGACCTTGGCTGACATATCAGGTATTAGCCCCTCCATTTGCATGCATATGATTATTTTGGAGGATGGGGCTAAACCGGTGAGGCAACCACAAAGGAGACTCAACCGAACCCTTCTAGAGGTTGTTAAAAAAGAGGTTGAAAAATTGCTCGAGGCAGGTATAATATATCCCATTTCAGATTCTCAGTGGGTAAGTCCTATTCAGGTTGTGCCTAAGAAAAGTAGTGTTACTATTGTTAAAAATGAGAAAGATGAGTTAGTTCCAATGAGGATACAAAACAGTTGGCATGTGTGTATTGATTATAGGAAACTAAATCATTCCACTCGCAAAGACCATTTCCCCCCTCCCATTTATTGATCAGATGCTTGAGAGACTAGCTGGGAAGACACACTATTGTTTCTTGGATGGATTTTCTGGATATTTTCAGGTTCCTATAGCTCCGAAGGATCAGAAGAAGACTACATTCACTTTTCCCTTTGGCACTTTTGCCTACCGAAGGATGCCATTTGGACTTTGAAACACCCCAGGTACCTTCCAGAGATGTATGGTGAGTATTTTTTCTAATTTTATTGAGACCTGCATAGAGGTATTTATGAATGATTTTACAGTATATGGGTCTTCATTTGATTAATTTATAAGTAGTTTGGGAAAGGTGTTGAATCGTTGTATTTAGAAGAATCTGGTCTTAAACTTTGAAAAGTGTAATTTCATGGTAGATCATGGTATTGTCTTAGGGCATGTAGTGTCAAAACATGGGATAGAGGTTGATAGATCTAAGATAGACATTATTTCATCCTTACCCTATCCTTCATGTGTGCATGATGTTAGATCTTTCCTAGGGCATGTAGGATTTTATCGGCACTTCATCAAATATTTTAGTAAGATTGCTCTTCCTATGTCACGATTACTTCAAAAGGATTCTGATTTTGTGTTTGATGATTCTTGCAGGACTTCCTTTGATGAGCTAAAGAAGTGTCTAACCACTCCACCTATCATACAGCCTCCATGGTGGGAGATTCCTTTTGAGCTTATGTGTGACGCCTCCAACTTCGCGGTTGGAGCTGTCTTGTCTCATAGGGAGGAGGGACGTTCACATGTGATCACCTATGCATCGAGGACACTAGATTCAGCCCAATCAAACTACACAACCACGGAAAAGGAGTTTATTGCTGTCATATTTGCTTTAGATAAATTCAGTTCATATTTATTAGGCTCTAAAGTAGTTGTTTTATCTAACCATGCAGCTCTGAGGTACCTCTTGAACAAGACAGATGCAAAGCCTAGGCTGATCCGATGGATGCTCCTTCTTCAGGAATTTGATATTGAGATAAAGGACAAAAAGGGTTTAGAAAACTTGGTGGCAGACCACATGAGTAGGCTTACTCACACACTAGAGAATGACACCTTGGACCAAGTACCACTTCAGGACACTTTCCCCAATGAGCATCTTTATTCCATCTCAGGTTTGCAGTACCGAGGGCCATCATCAGTGACCAAGAGACACACTTCTGCAATCAGAATATTTCTTCCCTCCTTCAGAAGTATGGGGTAACACACAAAACATCGACATCATACCACCCCCAAACAAATGTCCAGGCTGAGGTTTCAAATCATGAGTTGAAACAGGTTTTAGAGAAAACTGTGTAGCCAAATAGGAAGGATTGGAGCAAGTGATTGGATGATGCATTGTGGGCTTATAGGATAGTATACAAGACCCCCATTGGTATGTCCCCATTTCGGATTATTTTTGGGAAAGCATGTCATCTCCTAGTGGAAGTCGAGCATTGGGCATATTGGGCTATAAAGAAATGAAACATGGATTTAGCCCAAGCTGGAATCCAAAGGAAGCTACAAATTCAAGAGCTTGAGGAGATTTGATTGTCTTCATATGAGAACTCAAGGCTCTACAAGGAAAAATCAAAAGCAGCTCATGATAGAATGATCCAACAAAAGGAGTTTCATGTAGGAGAGAAAGTCCTTCTCTATAGTTCACGACTGAAGCTGATGCCTAGTAAGTTGCGTTCCAGATGGCTAGGTCCTTATGTTGTGACTAATGTTTTTTCTTATGGTGTAGTGGATATCACAAAAGAGGACATAGGAAGGAGCTTTACAGTCAATGGGAAACATTTGAAGAGATACATTGAGGAACTTCCTACTGATGCAATGGATTTTATCACACTGCATGACCCCATCATCACTTGAGCACATCAGGCTGTTCCTAACCCTTTAACTTTTTTATTATTTGTCCTATTTAAAATTATACATTTCATGTGCATATATCATCTCATGGGTTCACATTGAGTAAAATTAAATATTTTAAGTGTGGGGGAGGGAACCTTTTAGTTTAGTAATTTCAATTGTTTTCCTGTTAAAAAAAACAAAATTGTTGTGTGTTTTTCAAATTTTGTGTGTTTATTTTTCAATTTTCGGTGTGTTTTTGAAACTTTTGAGCTGAAATGATTCTCATCACCATTTTGAAATCCATATCAATAAGTGAAAAAAATTATCCCTTGAAACTAAGCTTAAATTAATGCTGAAATGACTTTGTTTCAAGTTCAAATATTTAGTAATTTCATGAAAAGTACACTGAATTTTGAATCCCATGCCACATCTCACTATCTTTATATTTGAAACCAATTTCCTATGAGGATTCTAAACCATTATTTTCATATTCTTTACATTCACCTCAATTCTTGAGAGAACCAAACTATACTTGATTTAACCAGAATTTGATTTATTCCTGTCAAAACTTGAGGGTTTGAGGTATTTATGTTTAAATGATTGAGGAATTTGTTTGGTATTAAAGTCCCAATTTCAAAGAATACTTTTTTTATAATGGCCTATCTTGAACATTTAATCCTTTTATCCCTTATAAGCCATGCACAACCTTGTTAGGTTATCCACATTACAAGCCAATTTTCCATATCCAACCAACTCTTGAAGTGAAATTTCATAATCTAGTTGAGCTTAAGTGTGGGGGAAGCTGTCTTGTGTTGTGCCACCACATTTTGTGATACTTCGAGTGAAAAATTAAATTATGAAGAGATGTTTTTTATGCTGAAGAAAAACATTATATTGAAAGTTGTGCCTTTCTGGATCTTTCATGATAAAAGAAGTTGTGCCTTTCTGGATCTTTTAATAGAGGGGGAAAGTTGTGCCTATCTGGAGCTTTTAAGAAAATCATGTTCGAGAAGATTGACATTTTTACTGCTGAAATGTTGAATGGTGTGCACATTCCTTTATTTTTAATTATGATTAACTTGAATCAATTCTATGTCGATTGATTAGGAGACCATATTTAAGTGAAAATTAGATTAATGCAATTTTGCTTCAAAAATAGTCAAGCCCTCCTTATACAGCCTCGGGATTTTTCACATCTAAATCCTACAAACCGAAAGCCACAGAATAACCCTGAAAAGTCCTCATGATAAAAATATGTCCTTGACTCACATCAGGTAGCTATGTAGGAATTTATCAAGCCTATGGTGACCCTTGTATGAGTTTGGATGAGAAAGACATTGCAAAAAAAAATTGACATTTGTGTGATAAGAGAAAATTCAAGTGAGGTAAGTGTTTTGTGCATGGGAGGATAAATAAAGTGGAAATATATTGAATGATATAAATGAAGAACTTGAAATAATGGTTTTTTATGAGTCATGCTATCTTTTGTTTCTTGGTGTGTAATTGTTTGATCTCAAGGATATGTGTTTTAAAATTGGTTTTGATTTGATATTGATGTTTACTTGAAATGAGGTTTTTCCCAGGAGTGAAAAAGGGTAAGTGTGGGGGAGTTGATAAAACACTGTTTTTTTGAATATTTTATTGATAATAAATTATATAATTTCCTCACATTGTGTTAAATATGTTCAATTAGAAAGTATTTGGGATTAGATCATTCATTTGAATATTTGATGAAAATTCCAGTTTTACCGTTTCAAAATCACTGTAGTATTTTGATCATAAATATTTTTATTTGAATTATTTGAACTTAATATTTTGTAACTATGTTACTTACTTCATGGGATACAACTTTTATTCAGGACACTACATCAAAAAGAATGCATTTGGATGGAGTAATTGGGGCATAAAGTCAAAGGTGGGCTGGATATGCCAGAATGGATAAGCTTTTGTATTTGAGACATAACTCCTTCATATGGGCTTGGATTGAGCCAAACTTTTGAGAGGAGATAGAGGACCCATATTCTCACATATTATCCTTCTGGAAGAAGATCTGATTCACGCGTTTATATAGTCAAATGGGTAGTGAAAGTTGGATTAAAATATTTGGCTGAATTTCCACATTCACACTTGAAACTAGGGGTGTCCAGACCCGGTCTGACCCGACCCGACCGGGTCGGGTCGGGTTGCAAAAAAATAACCCCGGGTCGGGTTCAAATCGGTTCAATTTCTGATGCGTTGGGTCGGGTCTCGGGTTGGGGTCATTTAGACCCAACCCGACCTGTGACCCGATCTGCCCAGCCAAAAAAAAATTCCTCAGCTTTCATTTTGTCTCGGCCGCGCGGCTCCCCCCCCCCCCCGACATTTCCTCTCCTCTCCCTCGCGCTCTCTCCCTACTCCTCTCCCCCCCCCCCCCCCCGAAGAAACCCTACCCCGTCGTACCCCCCTTCTTCCTCTTCCCTCGTGATCGAAGATGACGACAATCCTCCCTCCCTCCCTCCCAACCTTCCCTCACGGTGAAGAAAGAAACCCCTACTCCCTTCCTTCCCTCGCAAGCCGACGAAACCCTACCATCCCTCTCCAATTTCCTCCTCCTTCCCAGAGGTTCCCCAACCCTTGGCTTGCGGTGTGGCTCCTCCTCCTCCTGACTGTCGGTAAGAAAATTTTTTTACTCTAAACCCCTTATTAGTGGCAGGGCTTTGAATTTAATTTGGTTATTGATTTTTTAGTATTAAATACTCTATTATCCATTCAAAATCGGGGTGTTCTTGTTCCCCTCCCACTGAAATCTCTGGTGTATTAAAATTAATTTGTTGTTGGTCATATAAGTGCTAACTTTGATGTGTTGTATGTAGCAAAAAAGAAAATTACTTCTAAAGAAACCGGCATGTCTTGAGTGGATAGTATTTAATAATTATTTTATTGCAATTGTGAGTAAATATCAATTCCAAATATTTTAATACATTACATATGAGTTCACTTTCTATATTTTATTAAATTGTTATTTGATTTCAATTGGATATATTGTTCCTGGATAGTGGATGGTGTGGATGGTGCTTATTTTATCATAGTGAGTGACCCCCAACATGTAAAAACCATTATACTGACTACTATTGTTGTGATGAAATTAAATTATTTAAATTTTTTCTTATTGAAATGACTAACTTCATTTGTGGAATGCTCATGTGAGGCAGGCAGGGTACTTTTGATCTCATAATAGAGTAAGAATGCTATTCGCAACTTCAAAATGGTGATATTCCTATAGTGCATTGCCATATTTGGTTGAATTGGTTCTATGCTATCTTGGGTTTTTTTTAAATTCTACTAATTTTATTTGTATGATAAGGATATACTCTCCAAAAAAATTCTAAGTGGTGTAAAGGGAAGCTAGCTTAAAAGTTTAACATGCATTGCTTGCTTAAAATACCAAAACATCAAAATGACTTAGTGGATGTTTGGTTGCTTAAACATGTGTTGCTTGCCTAAAAGTTTGTTTTTTATCCTCATGATTAAATAGGATATACAGGGTCCATTGGTTTCTTGCTTGCTTCCATTTTCTTGCATGCATTTGTTTGCTTTGCTTGCTTTCTTTTCTTGCTTGCATTTGTGCCCAATAATTGTTATATATATTTTATAAATAAAGATTTCAATGGTTGATGGGTAGGAAGTGTGGAGGAATTTTTATTAGTCATATAATTCTATTTACCATTTCTTCTATTATTATTGGATGTATCTATAAATTCATTCATATGGAAGGTGGTACAACAACAAGTGGTTCTTCTAATCCCCCAGTTGTCACAGCAGGAACTCAGAGTCATATGGGGTCTCCACCAACTACACATTCAGTTACAGAAATAGGAGGGGGGAGTTGTAGAAAACCATTTGATGAAACTGAGGGTAAGCAATCTCCTAAAAAGGTAACAATTACTAAATCTGCTGCTAGTTTTAGAGTTTCGCAAGCTTGGGAGCATTTTCATAAGAAAAATGGAAGGGTTGTTTGTAATTATTGTGGTAAAGATTACGCTTGCACGTCTGGTCAACATGGAACTAGTAATTTGAATAGACATTTGACAAGGTGAAACAAAAATCCCCACAAAAATCTCGATAAAAGTCAAACCACACTTGGTCTTAGAAGGAAGTGTGAAGATGAGAATGATGGAACGATTAAAATTTTAGTAGCTCATTTTAATCAAGAAGAGTGTAGAATTTCTCTTGCTAAAATGATAATCATCGATGAGTTATCATTTAAATTTTTTGAGAATCAAGGCTTTAGAGAATTTTTTGAAGTTGTTCAACCTCAGTTTCAAGTTTCGTCCAGACAAACAGTTGCTAGAGATTGCTTGCAGTTATATTTGAATGAGAAAGATAAATTGAAGTCCATGTTTGATATATTATCTCATATGGTATGTATTACCACTGACACATGGACTTAAATTCAGAATCTGAATTATATGTGTGTGACTGCACATTTTATTGATGATAATTGGATCTTGAATAAAAAAATAATCAGGTTTTGTCTTGTTGCGGATCACAAAGGGGAAACAATTGGTCGGGTATTAGAACAAACATTGAAATAATGGGGAATTGAGAGGATTAACACTATTATTGTGGATAATTCTAGTTCTAATAATACAACGATCAATTATTTGGTGAGGAGAGTTAATTATTAGAACGGGTCTATTCTTAAAGGAGAGTATATGCATATGAGATGTTGTGCACATATTTTAAACCTTGTTGTTAGTAATGGGCTGAAGGAAATATCAACATCAATTGCTAGAATAAGAGTTTCTTGTAAATTTGTGAGAAGTTCACCTTCGAGATTGGCTCTTTTCAAGAGCATTGCTGAGGAGTTAAAAATCCCTAGTAAACAGGCTATAATTCTTGATGTGCCTACTAGGTGGAATTCTTGTTATTTTATGTTGGATGTTACAGAAAAGTATGAGAAAGTATTTATCCATCTTGAGGAGGATTCAAGTTTTAGGAGTGCTCTTGTATGTGAAGGTGGGGCTCCAACAACATATGATTGGGAGCGTGCTCGTGTATTTGTCAAGTTTTTAAGGATATTTTATGATAGCACTGTTGAATTTTCTGGTCTTATGCATGTGACATGCCATAATTTCTTTCACACTCTTTGTGACATATATAGAAAAATCAAGAAATGGATGAAGAGTAATGATATGACCGTGAGTGCAATGGCTATTGCAATGAAGGTGAAGTTGGACAAATATTGGGTTATTGGTTCAAATTTTAATTCTCTCTTACTTGTGGTAGTTGTTCTTGATCCCCGATATAAATTAGAATATGTTCGGGATAGTTTTGAAATGATATTTGATGATGGAGACAAGAATGGGCTGATCGGTAAATTAACAGAGGTTATGAATAATCTCTTTGAGGTTTACAAATGCAAATATCCCATCCCTGTTATTGATCAATGCGATTCAAGTTCTCATCAAGATGCACATATTCATGATTCCATTAGCGGTAGTGAGGATGATGAAAAATGGAAAGATGCTTATAGATCAAAGAAAAGAAAAAGACAATTGACACAACAGAGAAATGAATTAGAAAGATATTTAAAGATTGGTGATTGTGAGGATGATTTCGATGGATTTGATATTTTAAGCCGGTGGATAGGAAATTCAAGTAAGTATCATGTTCTCTCATGAATTTCTAGAGATATTATAGCAATTCCTTTAACTACAGTATCTTCAGAGTCTGCATTTAGTACAGGAGGATGAGTCCTTAATCCTTTTCAGAGTTATTTGAATCCCAATACTGTTGAGGTGTTAATTTTCTCCCAAAATTGGTTTAGAAAGTCTAAACCAATTGACATTCGAAAGCAACTCGAAGAAGTTGAATTGATTGAATCAGGTATCATTAAAAATATTATGTTTTTTTATCGGTTCACATTTATCAATTATAAATCTCTGTTTAAAAAATAAAAATGATGACTTGTTATTTCTTTTGTTTTTATTTTCAGATATGCCACAATCATCATCCACAACTCATGATCAAATTTTCACTGTCTAAAATTATGACTTGTTATTTCTCCTCTCTCCACACGGTGGTGGGACTCCATTTATATAGGTATGTATTGTTCTAATGATAGAAATTCTATCAGAGATTGAAACCAAAATTGATATATGAGCGTTTGGTTCCAATCTTATTTTTTTATTTAAAATGAAAATATCTTTAAATTTCTATACTTGATAGTATCCAATGATAAATGTGTAAGTTCATGTACTTGATTATTCAATTGAAATATGGTTCGCTTGATTTGCGGTAAATAAAGTGTATCTTTATTTTTTTATATTGCTTATTAGTTTTCAACAGTACTTTCAAATGTAACCTTTGTATGTTTTATGTTAATCAAGTTTCATTCTAGTTAATGGCTAACATATATATCGGCTACGTTTGACAACACTTACTAAAAACTGCTTATAACATTGATCATTTATGATAAGTGCTGTTAAAAAGAGCCATCATATTTGGATAACAAGTATTTTTTAAGAAACAAAACAAAATCCAATTATTATTTTTAACTGATTGTCATAATTTGTAATTGTTGTAAGCAGCTTTCAGGAAGTGATGTTAAAAAGATCCATCATATTTGACATCCAATCTACAATATAATAAAAAAATAACCATTTCATAAGAATCAAAGAAATGAGTTAAAAATGGTTGAACACATTGAACACATTGAATTGCTTATCCATGTTTGAGCTTGCATTGCATGGTTGCATTTTTTTTCACGTGTGTTCTAATTTAATATATAAGAAATATATGATGTTTTGACAGAGTTCGGGTAAGCTGCATCCTCCAATATGCTCCTTTGTTTTGAGATAATTTTGTTTGATGTGGATTGATAGATTTTTCTATGGTTTTTTTAAGGTAACTTGGTTGCTTATATTCACCTTCACTCTCTTGTATAGGCTAATTATTATTTCAATGCAATTTCTTTTTGAAGTGCAGTGGTGGATCTGCTTTTTGAGGTGCAGTGGTATAAGAAATTGTAATTGCAATTTATTTTTGAAGTGCAGTAGACATGTGAGCATGGATATGAAAGTTTCTTTTGGCTTAGGGAGAGAACGGTAATCTTATGTGGAAAACTAGTTTACTATTGGAGCACTTACATCTCAAAAGTCCTCAGAGCATGATGGGATTGCTCAAAATGTTGTTACTCTTCCTTCGGGTCAGTGTTTTCCAGCTGCATTCTATGTGTTTTCATTTTTCAAAATAAGCTGAAGAAATGTGTTTGGCTTGGAGTTTGTAGGAGGTTTAGTTTTTTTAGATGCAAACTTGCACATCTGATAATACATCATTAACATATCCCAATATTTAGTTATTCATTTATATGTTTCCCCTGGAGTTTTATATGCTGTTTGTGAAATCCTTGAATTTTCAGCTTGTATGAAATGGTGTTTTTTCATACCTTAAATATGTTTTTGTTGGATTTTAGAGGATTTCAGGGGCCCTAACTAAGAAATTAATGGGTTGTAGTGAGTGCAGGGGTCCAGGTTCGAGTTGTAGTGAGTGCAGCGGTCCAGGTGCGGGTTGTAGTGAGTGCAGGGGTCCAGGTGTAGTGCAGTGCAGGGGTGCGGGGGTGCAATGCAGGGGTCCAGGTGTAGTGCAGGGGTGCAAGGGTGAAGTGCAGGGGTCTAGGTGCTGCATGTTGGTGTGTAGGGTGGGGGGGTGTTGAGGAGGGCGGGTTGGGGAGGGCGGGTTGGGTTTGGGGGAAGGCAGGTTGGGGCGGGCGAGTTGGGTCTGGCGGGGGTGGGTCTGGGGGGGGGGGGGGGGGGGGCTGGGGTCGGGTTGGGGTCAGGTTAGGGTCGGGTTGTGGTCGGGTTGGGGTCGGGTTGGGTCAGGTTGGGTCGGGTTTGTACAAGCAACCCGACCCAAACTGGCCCAACCCGCAGCAGGTTGGGTTGGGTCGGGTCGTTCAACCATGATTCGGGTAACCCGACCCCTACGGGTTGGGTTGGGTCGGGTCAGCTGCCCACAAAGCATGTGACATGACCCGACCCAGTCCTTTCCCCTAGGGTCGGGCCCTGAAATGCCCTCGACCCGATGCAACCCGACCCATGGCCACCCCTACTTGAAACTACTTGTAACCTCTCCTCCCCTCCCCTCTATAAATTGGAGTTTTTATCATTTGTAAGGGTTAGGACGTGAATTGGAAAGTTTAAGGCAGAAGATAATAGGTTTCACTCCAATTATCCAACCATTGTAAGAGGATTAGCTCTTGAAGCAAGGATCCCCTCATCAAGCCTTCATCTTCTCCTTCTTATTCTTCATGTTGTAATTCTTTTCTTCTTTCAATAAACTCTTAGTTTGTCTTCCATTTATTCTGTTATTTTCAATTTTCTTCTTATCTTAATCTTCCTATTTGTTTTGGAAATCAATAGTGGAAACTAGATTGGGTTATACCCATTCTAAACTGTTGTAAATGCAAAATGTTTCTACGATGACTACACCGCTCATGGAAGAGTAGTTTTTTTATGTAATCGATCTAATTCTTACCTCCTTCATTCATTTATTTTGAATCAATGAGATAATTTAATTATAATAATATGGTCTATTAATTGAGTTTTAATTTAAATGAAATTAAGAAAGCAATTGAACAATTTACACAAAAACACATGAGGTCGAGATTTTGTATAAATTATGAGAGCGCAAACTTAATCTTTGAAACCAAGTCACACGGGATAAATTTGTAGAGTTAAAATATCATCCCTAAACTCAATTAATCCTCATTTCTAGAGTGGATTTGTGCCCTAATTAACCACTGAACATAAGCTATACTTATGACATTAATCAAAGCAGGGTGCTACGATTGCATGTTCCGAAACTAGCCTAGGATTTAATTCATTTCATCTTTGTGGTTAAGTTAACTCCCGTAGGGTTCAAGGGTTAAAAATTAGGGGATCATAATTAATTGGATGTTAATTTAAATTATAATGATTAATAAGTAAATTAAGAGGTATAGTTAGATCGATTATGCCTTTTAAAATAGATTTCTAAAAAACATCTTTTCGTTGTGTTTATTAATCAAACTTCATTTTAAAAAAATTTAAAAAAATGCAATTTTCTTCCAGCATACTTCAAGATTTATAAACTATAACCAAACTACATCCTTTAAAGTAGTGTTTTTATTCTCTTTTATTTTATTTTTTAGAATACCTCTAAAAAGTTGTTTTAATTCACTTCCTCCTTTAAGAGACAACTTTGGCCAGCCACTCTGCTGCACCTAAGTACCCCAAAATCACACTAATCATTTGAGGGCACCCACGACAGTTCTCTTTCACCCCTATATTTTTCCTTTTGTACTTATGCTATACTCTAGTTGGGATAGTTGTATGCATGTATTTCTTTTCAGTGTCTATGTATCTCTGCACTATTTCATAGAGGTGTATGTTGGGTGCATGCATACAGGTGCTTTAGGCTAAGGCCTCCTTGTGTGTGATAGCCTACTCGGCACTAGACGCCAGACCCTAGCCTTTAGAGGTAGGCTTGGGGAGTCGCGACTCAAGCCCCATTGGTTTGGGTCATGATAGAACGGTATCATAGTAGGTTCCACCTTTGGGACCTTAGAGCATAGTTGGTATATCTATGAGCTTGGTTTGGGTTGCATAACGTCAATGTTATGATGATTCAAGTGTGGATTTCAGGCTAGGGACTCCAGTGTTGGTATGGGTGACCAACATATCCATACACTAGGACTCTTATAAACTGCCTTTCTACTCAGTACATTAGAACACTGGTTACAGGGGAATAATGGTACATGCATTATATAGGACTGGGTTGTGGGTTTTTCTTGTCCTTCTTGAGTTATCTCCCTAGATATACTCTTTGACGTGGTGCTTCTTGAATTTGTTCAAGATGTTTCCACAATGGTAGACTTAGAGGTTTCCACATACAGGTTTGGTGTATGACCCTGTTAGTGATGAGGTCACCTTGTAGGAGCCTGGTTATGAGGCAAGTTCTCTTCCAGTTGTACAGTTGGTGGAGCCACCACCCTTTGAGCAGCGCGTTGACCCGCCTCCAAGGGTTTAGGTGGATGCAACCTATCAAAACGAGTCATGGATGTATCTATTGGTTTTGGTGTTGTTTATCGTAGTTTCGACTACACGAGGAAGAGGGATCTTTCCCCAACTGAGATGCATTTTTGTGACACGATGAAAAACTGTGTGGCCAAATCAGTGTCGCCCAAAGAGAATAGTATCGACGTTTGGTGGTTAAGTCCCATAGACTTGTGTACATGAGACTTGGAAACATGTTGGTAGCTGAAGGCCTAGTAAGACCCAGTGTTAGTGTATGGGCAGGCCTTTGTTGTTCATTGGTTCCCTCACGTTCTTGGTGTCATCTTGTACGTGGGACGCTCAAGGTGTTTGTGGTGTGGTTCGTTGTGGATTCAAATTCACAGGATGGATGGACACTTCCCCCACTAAGATGCTTCCTTGAGACGTGATCCAAAACCATTTGGGTGAGTCAATGCTGCCCAAAGAGGATAGTGTCGAGGTGTGGTGGATGATTTCCTTCGACCTGTGAGTTCAAGGTTGGTTTTGTGCATTGGTGGTTATTTCATAAGGGCTTGTAAGACTCAATGTGTACGCTTGGGAAACCCTGTTTGTTCTCCTTATAGTGGAGACATTTCTCATGAGGTGTTGAGGTTTTGTTGTGAGGTCTCACATGACGGGATATCCATTGGGTGTGTTCGTGATGGATTTTCCTTAAGTTGGAAAGTACATAAAACTTCTAAGGTTTGGAATTGGAATCGGTCACGGGGTGAGACGTGGTGTGAAGGTGGTCTTTTCCTTGGTGTCTTTTTGGTGTTGGAACAAACCATTTGAAGATGGTTGAGGTATTTTGAGGCTCGTTTGGGGTGGTTATAGACCGACGAGGGTGGCCCTGGGTGTTCGGTGATAAGGTCTTGTGTTCAGTTGGATCTTGTTGAGGGTTTAGAGTGTTAGCTTGGGCATCATGCTACCTATGAGGTTTGTAAACCCTATTTTTCATTTCTGGTGTTGTGTTTCTTCTTCGTATGTGTTTGTTACAGAAAAAGAACTTTCGGTTATCTTACTGGTGTGGGAGTTCTAGTGGAGAGATCAGGTCCTTTCTCTTTTTCTTAGGCTTTTTTCAGGGATGAAAAGCCTTAAGGTGGAGAGGATTTAGTGACTCAAGTTTTTCCCTATCAGACTTTGGAATATTCCATCGAATAATTCCAGAGCTAAGCATTGAGATGGCATGCGATTCCATGGCCCAGTGTGGCCGGAATAAATTTTATAAAAATATTAAGTGTTTTTATACTATTCCCATAGAATAAATGAGTTATCTCTTAAAAGGTAGATCAAATCATAAATCCAAGTCCACGGTTGTGTCTAGAGCGCGTCGTTTACCCAGGGCGGGGTATAAGTTTTATCAACAGGGTCCTGCTGTCAAAAATGCTATCGAGGGAATTTACATAAATAAATTAAATTAATTTATTTTGGTTTCCATATCAAATAACTCTTGAACGACATCTCAGATCAAATTTTTGAGACTACGGTTGAGTCCAGAACGTCGTGTTTACCCTAGGAATGACATAATATTGTCTGTGCTGGGTGTGTTGGATGGAGGCGATTGGACGGGTAGTTTTATGGTGACATAATTAATTAAATGAAAATTTGATAAATTAAATAACATAACCCTACCCTACGTCACCTCTCCCTGGAACATGAAAGAGTAGTTCTTCATCCTTATTCCTCTTCATGGACGAATGACTGGCTGAAATCGAGCGAATGAGGTGTCGTCAGACTCCAATCTTGACGGCGATCGCTCCTGGATCAAGCAATGGCAGCAACGGAGCACAGATTATAATGACCCATACTTTTCATAAATTGTTAATAATTCAAAATTGAAGTACACTTATTACAACATATAACAAAACCATGAAAGGACCATATAGGTATAAAGTCTTTAGAAACTGGGAAACATAAACAACTGGTTCATAAAGAATCTATATTGTCTCCCATTTATTTCATCATATCTAGAGTCCCTTTTGGCATATCCTACTTAATAACCTTCTTCCTAACCTGGGGAAAGAAAACATACAAAGGGGTGAGCTCAAATGCTCAGTAAGGGTAAATAAAAGAAATATCAACCACATCATATTCATAAGAACATATCATTTTGGAAATCTTACCCTGCAAAAGAGATCAAAATTTCATAACATGGGATAAATCATGGTAGTGAAATGTAATCACAATAATCATAACTTAAAACATTAAGCTTTGTGGAATACACACATAATCATAGAGAATCACTTCTTATTAGTCAAGACTCATTGGCAAGACTATCTTAGTGGACAAAGTCCATTTCTGAACCGAGTTCATTCCTCGTTTCAGTCCTGTTTCACTGAACTGGTTTAACCTGCCGTTCCAGTCATGTCTATCTCATGAGATATAAAATCTTTAACCAATGCATTGGAGGGAGATATAGGTCCCACCCATCTCATAATGATACCATTCTTATGTGTGCCACAAAATCATAAACTATACATCATAGCATAACCCATGTAATAAAAATGGGATTCTTAAACATCGTGACATCATAAAAAATTCATATAAGATAAAGGAATTCATAAAAATAATTCCATCACAACATAATCAAATCAATGTAATAATAGGGATAGAAACAGAACCCTTTATTATCTTATATGGAAAATAATTTTGATAAAACACTTGAACTCCATTCTTGAGGAAAATATTCTTTCTACTTCAAAAACACTTTTCCTTTCTTAACATGTCATACAATTCTAAACTAAAAGAAGTTGATTAAAAATAAAAATGAAAAAATTTAAAGGAAGCTTCTTGGAAATAATGTTTTAAAAATCCATTCATGCCGTATAAGTTAAAAAAACATTCTTCTTGTACTTTTGTCGAAAAAGTCAAAAAGTACCTCGTATGAAAAATGACGAAAGATTACTTTCATATCTTTTACTAAAAACTCACCGAAGGGTAAAATTGGATTTAAACAATTTTAGGTGTATGGAAATAATATTACATATTGAGGAAACATGGATGTGGATGATAAAATACACCCCAGTAAATTCCAAAGTATAAACAATCTCGGATAAAAATGAGATTGTGATATTTCCCTTACCTTATGTCCGATTAGCTACGTAAGTGTCTGAACCTCCTGTATAATGATTTAAATAATGTCATTGACTTATTACAAAATAATACTCATTGTTATGATATCATATATGGTCATATTCTTAGCTTATTATTAGTAATATTTCATTGCTACTTGTTATTCAGGTGTTTATTACTTTTTGTTCTTATGCGTGTTTTGTTGAATAAATTATTATTCTTCTTTTTAGGTTATAGATACCACATTTCCATAATGGTATTAGTGTAATATATATCATATTTATTCACTCAATTCATTTATGTAATCATTATGCAATGAAAATCATGTAGAACAAGTCGCATCACATCGTGGAGACGGTATTCTGTACGTACGCACGAGCGATGATATTGTTCCCATGATCGTGGAATTGTATTGGAGTGTATGTATACTATTTCAGAATCAATATCACTTTAAAATAATCATTTATATTCATTCTTTACACCATTATACCCATCCAAGTAAGGTGGTGGTGGAAAATAGATTACACCACGGCGTGGAGACGGTATTCCGTACGTACGCACACGCGGTGATTTCGTTTTCCATAGGATGGATAGATGGTGAAATAGGGTTGTTTCATACTTATAATAACATATCAGTATATGAGTGATACCGATGTTATTAATTCATAATGAAACAACTAAATAATAAGAAGTGGAAGAAGAAATAAAGTTGAAAGAATCGGTAACGGACATTACCTCTTCTTTGAAGCGCTTCTTTGAGACCTCCTTTTAGGGCACTAAAATTGGTCTTTGAAGAATACCAGGACCTCTAGGATGTTTCTAGGGAAGTTTAGAGGAGAAATTGGCAGGGTTTTTCCGAGCTTGAAGGCTCAAAGTGGTGTGAGGAAGAGAGGGAGGAGGTGCCCTTTTATAAGGGAGGAGAGGGGCACCTTTGGAAAAACTAAAAATATTATTTTATTATAAAGCCATATTCAGTTTTAAATAGCTCCAAATTGATTTATTTCGAAGCTAAGGTGGGGATGGGTCGAAATCCTCTCATCCAATAGAATTTGGACAAGTTTAGTTTACTATTTTAACCTTATCATTTAGATTTAACTTTAAGTTAAATAATTTTACTTTTACCGTTTCTTTTTGTGTTCTTACACTATAAGGTTAATAAACTTACTATAACAAGACAAACAAACCCTAAGTTGTTTATTATTAATATATATAACCTTATCTAAGTCATTTGGCCGAACCTTAGATTTTTAGGAATAAAATAACAATTAATAATATAATATTTGTTTTAAAAACTATTTTATGTCAATTTTGACACTATTTAGTAATTGATTTTTGTGAAAATCATAACAGAAATATTAGTTCGAAAAAAGTTACTTAAATCAATAATAACATGTCATATTAACCTAGAAAATTAGTGTAATTCATAAAAAGTCTCAAATTACATTTATTTGGGTATTTATAAGATCAATTATGTCAATATTTCATTAATAATATAATTACTGCATCATCTTTGTGTCATAAATAAATTAAATTATTTAATGTTTAAAAATTACAGATAAAATACCATTATGTAGGAAATATTTTTATCTTTCTAATTAATATTTATAGTCGAATTTATCTTATGTATAACCCTATATTAAAAATTATTTACTTATTAAACTTTTATTTTAACTATTTTAACCCTTCTTTAAATAAATTAATAATAAATGTCCTAATCTAATCCAAGTGGGCCTAAATGGTCATATTTTATTCCTAAGGTTGTTTTTGGTCGAATTACACTTATCCAATAGAATTAGGGCATGTGTTAGGGTAATAATAATAACAGTTTTACCCTTAATTACCCTATTTACTTTTAACTGTGGTAAAAAAAGTAAAAAGTTACTATTCACAAAAAAAAATATTTTCATCCCATTGAACCACATTTTAGTCCTTGATATTAACCGTGTCTCTCAGATTTTCGAAATTCCACTCACAGAAGCGGTAAAATTAAGTTTTATGTGAATTTGGAAATTCTCCTAGGAGGTGGGTAAAAGACGGTGAAAAGTTCAATAAAATTTTTATATATCTAAAATTATTATAAAACGACTCCAATGAATTGCATTGAACTTATATAGGTATTATGTTTCAATTTTGACCTAAAATAAATTTAAATAAAAAGTCGGTTTTTAAATAGTAACCCAGTGTTTTCACTATTCATCAAAAATTGAATGTTTCCAGAAAAATACCAAAATTTCACCCTAGGGTAATTTCGATATTCCGAATCCAAAAATGAAGTCCATTTTTAAAAAAAAAATTAAAAATTTTCAAAAAGTGGTTATTACTATTCATAACAGCTAGTTTTAATAATATTTTTATAGCATATCGTTGTTTAGTGAAACTCGGTATTGTGTACGACGCAAGCTATCAAGGAAGGTCGCGATTGCATGTAAAGCAAGCCAAGATGGTGTTGTATGTAGTGAAAGATTCCTTTGATGATTTATATAAAATAAAAACAAAATATTTCTTATAAAAGTATCGGGTGTTACATTCTACCCCCCTTAAAATGAATTTCGCCCTCGAAATTCATCACTTGTCACGACCCGTCCTCGGGGCCCGTGTCGTGACTACCCCAAGCCCACCTTCCATAGGCCAGGGGCTGGCGACTAGCACCAAGGAGAAATTCCCGGTAAAAGGGAAGGCATTGCCTTTGTAAAGTAAACAAACACCACAGAGCAAGCAAGCAGTATAAGTAAACACTAAGTAAAAATTGGGTACAACAGTAAGTGTGGAAAAGTAAGTGGGCCAGTATACAAACCCAAACTGAAAGTAAAGTAAAACTGGAAGGGAAAATAGAAACTAAAAAGTAAAGCCGCAATGTCGAGCTATCCACTGGAAATCCCACCTGAATGGTGAGTACAGATAGCCTCCACAGCTCCTCGGGTCCAGTCGTCCACTCCGAGAACGTCCCGCCCAGTGGTCCACCTCCAGGTATCGTCCTGCTCCGCAAGCGTCAACCACGATCAGCATTGTCCGTCGTCTGCAACCAACACAACGTAGTGCGGGCATAGCCCGTGCAGGGGTGAGTATAAGCTACTCAGTAGGGACCCCGAGACCCCCAAAGGTCTCCCAGAATCCACAAAGGATAATCCACAACGGAAAGATACAATCACGAAATAACATTCGACACTGATTAGGTATATGCCCATACATATACCTAAGTCATCAATTATCGTTCGACTCCAACATCTGAGCCCAAGTACAACCCAGTCCACACAGGAAAGCAAAATGTAAATCCACACAGGATAGCACAACACAATCCACATAGGAAGGCAAAACAGGATTCAGCTCACACAGGTGTACTTCTTCGTAAGATGATAGAGATGATCAGATATTTCCACTGATTCATCTAAGCCATCGGACCCACAAAGGATCGATAGGTACTAACCCCCGCAATGACCCACAAAGGATCTGACCCACATAGGATCGATAGGTAACTAACCCCTGAAATGACGCACAAAGGATCTGACCCACACAGGATCAATAGGTAACTAACCCCCACAAAGACCCACACAGGATCGGACCCACATAGGATCTATAAGCACTAGCCCACACAGAACCGCTGAGGGCTGACCCACACAGGATCGGACCCACACAGGATCGGTAGCACTGATCCACACAGGATCGCTGAGTGCTGAAGTCGTCACCGTCGAATCCACTGAGGATCTCTGCACAGTCGTCGTCGTAGTCGCAACCAGCTCTAGGGTTCCCGCACACAGAAAGCTCGTTTGGGAGGGTCCGCTCCCCGAGCCGAGAGGCTGATACATCAACTGACACATAGTCCGGATTTGATGTCTCCGAAAGTTCCATATCGTCAACAGGAACTCAACGTCGCAGACGGCGCGTCAATCGGACGCCCGGTCTGAGAGTTATTGGCTTTTTCGTTCCAGGGGCCCGGTTGGTTTTTAAGGCAAAACCAACCCGAACATTCTCTAACTGCGTCCAAACCTCGAGCAGAGTAATCCAAAAGATCTGTCTCACTTAGAGGAATCCATCAAAGTCGACGACACGTCAATCGGACGTCCGGAGCTTAAGTTATGAGTGTTTCCGCTCCGAGGGCTCGGTTGGTTTCGTGTACGAACCAACCCGGCCGAACCCAAATTATTCTGAAACCTTGAGTGTAATATACCTAAACGACCGTCTCCATACAAGGATCACATCGCCGCTGACGGTGCGTCGATCGGAGGCCCGTAGCTCAAGTTATGAGCAAAAGAACCAAAAAGGTCCGAAAACGGGGGGTCTGGGCCCGGACTGACCCGGCCCAACCCCCCTGGGTCGGCCCGAACCGGGCGACCCGACCCGGGTCCGGGTCCGACCTGACCGGCGCGGCCCGGCCCGGACTAGGTGGCCCGGCCCGGCCTGGGCGCAACCCGGCCCGGCCGGCGCGGGCGCGGCCCGGTCGTCAGGCGGGTCGGCTCGGCCGGTTACGGCCAAGCGGAGCGGGGGGCGTGCTGCCCCCCGCGTGATGGAGCCGCGGCCCCGCGTGGGGCCTCCCTTGCCAGCGGACGCGGCTGGCTGCCGCGTCCCATCCTTCGCCGGTCTCGCGCGGTCGCGGGATGGCCGGCCTGCCCGGGGTCCGTCATTCACTGCAAGGACCTCACATCGCCCGTACGGCTAGTTTTGTCGACGTCTGCCGTTTTGCACACCAAGAACGAAAGGGGCGGTGGGTTCGGACTTTTTCATTGGTCCGTACCCACCGCGTTAGCGGTTTTAAATATTACACAACAAAAGTTTAATCACACGCCGCGGGTATAAATCACAAAGATTTAAATGAATCAAACCCCTACCTCGTCGTAGTCGTCGAACGTGAGATCTTCGCGGAATTGACCATCGCAGAAAAAGAGGATCGTCGCGTCGCGGAAGGGGCGTCGCGTCGTCGCGGTACACGGTGTCGCGTAGACGATCTCCGAGGGTTAAAGAAAACACACAGATTTAATTGCACCATTTAAACCCATTCTGAGGATAAAATCCACAAAGGAAATTAAAAGATCTGTAATCCCCTACCTCAATCGGTTGATGATCGAAGATTGTCGCGGGGAAGGATCATCACGGAAGAAATGTCGCGGAAGGAGGATCGTTGGCGTCGCGGTACACGGCGTCGCGTCGTTGATCTTCGAGGGTTCGGCGTTCTTCGTGTTCTTCGCGTTCTTCGCGAAGGAGGATGAAGAACTTAGAGTTTCTCCAAATCCTCTCAACAAGCCACCCACAAGTGAAACAAGTATTGGTCTTATTTTATTCTTAAGCCAACAATTAGAAAATCAAATTTAAGTAACGAACCATTAATTCGATGAATTAATGGTAATGACTTGACTGACCAATTAATTGGGGTGTTAAGAATTTAAGAAAACGCACCAGTTGACTTTCAATTAAGAGGGGGTTGCGGGTGCGTTACTTAGAGGAAAAGAAATGGTAGGGCTCGTGCGGGCCCCACCTCACAAATATCCTACCAAGTGGGTAGGATATTTTGGGTTCCCCCCTTTCCGCTTAACTTAGATTAAGTGGCTTTAAGTGGCTTAAAGTAAAATAAAATAAAGTTGTCGCACCACTTTATTTTATTTCTTAATTTAACCCAAAAAATTAAAAACCACACCCGAGCAAACGCAACTCCGGAAAAGGCGTTTCTAAGCAAATACTGGCACTGCGATTCCATCGGTGCCCTCAGCATTCAATTCCGAGCACCGGTTCAAAAGTTAGAAAAACCCGCTCGTTCGTTCACTGAACGTACCTGAGCCAAACTTCGGAAAATGATTCCGGGCACACCGGGCCTCGGAATCAGGTGCCGTCAGAAACTGCGTTCTTGTAAAATTCCAAAGAAAATTAAGAAAAAAAATTACTTGAATTTTATAGGTCTTTACATCACTCCCACCTCAGGGCTTTACGTCCCTGTAAAGATACATCATAAACTATGGAAACAAATGTGGGTACTGAGCACGCATCTGAGCCTCCCACTCCCAAGTGCTCTCCTGGAGGTTCCCGTGCTGTCATCTGATGCGCACTAGAGGAATCGATCATCCACATAGGACCCGCTCCTGTCAATCCTCGATCTCCACCGGGACCTCTGCAAAAGTCGCCCCATCATCAACGTCCAGCTCCCCATGGTCAATGATATGCGTCGGGTCGTGCACGTATCTCCTCAGTTGGGATACGTGGAAGACGTCGTGCACCTGGTGCAACTGAGGTGGTAGAGCCAGGCGATAAGCCACCTCGCCAATCCTGCTGAGGACCTGGAAGGGTCCGATGAAGCATGGAGACAACTTTCTGCCTCGGCCAAATCTCCGTAATCCACGTCGAGGTGAGACATGCAAGAAGACGTGGTCGCCATCCTCAAACTCTAGTGGCCTCCGACTCCTATCAGCATAAGACTTATACCGGCTCTGAGCTGTCCTCATCCGCTCCTGGATGACCTGGACCTTCTCTGTTGTGGCCTGGACCATCTCCGGTCCCACAAGTGTTGACTCCCCAGGGTCTGTCCAGCATAAAGGAGATCTGCAAGGTCGGTCGTGCAACACCTCGTATGGTGTCATCCCGATGGTGGAGTGGTAGTTGTTGTTGTACGCAAACTCCACCAAGGGTAGGTGGTCCTCCCAGCTGCGACCAAAGTCGAGGACACATGCGCGGAGCATGTCCTCGAGAGTCTGAATGGTCCTCTCCGTCTGACCATCCGTCTGAGGGTGAAAGGCGGTGCTCAGACGTAGTTGCATCCCGAACGCCTCCTGCAACCCCTTACAAAGCCGAGAAGTGAAGCGAGCATCTCGATCGGAGACGATAGATGATGGCACACCATGAAGCCGTACAATATCCTAAACGTAGAGACGTATCAAGCTCTCCACTGAGCCTTGCTCTCTGATGGGTAATAAGTGAGCCGACTTAGTGAGTCGGTCGACAATCACCCAAATGGAGTCGTGACCTCTGGAAGTGCGTGGAAGTCTAGTCACGAATTCCATAGATATGCCATCCCACTTCCACTCTGGGACCTCCAAGGGTTATACCAAGCCTGCTGGTACCTGATGATCTGCCTTCACCTGCTGGCAGGTGAGGCATCGAGAAACGAACTCCGTCACAGCCTTCTTCATGCCCGGCCACCAGTGCTGTTGTCTGAGATCCTGGTACATCTTCGCCACTCCAGGATGTACCGCCAAAGGAGAAGTGTGAAACTCTCTCAGCACCTCCTCCCGAAAAGAAACTGGTACCAAGGTGCGTCCTCTGAAAAGGACGTCGTGCTCTGCTCCAAAGGAGAAACCATCAGGTGCCTGTCCTGAGGATATCTGTGCACGCCGCGTCTCACAGTCAGCGTCCCCACGCTGTGCCTCCCTGACCCGCTGCAGTAGTGGAGGGGTGAGTGTGAGAGACTGAAGGAAGGCCGCTCCATCTCTATCCACAAAGGATATCTGCAAGGCGGCTAGCTGCTCTGTCGCCTCCTCAAGTAGCTGAATTCCCGTCCTCCTGCTGAGAGCATCAGCTACCACGTTCCCCTTCCCAGGAGTATAGACTATCTCAAAGTCATAGTCCTGGAGGAACTCGAGCCATCTCTGCTATCTCAGGTTCAGGTCCTTCTGAGAGAAGATGTACCTGAGACTCTGATGGTCAGAAAAGACTGTAAAGTGTTCGCCCATCAGGTAGTATCTCCATATCTTCAGAGCAAAGACCACTGCTGATAATTCCAGGTCATGGGTAGCGTAGTTCTTCTCATGCAGCCTCAAATGACGTGATCCATAGGCAATCATCGCCCGCTCTTGCATCCGGACACATCCGAGTCTGGTCCCTGATGCATCGCAGTAGACTACGTACCCTACTCCCTCCTCCGGCAACCTCAAGATAGGTGTGCTGGTCAATCTCTGTCTCAGCTCTTGGAAGCTCCACTGACATCTGTCTGACCACACAAAGGGTTTCCCTTTCTTCGTCAAATCTGAGAGTGGTGTCGCTACTCTGGAGAAGTCTGGCACAAATCTCCGATAGTATCCAGCTAGTCCCAAGAAACTCTTCACCTCCGTCACGCTCCTGGGTGGCTCCCAAGATAGCACTGCCTCGATCTTCGCAGGATCCACCACAAATCCCGCCTCAGAGATGATGTGTCCCAAGAAGTGGACCTCACGCATCTAGAACTGAAACTTCAAGAGATTTCCATAAAGTTGGTGCTCTCGGAGTGTGTCCAGTACAACTCGCAAGTGGTAGGCGTGCTCCTCCTCAGTCGTCGAGTATATCAAAATGTCATCGATGAAGACCACGACAAATCGATCAAGGTATGGCTGAAAGATCCTGTTCATGAGGCCCATGAACACTGCTGGAGTGTTGGTTACGCCGAAAGGCATAACCAAGAACTCATAGTGGCCATACCGACATCTGAAGGCCGTCTTCTGGATGCCCTCGTCCTGAACTCTGAGCTGATGATAGCCTGACCTGAGGTCTATCTTTGAGAACCAATGTGCTCCCTTGAGCAGATCGAAGAGGTCATCAATCCTCGGTAGCGGATACTTGTTCCTCACTGTCACCTGGTGCAGGCGACGATAGTCGACACAAAGTCACAAGCTCTCGTCCGCCTTCTTGGCGAACAATATCGGGGAAGCCCAGGGTGAAACACTGGGTCAGATGAAACCCTTGCCCTGCAAGTCCTCCAACTGTACCCGTAGCTCTCGAAGCTCAACGGGGGCCATCCGATATGATGTAGTGGATATCGGGGCTGTCCCGAGGTACAAATCAATATAAAAGCCTACCTCTCTGCGAGGAGGTAGTCCTGGAATGTCGTCAGGGAAGACGTCCGCATACTGATCCACCACTGCAGGAAAACTAGGACTTCGCACGTCAACTTCTCCTAGGATGAGGCTAGCCAACTGATGAGTGATGGGTTGTCCTCTCCTCTGCGAAAGTCCATCCTGTGCTATGAAGGCTCCCTTCTCGCCGGTGAAGGTGAACCTGCTCCCGTCGGTGCATACACATCGCACCTTGCACCTAATACAGTCAATCTGTGCATGGACTGTAGATAACCAATCCATGCCCAAGATGACGTCGTAAGGCCTCGACGCCGCTACAAGAAGATCCCAGCCGAAGCTCTCGCCTCTTAGAGTAAGCTCACACTGCCGGCACCAGTGCGTAATCATCGAGTCTGCTCTCATAGGAGTCTCTAGACGCAAGGATCGAGCCAACGGCTCTATCAGAATCTCCGAGCTCCGAACAAGGGCAGCAGCTATGAAAGAGTGACTCGCTCATGTGTCTATAAGAACTGAAGCAAGGGTGGAATAGACACAGATAGTACCTCGAATCATCTCGGGCACGCTGTGGTCGTAGGCCTCCACTGCCTGGAGTTGTGCCTGTCTATGCCCGCCAGCTCCATGTGGCCGGGGTGGACCTCCTGGTGGTGGTCGTGGTAGAGCCTCAAAGCGTCGCCCACCACTTGCTGCTCGGCCAGCTCCTCTACCTCGTCCGCCTGCTCCCTGCGGACCGCCACGGTCGACCCTCTGCCTCTTCCTGGGTGGACCCTCAACCGTTTTCTACTCCTCGGCACGGTGGGTCGGGCAGTCATGATCCATGTGACCCTGCCCGCCGCATGTGTAGCACTGTCTACCTCTCGAAAGACTGGCTCCGTGCTGTGTTCCCCGCACTGCTGAGCCAGTGTCCTGAGGTCGTCTGCCTAAGGGTCTGGTCTGCCTGGACCCATGAGCCATCCGTCGACTGCCTGCTGCAGAATACTCTGCTACGTGCCGCCCTGCGGTAGGTCTCGCTGCTGATGAAGGCTCAGCAAGAAAGCTCTCGATCAAAAGGGCTCGCTCCAGTACTCTTGCCTGAGTCAGAATGCTGAGGGAGATTAGCGATGCCCTGATCTCATGTCTCAATCCCTGCTCAAAGGTCCAGGTCTGGAAGAATGGGTCTCGTACCATGTCTATCAAGTAGCGTGAGATATCGGTAAATCTCGTCGAGTACTGGGTGACCGTCAATCTGCCCTTCCGCAGCTGAAGAAGCTCCTGGATTCACACCGCACGGAGGGTGGCCGGGACGAACTCTGAGCGGAAGAGGCTCTCAAAGTCCGTCCAGAGAAGAGATGCCTCATCGTGCACCTGGAGCATCAAGCTCTACCATCTGCCTGCTGCCAGGTGCAGTAGGCTTGCTGCGAGGATCACCATTAGGTCTGCTGGTGTCCTCACTAACCGGAAAACTCGTACCACTGCCTCCAGCCAGTCCTCGGCTGCCAGGGGGTCCATCTCCCCGCGGAACCTGGGCAGTCGCTGGTGCTGGAACTCATGCAGTGCACTAAGGCGACGTGCATCGTCAGCGGCTAGGGCTGGAAGCATCGGTGGCTCGGCGGGTAGAGATACTGTCGGTGCCTCAGCTGTCAAAGGGCCCTGTACCGAGGCCTCGTCGCTCGGTGGGCTGTCGTCACGCTCAACTCTCGGAACCTTAGCTGGCTGCCGTCGTGGGGCCATCCTGAAAAGGAAACAGGTGCGTCACGGTCAGAACAGTATACCTGGTGAGCTGACACAAAGTAATCACAAAGAAAACTTGAAACACACATGCAATCAATGTTTTCGTGCATTAAGTCGGAAATCAGAAATCAGGGTCCGGGTGTACGGATACCTCGGCCGCCGCACCAACACTGGACTCCCCAAACTGATAACCACACCCAATACGCTTAACACTATTGATTCACATAGGAAAAGATCAGATTCCAAAGTTCTGCGGTAGAACCGAAATCCTCTGATACCAATTTGTCACGACCCGTCCTCGGGGCCCGTGCCGTGACTACCCCAAGCCCGACTTCCATAGGCCAATGGCTGGCGACTAGCACCAAGGCGTAATTCCTGGTAAAAGGGAAGGAATTGCCTTTGTAAAGTAAACAAACACCACAGAGCAAGCAAGCAGTATAAGTAAACACTAAGTAAAAACTGGGTACAGCAGTAAGTGCAGAAAAGTAAGTGGGCCAGTATACAAACCCAAACTGAAAGTAAAGTACAACTGGAAGGGAAAACAGCAACTGAAAAGTAAAGCCGCAATGTCGAGCTGTCCACTGGAAATCCCACCTGAAGGGTGAGTACAGATAGTCTCCACAACTCCTCGGGTCCAGCCGTCCACTCCAAGAACGTCCCACCCAGTGGTCCACCTCCAGGTACCGTCCTGCTCTGCAAGCCTCAACCACGATCAGCGTTGTCCGTCGTCTGCAACCAACACAATGTAGTGCGAGCATAGCCCGTGCAGGGGTGAGTATAAGCTACTCAGTAGGGACCCCGAGACCCCCGAAGGTCTGCCAGAATCCACAAAGGATAATCCACAAAGGAAAGATACAATCACGAAGTAACATTCGACACTGCTTAGGTATATACCCATACATATACCTAAGTCATCAATTCTCGTTCGGCTCCAACATCCGAGCCCAAGTAAAACTCAGTTCACACAGGAAAGCAAAATGTAAATCCACACAGGATAGCACAACACAATCCACATAGGAAACTAAACAGGATTCATCTCACACAGGTATACTTCTTCGTAAGACGATAGAGATGATCAGATATTGTCACTGATTCATCTAAGCCGTCGGACCCACAAAGGATCGATAGGTACTAACCCCCGGAATGACCCACAAAGGATCTGACCCACATAGGATCGATAGGTAACTAACCCCCGCAATGACCCACAAAGGATCTGACCCACAAGGGATCGATAGATAACTAACCCCCGCAAAGACCCACACAGGATCGGACCCACACAGGATCTGTAGGCGCTGGCCCACACAGGACCGCTGAGCACGGACCCACACAGGATCAGACCCACACAGGATCGGTAGCATTGATCCACACAGGATCGCTGAGTGCTGAAGTCGTCGTCATCGAATCCACTAAGGATCTCTGCACAGTCGTCGTGATAGTCGCAGCCAGCTCTAGGGTTCCCGCACACAGCAAGCTCGTTCAGGAGGGTCCGCTCCCCGAGCCGAGAGGCTGATACATCAACTGATACATAGTCTAGAGTTGATGTATCCAAAAGTTCCGTATCATCAACGGGAACTCAACGTCGCAGACGGCGCGTCAATCGGACACCCGGTCTGAGAGTTATTGGCTTTTTCGTTCCAGGGGCCCAGTTGGTTTTTAAGAAATAACCAAACCGACCATTCTCCAACTACGTCCAAACCTCGAGCGGAGTAAATCAAAAGATCTGTCTCACTTATAGGAATTCATCAAAGTCGACGGCACGTCAATCGGACGTCCGGAGGTTAAGTTATGAGTGTTTTCGCTCTGAGGGCCCGGTTGGTTTCCTGTACGAACCAACCCGGCCGAACCCAAAGTATTCCTAAACCTTGAGTGTAATATACTGAAATGACTGCCTCGGTCCAAGGATCACATCTCCGCTGACGGTGCGTCGATCGGAGGCTCGTAGCTCAAGTTATGATCAAAAGAACCGAAAAGGTCTGAAAACAGGGGGTCTGGGCCCGGACAGACCCAGCCCAACCCCCCCCCCCCCCCCCCCGCCCTGGGTCAGCCCGAACTGGGTCGACCCGACCCGACCGGTGCGGCGCGGCGCGACCTGGGCGCGACCCGGCCCGGCTGGCGCGGGCGCGGCCCGGTCGTCAGGCGGGTCGGCTCGGCCAGTTATGGCCGAGCGGAGTGGGGGGCGTGCTGCCCCCGCATGATAGAGTCGCGCCCCCGCGTGGGGCAACCCTTGTCAGCGGACGCGGCTGGCTGCCGCGTCCCGTCCTTCGCCAGTCCCGCGCGGTCGCGGGACGGCCGGCCCGCCGCCATGACGGTTCTCCACGGCGGCGCGCCGGGCACCGCCGCCTTCTGCCTCTGGCGCCGCCGTGCCGGTGTGGCGCACCGGCGGGTTGCTCCGCGGACCACTGGATGAGTTTCGGTGGTCGGAAATTCACACCGTCTTCGCCAAAGGCCTTCTCGGGGTCCGTCCTTCACTGCGAGGACCTAACATCGCCCGTTTGGCTAGTTTTGTCGACGTCCGCCGTTTCGCACACCAAGAACAAAAGGGGTGGTGGGTTCGAACTTGTTCATTGGTCCGCACCCACCGCGTTAGCGGTTTTAAATATTACACAACAAAAGTTTAATCACACATCACGGGTATAAATCACAAATATTTAAATGAATCAAACCCCTACCTCTTCGTAGTCGTCGAACGTGAGTTCTTCGCGGAATTGACCGTCGTGGAAGAAGAGGATCGTCGCGTCGCGGAAGGGGTGTCGCGTCGTCGCGGTACACGGCGTCGCGTAGACGATCTCCGAGGGTTAAATAAAACACACAGATTTAATTGCACCATTTAAACCCATGCTGAGGATAAAATCCACAAAGGAAATTAAAAGATCCGTAATCCCCTACCTCAATCGGTTGATGATTGAAGATTGTCGCGGGGAAGGATCATCGCGAAAGAAACGTCGCGAAAGGAGGATCTTCGGCGTCGCGGTACACGGCGTCGCGTCGTTGATCTCTGAGGGTTCGGCGTTCTTCGTGTTCTTCGTGTTCTTCGCGTTCTTCGCGTTCTTCGTGAAGGAGGATGAAGAACTTAGAGTTTCTCCAAATCCTCTCAACAAGCCACCCACAAGTGAAACAAGTATTGGTATTATTTTATTCTTAAGCCAACAATTAGAAAATCAAAGTTAAGTAACGAACCATTAATTCGATGAATTAATGGTAACGACTTAACTGCCCAATTAATTGGGGCGTTAAGAATTTAAGAAAACGCACCGGTTGACTTTCAATTAAGAGGGGGTTGCGGGTGCGTTACTTAGAGGAAAAGAAACGGTGGGGCTCGTGCGGGCCCCACCTCACAAATATCCTACCAAGTGGGTAGGATATTTTGGGTTCCCCCCTATCCGCTTAACTTAGCTTAAGTGGCTTTAAGTGGCTTAAAGTGAAATAAAATAAAGTTGTCGCACCACTTTATTTTATTTCTTAATTTAACCCAAAAAATTAAAAACCACACCCGAGCAAACGCAACTCCGGAAAAGGCGTTTCTAAGCAAATACCGACGCTGCGATTCCATCGGTGCCCTCAGAATTCGATTCCGATCACCGGTTCAAAAGTTAGAAAAACTCGCTCGTTTGTTCACTGAATGTACCCGAGCCAAACTTTGGAAAATGATTCTAGGCACACCGGGCCTCGGAATCAGGTGCTGTCAGAAACTGCGTTCTTGTAAAATATCAAAGAAAATTAAGAAAAAAATTTCCTTGAATTTTACAGGTCTTTACATCACTTATAACAAACAGATGAGGATACCTCTCCCTCATCATATCCTCAAGTTCCCATGTAGCTTCTTCTAATTGGTGGTTCCTCCATAAAACTTTCACCAATCGAGTGGTCTTGTTCCGTAGGACTTTTTAACTACGATCGAGAATCTCTATTGGTTGTTCTTCATAAGAAAGATCTTGCTCCAGCGGTACAGCTTCTGAGCTGAGTACATGTGAAGGATCAGGTATGTACTTTCTCAGGAGAGATACATGGAACACATCATGAACTTGAGATAGATTCGGTGGAAGCGCCAATCGGTAAGCAACCTTCCCAACACGATCCAGTATTTCGAAAGGACCGATATACCTAGGGCTCATCTTTCCCTTCTTTCCAAATCTCATTACTCTCTTCCAAGGAGATATTCGTAAGAACACTTTATCCCCCACTTCAAACTCTATGTCTTTTCTTCGGTTATCGGCATAACTTTTTTGTCGCCTCTGAGCTGCTCTTATGTGTTGTTGAATAGATCTGACCTTTTCTGCCATCTCATCAACAAGATCAGGTCCTAATAGCTTTCTTTCCCCAACTTCATCCCAACAAGTTGGAGTCCTGCATTTCTTTCCATAGAGAGCTTCATAAGGATCCATCTGAATACTGGAGTGAAAGATATTATTATAAGAAAATTCCACCAAAGGTAGGTGTTGATCCCAACCACCTTTTAAATCCATAGAGCAAGCTCTCAACATATCTTCTAGAGTTTGAATTTTCCTCTCAGACTGACCGTCTGTCTGAGGATGATATGCAATGCTAAAACTCAACTCTGTATCTAGAGTGTGCTGAAGACTTTGCTAGAATTTTGAGGTAAACCTCTGATCCCGATCAGATATAATAGAAAGTGGTACTCCATGAAATCTTACCACTTCCTTTACATATATCCTGGCAAGCTGATCCAGAGAGAAATCCTCTCTAATAGCGATGAAGTGTGCCGACTTTGTAAGACGATCAACTATGACCCAGATAGCATTATTGCCTTTGGATGTTTTAGGAAGTCCTATGACAAAGTCCATAGTGATGTTTTCCCATTTCCATTTGGGTATGGGTAATGGTCGTAACATCCCCTTAGACTTCTGTCTCTCAGATTTAACTTGCTGAAAAACCAAGCATCGAGAGACATATTCAGCAACATCTCTTTTCATGCCATCCCACCAGAAGTACTCTTTCAGGTCCCTATATATCTTCGTGCTTCCAGGATGAATAGATAATGAAGAACTATGAGCCTCATCTAGAAGCTCCTTCTTTAATTCAGGGATGGGAGGAACACAAACCCGATTCCTGAACTTTATTATCCCATCACAATCATGGTTTAATTCAGGAACATTTCTCACCTTATTTTGTAACTCTACATCTTCTTTCTGTGCCTCTTTAATATTAACACGTATAGATGGTTGAACATTCATTTGAAAAAGATACGATTTTTCCCCTTTAATTATAATTCTAAGATCCATCCTTTGTAAATCCATAAATATTGGATCTTTTGTGATCCTCATCATGGATAAACTGGCATGGTCTTATCAACTTAATGCATCTTCCACCTTGTTTGCTTTCCCAGGGTGGTAATGAATTGAGCAGTCGTAATCCTTAATCAGCTCCAACCATCTTCTTTAGCGCATATTCATCTCCTTTTGTGTGAAAATATACCTTAAAATTTTATGATCAGTATAAATGTCACACCTTTCTCCATAAAGATAATTCCTCCAAATCTTTAATTCAAAGATTACTACAGCTAACTCCAAATCATGAGTTGGGTAATTTTGCTCATGGATTTTCAACTGTCGTGAGGCATAAGCTATCACCATATAATTTTGCATAAGAACACACCCCAATCCCTTCTTGGATGCATCACTGTAGATCACAAACCTTTCTCCACTACAAGGCAGTGTGAGCACAGGTGCACTGGATAACCTTCTTTTCAACTCCTTGAAATTCTCTTCACATTCCTCCGTCCAAACAAACTTAACTCCTTTCCGAGTCAACCTGGTGAGTGGATTACATAATCGTGAAAAATATTTCACAAAACTTCGATAATATCCAGCCAAACCAAGAAAACTTCGGATCTCAGTTACTGTTGTTGGTCTCGACCATCTTTCGATAACCTCTATTTTTGCTGGATCCACACATATCCCCTCTTTTGAGATTTTGTGACCCAAAAATGAAACTTTTTGAAGCCAAAATTCACACTTGATAAATTTGGCATAAATATTCTCCTTTCTCAGGGTCTTCAATATAATTCTCAAATGATCTTCATGTTCTTCCTTGATCTTTGAATACACAAGAATATCGTCTATAAATACTATCACAAACTGGTCAAGATAGTCTCTAAAGACTCTATTCATCAGATACATGAAGATATCAGGGGAATTAGTAAGACCAAATGGCATCACTATAAATTCATAGTGTCCATACCTTGTACGGAAAGCCGTCTCTGGTATATCCTCCCTTTTGACCCTTAATTGATGATACCCTGAACGAAGATCAATCTTGGAAAAGTATTGAGCTCCGCGTAGTTGGTCAAATAAGTCATCAATGTGCGGGAGAGGATATTTGTTCTTGATAGTGATCTTGTTAAGTTCTCGATAATCAATGCAGAGTCTCATTGATCCATCTTTCTTCTTAACAAACAGAACAGGTGCTCCCCAAGGTGACGCACTAGGGCATATGAACCCCTTATCAAGATTCTCTTGGAGTTGCTTCTTCAATTCCTGCAACTCAATTGGGGCCATTCTATAAAGTATCTTTGAAATAGGTAAAGAACCCGGTACGAGTTCTATTGAAAACTCAACTTCACGTTTTGGTGGAAGACCCAGCAATTCCTCCAGAAAGACATCATCAAACTCTCGTACAATGGGCATATTATTAATCATGAGTTTCTCACCAAACATTTGAGATAAATAACCTTCATTTATTGGAATCAAGACCCATAAGATGGAATAAATTTCCACCGGAAGGTTATGTTCATCCTTGCATCGATAGACGATCAAAGATTGATCTGGAATATGAAATGTGACTTCCCTTATTTGGAAATTGATATTAGCTCCATATAGAGAAAGCCAATCCATGCCAAGAATCACATCAAATTCCACTATAGGGAGGATCACAAGATTTGTAGGAAGCACTTTCCCACAAACTTCAATAGGAGAAGAATTATAAACTTTTGATGCGACTGTTGTGCCATTAGGGGTTGTCACAGCTAACTCAACATCTAATTGTTGAGGTGATACGGTGATACCCTTAGAAAATTCTTCAGAAATAAAAGAGTGGGTGGATCCAAAATCAAATAAAACATTTTCTACTTTAGAGTGGATGGTAAGTGTACCTTTCACCACTTCGTTATCGTACTCCACAACGCTGATAGAAATTTCATGTGACTTTCCTTTATCTTTAGCCTTAAGAGTTTGTTGACGTCGATCATCATAAAAAACCATTGGATTAGGGCATTGATTGGCATAATGCCCCATTTCCTTGCACTTGTAACATTGAAGTGTAGGAGGTTCACTCTGTGTAGTCTTTTCATTGTTCGCATCACTAGACATCTTCTTCCCATCATTGCGGCATTCAAATGCCCGATGACCTTCCTTTCCACATTTGAAACATTTACTTGTCCCTTTAAGACAACTCCCTCTATGTTTCTTTCTACACTTTGAGCATAAGGGAAAACTCATCTTCTTTTCAGTGTGCTCTTTAGATTTTCCTTTGAATTCCATTTTCCTCTTCTTATCAAACCCATATGACTAATGGGTTACTCCAATCTCTATCTCAACTTTGAGAGCACGTCGAACGATTTCCTCGTAGCTATTGAAGTCCCTTATGGCTAACGCCCTTCGAATACTTGGTTTTAAGCCACTAAAGAATTGATCGATCTTACTCTCAGGTTGGATAATAATACCAGAAGCGTACCTTGCAAGTCTTGTAAAATTTGTTTCATAGGTACCAATAGATTCATCATCCTTTTTCTTTAGTTCAAGAAACTCCTTCTCCATCTTTGTTCGGAGAATACGAGGGAAGTACTTATTGAAAAATAAGTCCTTGAACTCGTCCCATTCCATGGACTCAATTTCATCTCTTGGACTCGTATTCTTGATAAGATTCCACCATTGATCAGAATCACCTTCCAAACGATACACTGATAAGATGAATTTTTCATGTTCAGAACTTTGAAGAACTGAAAATATCTTTTCAGTAGTACTGATCCATTGTTCAGAAACTAATGGATCAGTAGACCCGCTGAATGAAGGTGGACGTTGTCTCATGAAGGATTCAACAGAATGTTGCTCCTTCATTTGCTCGTTTGGAAGTCCTGCATGATTCATAGCTTGAGAAAGTTGTGTGAGCATGGCTACAAGATTTTGCTTTCCAGCTCCCATAACATTTGGTTGCTCAGGGGGACAATCATTGCATTTCCTGTCGCATTCCGCATTAACACGGTTCCTTCGGGTTCCAGCCATTGACTAAAACCAAGAATAATAGTGTGAGCAACACTAATTATAATAGGAAAACCACATAATCAAGAATAAAATTTCACACTTAAGGTCTTATCCTAGGTTATTCATGGCCATTTCTAAAACACTAAGATTGTGTTCTATGCTTATACTTATCCTTAGGATTCTTACTAAGGCTTTCACATCCTAGTTTCCAAAGGTTGACTATACCTTTCCTCTGATACCAACTATAACGACCCATACTTTTCATACATTGTTAATACTTCAAAATTTAAGTACACTTATTACAACATATAACAAAACCATGAAAGGACCGTATAGGTATAGAGTCTTTAGAAACTGGGAAACATAAACAACTGGTTCATAAAGAATCTACATTGTCTCCCATTTATTTCATCATATCTAGAGTCCCTTTTGGCATATCCTACTTAATAACCTTCTTCCTGACCCGGGGAAAGAAAACATACAAAGGGGTGAGCTCAAATTCTCAGTAAGGGTAAACAAAAGAAATATCAATCACATCATATTCATAAGAACATAACATTTTGGAAATCTTACCCTGCAAAAGAGATCAAAATTTCATAACATGGGATAAATCATGGTAGTGAAATGTAATCAAAATAATCATAACTTAAAACATGAAGCTTTGTGTCATACACACATAATCATAGAGAATCATTTCTTATTAGTCAAGACTCATTTCCAAGACTATCTTAGTGGACAAAGTCCATTTCTGAACCGAGTTCATTCCTCGTTTCAGTCCTGTTTCACTGAACCAGTTTAACCTTCCGTTCCAGCCATGTCTATCTCATGAGATATAAAATCTTTACCCAATGCATTGGAGGGAGATATAGGTCCCACCCATCTCATAATGATACCATTCTTATGTGTGCCACAAACTCATAAACCATACATCATAGCATAACCCATGTAATAAAAATGGGATTCTTAAACATCGTGACATCATAAAACAATTAATATAAGATAAAGGAATTCATAAAAATAATTCCATCACAATATAATCAAATCAATGTAATAATAGGGATAGAAAAATAACCATTTATTATCTTAGATGGAAAATAATTTTGACAAAACACTTGAACTCCATTCTTGAGGAAAATATCCTTTATACTTCAAAAACACTTTTCCTTTCTTAACATTCCATACAATTATAAACTAAAAGAAGTTGATTAAAAATAAACTTGAAAACTTTTAAAGTAATATTCTTGGAAATAATTTTTTAAAAATCCATTCATGTCGTATAAGTTAAAAAAACATTCTTCTCGTACTTTTTTTGGAAAAGTCAAAAAGTACCTCGTACGAAAAACGACAAAAGATTCCTTTCATATCTTTTAATAAAAACTCACCAAAGGGTAAAATTGGATTTAAACAATTTTAGGTGGATGAAAATAATATTACATATTGAGGAAACATGGATGTGGATGATAAAATACACCCCAGTAAATTCCAAAGTATAAACAATCTCGGATAAAAATGAGATTGTGATATTTCCCTTACCTTAGGTCTGATTTGCTTCGTAAGTGTCTGAACCTCCTATATAATGATTTAAATAATGTCATTGACTTATTCCAGAATCATAATCATTGTTATGATATTGTATATGTTCATATTCTTAGCTTATTATTAGTAATATTTCATTGCTACTTGTTATTCGGATGTTTATTACTTTTTGTTCTTATGCGTGTTTTGTCGAATAAATTCTTATTCTTCTTTTTATGTTGTAGATACCTCATTTTTAGAATGGTATTAGTGTAATATATATCATATTTATTCACTCAATTCATTTATTTAATCATTATGCAATGAAAATCATGTAGAACAAGTCGCATCACATCGTGGAGACGGTATTCCGTACGTACGCACGAGCGATGATATCGTTCCCATGATCGTGGAATTGTATTAGAGTGTATTTATACTATTTCAGAATCAATATCACTTTACAATAATCATATATATTCATTCTTTACACCATTATACCCATCCAAGTAAGGTGGTGGTGGAAAATAGATTACACCACGGCGTAGAGACGGTATTCCATACGTACGCACGTGCGGTGATTTCGTTTTCTGTAGGATGGATAGATGGTGAAATAGGGTTGTTTAATACATATAATAACATATCCGTATATGAGTGATACTGGTGTTATTAATTCATAATGAAACAACTAAAGAAGAAGATGTGGAAGAAGAAATAAAGTTGAAATAATCGGTAACGGACATTACCTCTTCTTTGAAGCGCTTCTTTGAGACCTCCTTTTAGGGCACTAAAATTGGTCTTTGAAGAAGACCAAGACCTCTATGATGTTTCTAGGGAAGTGTAGAGGAGAAATTTTTAGCGGTTTTCCGAGCTTGAAGGCTCAAAGTTGTGTGAGGAAGAGAGGGAGGAGGTGCCCTTTTATAAGGGAGGAGAGGAGCACCTTTGGAAAAACTAAAAATATTATTTTATTATAAAGCCATATTCAGTTTTAAATAGCTCCAAATTGATTTATTTCGAAGCTAAGGTGGGTATTGGTCGAAATACTCTCTTCCAATAGAATTTGGACAAGTTTGGTTTACTATTTTAACCTTATCATTTAGATTTAACTTTAAGTTAAATAATTTTACTTTTACCGTGTCTTTTTGTGTTCTTACACTATAAGGTTAATAAACTTACTATAACAAGCCAAAAGAACCCCAAGTTGTTTATTATTAATATATATAACCTTATCTAAGTCATTTGTCCTAACCTTATATTTTTAGGAATAAAATAACAATTAATAATATAATATTTGTTTTAAAAACTATTTTATGTCAATTTTGACACTATTTAGTAATTGATTTTTGTGAAAATCATAACAGAAATATTAGTTCAAAAAAATTTACTTAAATCAATAATAACATGTCATATTAACCTATAAAATTAGTTTAATTCATAAAAAGTCTCAAATTACATTTATTTGGGTATTTATAACATCAATTATGTCAATATTTCATTAATAAGATAATTACTACATCATATTTGTGTCATAAATAAATTAATTTATTTAATTTTTAAAAATTACAGATAAAATACCATTATGTAGGAAATCTTTTTATCTTTCTAATGAATATTTATAGTCGAATTTATCTTATGTATAACCCTATATTAAAAATTATTTACTTATTAAACTTTGATTTTAACTATTTTAACCCTTCTTTAAATAAATTAATAATAAATGTCCTAATCTAATCCAAGTGGGCATAAATGGTCATATTTTATTCCTAAGGTTGTTTTTGGTCGAATTACACTTATCCAATAGAATTATTACATGTGTTATGGTAATAATAATAACATTTTTACCCTTAATTACCCTATTTACTTTTAACCGTGGTAAAAAAAAGTAAAAAGTTATTATTCACAAAAAATTATTTTCATTCCATTGAACCACATTTTAGTCCTTGATATTAACCGTATCTCTCGGACTTACTAAATTCCACTCATAGAAGCGGTAAAATTAATTTTTATGTGAATTTGGAAATTCTCCTAGGAGGTGGGTAAAAGACGGTGAAAAGTTCAATAAAATTTTTATATATCTAAAATTATTATAAAATGACTCCAATGAATTGCATTGAACTTATATAGGTATTATGTGTCAATTTTGACCTAAAATAAATTTAAATAAAATAAATAATTATTTAAATAAAAAGTCGGTTTTTAAATAGTTACCCAGTGTTTTCACTATTCATCAAAAATTGAAAGTTTCCAGAAAAATACCAAAATTTCACCCTAAGCTAATTTCGATATTCCGAATCCAAAAATGAAGTCCATTTTGAAAAATAAAATTTAAAAAATTTCAAAAAATGGTTATTACTATTCATAATGGCTAGTTTTAATAATATTTTAATAGCATATCGTTGTTTAGTGAAACTCGATATTGCGTACGACGCAAGCTATCAAGGAAGGTCGTGATTGCGTGTAAAGCAAGTCAAGCTAGTATTGTGTGTAGTGAAATATTCATTTGATGATTTATATAAAATAAAAACAAAATATTTCTTATAAAAGTCTCGGGTGTTACACAGATCTAGCCTCAAATATTTGGAGATATTTCATGAGGTAGGTGATTTTTGAGTTTTAAATATTGATCCTCATTTATGCGTCATTTTTGTTCGAATTGTCATCGTAGCGATGAAGATCACGTCCCGATGTTTTCGAAATATATTTTGGATCATTTTTTGACCACCGGGATGTTCCCAGTGGTCCGTGGAAGATCCGAAGTTGATTTTCGGCACTGTGTGATAGTTTATGGTGAGGTACGGCTTAGAACAAGGTGCCTTTACAGTTTCCTTCAGTGGCGCGTCGGTGGCCGCAAGGCGGCGCGGTGGAGGGCCTGTCCAGCCAGATTGGTCTAGGGGTGTTTAAACCCCCTTAACTCGCAAACCAAGCATCTGATTCATGTTCTATATATGGTGACATGACCCTTGCATTGATAAGGACCCTTTAAACATGGTTCAAGAATTTTATGAGTTGGTTTTAGGGCCTGGGGACACAAAACGTTGAAATGATAATAATATTTTATTATTATTCAACTTTGACCCGCCATAACTTCTGAACGGAGTGTCTGATTGACGCGTCATCAGTGGAATTGTGAACCTGATGGTAAGGCAGGAGTTTTAAGATAAATTTCAGGTGTTTAAACTGAAATTAGGGTGTGGGTCCCATGAGGTTTGTTTTGGGGTGTTTATGGTGAAATGTGACTTTTTCACCAAGTGTCCGTTATGGATGAATAAGTAGTCTATCCCATGTATTTTTATATGGGGATCGCAATGGTGTGACCCATTTGATGTGTTTCAAGATCGAGGAACAAGCCCCATGTGACCCATTCAGGATTTTTCGGTGAATAATACCCTTTTCACCGGTTGATCATTTTTGGGTGAGTTAATAGCCTATCCTGCGTGTTTTTCTGCATAGAACGCGATGGTGGCCTCCGTTATGGATTTCAAGACATGAGTTGGAATTAATCAAGCAAGATTATTGTGTAGCAGTGCTAGGTCGATGTTGGAGATTGGTGGTTCGTGAAGAGACATTGGGTCAAATACTCCCCTATGGCACCAGGTTGCAAGTTTCCCTTACCTCTCTGGTTAGGTAGAGATAGAACTCCCCACGTCGTGGGCATGGGTTCATTACCTTTGGGTAGTTATATCCAGGGTTGTTACTCCCCTCATGGACTAGGGTGTGGGTTCCCCATGACGTTCATATAGTTGGACTACTCCCATATCGTGATAGGGCACAAGCTCTCCAATCTTGTTGTATGGTATAGTTAGTACTCCCCTGCCGTATCAAGGTGTGGGTCCTCTAGCCTCAATGTGGTGCTCCCCTACCATGGGTGTGAGCTCACGTTACTTTATAGTGGTTCTCCCCTACTGTGGGTGCGTGCTCACGTTTCACAGAGTGGTGCTCCCCTACCGTGGGTGTGGGCTCATGTCTCTCATAATGGTGCTCCCCTACCATGGGTGTGGGATCAAATTTTCTGGAGTGTTTCTCCCCTACCGTGTTTGAGTGTGGGATCACATTTCACAGGGTGGTACTCTCCTATCGTACCAGGGTGTGAGTTCATGTTTACATAGTAATTCTCCCCCATTCTCGAGTTAAAGCAGGGATCAGGCCCCTCCACTTGTTACGCGTGATTCCTGGTTAGGAGTTAGCACTCCCTCAATGTAAGATCCCGGTTTTTGGAAAGGTATGTTTTTGTTATGTTTTGGTTGAATCATTTGTATTGGGTTTCAAGGGATGTCTTTTGAAAGTATGAGAGGCCTTGGGGGTGTTTCAGGGGCTCGGGGCACGGAAGAAAGGAAAAATGGGCAAGAGAGGCTAGGGCGCACGACCTGCGCACGACCAGGGAAAACCGTGCGGCCTGCCCAGGTAAACTATGCAACCCTCTTCCTCCAAGCAGCATCATGTGCATGATTTGAGCATGTTTTTTCAAACCGTGTGGCTAAACCGTGTGGCCTCTTAAATTTGGGAAAAATTACAAGTTTTCCACTTTGGGCTTTTAAACCCTAACTCGGAATTTTCCTCCATTCATCCCCTCTCAACCCTAGTGATTAACTTGGCCAACCCAAGCTTCCCAAGGGTGGTTCTTCTTCAATTATTGGCCGTTTAGAGTGCCGTTGGTTTCAGATCAAATCTCTGGGTAAGTCTAATCTCATCCTTGCTTCTCCTTTTGGTTTAGGGTTTGTATCTTCTCTCCCTCTTGTTCTGAAGCTCTAAAACCCTCTCTTTTGGGTGAGTTCTAGGTTGAAGCTACAACGGCTGGTCAGATCGAGGTCTAAGGACTTGATTGAGTGTGCTTTCAACCACAGTTTTGAGGTAGGTGGTCTACAAGTGATATCCCATGGTAATTTGGGTATTTGTGCATGTTTAGTTGTGTTCTTGATTTCCCTTGGTTAAGTTTTGAATAACCTTGGCATGTTTGGTAATATTGGTGTTTAAAATGGTAAATGGAAACTCTCACGATCCCCATGGGATGCGTTGGGAATGACTTGACCTAATTAGGGCCATCCATGGGATGTGCCGACTTTTCCCGAACTTAGGGAATGTGATTGAACAAGTGACCTTGTTGTAATAAAGGTTAGAGACCTTGATGAATATATTGGCATGTTTGGTTGAACTTGGAATAGAAGTTAGGTGATGCACCTAGACTTGGTAATAACCTAAGGGTTATATGGAATGGGTTGAATGGTTGATTCATGGGAATGATGAACGGATTAAATGGGATAATATGTAAACTTATTTAAAGACCATAATGGGATGGATTATGATTCTAGTGTTGAATTCTTAGTGAGATAAGCATAACACATGGGAATTGGGTGAATGGTTAAATGATGTGTTAATGGGTTAAGGCATAATGTGAATTCCCGTGTGGTTTGTTGTAAATGGTGTTTGCCTAAGGGAAATAGTATGGCGGGTTGATGGTTACTTATATATAATCATGTGCACATGGCTTGGTAGTGTGGGGTATGACTTGAGGATTTACGCCCACGGGTCGAGTAAAGACTGATGCTCTGAACTCCACCCTAAATGCATGGGTTAGGAATGAGGACTGAGGATCTATTCTCCTAACGGTTGCATCCACCCGGAATGAGGCTTAGAGGTGAGGATATGATTATTATGAGGGGGTTAGTCCTAGTGAGATAGGATAATGATGGGTTTACCCTCTTGCTTGTGATTTTCGGCCTTAAACCCATGTAACATAATGTATGTGATTAACCCATGGATATGCGATGAAATGGTAAGTGATGATAATGGGTGCATAATGAATGGTAATGGAAGTGGAAATGGATTGGATCTAAACTGGTTAATGGCACCTGAAATAATTACTTGGTAATTATCATTCATATTCATTTTTCATGCACTACTTGTTATACTGGATATTTTGTAGACATCGTTGGTGGTGACCTACTGAGTTGTACTCACATCCTGCTCGGGCCGCCGTTGGGTACCTGAGCAGACTTCATGTTTGCAGGTCAGGAAAAGGGAAAGGGTCCTTTCTAGATAGTGAGTGGACATGGGTAGCACTTGGTGGAGGATTCAGACTTGGAGTTGGGACCATTTTGGGGATTTTGGCTGTTTTCTTTATTTGGGGTTTTGTTCACTTTTGCACTTGTAGTATAACATGGCATATTTATTGTTGGAAATGGTTGTTATACATGTTCCTTGCTTATTGATTATTTTTTCCGCTATTGGTTTATTTCTTTTTTGGCTTACTCTGATAAAAAGGGGGTATAGTCTCCCCACTTGACTATATAGACCCTCGCTGCTAGTCGGAAGCCTTTGGCGTACGGGGAGGCTTGCTTAAGGTTATGTAACTACCCGGCTCGGAGCACCAGTTTACTGGCTCCCGGGCTGGGGACGTTACAAAGTGGTATCAGAGGAGGTATTTCTTATCCTTCTATGAGGTCTTGTTATTTGGGATAGGTTTCCAAGGGTTAAGATGTGTCGGGCCTTGGTAATGAGCTCGTGCTTGGGAGTAGCTAACCCAGGTACGAGGGAAAACCCAAGTCACCCTGGGTGGGAAATGTTGTTCTTGGTTGTGTGTTGTTACAGTTGATGATATTTCACCGTTGGGTGATGCACATGTGGTTTTATGTGAGTGTTTTATGATATTTGTCTCGTGGCCTTAACGACACGAGGATTTGCATTCATGCATCATTGTAGGAACCTAGGGAGATAGGTGACATGCATTGTGTTATACACATGCACGGGGTGGGTGTGTGAGGTAGGAAAGTAGGGTGCATCATGCATTTCATGAAACCAAGAAATAATGAGAATAATGAAATAAAACAAGTGGTTAAATGATGTTAATGAAATATAATGGTTTGAAATGAAGTGGAAAATGTTTTGTAAAATGTTGTGTGAGTTTGGTGGTAGTGCATGGTTGTTTACCCCATGTGGACCATGGGCCACGGTAGGGATGGTCGGGGTAGTGAATTTGAGGTGATAATGTTATTAAATTAGCATATGAAAATGGGTTTTTGTAGATAGTAAAGAGATTTTTGAGGAATTTGTGAAAGTTTTATGGTATGCGTGCTAAATCTCGTGTTTGGAAATGTAGAGAGATGCCACCACGATGTCAATTGCCGGTTGGGAAACGGGAGGATGTTGATGAGAACACTCCTCCGATAGAAGAGCACAAAAATGTGGTGATCAATGAAGGTAGAGAAGACCAGTTCCGAGAGAACTTGGCTTGCCTTATGCAGATGATGGATCAGAACCCAGGGCGGGTTGCACCGAGTATGTTTGAGCTGACCAAGGAGTTCCAGCTGCAGCACCCTCCGACTTTCACCGGAGAGGGTGGGCCAGAGGCAGCGGAGTTTTGGTTAGAGTCTCTCCAGACAATACTGGATCATCTGGAGACCCCTGTTGAAAAGCAAGTAAAGTTGGCCGTTTACATGTTGTGGGGCCAGGCAAGGCATTGGTGGGACATTGAGGCTCAGACCGAGCAGGTTAAGGGGATGTCGTGGAACGTTTTCCAGGAGAAGTTTCTGGAGCACTTTTACCCAGAGACTTTGAGTCAGGAGCGGGCTATAGATTTTATGATCCTGACTCAGGGATCGCTATCGGTAATGGACTATGCTAGTCGCTTCACTGATTTGTAACGCTTCATCCCAGTGTTAGCCGGGGATGAGGCAGTGATAGCAAGACATTTCCAGGATGGGTTGAGACATGAGATCAGGTCTCAAGTAAATATCTTCCACTTGAAGAAGTTTGCAGAGGTGATGGATCAGGCACTCATCTCTGAAGGGAACCAGAAGGAAGCTTCGGGTGGTGGGATTGTCGTGCCAGCTGGGCGGACAAGTGGTGCATCCTCCGAAGGTCGGAAGTGCCATTTAGAAAGTTTCCAGCAAGGTGGTCAGAAGAGGGGGTCAGCCTCTCAAAGTGGGAACCAGGTGTTTTGTTATTAGTACGGCAGGCCGGGGCATATGTGTGGTCAGTGTCCTCGACCACCAGTTGAGTGTCGTTCGTGCGGCAGAATGGGGCATGTGTAGAGGTTCTGCAGGAACCCTCGGTAGACGGGTGAGCATGATGAGGAAAATCAGATACCGAATACGAGAAGGGGATCAGTTGCCCCATATCAGGAAGGAATTTGGAGCTCCACGGGCCGTACTGGCAAGGTCGGTGGACATGGAACTCCAGGGCAAGATTGCTCATGCCAGCAGGCCAGTGCGGCGCAGGGTGTTCAGGCTGGAGCCCAGGGTAGAGGGGAAAGTCAGCTTCAGGCAGTTCAGTTTTGCGCCTAGTGATGGTGAGGCCGAACCATCAACTGTTTGAGGTATGATACTTGTAGCTTCTACATTTTCTAGTGCATTGTTTGACACTGTTTGACGCTTATGTCCACTTTGGAGAATGGAATGTTCGAGCAGGGCGTGCAGGGCCGTTTTTTCAATAGATGAGTGGAATAATGGCTCAAGTGGCATGTCTCATACTTGATGATGATGAGGGAGGGGAACAATATAATTTTCCTCCCATGGTGGATCGGTTTTAGGATGTGTTTCCTGAGGATTTATTGGGGTTACCACCCGAGAGGGATGTCGAGCTTACGATCAAGTTGCTGCCGGGAGCAGAGCCAGTTTCTATTCCGCCATACCAAATGGCACTGGAAAAAATCCAGGAACTGAAGGTTCAGATTGAGGAGTTGGAGCGTAAGGGGTTTATCCATCCTAGTACGTCTCCTTGGTGATATCCCATGATTTTTTTCAAAGAAGGTTGATGGTTTGTTCAGGCTGTGTGTTGACTATCAGAAGTTAAATCATATGACGGTGAAAAATCTGTACCATCTCCCTAGAATAGATGACATGTTTGATCATTTGATGGGTGCATCAGTGTTTTCCAAGATTGATCTGAGGTCAGGTTATCACCAGATGAGGGTGAGATCTTCTGACGTACCGCTGACAGCTTTTCAGAGTTGGTACGGGTTGTTTGAGTTTATGGTAATGCCTTTCGGCTTGACCAATGCAGCGGCAGTGTTTATGGATTTGATGAACCGAATTTTTCATCTCTATCTAGATCAGTTTGTGATTATCTTTCTTGACGATATCTTAGTGTACTCAAAAAATCATGACGATCATGCCCAACATATTGATATCGTCTTGGGTACGCTAAGAGAGCATCAGCTATACGCCAAGCTATCAAAGTGTCAATTCTGGATAGGTGAGTTTCATTTTATGGGTCACATCATCTCGGAGGCAGGTGTGTCAGTGGATCCAGAGAAAGTGCAGGCAGTTGTATCTTGGGAGCATCCCAAGATTGTTTCTGATATTCAGAGTTTTCTGGGTTTGGTCGGGTATTACCGAAGGTTCATTCAGGATTTCTCTCGCTTGGCATCACCACTCTTGGGCTTGACCAAGAAAAAAATCAGGTTCGAGTGGTCTGAGGCTTGTGAGAATGCCTTCCAAGAGTTAAAGAAGCGGTTGACGACCGCACCTATCTTGATCTTACCTGAGTGGGGTAATAAGTACATCGTGTTTTGTGATGTGTTTGGAATCGGACTTGGGGTTGTGTTGATTAGGGGTGTCCATGGGTCGGGTTGGGTCGGGTCGAGGGAATTTTAGGGCCCGACCCAAGGGGAAAGGACCGGGTCAGGTCGGGTCGGGTCACATGCTTCGTGGGCAGCTGACCCAACCCAACCCAACTCGTTGGGGTCGGGTTACCCGACTCATGGTTGAACGACCCGACCCAACCCAACCCACTGTGGGTCGGGCCAGTTTGGGTTGGGTTGCTTGTACAAACCAGACCCAACCTGACCCCACCCGACCCCAACCCGACCCCAACCCGACCCCAGCCCAACCCAGCCCCCCCCCCCAGACCCACCCCCGCCAGACCCAACTCGCCCGCCCCAACCTGCCTTCCCCCAAACCCAACCCGCCCTCCCCAACACCCCCCCCCCCCACCCTACACACCAGCCTGCAGCACCTGGACCCCTGCACTGCACCCTTGCACCCCTGCACTGCACCTGGACCCCTGCACCCCTGCACTGCACTGCACCTGGACCCCTGCACTCACTACAACTCGCACCTGGACCCCTGCACTCACTACAACCCGCACCTGGACCCCTGCACTCACTACAACCCATTAATTTCTTAGTTAGGGCCCCTGAACTCCTCTAAAATCCAACAAAAACATATTTAAGGTATGAAAAAACACCATTTCATACAAGCTGAAAATTCAAGGATTTCACAAACAGCATATAAAACTCCAGGGGAAACATATAAATGAATAACTAAATATTTGGATATGTTAATTATGTATTATCATATGTGCAGGTTTGCATCTAAAAAAACTAAACCTCCTACAAACTCCAAGTCAAACACATTTCTTCAGCTTATTTTGAAAAATGCAAACACATAGAATGCAGCTGGAAAACACTGACCCGGAGGAAGAGTAACAGCATTTTGAGCAATCCCATCATGCTCTGAGGAATTTTGAGATGTAAGTTCTCCAATAGTAAACTGGTTTTCCACATAAGAGTACCGGTCTCTCCCTAAGCCAAAAGAACCTTTCATATCCATGCTCACATGTCTACTGCACTTCAAAAAGCAATTGCAATTACAATTGATTATACCACTGCACCTCAAAAAGCAGAGCCACCACTGCACTTCAAAAAGCAATTGCATTGCAATAATAATTATCCTATAAAATAGAGTGAAGGTGAATATAAGCAACCAAGTTTCCTTAAAAAAACCATAGAAAAATCTATCAATCCACATCAACAAAATTAGCTCAAAACAAAGGAGCATATTAGAGGATGCAACTTACCCGAACTCTGTCAAAACATCATATATTTCTTATATATTAAATTAGAACACGCGTGAAAAAAAAATTCAACCATGTAATGCAAGCTCAAACATGGATAAGCAATTCAATGTGTTCAATGTGTTCAACCATTTTTAACTCATTTATTTGATTCTTATGAAATGGTTATTTTTTTATTATATTGTAGACTGGATGTCAAATATGATGGATCTTTTTAACATAACTTCCTGAAAGATGCTTACAAAAATTACAAATTATGACAATCAGTTAAAAATAATAATTGGTGTTTGTTTTATTTCTTAAAAAATACTTGTTAGCCAAATATTATGGCTCTTTTTAACAGCACTTATCATAAATTATCAATGTTATAAGCAGTTTTTAGTAAGTGTTGTCAAACGGAGCTGATATATATGTTAGCCATTAACTAGAATGCAACTTGCTTGACATAAAACAAACAAAGGTTACATTTGAAAGTACTATTGAAAACTAATAAGCAATATAAAAAATAAAGATGCACTTTATTTACCGCAAATCAAGAGAACCATCTTTCAATTGAAGAATCAAGTACATGAATTTACACATTTATCATTGGATACTATCAAGTAGAGAACTTTAAAGATATTTTCATTTTAAAGAAAAAAATAAGATTGGAACCAGACACTCATATATCAATTTTGGTTTCAATCTCTGATAGAAGTTCTATCATTAGAACAATACATACCTGTATAAATAGAGTCCCACCACCGTGTGGAGAGAGGAGAAATAACAAGTCATAATTTTAGACAGTGAAAATTTGATCATGAGTTGTGGATGATGATAGTGGCATATCTGAAAATAACAACAAAAGAAATAACAAGTCAGCATTTTTATTTTTCAAACAGAGATTTATAATTGATAAATGTGAACCGATAAAAAAACATAATATTTTTAATGATACCTGATTCAATCAATTCAACTTCTTCGAGTTGCTTTCGAATGTCAATTGGTTTAGACTTTCTAAACCAATTTTGGGAGCAAATTAACGCCTCAACGATATTAGGATTCAAACAACTCCGAAAAGGATCAAGGAATCGTCCTCCTGTACTAAATGCAGACTCTGAAGATACTGTAGTTAAAGGAATTGCTAGAATATCTCTAGCAATGCATGAGAGAACATGATACTTACTTGACTTTCCTTTCCACCAGCTTAAAATATCAAATCCATTGAAATCATCCTCACAATTATCAATCTCTAAATATCTTTCTAATTCATTTCTCTGTTATGTCAATTGTCTTTTTCTTTTATTTGATCTATAAGCATCTTTCCATTTTTCATCATCCTCACTACCACTAATGGCATCATGAATATGTGCATCTTGATGAGAACTTGACTCGCATTGATCAATAACAGGGATGGGATATTTGCATTTGTAAACCCCAAAGAGATCATTCATAACCTATGTTAATTTACTGATCAGCTCATTCTTGTCTCCATCATCAAATATCATTTCAAAACTATCCTGAACATATTCTAATTTATATCGGGGATCAAGAACAACTACCACAAGTAAGAGAGAATTAAAATTTGAACCAATACCCCAATATTTGTCCAACTTCACCTTCATTGCAATAGCCATTGCACTCACAGTCATATCATTACTCTTTATCCATTTCTTGATTTTTCTATATATGTCACAAAGAGTGTGAAAGAAAGTATGGCATGTCACATTCATAGAACCAAAAAATTCAATAGTGCTATCATAAAATATCCTTAAAAACTTGACAAATACACGAGCACACTCCCAATCATATGTTGTTGGAGCCCCACCTTCACAGACAAGAGCACTCCTAAAACTTTAATCCTCCTCAATACGGATAAATACTTTCTCATACTTTTCTACAACATCCAACATAAAATAACAAGAATTCCACCTAGTAGGCACATCAAGAATTATAGCATGTTTACTAGGAATTTTTAACTCCTCAGCAATGCTCTTGAAAAGAGCCAATCTCGAAGGTGAACTTCTCACAAATTTACAAGAAACTCTTATTCTAGCAATTGATGTTGATATTTCCTTCAGCCCATCACTAACAAAAAGGTTTAAAATATGTGCACAACATCTTATATGCATATACTCTCCTTTAAGAATATACCCATTCCAATCATTAACTCTCCTCACCAAATAACTGATCGGTGTATTATTAGAACTAGCATTATCCATAGTAACAGTGTTAATCCTCTCAATTCCCCATTGTTTCAATGTTTGTTCTAATACCCGACCAATTGTTTCCCCTTTTTGATCTGAAACAAGACAAAACCTGATTATTTTTTTATTCAAGATCCAATTATAATCAATAAAATGTGCAGTCACACACATATAATTCAGATTCTGAATTGAAGTCCATGTGTCAGTGGTAAGACATACCATATGAGAGAATATATCAAACATGGACTTTAATTTATCTTTCTCGTTCAAATATAACTGCAAGCAATCTCTAGAAACTGTTTGTCTGGACGGAACTTGAAACTGAGGTTGAACAACTTCAATAAATTCTCTAAAGCCTTGATTCTCAACAAATTTAAATGATGACTCATTGATGATTATCATTTTAGCAAGAGCAATTCTACACTCTTCTTGATTAAAATGAGCTACTGAAATTTTAATCGTTCCATCATCCTCATCTTCACACTTCCTTCTAAGACCAAGAGTGGTTTGACTTTTATCGAGATTTTTTTGAGGATTTTTGTTGCACCTTGTCAAATGCCTATTCAAATTACTAGTTCCATGTCGACCAGACGTGCAAGCGTAATCTTTACCACAATAATTACAAACAACCTTTCCATTTTTCTTATGAAAATGCTCCCAAGCTTGCGAAACTCTAAAACCAGCAGCAACTTTAGGAATTTTTACCTTTTTAGGAGATTGCTTACCCTTAGTTTCATCAAATGGTTTTCTACAACTCCCCCCTCCTATTTCTGTAACTGAATGTGTAGTTGGTGTAGACCCCATCTGACTCTGAGTTCCTACTATGACAACTAGGGGATTAGAAGAACCACTTGTTGTTGTACCACCTTCCATATGAATGAATTGCTAGCTACATCCAATAATAGTGGAAGAAATGGTAAATAGAATTATATGACTAATAAAAATTCATCCACACTGCCTTCCCATCAACCATTGAAATCTTTATTTATAAAATATATATTACAATTATTGGGCACAAATGCAAGCAAGAAAAGCAAACAAATGCAAGCAAGAAAATGCAAGAAATCAAGCAACCAATGAACCCTGTATATCCTATTTAATCATGAGTATAGAAAACAAACTTTTAAGCAAGCAACACATGTTTAAGCAACCAAACAGCCTCTAAGTCATTTTGATGTTTTGTTATTTTAAGCAAGCAATGCATGTTAAACTTTTAAGATAGCTTCCCTTTACTCCAGTTAGAATTTTTTTTGGAGAGTATATCCTTATTATACAAATAAAATGAGTAGAATTTAAAAAAAACCAAGATAGCATAGAACTAATTCAACCAAATACGGAAATTCACTATAGGAATATCACCATTTTGAAGTTTCGAATGGCATTATTACTCTATTATGAGATCAAAAGTACCCTTCCTTCCTCACATGAGCATTCCACCAATGAAGTTAGTCATTTCAATAAGAAAAAATTTAAATAATTTAATTTCATCACAATAATAGTAGTCAGCATAATGGTTTTTACATGATGGGGGTCACTCACTATGATAAAATAAGCACCATCCACACCATCCACTATCCAAGAACAATATATCCAATTGAAATCAAATAACAATTTAATAAAATATAGAAAGTGAACTCATATGTAATGTATTAAACTATTTGGAATTGACATTTACTCACAATTGCAATCAAATAATTATTAAATACTATCCACTCGAGACATGCCGGTTTCTTTAGAAGTAATTTTCTTTTTTGCTACATACAACACATCAAAGTTAGAACTTATTGGACTAACAACAAATTCATTTTAATACACTAGAGATTTCAGTGGGAGGGGAACAAGAACACCCCGATTTTGAATTGATAATGGAGTATTTAATACTAAAATATCAACAACCAAATTAAATTCAAATCCCTACCACTAATAAGGGGTTTAGATTAAAAAAAATTGCTTACCGACAGTCAAAAGGAGGAGGCGCTGCACCACAAGCCAAGGGTTGGGGAACCTCCGGGAAGGAGGAGGAAGGAGGAGAGGGAGGTTAGGGTTTCGTCAGCTCGCAAGGGAAGGAAGGGAGTAGGGGTTTCTTTCTTCGCCGCGAGGGAGGGTCGGGAGGGAGGGAGGGAGGACTTTCGTCATCGTCTATCACGAGGGAAGAGGAAGAAGGGGGGTACGATGGGGTATGGTTTCTTCGGGGGGGAGAGGAGGAGGGCGAGAGCGTGAGGGAGAGGAGAGGAAATGTTGGGGGGGCAAGCCGCGCGGCTGAGACAAAATGAAAGCTGGGGGGAAAAAATTTGGTTGGGAAGATCGGGTCACGGGTTGTGTTGGGTCTAAATGACCCCAACCCGAGACCTGACCCAACCCATGAGAAATTGAACCAATGTGAACCCGACCCGGGGTTATTTTTTTGCAACCTGACCTAACCCGACCCAACCCGGTCGGGTCGGGTCGAACTCGTCTGGTCGGGCCGGGTCTGGACACCCCTAGTGTTGATGCAAGATGAGTGGGTTGTGGCTTATGGTTCAAGGAAGTTGAGACCCTATGAGCGGAACTATCCCACCCATGACCTTGAGTTGGCTGCAGTGGTGTACACCTTGAAGTGCTGGAGGCACTATCTGTTGGGAGAACAGTTTACTGTGTTTACTGATCATAAGAGTTTAAAGTAAATCTTCTCTCAATGGGATCTGAATCTTCAGCAGCGAAGATGGGTTGAATATCTCAATTATTTTGACTTTGAGTTGGTGTACACACCGGGAAAGGGAAACAGTGTTTCTGATGCTCTGAGCAGGAGGGTTCAGAATCAGGTGGTCCAGGAGTCCAGCACCGAGTGGAAGGTGATGGCCTTGTTTGCAGAGATGCACCTGGAGGTCCAGGAGGAGAGTGGTTGGGTCACTCTTTCTTCCTTAAATATGGAGTCGACACTTTTGAGTCGAGTTAAGGAAGGTCATCTTAATGATCTGGAGTTTTTGACCGTGAAGGAAATGCTTAAAGGTGGGGAGCTACCTTCTAGTTGGGCCATCGACGCGGAAGGTGTTGTTCGTGTTCATGATCGTGTGGTTGTGCCAGAGTGTATGCGGGAAGATTTGATGCGTAAGTTCCATGCATAAAAGTGGGAAGTGCATCTTGGTTTGACCAAGATGTACCATGATCTCCAAAGGTAGTTTTGGTGGCCTGGAATGAAGAAGGAAGTTGCGGGTTTTGTGGCACGGTGCCTTACCTGTCAGGAGGTGAAGGATGAGCATCAACACCTAGGTGGTTTATTGCATCCATTGCCCATTATGGAATGGAAGTGGGATGATGTAAAAATGTATTTTTTCGTGGGTCTTATGAGGACGTCGCGGAAGAATGATGCAGTCTGGGTGGTTGTGGATCGATTAACTAAAGTGACTTATTTCTTACCGATTCAGGAGGCCTTTACAGTTGAGCAGTTGGGTGAGCTGTATGTTCGGGAGATAGTGCAGTTGCATGGTGTTCTGCAAACCATAGTTTTGGACCGATATCTGTGTTTCGCATCGCATTTCTAGAAAGGGTTGCAGAAGGTGCTTGGTATGCATGTGTTTTTGAGTACGGCTTTCCACCCGCAGACGGACGAGCAGTCGGAGCGTATGATCCAAGTGTTGGAAGACATGTTAAGAGCTTGTGTCTTGGACTTTGGTGGTTCTTGGAGAGGCACCTATAGTTAGTTGAGTTTGCCTACAACAACTGTTTTCAGGCTACGATTCAGATGGCACCGTTTGAGGCACTCTATGGGAGGCCATGTAGATCTCTGTTGTGTTGGTTAGAGGCCGGTGAATCTGAGTTGTTGGGGCCGAGTCTCATGAAGGAGACTTCAGAGAGAGTTAAGTTGATCAGGAAGCAGATGGCTATGTCTTAGAGTAGGCAGAATTTGTATGCAGATCGGATGTGTAGACCTCTTGAGTTTGTGAAGGGTGGTAAAGTGTTCCTTCTAGTGTCACCAAGGTTGGATCACCGTTGGATTCGGAAGCAGGGTAAGTTGGCGCCCAGGTATATGGGACCTTTTGAGATTGTGGAGAGGATCGGACCAGTGTCTTACCGATTGGCTCTTCCACAGTGGTATGGTGGGATGCATGATGTGTTTCATGTGTCGCAGCTTCGACAGTATCACCCTGACACATCTCACATGGTTGATGTTGAGGATGTGGAGCTTGAGGCTGATGCGTCTATTGAGGAGCATCCGGTTCGTGTGGTGGATCATAGTAAAAAGATATTGCGGGGTAAGGTTGTGCCATTAGTGCGAGTACTATGGAAGCATGGGAAAGTTCAGGAAGAAACTTGGGAGCGGGAATTGGATATATGGGCTCAGTGGCCCGAACTCTTCTCTTCGGTGGAGCAATGAGGCTTGGGAACTCGGCTCGAGGACGAGCCATTATAAGGTGGGGAGGTTGTAAGATCCCGGTTTTTTGAAAGGTATGTTTTTGTTATGTTTTGGTTGAATCCCTTATTTCGGGTTTCAAGGGATGTCTTCTGAAAGTATGAGAGTCCTTGGGGGTGTTTCAGGGGCTCGGGGCATGGAAGAAAGGAAAACTGGTCAAGACAGGCCAGGGTGCACAGCCTGCGCACGGCCAGGGCAAACCGTGCAGCCTGCCCAAGTAAACCATGCAACCCTCTTCCTCTGGGTAGTAACATGTGCACGGTTTGCACACGGTTTGTCAAACCGTGTGGATAAACTGTGCGGTCTCTTAAAGTTGGTAAAAATTAAAAGTTTTCCACTCTAGGCTTTTAAACCCCAACTCGTTATTTTCCTCCATTCATCCCATCTCAACCCTAGTGACAAACTTGGCCAACCCAAGCTTCCCAATGGTGGTTCTTCTTCAGTTCTTGGCTGTTTAGAGTGCCGTTGGTTGCGGATCGAAGCTCTAGGTAAGGCTAATATCATCCTTGCTTCTGCTTTTGGTTTAGGGTTTGTATCTTCTCTCCCTCTTGTTATGAAGCTCTAAAACCCTATCTTTTGGGTGAGTTCTAGATTTAATCTCTAAATGTTGGTCGGATCGAGGTCTAAGGACTCGATTGAGTGTGCGTTCAACCACAGTTTCAAGGTAGGTGGTCTGCAAGTGATATCCCATGGTAATTTGGGTATTTGTGCATGTTTAGCTGTGTTCTTGCTTTCCCTTGGTTAAGTTTTGAATAACCTTGGCATGTTTGGTAATATTAGTGTTTAAAATGGTAAATGGAAACTCTCACGATCCCCATGGGATGCATTGGGAATGACTTGACCTAATTGGGGCCATCCATGGGATGTTCTAGCTTTTCCCGGACTTAGGGAATGTGATTGAACAAGTTACCTTGTTGTAATAAAGGGTATAGACCTTGATGAATATTTTGGCATGTTTGGATGAACTTGGAATAGAAGTTAGGTGATGCACCTAGACTTGGTAATAACCTGAGGGTTATATGGAATGGGTTGAATGGTTGATTCATGGGAATGATGAACAGGTTAAATGGGTTAATGTGTAAACTGATTTGAAGACTATAATGGGATGGATTATGAGTCTAGTGTTGAATTATTAGTGAGATAAGCATAACACATGGGAATTGGGTGAATGGTTAAATGATGTGTTAATGGGTTAAGGCATAATGTGAATTCCCATGTGGTTTGTTGTGAATGGTGTTTGCTTAAGGGCAATAGTATGGAGGGTTGATGGTTACTTATATATAAGCATTTACACATGGCTTGGTAGTGTGGGGTATGACTTGAGGATCTACGCCCACGGGTCGAGTAAAGACTGATGCTCTGAACTCCACCCTAAATGCACAGGTTAGGAATGAGGACTGAGGATCTATTCTCCTAACGGTTGCATCCACCCGGACTGAGGCTTCGAGGTGAGGATATGATTATTATGAAGGGTTTAGTCCTAGTGAGATAGGATAACGATGGGTTTACCCTCTTGCTTGTGATTGTCAGCCTTAAACCCATGTAACATAATGTATGTGATTAACCCATGGATATGCGATGAAATGGTAAGTGATGATAATGGGTGCGTAATGAATGGTAATGGAAGTAGAAATGGCTTGGCTCTAAACTAGTTTATGGAACCTGAAATAATTACTTGGTGATTATCATTCATATTCCTTTTGCATGCACTACTTTTTATACTGGATATTTTGTAGACACCGTTGATGGTGGCCTACTGAGTTGTACTCACACCCTGCTCGGGCCGCCGTTGGGTACCCGAGAAGACTTCATGTTTGCGGGTCAGGAGAAGGGAAAGGGTCCTTTCTAGATAGTTAGTGGACATGGGTATCACTTGGTGGAGGATCCAGACTTGGAGTCGGGACCATTTTGGGGATTTTGGTCGTTGTCTTTATTTGGGGTTTTGTTCACTTTTGCACTTGTAGTATAACATGGCATATTTATTGTTGGAAATTGTTGTTATACATGTTCCTTGCTTATTGATTATTTTTTCCTCTATTGTTTTATTTCTGTTGTGTCTTACTCTGATAAAAAGGGGGTATAGTCTCCCCACTTGACCACATAGACCCTCTCTGTTAGTCGGCAGCCTTTGGCATACGGGGGGGCGCGATTAAGGTTATGTAACTACCCGGCTCGGAGCACCGGTTTAGTGGCTCTCAGGTCGGGGACATTACAATCAATGTACTATGGTGTGGGTCCCTCTGGAAAGGACCGACATAGGTTTCACAGGTTTTTTTTAAGTTCTTGTACTCCCTCGACTACAGGGAAGTGGCGAGGAGCGGGACTCTCTATAGTTATTTCAACCCTACGCAGGGCACAAGTTAGTGTTTGTGGAATCACTCATTTGAGTGACATCAGTGATGGTGTGGTTGGCTCATCGACTATGAGGTTTCATTGATTTCCCCTTTAGTTTTGCAAGCTATCAGGGATGGCTTAGCTTTGGTTGTTGTCTATGAGGTTGGTACCACATGAGATCGTTGTGAGTGTTGCGTTAGAACCTAAAGCTTTTCACCGTGGACAGTCTATGGTCGGGACCATGACACTTGGTGATGGTTCTGAGTATATCTAGGTATGTTTTGGGAGTCCCTATGGCATGCGTCATTTTTTTACAAGCTAGGGATGTCAAGCTAACTAGTCAGGTATTGCTGAGGATGGTCTCAAGATGGATTTTCTCTCTCGTTTGGGTTCCCTCTTGCTGGGATGATCAGAAATATGCTTGTCATATTCTTTTTTTATTTTGAGGTTTTTGGGGTGCCTACTGAGTATCTTTATACTCACCCCTGCATGGGCTTTACCCACACATGTTTTGTGTCTTGTGAAGACCACATGCCTTTTGACAGAGTCCCAGGGGGACCCAGAGCAGATAAAGCTTAGTGAGCTTGACCGTTCGAGGTACCGAAGTTTGTCTGAGGAGTTTTATAGTGGTGTTTTTAACAACGATCCCCTCCATCTGATAGGTTGGATGCTTTTGTAGTTTTCTGTTGGTGGGCCCTGTATTTTCCCTTTTTGTACTTCTATTGTACTCTGGTTGGGGTAGTTGCATGCATGCATTTATTTTTAGTGTTTATGTATCTTTGCACTGTTTCATGGAGGTGTATATTGGGTGCATGCATATAGTTACTTTAGGATAAGGCCTCATTGTGTGTGATAGCCTACTCGGCACTGGACGCCAGTCCTTGGCCTATGGAGGCAGGCTTGGGGAGTCGCGGATCGAGCCCCGTGGGGTCGGGTCATGACAGTTATGGAAATAAGTTAAGTAACACCATATCTTTCTAGAATGATCATTATATCATAAATACCATATTATTTAATCATATATATTTATATATAGAATTCTTGTGATGAAAAAGGAATCACATCATGTCGAGGAGGCGGTAGTCCACACATCCACGAATAATGTTATCACTTTTTAAGTGTGTGAAAGGGTAATATCATATAGATGTTTTTTCATGTCTCGTATTTTTAATTATAATTATCTTTTATGCATTCCATGTATCGTGTGAACGAATCACATCTCTTTGAGGGGACGGTAGTCCACACTTCCTCAAACGGTGTTATCGTATTAACGCAAAATGGAATGTATTAATGGTATGTGTTATAAATGGATTACCGAAGTATAAATACATAATAAATATCATATATATCATATATAAATAGATTTTATATCGTAATGGCCAACTATGAAAGTTTGTAAATGAAAAATTAACAATGATCATTTCGTGATGAAGTAGTTTGTCATACACAGAAATAATATGTTCATTACCCATTAGATAGAAGTGTGTGTAAGTGTAGGTAGAACCCATAATATAAAAAATATAATTATATTTATGATATTGGTGTTATTATATTAACATGTAATAAGAATATTTGAGGTGGTGGAGAAGTAAATGAAAGAAAAATGATCGTTGGAAAGCATTACCTTAAAAATTGGGTAACTCTTTTTGGTGTGTACCAAAGGGATTCCTTGGAAGGATTTATGCCAAAAGGGAGGATTTAAGGTCAAGGGTATGGATTTTTGGAATATATGTAGAATATATTGGCCAAACCTAAGTGGTTTGATAGGTTTGAGGAATGGGGAGAGGTGGTGAACTTTTATAAGGGAGGAAAAGGACTCACTTGGTATTTTTTAAAAGAAGTTAGGTGTATCCACGTTTTTATGTAACAAAAGTATTAAAAAAAACTAAATAATAGAAGGTTAATGTCCGAATTATGGTCAACCAATGGGTTTTTGACAAGTTTATAAGTCATTTGGGCCCCTAAGTAAAACATTTAGTCTTTTATTAAGCTTAATTTTTGCCTTAATAATTGCAATTAATTTTAATCACTTTCACTAATGTTTTTTTCAAAAAAAAGTTGATATTGTTATAAATTATAAATTATTATGATTCAAAATATGGAATCTATATTTCTAAATTCCAATCATATAAGTCACATAATTTGATTTAAATTTAATCCTGCGGGCGGGACAACAATGCGAGTTTTTAAAGTAAAAGCGTTCGAAAGTTTTCTATGTTTTTATAATCAGTTTCAAAGTGAAATTGATTAAAATGAAATAAATTGTATTAAATTATAAAAAAATTATCTAATTAAACTTTAAAACCAATTTAAAATATAATTTAACCTTATAAATAAACTAGATGAAAAAGCAGTTTTGAACTAAAATTCAGTATTTAACTATTTGTTAAAAAATGAAATATTTCAAAAAAATATCAAAAATTTACCCTAACCTAATTATTATGTTTAAATTTCAAATATTAAGTTTATTTTGACATATTAAATCAATTAAATTTTCAAAATTAAAATTTAAAATGGGTTCACCATTAAAATGTGGTAAAATTGCTTTTATAAAAATACAAGTTTTTATGTGTAAAATAGAGTTTCTTCGTATCTTATACCTATCAAACCTAATGGATGAATATAAAAAATATTTTATTAAATATATAACATATATATTTCATTAAAATCATTAACTAATTATAATTAATTTTTTTTATTAATACAAAACTCTTTTGGAAGCATAAATATAATAATATTTCTTTTTATATCCAATTGGTTCTTATTTTCATTTTTCATTAATTAGTAACCAATGAGTTAATTTTATATTTATATAAACCATAAATTTTAATAAGTTAGTTAAGACTATTAATAACCGCTAATATAACAACTAGGTTATATCATATTATATTAAATAATAATATTTTAATAATACACTGTTATTTGGTGAAACTCGGTCTTGCGTGTAACACAAGCCATCAAAGAAGGTCTCTCTTGCATGTAATGAATGCTAACTCGGTGTTGCATACATTGAAATATATAGAATCAATTTCAAATATTAAATATATTATAAAGTATCTAGATATCATATTCCCTTACGTGTTAGGTGTCGTGTGTCATACACTCTATTGAATACATGGTTCTTACTTTAGAATTTTGGGGTGTTATATTCTCCCCACCTTAATTAAATTTCATCCTCGCAATTTAAACTCAATCTTGGTAATATATTGTTTGATATTTCCAATGATTAAATCCCACATCGTGAGAAGGATTCATAAAACATCCTCTAGAAAAGAGAGAATGGGAAGTGTAAAGTTCACATGGACTAACATATAACTAGGTCTCTTAATGTTGGATGGATGGATGTACTTGGAGGAAAAGCATAAATATTTATAGAGAGTGAATGAGGTCATCAATCAAAAACAAGTGAATTATCAATATAAAGTTGAGGGCCTGAAATTCATAAATCTATGATGATTTAAAAGACATCGGTTCAACAAAAATTAAGATATTAGGCCAACATTTTTGTTTGAAGATACTTTTCCTAATGTTAAGTCATTATTTTACTACCTAAGAATATAAGTAAATATACTTAATTGATAGGTTTAAATTTCATATGATAAATCCTAAATTTTTGTTGTTCTTCGATCAAATTATAATTCATTCCTTTACTCTCAGAAATTAATTACCAATAATGACTTTTTTATGCCAGAAGCATTAAAAGAAACTTTTAAAGGGTCGTAAGGCCTATAAAAGAGTGAAAAGTCTAACTATTTGTCTTTAAATATATTCTAAAAACAATATGGTTCATATATTAATCTCTAATCCTCAAAAGTGATACTACTAGTTCTTCATTAACATTTATTCTTCAAATTATTTTACTAAAAACAATGAAAAATTAACCAGGATATTGCATAGGTTAGTGGTTGGTGTTAAACCCTTATCGTACTTTTCTCATGGGTTCAGGAACTATGGCCTTACCATACTTTATTAGTTTTCATCTGACATATAGGTTATCCTTTTCTAAAACTATATTAATATAATTTCCAAAAATAAATCTAATGTAAATCCTTAAAATAAGGTTAATTACTAAATATCCTTTTAACTAAAGTTTTAAATACAACCTTAATACAAAAATACTTCATCCATGTATTCACAAAAAGGTCCTTCCTTAGTCTAGGGTTTATCCATAATACCATTCATAGGATTTCTAAATCATGACACCTTATCTTCAATCTAAAACACATTAGGTTTAACCTAGGTCATTCATTGTCATTATCTATTAAAATCCTTCGTAATTGTTTGTAAAGAAAATGTGAATTATCCTAAGCATATCTCCTAGGAGTGTCAAACCAGGTGCACAGTAAGGCCCATTGTCATTTATCAGGTTACCCTGAGTCAAGATCAGAACACCTTGATGAAGTTATTACTCCTAGGTACATCTGTGCCAGAACCATGTCCACTTGTAGTATTCAGATAGGGATGCATTGCTAGGAATACCCACATAATATCTACCTTACAAAAATTATAGGATGCTCTTCTATACTTATCCTCAAATTATACCTTAGGGTTATGTTCTCTAACCTATGTTTTCATAAATTTAGTTCCTAAGGTTGCTACTAAACTCCCTTTGATACCAACTATAGCAACTCGAACCCAGAAATCTTAGAGTCGATGTCTACTATCAATTACATTGGCATGATTACAAGGAATCAAATCATAAAGGACCAAAGAGTTTAGTAGTCTTGGTAAACTAGATACATAAATGAGTCTTGTGTTATAAATAAATACACTAATTAAAACATAATATTTTTATTATTTCTAAATAAATAACCTCAAGGATAACTCTAATCCATCTAGTAAATCCCTGCATATCTTTCACAGTATGCTTCTTGGATTCCTAGGGAAGGGAAACATAATAAGGGAGAGCTCAAATGCTCAGTAAGGGAAAAATATATCAGAAGCAATAATGAATATATGAGAATAATAATTATGATGTGGTAAATAATTTAACTCACACTCCATATAATCAATAAACTGAGAGGGAGGTTCATAAACAATATGACAAGGTAATAACTAGAAACACATGTTATTCTAATAACCAGATAAGGAAAAATAAATATGGCAAGGTAAGAAACTAAAAAACATGTCATTTAATCAATGAACTGAAAATGAAATGTATATATAGATATGTCGATGAAAAATCTCATTAATGAATAATAACTAAAAATAAATGAGGGAAATGATTTCTTAATGGACGTCATATCTAAGGCACATTAAAACCTATACCATCAAGACCTTTCACAAGACAGTTTAAAACCACAGATAGAAAACCATTTAATTTTCATAACTTATTTGTCTCATGAGAACCTATTGATGAGCTATATAAATTTCAGGCTCCACCAATCATTACCAATCCAAATAATTCCTCATATCTAATAATCAAAATAAATAATATACCTTATCAAATACTTGTATTGAATAAAGAATACAAAATTATCAATATTTCCCCAAATAATCAAATAACTGTCAAAGTAAACACCGTATGTAAAATGGTATATGATTTAGGCAATAGTAATATCCATGATAAATGAAATGGATAATTAGGGGTAAATTCAATATTCAATGATCATAGAAGATTGAATATTTAAAGGAGAGTAACAAATGATTTAAGGAAATAAATGTGAATACTATCCTTGGCCAAATCAATAAGAAATCAACCAGAGGAATAATAAGGATAGTATCAATACAAAAAATCCCAAGTGAAGTAAAAATAAAGGGTTGTTATTTTTAATGAATAGAAATACCATAAAAATATCTTTTAAAAACATTATTGAGGAAAATATCCTTTTGTTTTGTAAAACCTTTTGAAAAAAAATTATTTGAAAATCAATTTTGAAAAAAATTTCTTTAAACAATAACCTTTTAGGATTTTTTTTAAATATGGTTTTTGAAAAAAAATATTTTAAAAAAATGCTTATGTTAAATGTTTTTTGGAAAATGGGTGTAAAAGGTGGAAGGCGCACCGTCTCCTTTCGGTTTACGTCCAAAGGTGGCAGGCGTGCTGCCGCCTTTCACCCAAAAACCCAATTTGTTTTACTATTTTAAATATTCTTTTTTATATATTTAAAAAATTTATTTTTTTTGTTTTGTTTATATATATAATAAAACAAAAAAATTCAACAGAATTTATCTGTTATTTAATATCGAGCAGTACTTCCATTACAACTGTTTGGATTCTGACAGAAACCCTCACCCAGGGCTCCCTTTTATAAGAAAGTTTTCCCTAGAAATCATTCTACATTTTCGATGTGGGATTCAGGTTCTCCCTTTCTTGTGTAGAACATTCTACATTTTCGATGTGGAATTATGTTTCAAGTACGTGGATTTGAAAGACTATAAAATATAAACTATAAGACCAATATAGATGAAACTTAAAATATGGATTAAATATATAATAAATAGTTGAAAACAAAAAAAAATCATAAAAAAATTTGATGAAAAATAATTTATAAGCTTTCAAAACAACCTAATTGAAACTTAAAAATGTTTCAAGTATGTAGCTTTGAAAGACTATAAAATATAAAATATAAGATGAATATAAATGAAACTTAAAACATGAATTAAAAACATAATAAATAGTTTAAAATAAAAATAATTTTGTAAAAAATGTTGATGAAAAATAATTTATAAGCTTTCAAAACCACCAACTTGAAACTTAAAAATGTTTCGAGTATGTGACTTTAAAATCATATAAAATATAAAGTATAAGACCAATATAAATGAAAATTAAAACATGGATTAAAAATATAAGAAATAATTTAAAACAAAAAAAAATTATAAAAAATGTTAATGAAAAATAATTTATAAACTTTCAAAACCACCTACTTGAAACCTGAAAATGTTTCAAGTATGTGGCTTTGAATGACTATAAAATATAAACTATAAGACCAATATAATTGAAAGTTAAAACATAGATTAAACATATAAGTAATTATTAATTACATAATTAATCAGTTACTAATACCATTATTAATTATATAATAATTAATTTGTAATATAATTATTAATTATATAATAATTAATTTGTTAATTAGTAATATAATTATTAATTATATAATAGTTAATTAGTTAAATAGTAATATAATTATTCATTATAATTATTCATTATAATTATTAATTGGTAATTATTAATAATTAATCATATAATAATTAATTATTTAATTAGTAATATTATTATTAATTATATAACAATTAATTAGTAAATTAGTAATATAATTTTTAATTATAGTTATTCATTATAATTATTAATTATTAATTATAATTATTCATTAATATTGTTAATTATTAATTACTAGTTATTATTTATTAATTATATAATAATTAATTAGTTAATTAGTCATATAATTATTAATTATATAATAATTACTTAGTTAATTAGTACTATAATTATTAATTATAATTAGTAATTATTAATTATACAATAATTAATTAGTTAATTAGTAATATAATTATTAATTATAATTATTTATTATTTATTATTTAATAATTAATTAGTTAATTAGTAATATAATTATTCATTAGAATTAATAATTATATTACTAATTAACTAATCAATTAGTATATAATTAATAATTACATTACTAATTAACTAATTAATTATTATATAATTAATTATTAATAATTACTAATTAACGAACTAATTATTATAAAAGTAATAATTATATAATTAATAATTATACTACTAATTAATAATTAATAATTAATAATTATGTAACGTCTCGGAATTTCCATGTAATCTTTTTTTATTTATATGGAATTTTTTGAGAGCGTGAAATTCGACGGAATGTGATTTTGAGGTCTGGAAAGCCCGAAACGGAATTTTGAACTTTTTTTATAGAATTATTTCGAGACTGCGAAATTCGATGACACGTGATTCTGAGGTCTGGAGAGCCTGGAACAGAATTTTGAACTTTTTTTAAAGGTACGTTCAATAAACGTGCGAGTGTGGTCTTCTATCTTTTGAACTGTTGCTCGTATTGAAAATCCAAGGGCACCGTTGAATTCAAAATGTCGGGATTCGCCTAGAAATGACTTAACTTTAGTCGGCAAGGGCCGAGTGAAAAAGTTATTTTTCATACTTTTTGAGAAAAATAATAAAAGAATTTAAAAGAATTATTTTATTTTCTTTCTCACAGTTGAGTGGCGGACGACGACGCTATGGGGCAGCGACGAGGCGGCGGCGATGCACATTAATGGGGCTCATTAATGGATCGTTAACTTGTAGTGTAATGATGATTTAATGACGCGTAATAGAGATGATGTTTCTTAAATAAAACAGCATAACGACGCGACATCGCATCTTAATGGAAGCGTTGTGACGTGCACCTATTTAAAGTTCAATGTGCCGAGAAAATAAGGATTAAAAATTTGGAGGATTCTCTGGCGAACCTCTGACAGACTTCCACCCCAGCGAAGAATGACGAATATCGGTAGAACTTCACCGTCTTCGACACCTTTCGAAAATTGGAGTCGAGAAGCGACGTCGACGTCTTAATCCCTCAAGGATGAACGTTACGGCATCCGACATCATAAGAGGTAGGGGTTTTTTATTTGATGTTTTTCCCCGTCCTTTTCTAAAAACGACGAAAACGGATCAACCCACGAATAGGTTGATCTGTGATTAGTGTGTTGTGTGGGAGGGTGAATTATTCTTGGGGTTATTTTATTTGGGTTCCAAACCCTGGCATGGAATGATTGAATGGAAACTCCCCGAACCTCCCCCGTCTTTAAACCTCTAGCACGGAGGCCCTGGGCCGACATAAACAAGGCTCGAGCACCTCCGCATGTGCATTCTTGGTGTTTGTACCCTCGAAATGATGGCAAGGCAGGTTTGGGATCCTCGCGGTGAAGAGGGCGCTCTCCGGAGGCCACATACGCAGAAGGCTCGAAGAACGGACCACCGGAGCACGCCCGGTGGTCCGCTAAACTCCCTGTCGGCGCGCCGACGGCTGGCCTCACCAGCCACATGGAGGAGGCAGCCCGTACCATTGGGCCGCATTGACTAGGAAGTCATGGCTTGTCAGCCGCAGTGGCACGCTGGAGGATGTGGTGCCAGGCGGGCCGCCACATGGAGGGATGGCCCGCGTTCGGGTCATCTGAACAGCTGGCAAAGCCGCGGTCCGTCGACCGAGGCTGGTGGCAGGGCCTCGCACCCGCGGGGCCAAGGGGGGAGCTGGACGTGGCAGCCAGGTCACGTCCTGGATGGTCGGCACCACCGGCTGCACGGTGCGGCCGGTCCCCAACTGGTGAGCCGAGCCCCCAGTGGGTCGGACCCGGGCCCAGCGGGCCGGACCGCATCGGCGGGCCGGACCCGCGCTGACGGTTCGGACCCATGCCGATGGGCCGGACTTATGCCAGCGGGCCGGGCCGGACTAGACCAGGTCATCTGGCGACTTGGCGGGTTGGACCCTCGGCCAACCGGGCTGAGTCCAACAAGGCCTATTGGGCCTGACCCACTGGCCAGGCCGGACCAGACCGACCTCGACCCACACCAGGTCGGGTAGAGTCCGTGTTAATGAACCAGGGTATGTGGGACCCCTGATCTGGGTTGATCCGGTCAGTCTGACCGGGTCAGACCAGGCCCCTTCACAACCGGTCCCCCTGTTACTAAAACGCATGTATCTTGCAAACCGCGTGTCTGTTTGACGAGCCATTTGCGACGTTGGGACCCTCTCAACGTGGTAGATCTTTTGGAATAATCTATGGTGACTTTTGTGGAAATTTATATGCAATTAAGGGATTGAGGGGGGATTCTCACAAGTGCACTATGTACAAAACCCTGCGACTGGCTGAGACCTGAAGACTGTTGAATTTTGGCCCAGTGGGAAGCACCTATCTGTGACTTGGCAGACCCACGGTGGGAAGCACCTCTCTGTAACTTTGAAAGCCCACAGTACACAACAAGGAGGTGTACCTAAGCAGTCCAAGGTTAGTGGGAAGCACCTTTTTGTGGCTTGGAAGGCCCACTGTACTCGCTAGAGGAGGAGTTATCCAGTAGTCGAGGTGTTCGACAATTTGACTGATGATGTTACTGTTACTAATCTAGAATATACCTGGTGTGAGTTGTCTTGTGTTTCATGCTTTACTTTGAGAAATTGATGTGTGGTCTTTCCTTTTTATTTTGGGGCCCCTACTGAGTATTGTGTTACTCACCCCTGCATAGGCTTCGCTTGCACGTGTTGTGTCTGGTGCAGACGATCGACATTTCGATAGGGGTGCTCAGGGAGAAGGGATTGACGGATTCTAAGATGGTGGAATTAGTGGCCTAGGACTAGGTGGGGCCCAGTAGGACCGGGCAGATAAGACATGATACTTCTGCTTCCAGTAGCTTCACTACTCTCACGATCAGGTGGGGTTTTCTGCGGATGGCCATTAGGGTTTCCTTTTTGTACTTGTTTTTTTCAGTTATTTGTTGGGTTTGTATTCTGACCCACTTACTTTCAGTTGTACTTGCACTCAGACTTATTTTAGTGTTACTTGTTTCCCCCTTTCAGTGTGTTGGGATGTGGTTGGGCATGTGTGTGCATACAGGTACTCAGGATAATGCCTCCCACTTGCAGGTTGATGCCTTCTGCGCTACTTGCCAGCCCCTAGCCTTTGGGAGGCGAGCTTGGGGTAGTCATGACATGGGCCCTGGGGGACAAGTCATGACAAAGTGGTATCAGAGGGCGGTCGGTTCTCCCTCAAAGACCGGGAGTCTGTGTTTTGTTTAGGGCAACAATGTTAAGTGTTGCGAGTCCGACTTTCAGATTTTGGTATTCCAGTGTTGGTGTGGCAGCCGATGTATCCATACACTAGGACCTTGAATTCTTAATTTTAGATCAATATATGAAAAAAATTGTTTCATAAGTGTCTCCTTATGTTATTTTGAATAAAAGTCATCTCACCGGGTATAACCTTCTGACAGTGGTACATCTTGACCTATCTCAGGATGCCTCCATGTGGATGACCAGCTTGGATCCCAATACGAGGTCTTCAGGACAGCCCACCTAGCGACGAGGCATCCGTTCAGGGACCTATTCTAGAGATGGCCCCATTGGGCGGTGCACTAGTTCTACCACCACCCGATGGTTAGCATCTACTGTCAGCGGTTCTGGTAGAGGAATTTTTTAGGCTTAGTTCCTTACATGAGTTTTAGAGATAGATACCTCCCAGGTTCAGGGGAGAGACAGATCCTCAGGTTGCTGAGGATTGGCAGGAGGCTATGACATGGGTCTTCCGCTTAGTAGGGACACCGCCTGACCAGATGGTGATCTTTGCAATTATCCTTCTATAGGGATCAGCAAGGAGATGGTGGAGTTTGACTATCCAGACTCACAATGAGTTGACCCTCACTTAGGTTGACTTTGAGAGGCTTTTCTGGGAGGAGTTTTCCCCCCACAACCTTGCCCATCCAGGAGCTTCTTCATCTACAGAAGGACAACAGAATGATGTTCGAGTACTCAGCAAGGTTCACGGAGCTTTCCTACTACTCCAAAAATATGGTGCGATACCCTTTCTTCAGGGCATGAGCCTTTGAGCAGGGACTTAGGTGGGAGATCAGGGCTTCGGTGGTGTCTCTCAACATCCCTACCTAGGCCAGGGTGCTGGAGTGATCCCTTCTGATAGAGAGATTCTTGGCGGAGTAGGCACCCGTAGCTAAAGAAACCCGTAGATCCTAGGCGGTAGAGTCTTTGGCAGGCAACAGACGATAGACGTATAGGCCCAAGCGGGATAGGTCTTTCAAAGGATGACCCCAGGACTCAGCGTCGGTAGTGCAAGGCTCCCAGGCCATAGGGAGTCAGATGGGGGGTCATTCTTTGCTACTCTTTTGGAGGTTAGGGACACATGGCATGTGACTTCCCAACCCGCCATACAGATGACCAATAGACAGTCAAGGGTTCTCCGAGGCGCTGGTAGCGGTTCGAGCGAGGAGGTTCGTAGGGCGGCAGACGTTGAAAGGGAGATGGTTGAGCTACAGGAAGTGGGAGACAGTTTGAGGTGTTACCACCACCACCCCCAGGTGGTCCACCCCAACCTCAAAGAGTAGGCAGACAGGGGCGAGCTCAGCTCCAGGCAGTAGAGGCTTACGACCGTAGCACTCAAGAGATGATCTAAGGTACAATCTGTGTCTTCTCCACCCTAGTTGCAGTACTTATAGACACAGGTGTCAGTCACTCCTTCCTTTCCATGACTCTTGTTTGGAGCTCTGAGATTTCAGTGGAGCCGTTGGCTTGATCCTTACGACTAGATACTCCTACGGGAGGGGATTCGATGATTACACACCGGTGCCGACAGTGTGAGCTTACTCTAGGAGGTGAGAACTTTATCTAGGATCTCCTAGTAGCAGTGTCGAGGCCTTATGAAGTTATCTTGGGTATGGACTGATTATCCATAGTCCATGCTCAGAATGACTGTTTTAGGCATACAGTGCGGTGTGTCTGTGGAGATGGGACCAATTTTTCCTTCACTGGCAAGAATAAAACCCTTACAGCGCAGGACAGACTCTCCCGAAGGAGGGTGCAGCTGATCACTCACCAGTTGGCTAGACTCACCCTCGGTGCAGTGGAGGAGAGGATTCCAAGATTCCCTGTAGTGGTGGATGAGTATGAGGATGTTTTTCCTGATGTGGTTCCAGGGATACCTCCTCGTAGAGAGGTAGACTTCTATATCGACCTGTACCTCGGGACGACACTAATATCCACACCGGCATATCGAATGGCTCCCGCGGAGCTTGGCGAGCTGAGGGTACACCTGGAGGACTTGTAGGATAAGGGGTTTGTAAGGCCCAATGTTTCACTAAGGGCAGACCCGGTGCTTTTTACCAAGAAGGAAGATGGGAGTTTGAGGTTGTGTGTGGACTTCTGGTGCCTGAACTAGATTACCATGAAGAACAAGTAACCACTGTCGAGAATTTATGACCTCTTTGACCATCTGAAGGGAGAGAAGTGGTTCTCAAAGATAGACCTCAGATCAGGCTATCACCAGCTCCGGGTACGAGATGAGGATGTACCGAAGACGGCTTTCAGGTGCCGATATAGCCACTATGAGCTCCTGGTGATGCCTTTCAGAGTGACTGATACCCCAGTAGTGTTCATGGGCCTCATGAACAATATCTTTTATCCCTATCTCGACCAGTTCATCGTGGTCTTCATCGATGACATCTTGGTATATTTAGAATCGGAGGAGGAGTACATTGTACACCTGCGGATAGTCCTGGATACACTCTGAGAGCACCAACTTTATGGTAAGCTCTTTAAGTGTCATTTTTAGATTCAGGAGGTCCATTTCCTAGGGCACGTCATCTCAGAGGCTATATTTTCAGTAGATCCAACAAATATAAAAGCGATGCTTGCTTGGGAGCCACCCATGAGCGTGACTGAGATGCGGAGCTTCCTAGGATTGGTTAGTTACTATCAGAGGTTCATGCCTGACTTTTCCAGGGTAGCATCACCCTTATTGGCATTGACACGGAAGGGACATCCCTTCATGTGGATAGAGAAATACAAGCAGAGTTTCTAGGAGCTGAGGTGGAGACTGACTAGTGACCCCATCTTGAGACTACTAGAGGAGGGCGTTGGGTATGTTGTTTACTACGACGCATCAGGGACTCGTCTCGATTGTGTCCTGATGCAAGAGAAAGCGGTGATCACCTATGTCTCACGGTAGTTGAGGAAGCATGAGAAGAACTATGAAACCCATGACCTGGAGTTATCAGTAGTGGTCTTTTCCTAGAAGATGTGGCGGCACTACTTGATGGGTGAACAATTTACAGTTTACTCTGACCACAAGAGTCTTAGGTATATCTTCTCCCAGAAGGACCTGAACCTAAGACAATGGAATTGGCTAGAGTTCCTCCAGGAATATGATTTTAATATATTCTATACTCCTGGAAAGGGGAATGTGGTGGCAGACGTGCTCAGTAGGAGGATCGGGTTACAGCTGCTGAGTGAGGTGACATAGCAGTTAGTCACGATATAGTTAACCTTCATGGATGATGGTGAAGCTGTTTACCTCCAGTCAATGGTTGTTACTCTCCCACTCTTACAATGAGTTAGGGAGGCATAACTGGGGGATGTTAACTGTGAGTCCTGACATGCTTAGACATCCTTAGGATGGGTTCCTTATAGATTCTTGATTAGTGGGGAGCATGTCATCCTTTTAAGAGGACGCACCGTAGTGTCAGTGATGTTATAGGAGGAGGTGTTGAGTGAGTTCCATACTTCCCCTCTGGCGGTACATCCTAATGTGGAAAAGATGTATCAGGACCTCCGGTATCAGTACTGGTGGCCAGGGATGAAGAAATTAGTGGACAAGTTCATGTCACAATGCCTCACTTGTCAGCAAGTGAAGGCTGAGCACCAGGTTCCAGTAGGCTTGACTCATCTACTCAAGGTTCCAGAGTGAAAATGGTATATTATCTCGATATAATTTGTGATGGGGTTACCACATACATCTAGATATCGCGATTCTATCTGGGTGATCGTTGACCAACTCACCAAGGCAGCTCACTTCCTACCCATCTGGGAGCAGGGATCGGTAGAGGGCTTGGGATGCATCTACGTCTAGGAGATAGTGAGGCTCCACAGGGTGCCTTTGACGGTCGTCTCAAATCGTGACACTTGCTTTACATCCTGGTTGTGAAAGGGATTACAGGAGGCATTTGGGAGGCAGCTGTGTTTGAGCACAACTTTTCATCCCCAGACGGATGGTCAGACAGAGCGGACCATACTGACCTAGAAGGAAATGCTTCGTACTTACGTCCTAGACTTTGGTTATAGTTGGGAGGACCACTTTACACTGGTGGAGTTTTCATACAACAACATATATCACCCCACCATTGGCATGAAACCGTTTCAGGCCTTGTATGGGCGGCCTTGCAGATTGATCATATGCTGGAAAGACCCAGGAGAGTCGGCACTTATGGGTCCAAAGTTGGTACGGTCTACCACTGAGAAGGTGCAGATCATCCAGGAGCAGATGAGAATGGTATAGAGAAGATAGAAGTCTTATGCCAACAGGAGACGGAGACCCTTGGAGTTCGAGGAGGGACATCATGTGTTCCTTTGGGTCTCACCCTGATAAGGATTGCGGAGATTTGACTGAGGTGAAAAGTTATCTCCAAGATTCATTAGACCTTTTTAGATCATGATCAGAGTTGGCGAGGTGGCGTACTACTTAGCTCTTCCCCCACAGATGAACTGGGTGCATGATGTTTTCCATGTGTCACGGCTGAGGAGGTACGTGCATGATCCGTCACACGTCATCAACTGGGGTGAGCTGGACATTAAAGATGGGGAAATGTTTGTAGAGTTCCTAGTAGAGATAGAGGATCGACAGGAGCGGTTCCTATATGGGTATTTGATTCCTCTAGTATGCATCTGATGGCAGCATGAGAATCTTCAGGAGAGTACATGGGATCGGGAGACTCATATTCGTGCTCAGTACCTCCATCTTTTTGTTTAGTTTTTGTTTTGGATTTCGGGGACATAAATCACTAAGATAGGGAGAATGTAACATATTGGAATTTCTGTGTAATTTTTTTATTTATATGAAATTATTTTGAGACCTCGAAATTCGACGGCACGTGATTCCGAGGTCCGGAGAGCCCGAAATGGAATTTTGAATTTTTTTTAAAGGTACGTTCAGTAAACGTGCGAGTAAGATTTTATATCATTTAAACTGTTGCTCGGATCAAAAATCTAAAGGAACCTTTGAATTTAGAACGTCGAGATTAGCCTATAAATGACTTAACTTCGGCCGGAAAGGGCTGAGTGGAAAAGTTATTTTTCAGACTTTTTGAGAAAAATAATAAAAGAATTTAAAAGAATTATTTTCTTTTCTTTCTCACAGTTGAGTGGCGGACAATGACGTTGCGGGGAAATGATGAGGCAGCGATGATGCACATTAATGAGATTCATTAATGGTTCATTAACTCATAGCGCAATGACGCTTTAATGACGCGTAATAGCGACGTTGTTTCTTAAATAAAACAGCGTAACGACACGACTTCACATCTTAATGGAAACGCTACGATGTGCTCTTATTTATAGTTTGACGTGCTGGGGAAATAAGGATTAAAAATTTAGAGGATTCTCTGGAGAATCTCTGACGGACTTCCACCCCAATGAAGAATGACGAATGCCAGCAGAACTTCACCATCTTCGATGCCTTTCAAAGATCGGAGTTGGGAAGCGACGTCAACGTCTTAATACCTCAAGGACGAACATTGTGGCATCGGGTATCATAAGAGGTAGGATTTTTTTATTTGATGTTCTTCCCCATCCTTTTCTAAAAACAATGAACACAGATCAACCCACAAATAGGTTGATTCACGATTTGTGCGTTGTGTGGGAGGGTGATTTATTCTTGGGGTTATTTTATTCAGTGTCCCAACCTTGGAATGGAATGACTGAACGAAAACTCCCCGAACCTCCCCTGTCTTTAAACCTCTAACACCAAGGCCCCGGGCTGACACGAACAAGGCTCAAGTGCCTCTGCATGTGCGTTCTTGGTGTTTGTACCCTCGAAATGATGGAAAGGTAGGTTTGGGATCCTCGCAGTGAAGAGGGTGCTCCCCGGAGCCCACAGATGCTGACAACATAAAGAACGGACCACTAGAGCGCATCTGGTGGTCCGCTAAACTCTCTGTCGGTGTGCCAGCATCGACGGCGGTGCTAGCCTCACCGGCTGCATGAAGGAGGCAGCCCGCACAACCGGGCTGCGTTGACTAGGAAGCCACGGCTCGTCAGTCGCAACGACGTGCTAGAGGACATGGCGCCAGGTGGGGCGCCGCGTGGAGAGATGGGTCGCATCCAAGCCATCCCGACGGCTGGCGAAGCCGGGGTCTGTTGACAGCAACTGGTGGAAGGGCCTCGCGCCCGCGAGGCCACGGGGGGGAGCGGGACGCGGAAGCCGGGCCATGTCTCGGCTGGTCGGCACCACCAAATGCACTGTGCGGCCGGTCCCCATCTAGGGGGTCGAGCCCCCAGTGGGTCAGGCCAGACCCGGGCCCAGGGGGCTGGACCGCACCGGTGGGCCGGACCCCCACCCAGCGGGCCGGACCCACACCGACAGGCAGGACCCACACCGACAGGCCGGACCCGCACCCCCTCCAGGCCGTGACAGACTATACCGAGTCACTGGGCGACTCAGCAGGCTGGACCCTCGGCCAACCGGGCTGGATCCAGCGAGGCCGGGTCTAGCGAGGCCTATTGAGCCTGGCCCACTGGCTAGACCAGACCATACCGACCCTGACCTGCACCAGGTCGGGTTGAGTCTGTCTTAATGAATTGGGGTATGTGGGACCCCAAGGCTAGGTTTGTAGCACCCCAACCTTCCACGGTACGCTTTCCTTTGAATAATACAGTAGTGTATGTTATACGCAATTTCGAGTTCTAATACACACCACAACCAATCAAACTAACCGTTATGAATAGTAATACCTAATTTTTGAAATTTTATAAATTTTATCTCTCAAAATGGACTTCATTTTTGGATTCGGAATATCGAATTTATCCTAGGGTGAAATTTTGGAACTTTTCGGATAACATTTATATTTTGATGAATAGTGAAAATTACTAAATTTTAATTAAAAACAACTTTTTTAATCGAAATAATTTATATTGATAAATTATGAATTTGAGTGGTTTTAAAGTATATTTGGAATATATTTTTACCATTTAATACAATTTTGGTCATTGTACATAATTTCACAATTAAACCGGACATAAACAAGTGTCAATCTTTTGATAGTTATTATCTCTTAAAAACACGCTTTTTGTTTTAACAAAAGGAATTAATTTTAAATTAATTTCTGCCACTTATGTGTTTTGAATTTGGAAAAATGGATTCCATATTTGGAATCAGGTTTTTTAAATTGTGTAAATAGGTAACTTTTATTTTTAGACATTTTGAATAATTACTTCGGTAAATATTTTATTTACCATGGTTAAAGGGTAAATCCGGTAAATAAGGGTTAAAAAATAATATTATAATAATAACAAATTACCCTAAAACGTGTACTAAACTTATTGGTGTATATAGGTCTGACCATGGGCATCTTTGGGTCGATTTTGGGACCCCATGGAGCCACTTGTAGGTGATAGGGACACTTTATTTTAATTAAGTTAAAATAAATACAAAAATGACATAAGCATATATCTTTTAGAAAAATAATTTTTACATAGGGTTATATAGGTTTTATTTTCGACTATAAATATTCATTATAAAGATAAAAATATTTCATACATAATTTTATTTTATTTATAATTTTTAGACATTAAATAATTTAATTTATTTATGACACAATGGTGATGGATTAATTACCTAATTAATGAAAAATTAGAATAATTGACATTATAAATACCCAAATAAATGTAATTTGAGACTTTTTATAAATACCAATAATTTTATAGATTAATATGACACGTTAGTATTTATGTAATTAACTTTTTTCTAAGTAATCATTCTGTTATGATTTTTACAAAAATCAATTATTGAATAGTGTCAAAATTGACATAAAAGAGTTTTTAAAACAAATATTATATTATTAATTGATATTAAATTCCTAAAAATCTAAGGTTTGGCCAAGAGACTTATATCATGATAGGTGTATATTTAATGGACCACTTGGGGGTCTCTTGGATGTATATAGTAAGTTTATTAACCATATAATATAAAAATACAATAGACATTGTAAAAGTGAAACTAATTAACTATGAATTTATTATAAAATAATATTTCTAGCTTTTCCAAAGGTGCCCCTCACCCCTCTTATAAAAGGTCACTCCCCCTTCTCACTAATTCACACATTAAAAGCCTTTTGGATCGGCCAAAACCTGCCCAAATACTCTCTTAACTTTCCTCACTTCAACCTAGAGGCCTTAGTTTGATCAGAAAGCCAGCCTAAGGTTCCCTTTTGATCACATCAAAAGGAAGAAGCCGAGGAAGAGGTAATGTTTTCACCACCCTCTTTCAAGTTCCTTTCTTCTTCAAATTCTTCTTTCTTTGTTATTCTCATTCTAAAATAATAAATCTAGTATCTTATATATACTGTGATTTTATTATAAATATGGTACAACCATATTCAGTATTCTATCCATCCTTTGAATGACATGTCACCATACGTGCATACGTACGGTTTACCGTCTCCACGTCGTGGTGTAATTTTTATTCAATAAATTATTATTTGGATGGGTATAATAATGATGTGTAATTCATGTAAATAATAAATATAAAATTGTAATGATTCTGTATATATATGATATACCATCTAATTATATATTATTTTAATATCAAAAGAATGATATTGTCGCTCGTGCGTACGTACGGACTACCATCTCCACGAACGCGATGAGGTTCATTCTCTATAGTATCCATTAAAGTATAATTATCATTTGATGATTTAAAAATAATGTTTAAGGACTTGATATCATTCTGGATATGAATAAGATACAACCTATCCATAACAAACATGACTTATGTAACAAAACATATACGAGTAAGTTAACACCTAAAACGACGATAATACTAAGATATTATTAACAAAGAAATGTTAAAAGATCATATATGATATCATATTAATGTATATAATTCTTTTATAATTTAATAACAATTATTTCACCATTATATAGGAGGTTAACCTACCCCAACCAAGTAAAAGTACAAGGTAAGGTTTATTTCATGATCTCTTTATTATTCGAGGTTGTTTATACGTAATTATCTACTGTGACCTCTTTATCATCCACATCCATGTTTCTTAAAAATGTATTTCAAATAATTATTACTATTTTAAAGACTATGGGATAAATTCATTTATACCCTTTTTGACTTTTTATAAGAATTTTATAAAGGAATCTTTCTGTCGTTTTCCAAACAAGGTCATTTTTAACCTTTTCGACATAATTAAGGTAAGAATGTTTTTTTAACTTATACGACGGGTGCGTCTATTTTCTGCCGTTATAAAATGATTATAAGAAAATTTTCAAAGTAAATTTTTTATTTTCTAATTATGTGACTTTCAAATGATTTAAAAAAAAGAGATATTTCTCTCAAGTAGTTTCGATTTCATCTATGTCAACATCCTTTGATGGATTTTAAGCTTATTTGAAGTTTATTTATTTTGATACAAAACTTCCATATTGTATTGAAGGTTTTGTGATATTTTTGACTATGGATCTGTTATTTTTATACCATTCATGGTTTATGGAGAAAGTATTGACATTTCGTATGCTAGTTTTAATACGAATGTTTATGTTATGTTTAAACCTATTCATATGAGGAATGCATTGGACTTAATATGTGACGGGTGGAGCCCGCTATAGCTCCTCGATGAATCGGTAGGTCTCATGAGACAAACTAGTGTCTTGACACAAGGCCTTGACAAAATCTTATTTGTAGTCTTGGCATGAGGCCTTGGCTACGTGGTTATGATAGTCTAGAATTATGCATTCCATCATTATGAAAGTGCTTATTGATATTGCATGTGATTATTCTACTAGTAGAATATCCATGTGAATAAGTAAATGGAATTATTTCATTTTATCTTTTCCATATTATGCTGACGTTCAATTTTAAAAGGCTTTTGTTTTAGCCATACATTGCCTTAAATGTTTATGTTTATTTATGAATGTTTCCGCTATATTGTTATCCTTACTGAGCATATGAGCTCACCCCTTTCATTGTTTTATTTTCCCAGGATGTGAAGAAGTAATTTATGAATGACCTGCAGGGATAATATGAGGGGATATAAAGACAATATGTTGTTGTGGTAGTTTTTCACTTTATGATGTAATGTAAACTTTATGAATGTATCTAGTTATTCCAAGGCTACTAAACTAATCGGTCTTTCGAGACTTGATCTTTCTTGTGATCATGCCAATGTTATGTAATAATGCACCGACTCTGGGCAATTGGGTTCAGGGCATTACAGTTGGTATCAGAGGAAGTTTAGTACAAACCTTGGAAGCTAGATTTAGATAAACTCTGATTAGATCACATAGACCTAAGATGGACTTTGAGGATTAGTATAGAAGAACTTTCTAGAATTTTGGTATTGTAGATATTTTGTGAGTTTTCCGAGCAATACATCCTTGTCTGGATACAAGAAGGTAGAGGTGGCTCTGGCACAGATGTACCTAGGGGTAAAACCCGAAAACACTGCTTTGAGCTAGACTTGAACGGGAATGGGTGCATGACAACGGGCCTTGCTGCACTCTTGGTTACGACACTCTCGGGGGATATGATTAGGATAACTCTTATTTTCTTTACAAATCATTATGAAGGGTTTATGAGTATATACTTCCTCAAAGAAAACATTTTTATGATTATGGATTATATCCATAAATAGTTCAATTTATGTTAAGTGTTTTATAAGTATGGAATTATGTATTTTGATTCATAAACTGATCTAGTTTATGCCATTATTTAGAAATGGCACCTAGTGGAAGAAATAGAAACCGTATCAATGCACGCACTTCATGTAGGGATTTCCCTCCTGCTCAAGATAATTATAGTGGAGCTAGTGATGCAACTGGTGTTGATCAGCTAATCACCATACTGGGACAACTCACTCAGGTTATGAATAATAACCTTACCCGTATGGAGCACCCTGATCCCCAGCATGAAGGATCAATGTTAGATCGCTTCATGAGGAAACAACCACAAACTTTCAATGGGAGTACAAATCCATTAGTAGCTGAGCAATGGATAAGTTCCCTAGAGAAAATATTTCAGGCTTTGGGGAGTAGTGAAAGGGAAAAAGTTGTCATGGCAGTTTATCACCTCACTGGAGATTCTGATCAATGGTGGTCATTGATTCAAAACACGAAGGAAGATGATGAAGTATCAAATATGGAATGGAGGGAGTTCAAAGATCTATTTTTAGAAAAATACTTTCCTCGTGACCATCGAGCATATATGGAAAGACAATTTCTGAGTCTAAGACAAAAGGAGGATGAGAATGTCACAAAGTATGAGGCTAACTTTATGAGGTTAGAAAGGTATGTTGGAGATTATATACGTAACCCAAGAAGTAATATTGATTGTTTCTTTGATGGGTTAAAACCATTTCTCCATCGAGCATTAGTCTCACAATCCTTCTCGTCGTACGAAGACATTGTCTCATGTGCTATCAAGACAGAAAAGGAATTCTCTAAGTCTTATAACTTTAAAGCAAAGCAAGAGAAGAAGAGATTTGTTGATCAATCTGGGAATGGAAATAAGGGGAATAAGGGAAAGGTTGAATATCCATCTTGTGGTAAATGTTGGAAGAAACACCCCAGTACTTGCTTAAAAGGAATGGGAGTCTATTACAAGTGTGGTGAAAAAGGACACCAAGCTCGTGATTGCAAGGGGAAGAATGAAGCTACCGGTGTCCAATGCTACAATTGCAGGGAGATGGGACATTATGCAAATGAATGTCCTAAGAGTCAAGGGAACTTACCTCAGAAAAGGCCAAGGGATCAAGGCCAAGCTTATGCTATCACTACTGCTGAGGTAGAAGCTCCGAAAGACGTAGTGGCGAGTAATTTAATGGTTTCCTCAAGTTTAGAAAATGCATTATTTGATTCTAGATCATCGCATTGTTTCATATCTTCCTAGTTTTCTAATAAAATTAGATATTTCCAATTTTATTTAACAAGGGAGTTGTCAGTTAAAACTTCTAAGGGAAGTATCATTGCAACAAAGTTTTGTGAATCAGTCCCCATTAGAGCACATAAATGTTCTTTATCCACTGATCTCATCATCATACCTATGATTGAGTTTGATATAATCCTCGGTATGGATTGGCTTTCGGACCATGATGCAAAGATTTATTGTAAGAAGAAGGAGGTTACGATTTTTGATGATGATGATAAGGAACACCTTATCTTTAGAGCAGAATCGTCACCACCTAATTCTTATCTAGATCCACCCCCATTAGCTCAACTAAATTCAATTATTGGGGAGTAAGAGAATGAAATGACTGTGAGTGAGGAAAGGAATGTTCAAATAGAGGATGTACCTATTGTGAAATAATATGTAGATGTGTTTCCGGAAGATTTACCTGGACATCCTCTAGAACGAGAAGTTGAGTTTTCCATTGATTTAATTCCTGGATCAAGGCCTATATCGAAGACCCCTTATAGAATGGCCACTGTAGAATTAGTTGAACTAAATAAACAACTAGAGGAATTGAGTAATAAGGGATTTATTCGCCCTAGTGTTTATCCATGGGGATCCCCTGTTCTTTTTGTTAAAAAGAAATATGGATCTATGAGGTTATATATCGACTACAGGGAGATCAATGCTATAACAATAAAGAACAAGTATCCCCTACCTCTCATTGATGATTTATTTGACCAACTGCATGGAGCTAAATACTTTTCAAAGATTGACCTTCAGTCTGGATACCATCAGTTGTGTGTGAAGAAGGAAGACATTCCGAAGACAGCATTTCGAACAAGGTACGGGAATTACGAGTTTACGGTAATGCCTTTTGGGATGACTAATGCACCCTCTGTATTCATGGATCTAATGAATAGAGTTTTCAAGGAATATCTCGATGATTTTGTGATGGTATTTATTGATGATATCTTGGTATACTCCAAAAGCTATGAAGATCATGAAAATCACTTGCGCATTATCCTGAAGACTCTGAGAAGACATGAATTATATGGGAAGTTTAGCAAGTGTGAATTCTGGCTTCAGGAGATTTCTTTTCTTGGACATATTATCTCCAAATATGGAATCTCTGTTGATCCTTATAAGACTAAGGTAATCCAAGAATGGCCAGCACCTACGAGTATAACTGAGGTATGCAGTTTTATTGGTTTAGCAGGTTATTATCGACGTTTCGTCCAGAATTTTGCCCGGTTGGCTAACCCATTAACAAATCTCACACGTAAAGGGGTTAAATTTGTTTGGACAAAAGATTGTGAAGAATGTTTCGAAGAACTGAAGAGAAGATTAGTCAATGCTCCTATATTGACTCTACCATCGGGGAATGATGGGTTCGTTATTTATAGTGATTCATCGAAGAAAGGACTTGGTTGTGTCCTTATGCAGAATTATAGGGTTATTGCCTATGCATCACGACAGCTGAAAATTCATGAGCAAAACTATCCTGCTCATGATCTTGAGTTATCCACTGTAATATTTGCTCTGAAGATTTGGAGACACTATCTCTACGATGAAAAATGTGAGATTTATACTGATCACAAGAGTTCAAAGTATATTTTCTCACAAAAATAACTCAACATGAGGCAAATGAGATGAATTGAATTACTCAAGGATTATGATTACATGATACACTACCACCCGAGGAAGGAAAACAAGGTGGCAGATGCTTTGAGCAGAAAATATCATGGAGTTTTGAACAATATGAGAATTGAAAGGGATCCAATTTTCATGGATCTAGTGAAGATGGACATGGGAATAACCATGGAAGGTGAAACATCAATGCTTTTTCAAATGGTTGCCAAACCATATTTACTAGAAAGGATTAAGAGTTCTCAGACTGATGATAAAGAATTTCAAAAGAAGATTAAAGTTATGAATGATGGGAGATTGATATACTTTGTGTATGAAGATGGAATTTTGAAATTTGGGAAGAGGCTTTGTGTTCCCGATATACCTGATCTAAAAAGGGAATTTCTGGATGATGCTCATAGTTCCAATTTCTCTATACACCCTGGGAGAACCAAAATGTATAGAGATTTGAAAGAACATGTTTGGTGGGACAATATGAAGAGGGAGATTGCTTATTTTGTGTCAAGATGTATGGTTTGTCAACAAGTGAAAGCTGGAAGGCAACAACCTGGTGGAGTATTGCAACCTCTTCCTATACCTGAGTGGAAATGGGATAATATTACGATGGACTTTGTCATGGGGCTACCAAAGACTCCTAGAAGGAACGATGAAATATGGGTCATTGTTGATTGTCTTACCAAGTCAGTAAATTTTCTTGATATAAGGGAAGATTTACCACTTGAACGGCTAGAAAGACTATATATTAATGAAGTTTTGAGACTTCATGGAGTACCCCTATCGATTGTTTCTAATATTGATCCCAGTTTTACTTCAAGATTCTGGAAGAGTCTTCAGAAGGCCTTGGATACTGAACTTCATTTGAGCACTGCCTAACACCCTCAAACAGATTGAAAATCAGAACGGACTATTCAAACCTTAGAAGACATGTTGAGATCCTGATCACTTGACTTTCAGGGTATGTGGGATCAATATTTACCTCTGGTAGAATTTTCCTATAACAATAGCTTCCATTAGAGTATTTAGATGGCACCATATGAAGCGTTATATGGAAAGAGATGTTGCACACCGACCTGTTGGGATGACGTTGGTGAAATAAAACTTGTAGGTCCAGAACTGGTGGGGGAAACGATGGAAAAGGTGAAGGTAATCCAAAATCACATCAAAGAAGTTCAAAGTAGGCAGAAGAGCTATGCTGATAACCGAAGGAAGGATTTGGAATTTCAAGTAGGAGATCATGTTTTCTTGAAGGTATCTCCATGGAAGGGAATTATACATTTCGGTAAAAAGGGTAAATTGAGTCTCAGGTACATCGGACCTTTCGAAATTCTAGAATGAATTGGGGTTGTAGCTTACCATTTGGCAATGCCGCCAAGTCTCTCCAAAGTTCACGATGTGTTCCACGTATCACTGTTGAGGAAATACATGCCTGACCCAACACATGTACTCACTTACGAGGAATTAGAACTGGAACCTGATTTGTCTTATTGTGAAGAGCCCATCAGGATTCTTGATACCATAGAACAAGTGCTGAGAAACCGGACGACTCGTCTAGTAAAAGTTCTATGGAGAAACCATAAAATGGAAGAGGCAACGTGGGAACCCAAGGAACTTATGATGAAGAACCACCCGAGTCCTTTTATGCAATAATTATCTAGAAATTTTGAGTATAAAATTATTTTAAGGAGGGGAGAATGTAACACCCCAAGCTTCCACGATACACTTTCATTTGAATAATACAGTAGCGTGTGTTATACGCAACTTCGAGTTATAACACACACCACAACCAATCAAACTAGCCATTATGAATAGTAATACCTACTTTTTGAAATTTTATAAATTTTATCTCTCAAAATGGACTTCATTTTTGGATTTAGAATATCGAATTTAGCCTAGGGTGAAATTTTGGAACTTTTCGGATAACATTTATATTTTGATGAATAGTGAAAATTACTAAATTTTAATTAAAAACAACTTTTTTAATTGAAATAATTTATATTGATAAATTATGAATTTGAGTGGTTTTAAAGTATATTTAGAATATATTTTTACCATTTAATACAATATTGGTCATTGTACATAATTTCACAATTAAACCGGACATAAACAAGTGTCAATCTTTTGATAGTTATTATCTCTTAAAAACAAGTTTTTTGTTTTAACAACGGGAATTAATTTTAAATTAATTTCTGCCACTTCTGTGTTTTGAATTTGAAAAAATGGATTCCATATTTGGAATCAGGATGTTCAAATTGTGTAAATAGGTAACTTTTATTTTTATACATTTTGAATAATTATTTCGGTAAATATTTTATTTACCATGGTTAAAGGGTAAATCCGGTAAATAAGGGTTAAAAAATAATATTATAATAATCAAAAATTACCCTAAAACGTGTCCTAACCTTATTGGTGGATACAAGTCCAACCATGGGCATCTTTGGGTCGATTTTGGGACCCCATGGAGCCACTTGTAGGTGATATGGACACTTTATTTTAATTAAGTTAAAATAAATACAAAAATGACATAAGCATATATCTTTTAGCAAAACAATTTTTACATAGGGTTATATATGTTGGATTTTTGACTATAAATATTCATTAGAAATATAAAAATATTTCATACATAATGGTGTTTTATTTATAATTTTTAGACATTAAATAATTTAATTTATTTATGACACAATGGTGATGCAGTAATTACCTAATTAATGAAAAATTAGAATAATTGATATTATAAATACCCAAATAAATGTAATTTGAGACTTTTTATAAATACCAATAATTTTTTAGGTTAATATGACATTTTAGGATTGATTTAATTAACTTTTTTCGAAGTAATCATTCTGTTATGATTTTTACAAAAAACAATTATTGAATAGTTTCAAAATTGACATAAAAGAGTTTTTAAAACAAATATTATATTATTAATTGTTATTAAATTCCTAAAAATATAAGGTTAGGACAAGAGACTTATATCATTATAGGTGTATCATTAATGGATCACTTTGGGGTCGTTTGGATGTATATAGTAAGTTTATTAACCATATAATATAAAAATACAATAGACATTGTAAAAGTGAAACTAATTAACTAAGAGTTAATACTTAAAGATAATGTTAATATAGTAACCCAAACCTGTCTAAATCCTATTGGTTGAGTGGTTTTATACCTATACCCACCTTAAACTTTAAATAATCCACTTTGGAGCTATTAGAAACCGAATATGAATTTATTATAAAATAATATTTCTAGCTTTTCCAAAGGTGCCCCTCACCCCTCTTATAAAAGGGCACTCCCCATTCTCACTAATTCATACATTAAAAGCCTTTTTTCTCGGCCAACCCCTTCCCAAATACTCTATAAAATTCTCTCACTTCAACCTAGAGGCCTTAGTTTGATCAGAAATCCAACCTAAGGAGCCCTTTTGATCAAATCAAAAAGAAGAACTCGAAGAAGAGGTAATGTTTTCACCACCCTCTTTCAAGTTCCTTTCTTCTTCAACTTCTTATTTCTTTGTTATTCCCATTCTAAAATAATAACTCCAGTATCTTATATATATTGTGATGTTATTATAAATATGGTACAACCATATTCAGTATTTTATCCATCCTTTGAATGACATGTCACCATACGTGTGTACGTACGGCTTACCGTCTCCACGTCGTGGTGTAATTGTTATTCAATAAATTATTATTTGAATGGTTATAATAATGATGTTTAATTCATGTAAATAATAAATATAACATGATAATTATTCTGTATATATGATATACCATCCAATTATATATTATTTTAATATCAAAAGAATAATATTGTCGCTCGTGCGTACGTACGGACTACCGTCTCCACGAACGCGATGAGATTCATTCTCCATCGTATCCATTCAAGTATAATTATCATTTGATGATTTAAAAATAATTTTTAAGGACTTGATATAATTATGGATATGAATAAGATACAAACTATCCATAACAAACACGACTTATGTAACAAAACATATACGAGTAAGTTAACACCTGAAACGGCGATAATACTAAGATATTATTAACAAAGCAATGTTAAAAGATCATATATGATATCATATTAATGTATATGATTCTTGTATAATTTAATAACAATTATTTAACCATTATACGGGAGGTTAACCTACTCCAACCAAGGAAAAGTACAAGGTAAGTTTTATTTCACGATCTCTTTATTATTCGAGGTTGTTTATACGCAATTATCTACTGGGACCTCTTTATCATACACATCCATGCTTCTTAAAAATTTATTTCAAATCATTATTACTATTTTAAAGACTATAGGATAAAGTCATTTATACCCTTGTTTAATTTTTATAAGAAGTTTATAAAGTAATCTTTCTGTCGTTTTCCAAACAAGTTCCTTTTTAACCTTTTCGACATAATTAAGGTAAGAATGTTTTTTTAACTTATACGATGGGTGCGGCTATTTTCTGCCGTTATAAAATATTCGAAGCTTCCCTTAAAATATTATAATAAAATTTTCAAAGTAAATGTTTTATTTTATAATTATGTGACTTTCAAATGATTTAAAAAAAAGAGATATTTCTCTCAAATAGTTTTGATTTCATCTATGTCAACATCCTTTTATGGATTTTAAGATTATTTGAAGTTTATTTATTTTGATACAAAACTTCCATATTGTATTGAAGGTTTTGTGATATGTTTGACTATGGATGTGTTATTTTTATACCATTCATGGTTTATGGAGAAAGTATTGACATTTCGTATGCTAGTTTTAATACGAATGTTTATGTTATGTTTAAACCTGTTCATATGAGGAATGAATTGGACTTAATATGTGACGGGTGGAGCCTGCTATAGCTCCTCGATGAATCGGTAGGTCTCATGAGACAAACTAGTGTCTTGGCACAAGGCCTTGACAAAATCTTATTTGTAGTCTTGACACGAGGCATTGGCTACGTGGTTATGATAGCCTGGCATTATGCATTCCATCATTATGAAAGTGGTTATTGATATTGCATGTGATTATTCGACTAGTAGAATATCCATGTGAATAAGTAAATGGCATTATTTCATTTTATCTTTTCCATATTATGCTAAAGTTCAATTTTAAAAGGCTTTTGTTTTAGCCATACATTGCCTTAAATGTTTGTGTTTATTTATGAATGTTTCCGCTATATTGTTATCCTTACTGAGCATCTGAGCTCACCCCTTTCATTGTTTTATTTTCCCAGGATGTAAAGAAGTAATTTATGAATGACCTGCAGGGATAATATGAGGGGATATGAAGACAATATGTTTTTGTAGTAGTTTTTCACTTTATGATGTAATGTAAACTTTATGAATGTATCTAGTTATTCCAAAGCTACTAAACTAATCGGTCTTTCGAGACTTGATCTTTCTTGTGATCATTCCAATGTTATGTAATAATGCACCGAATCTGGGCAACTGGGGTCAGGGCGTTACAAGGTTGGTCGGGTCAACCTGATCGGGTCAGACTGGGCCCCATCACAACCAGCCCCCAGGTTACTAAAACGCCTGTATCTTGCAAACTGTGTGTCTGTTTGACGAGCCATTAGCGGTGTTTGGACTCTCTCGATGATGCGGATCTTTTGGAAATATCTATGGTTACTTTCATGGAAGTTGAGATGCGATGAAGGGCTTTAGTAGTGATTCTCCCAAGGTCACTACGTATAGAACCCTACGACTGGATGAGACCTGAAGACTACTGACTTTTGGCCCAGTGGGAAGCACCTCTCTCTAACTTGGAAGGCCCACGGTGGGAAGCACATCTCTGTGACTTTATAGGCCCATGGTATGCGACAAGGAGGAGTACCTCATTAGGCCATGACTAGTGAGAATCACCTCTCTATGACTTTGTAGGCCCACGATACGTGATGGGGAGGAGTACCTAAGAAATCCAAGGTTAGTGGGAAGCACATCTTCGTGGCTTGGCAGGCCCACTGTACTTGCTATAGGAGGAGTTCTCCAGCAGTCGAGGAGTTTGACGATGTGACTGATGATGCTACTGTTACTACCCTAGAATATACCTTGTGTGAGTTTTCTTGTGTTTCATGATTTTCTTTGAGGAATTGTTTTGTGGTATTTCCTTTTTATTTTGGGGTCCCTACTGAGTATTGTGTTACACACCCCTGCACGGGCTTCGCCTACACATGTTGTGTCTGGTGCAGATGACTGACATTTCGATAGGGGTTCTCAGGGAGATGGGACTGACGGATGCCATAACGGTGGACTTGGTGGCCTAGGACGAGGTGGGGCCCAGTAGGATCGGGCGGACACGACATACTACATAGGATTCCAGTAGCTTTACCACTCTCATAACCATGTGGGGTTTTATGCCGATGGTCATTAGGGTTTCCTTTTTGTACTTTTTGTTTTCAGTTATTTATTGGGTTTGTATTCTGGACCACTTACTTTCAGTTGTACTTGCACTCAGCCTTGTTTCAGTGGTACTTGTTTCCCCCTTTCAGTGTGTTGGCATGTGGTTGGGCGTGTGTGTGTGTACTGGTACTTAGGAAAATGCTTCCCACTTGAAGGTTGATGCCTTCAGCACTAGTCTCCAGCCCCTAGCCTTCGAGAGGCGGTCTTGGGGTAGTCACAGCACGAGCCCTGGGGGACGGGTTGTGAAAAAGTGGTATCATAGGGTGGTTGATTCCCCCTCAAAGACTGAGAGTATGTGTTTTGTTTTAGGGAAACAATGTTAAGTGATGCGAGTCCGACTTTCAGATTTGGGGAGTCCAGTGTTAGTGCGGCGACTGACATATCCATATACTAGGACCCTGAATTCTGCTTTTCGACTCAATGCATGAAAACATTGGTTGTATAAGTGTCTCCTTATGTTCTTTTGAATAAAATTCAGATCACCTGGTATAAACTTATGATGGTGGTACATATTGACCTATATCAGGATGCCTCCATGTGGACGACCAGCCAGTATCTCGATACGAGGTCATGAGGATAGACTACCTAGCAACAAAAACTCATTCCTCTTCCAAGAGAGGCATTTTGGAAATGAAATTAGATATGATGAAAGCTTATGACAGAGTTGAATGGCCTTTCCTTGAACTTGTTCTCTCCAAGTTGGGCTTTGGGACTATATGGGTTTCTAATATCATGAATTTTGTTACGTCTATCTCCTACAAAATTAACATTAATTGGGCCCCTTCAGCGAGCTTTAAACCGTCGAGAGGTTTGAGACAAGGGGATCCCTTGTCAACTTATCTCTTCATTCTGGTGGCTGATGTTTTTTCTCACCTCCTTTTGAAGGCGGAAGATCAAGGAATTATCTATGGTGATAAGGTATGTATAAATGCCCCTATCTTCCATCTCTTCTTTGCAGATGATAGCCTTCTTTTTGCTCGTACTACCCCGCAAGAATGCAGTTCAGTGTTGCATATCATCAATCTGTACGAAAGGGATTCTGGGAAACGTCTTAATCCTTAGAAATCAGAGTTATCTTTTAGTAAAGGCGTCTCACAAGTAAAGAGAGAGGAGATTCAGAGAATGTGTGGTTTTTCGCTGGTTGAGAAGCATCCTAAGTACCTTGGCCTCCCGACCCTTGTTGGTAGGTCAAAGAAACAAGTGTTTGCCTCAATTATGGAAAGGGTGGATAATCTGATTTGTCTTTGGTCTAGTAAGAATATTTCCAAGGTAGGAAAGGAATTTCTTGTGAAGTCAGTGGCCCAAGAAATCCTTTCTTATGCTATGTCACTTTTTAAATTGCCGAAAACTCTCGTCGATCAGATCCACTCCCGGTTGGCCAATTTTTGGTGGGGCTCTTATGAGGGAAAACATAACTCACACTGGATGTCTTGGGAGAAGCTGTGCATTTCAAAATTTCATGGGGGCCTTGGATTTAGGAATCTCAAATGGTTTAACGAGGCTCTTCTGGCAAAGAAAGGATGGTGTCTCCTCTCCCATCTATATACCTTGTTCTCAAAGGTTCTACGAGCAAAATATTTCCCTCATTATGACTTCTTGCATGCCCAGTTGGGGATAAGGCCGAGTTTTTTGTGGACAAGAATCTGGGGCATAAAATCCCTCCTTGACATGGGCTGTGTCTGGAGAATTGCTGATGGGCATAATGTTCATGTTTGGAAGGACTCCTGGCTGGAAAATGGCATTAACCATAAGGTCTCTTCGACTATTGTTCATGATTTCGAAGATGCAAGGGTACGAGATCTGATCAATGACTCACTTGAGGACTGGTATTGTGGGAAGCTTTACATCTAGTTTAATGGGGTTGACCGTTAGCTCATCCTTAGTATTCCTCTCACACCAGGGATGGGCAGTGACCAGCTTTGATGGACTAGGGAGTCTCATGGAAGATATTATGTCCGCTCGGGTTATAAAATGCGGGCCCATGGAGTGGCTCAGGCCTTTTCTGATGATCGATGGAAGATTATCTAGGCGCTCACTGCCCCCCCCCCTAAGGTGAAATTTTTTTGGTGGCAGGTCTACTCTGGGGTTCTCCCAACCCGTGACTTTTTCATGCGGCAACATTTGGCGGAGGATGACACCTGTCCGTTGTGCCTCCAGGAGGTGGAATCCCCTGTGCATGCAATTCTTTCCTGTCATGGGTTAGAAGGGGTATGGAAGGAATGTAAACTGGATTTTGGTTTGTTCTTTGATCTTTCAATTGGTCTGGTCCAAAATCTGGTTAAATGGGTGGCTTCTCTTGAACCGAGAGTGGTGGGGTTGATCTGCACAATTTCTTGGTTAGTGTGGACTCGACTAAATGATCGCATTTTCCAAATGAAGGTGACCCATGATCGTCTTTGGGTTGACAGGGCTACGGAATGGATGAATGGTTTGAAGAATAACGTTTCAGTGCCTCCCTTGGGAAACACTCGGCAACCGACTCCTTGTTGGTCTCCCCCCCCCCTGAGGGTTTCCTCAAGATCAATACAGATGTTGTTGTCTTTGCTAATTCCAGGGTCGGTATTGGACTCATTGCTCATAATAGTTTTGGACAGATTGTGGAAGATCAGTGTCGGGCTGTGCCTTTCTCATAGAGCCATGTGGTGGCAGAGGCCTCTGCCATCCTCCATGGGATCATTTTTGCCCGTTCAAAAAATTGGCCAAAGGTTTTGGTGGAATCTGACTGCCTCGAAGTGGTGAATGCTCTAGCTTTATAAAGGACAATTCATCTTAACTGTATGGACTTATCTTGAGGAATATCTTGTCATTATCTTAAGACTTTGCTGCATGAAAATTTTCTTTTATCAAGCGAGGAGGGAATATGGAAGCTCATTGTTTGGCTCGTTTTGGGAAATCTTGGGGTGATCATTGTTGGGTGGAATCATTTTCTGATTGGATTTGTAGGCCTGTTTTGCTTGATCAGTAATATATCTTATCTTTTCTCAAAAAAAGACCGTCTAGCAATGAGGTGTCCGTTCAGGGACCAGTTCTAAAGATGGCCCCATCGGGTGGTGCACCAGTGCTACCACCACCCGATAGTTAACATCTAATGTCAGTGGTTCCGGAAGAGGAAGTTCATAGGCTAAGTGCCCAATATGAGTTTCAGAGATAGAGAACTCCTAGGTTTAGGGGAGAGACGAATCCTTAGGTCGTTGAGGACTAGCTAGAGACTGTGACACTGGTCTTTCACTTAGTGAGGACACTGCCTTAATAGATTGCGATCTTGGCAGCGAGCCTTCTGTAGGGATCATCAAGGAGATGGTGGAGTTTGACCATCCAGACTCATGATAAGACGACCCTCACTTAGGTGGACTTCACGAGGCTTTTCCAGGATGAGTTTTTTCTCGCATCCTTGTGCTCTGTGCGCATCTAGGAGTTGTTTCACCTACAGCAGGACAGTATGACGGTGGTCGAGTATTCAAAAAGGTTCACAAATCTATCCCACCACTCCACAGATATGGTGTGAGACCCTTTCTTCAGGACTTGAGTCTTTGATCAGGGACTTGGGTGAGAGATCAGGGCTTTGGTGGTGTCTCTCAGCATCCCTACCCAGGCCGGGGTTCCGGAGCGAGCCCTTCTGGTGGAGAGCTTCTTGGCTGAGCAGGTGCCTAAAACTAGAGCTACCAATAGACCCCAGGTGGCGTAGTCTACGGTAGGTAGCAAACAGTAGACACGTAGGCCCAAGTGGGCCAGGTTTTTTAGAGGCCGACCCCAGGACTCAGGGTTGGCAGTGCGAGGCTCCCAGGCTAGAGGGAGTCAGACAGGGGCTAGATTTTGCTACTCATGTGGCGGGCAGGGACACATGGCACGTGACTGCCCGAACCGCCGTACAGATGACCATCAGACAGTCGATGGACCACCTAGGCAGCGGCAGTGGTTCGAACAAGGAGGTCTGCATGGCGGTGGACATGGAAAGGGAGATGGACGAGCGGCAGGCGGTGGGCGATAGTTTGAGGTGTTGCCACCACCACTCCTAGGTGGTCCACCCCGACCTCAGGGAGTAAGCGGACAGTGGCGAGCTCAACTCCAGGAAGCAGAGACTTACAACCACGGTGCTCCAGATATGATCTGAGGTATGATCTGTGTCTTCTACACCCTAGCTACAGTACTTATAGACACAGGTTCTAGTCACTCCTTCCTTTCCACGACTCTCGTTCGGAGCTCGGAGATTTCGATGGAGACGTTGGATCGATCCTTACTGCTAGAGACTCCTACGGGAGGGGATTCGACGATTACACACTGGTGCCAACAATGTGATCTTACTCTAGGAGGTGAGAGCTTCAGCTGGGATCTCCTAGTAGCAATGTTGAGGCCTTACGATGTCATCTTTGGTATGGACTGGTTATCTGCAGTTCATGCTTAGATCAACTGTTTTAGGAATACAATGCGGTGTGTCCATGGAGATGGGACCAATTTTTCCTTCACTAGCAAGAAAGAAACCCTTGTAGTGTAGGACAGACTCTCTCAGAGGAGGGTGCATCTGATCACTCACCAGTTGGCTAGCATCACCCTTGGTGCAGTGGAGGAGAGGAGTCCAAGCTTCCCTATAGTGGTGGATGAGTACGAGGATGTTTTTCCTGATGAGGTTTCAGGGCTACCTCCTCGTAGAGAGGTAGACTTCTGTATTGACATGTACCCCGGGACGACACTGATATCCACACCGGCATATTGAATGGCTCCTTTAGAGCTTCGCGAGATGAGGGTACAGCTGGAGGACTTGCAGGAGAAGGGGTTCATAAGGCCCAACATTTCACCATGGGCATCCTTGGTGCTTTTTGCCAAGAAGGCATATGGGAGTTTGAGGTTGTACGTGGACTTATGGTGCCAGAACCAGGAAAACGTGACGAAAAAGTACCCACTACTGAGAATTTATGGCCTCTTCAACCAGCTAAAGGGATCAAAGTGGTTCTCAAAGATAGACCTCAGATCAGGCTATCACCAGCTCCGGGTACGAGATGAGGATGTACCAAAGATAGTCTTCAGGTACCGGTATGGCTGCTATGAGTTCCTGGTGATGCCTTTTGGCATGACCAACACCCCAATAGCATTCATGGGCCTCATGAATAGGATATTATAGCCCTACCTTGATCAGTTCATCGTGGTATTCATTGATGACATCTTGGTGTACTTAATGTCAGAGGAGGAGCACATTGTACACCTACGGATAGTCCTGGATACTCTCCGAGAGAACCAACTTTATGTAAAGCTCTCAAAATGTCAATTTTGGATTTGGGAGGTCCATTTACTAGGACACGTCATCTCGTAGGCTGGAGTTGCAGTAGATCCAACAAAGATAGAAGTGGTGCTCTCTTGGGATCCATCTAGGAGTGTGACTGAGGTGCGGAGCTTCCTATGGTCGGTTGGTTACTATCGGAGGTTCATGCCCGACTTTTGTAGGGTAGCATCACCCTTATCGGCATTGACATAGAAGGTATAACCCTTTGTGTGGATGGAGAAATTCCATAAGAGTTTCCAGGAGCTAATGTGGAGAATGAATAGTGCCCCCATCTTGAGACTACAAGATGAGGGTGTTGGGTATATAGTTTACTACGACACATCAGGGATCGGGATTGGTTGTGTCCTGATACAGGAGAAAGTAATGATCACCTACATCTCACGGAAGTTGAGGCAGCATGTCACGACCCGTCCTCGGGGCCCGTGTCGTGACTACCCCAAGCCCGCCTTCCATAGGCTAGGGGCTGGCGACTAGCACCAAGGCATAAATCCCGGTAAAAAGGGAAGGCATTGCCTTTGTAAAGTAAACAAACACCACAGAGTAAGCAAGCGGAAAAGTAAACACTAAGTGAAAATAGAGTACAGCTATAAGTGCGGAAAAGTAAGTGGGCCAGTATACAAACCCCAACTGAAAGTAAAGTACAACTCGAAAGGAAAAATAGCAACTGAAAAGTAAAAGCTGCTACGCCGAGCTGTCCACTGGAAATCCCACCTGAAGGGTGGGTACAGATAGCTCCACTGCACCTCGGTCCCGCCGCCCGCTCCGAGCACGTCCCGCTCAGTGGTCCACCTCCAGGTACCGTCTTGCTCCGCAAGCCTCAACCACGATCAACGGTGTCCGTCGTCTGCAACCAACACAATGTAGTGCGGGCATAGCCCATGCAGGGGTGAGTATAAGTTACTCAGTAGGGACCCCGAGACCCCCGAAGGTCTCCCAAAATCCACAAAGGATAAACCACAAAGGAAATATACAATCATGAAGTAACAACCGACACTGCTTAGGTATATGCCCATACATATACCTAAGTCATCAATCCCAATACGCTCCAACCTCTGAGCCCAAGTACAACCCAGTCCACACAGGAAAGTATTCGTATTCCACACAGGAAAGCAAAACGTAATCCACACAGGATAGCACAACACAATCCACACAGGGAAGCAACAGGATTCAGCTCACACAGGTATACTTCTTCGAAAGACGATAGAGATTATCACTGATCCATCTAAGTCATCGGACCCACAAAGGATCGATAGGTACTAACCCCCGCAAAGACCCACACAGGATCAGACCCACACAGGATCTGTAGGCGCTGGTTCACACAGGACCGCTGAGCGCTGACCCACGCATGATTGGACCCACACAGGATCGGTAGCACTGATCCACACAGGATCGCTGAGTGCTATAGTCGTCATCGTCGAATCCACTGAGGATCTCTGCACAGTCGTCGTCGTAGTCACAGTAGTAGTCGCAGCCAGCTCTAGGGTTCCCGCACACAGCAAGCTCGTTCGGGAGGGTCCGCTCCACGAGCCGAGAGGCTGATACATCAACTGTCACATAGTCCAGAGTTGATGTATCCAAAAGTTCCGTATCGTCAACAGGAACTCAATGTCGCAGACGGCGCGTCGATCGGACGCCCGGTCTGAAAGTTATTGGCTTTTTCGTCCCAGGGGTCTGGTTGGTTTTTAAGGAAAAACCAACCCGACTGTACTCCACCTGCATCCAAACCTCGGGAAGAGTATGCCAAAATATCGGTCTCACTAAGAGGAACTCAACAAAGTTGACGGCACGTCAATCGAACGTCCGTAGCTCAAGATATGAGTGTTTCCGCTCCGAGGGCCCGGTTGGTTTCGTGTACGAACCAACCCGGCCGAACTCAAAGTATTCCGAAACATTGAGTGCGATATACCGAAACAACCATCTCGATCCAAGGATCGCATCGCCACTGACGGCGCATCGTTTGGAGGTCCGTAGCCCGAGTTATGGGAATTTGAACCCAAACAGTCCGATAACGGGGGTTTCGGGCCCGGACCAACCCGGCCCGAGACCCCCCGGTCGGCCCGAACCGGGTCGACCCGTCCCGGACCGGGTCGGCCCAGCCCGACACGGCCCGGCCCGGCACGGCCCGGCCTGGCCGACCGGCCAGGCGCCGGTCCGGCTCAGCGCAGCGCGCCCAGCGCGCTGCCAGCTCGGCTTCGGCCGAGCTGTTGGAAAAAAAGAGGGGGGCGCCTGCCCCCCTTGTGTAACCGCGGCCCCCCCTCATAATGGGGGGCCGTTGATGCTGGCCGGGGGAATTTAATTCCCCCAGCTTTCTCTTTTCCGGCCGGCCCGACCTGGCCGGCCGGCTCCTTCTCAACGGGTCCAGCGGTGGCTGGTCCCCTTCCGGCTCCGACACCGGCGGCCCGGATGGCCACCGGTCACCATGCTCCGCCGCGGCTCGGAACCGGCCGCGGCCCTTATCGTCTGGCGCAATGCGACGACACCACGCCCCTCTGCCGCGGCTCCGCTCCGGCCGCGGCGCCTTCGACTTCCTTCGACGCGGCGCGACGGCGTCGCGTTCTTGTTCGACTTCTCGGCGTGGCGCGACGGCGTCGCGTAATACTTGTCGAGCGATTCTCACGTGGTGCGACGGCACCACGCCATCCCGTTTCATTCACAAAGAAACAATCATGAACATAGGAGGGGGTTAGGCCGTGTTTGTGCGGTCCGACCCCCTCTCGTTAAACGATAACATTTTAGTCGATTAACCACGAAGTTCGACATGCTAGAATCAAGAACGGAAATAATTTAATAAAATAACAATAATCCCCTACCTCGGTTCAGGAATGGCATTCGTCAACGACCCGCGGAAGACGAGCGTCGCGGAGGTCGGGCGTCGCGGGGAAAGAACGTCGACGTTGCGAAGCGAGGATTCGAAGTCATTGACGGCGATTTCGTCGCGGAAAACCTTCGCGGAAGAGACGACGCGGAAGAAGAACGCCGCGTCGTGGATACGGTGTCGCGGAAGAACCGTGTTCTTCGGTGGAGAAGTTCTTCGTTGAAGAATGGTGTTCTTCACGTTCTTCGTTGAGGAAGAAGGAGATGAAGAACACTTCTCAATCCTCTCAAGGTTGCAAAAGAAACTAACTAAAATAAAATAAGTCCAAGCCTTATTTTATTTACACATCCCAACCTCTTTGAATTTCAAAGGTTTGAAATTAAGTAACTCATCTTAATTAATAACACAAGTTGTCAAATTAATTAGAGTGGAGTTATTGGGGAGTTTAAGGGAAGTTGAAGAGTTAGGGCTTGTGTGGGCCCCACCACACTTAATCCTCTCAAGGGAGGTTATGTGGATGTGGGTCCCACCTCTAACTCCCTTTGGGAGGAAATAACCAACAAAGTTAAAAATAAATTGTGTTCCACAATTTATTTAACTTATTCTAATTTCCCCCAAAACTAAATCTCAACCCGCATAAAACGCAACCTCGGAAAAGGTCTCCTTATGCGAATATCGACGCTGCGAGCTCATTGGTGTCCTCGGATTTCAATTCCGAGCACCGGTTCAAAAGTTAGAAAGACCCGCTCGTTCGTTCACTGAACGTACCCGAGCCAAACTTCGGAAATTGATTCAGGGCACACCGGGCCTCGGAATCAGGTGTTGTCAGAAACCACGCTCTTGTAAAATTCCAAAGAAAATTAAGAAAAAAATTTCCCTTAAATTTTACGGATCTTTACACAGCATGAGAAGAACTATGAGACCCATGACCTGGAGTTAGTAGTGGTGGTCTTTGCCTTTAAGATGTGGCAACACTACTTGATGTGTGAACAGTTTACAGTTTACTCAGACCACAAGAGCCTCAGGTATATCTTCTCCATGAAGGGCCTGAACCTGAGACAACATCAATGGATAGAGTTCATCCAGGAATATGATTTTGAGATAGTCTATACTCTTGGAAAGGGGAACGTGGTGGCAGACGCGCTCAGCAGGAGGACCGGATTGCAACTGCTGAGTGAGGCGACAAAGCAGTTAGTCACGATGCAATTATCCTTCGTAGATGATGGTGAAGTTGTTTACCTCTAGTATATGGTTTTTACTCCCTCACTATTATAATGAGTTAGGGAGGCACAACTAGGGGATGTTGACTGTGAGGCCTGATGTGCTCATATATCCTCAGGACGTGTTCCTGATGGATTTTCGATAGGCAGGGAGCATGTCATCATTTTTAGAGGGCGCACTGTAGTGCCAGTGACATTACGGGAGGAGGTGTTAAGGGAGTTCCATACTTCCCATCTAGTGGTATATCCTAGTGTGGTAAAGATGTATCAGGACCTCCGGTATCAGTACTGGTGGTCAGGGATGAAGAAAGCAGTGGTCGGGTTCATTTCACAATGCCTCACTTATCTGCAAGTGAAGGCCGAGCACCAAGTTCCAGCAGACTTGACTCAGCCACTCGAGGTGCCACAGTAGAAATGGGATGGTATATCGATGAACTTCGTGATGGGGTTACCACATATGTCTAGAGGTCATGATTCTATCTGGGTGATCATTGACCGACTCACTAAGTCAGCTCACTTCCTACCCATCCAGGAGTAAGGATTGGTAGAGGGCTTGGGATGCCTCTATGTCCAGGAGATAGTGTGGCTTCACAGGGTACCTTCGATGATCGTCTCAGATCTCAATGCTCGCTTTACATCCTAGTTGTGGAAGGGATTACAGGAGGCGTTCTGGACACAGCTTCATTTGAGCACATCTTTTCATCCCCAGATGGATGGTCAGATAGAGCAGACCATACAAACTTTGGAGGGCACGCTTCATGCTTGCGTCCTAGACTTTGGTCGTAGTTGGGAGGACCATCTGCCACTGGTGGAGTTTTTATACAACAACAGTTATCACTCCACCATTGGCATGACATCATTTGAGGCCTTGTATGGGAAACTTTGGAGATCACCCATATACAGGACAGACCCAGGAGAGTTGGCACTCATGGGTCCAGAGTTGGTACGAGCTACTACTGAGAAGGTGCAGATCATCTAGGAGAGGATGAGGACTACACAGATCAGGTAGAATTCTTATGCTGATAGGAGATGGAGACCCTTGGAGTTCGAGGAGGGAGATCATGTGTTCCTTCGGGTCTCACCCTGACAAGGATTGCGGAGATTTGACCCAGGCAACAAGCTATCTATGAGATTCATCAGATCTTTTCAGATCCTAAGAAGAGTTGGTGAGGTGGCGTACCACCTATATCTCCCCCCACATATGCACTGGGTGCATGATGTTTTCCATGTTTCACAGCTAAGGAGGTATGTGCATGATTCATCGCACATCATCGATTGGGGCGAGCTGGACATTAACGATGGGGCGACGTTTACAGAGTTCCCGATGGAGATAGAGGATCGACAAGAGCGAGACCTACGCGGGCGATCGATTCCTCTAGTACGTGTCTGATGGGATCAAGAGAATCTCTAGGAGAGTACATGGGATCAGGAGACTCAGATCCGTGCTCAGTACCCCCATCTTTTTGTTTAGTTGTTGTTTTGGCTTTCAAGAACATAAATCCCTAAGGTGAGGAGAATGTAATGTCTCAAAATTTCCGTGTAATTTTTTTAATTTATATGGAATTATTTTGAGACCGCAAAATTTGACGGCACGTGATTATGAGGTTCGGAGAGCTCGGAACAGAATTTTGAACTTTTTTTAAAGGTACGTTCAGTAAACGTGCGAGTGAGATTTTCTATCTTTTGAACCATTGGTCAGATTGAAAATATGAAGGCACCGTTGAATTCAAAATGCTAGGATTCACCTAGAAATGACTTAACTTTGGCCAACAAGGGCCAAGCGTAAAAGTTATTTTTCGTAATTTTCGAAAAAAAAATAATAAAATAATTTAAAAAGAATTATTTTATTTTCATTCTCACAGTTGAGTGGCGGATGGCAATGTTGTGGGGCAGTGACGAAGTGGCGAAGATACACATTAATGAGGCCCATTAATGGCCCCTTAACTCGCAGCGTAACGATGCTTTAATGACATGTAACAGCGACGTTGTTTCTTAAATAAAACAGCGTAACGACGCGATGTTTCATCTTAATGGAAACATTGTGGCGTGCTTCTATTTATAGTTCGATGTACTGGGGAAATAAGGGTTAAAAATTTGGAGGATTCTCTGGTGAACCGCTGATGGACTTCCACCCCAGTGAAGAATGACGAACGTCGGCAGAACTTTACCATCTTCGACGACTTTCGAAGATCGGAGTCGGGAAGCGACATTGACATCTTAATCCCTCAAAGAAGAACGATGCGACATCGGGCATCATAAGAGGTAGGGGTTTTTGATTTGATATTCTTCCACGTCCTTTTTTAAAAACGACAAACACAGATCAACCCACGAACAGGTTGATCCAAAATTTGTGCATTGTGTGGGAGGGTGATTTATTCTAGGGGTTATTTTATTCGGGGTCCAAACTTTGGCATTGAAGGATTGAATGGAAACTCCCTGAACCTCCCCCGTCTTTAAACATCTAACATGGAGGCCCCAGGCCAACACGAACAAGGCCCGAGCGCCTCTGCATGTGCGTTCTTGGTGGTTATACCCTCAAAATGATGACAAGGTAGGTTTGGGATCCTCGCGGTAAAGAGGGTGCTCCTCGGAGGCCACAGACCCTGATGGCTCAAAGAAAAGACCATCGGAGCACATCCGGTTGTCCACTAAACTCCCTACAGGCGGCGTCGGCAGCGACAACGATGACCACTAGCCTCACCGGCCACATAAAGAAGGAGGCTCGCACCGCTGAGCTGTGTTGACCGGGATGTCGTAGCTCGTTAGTCGTGGCGGCGCGCTGGAGGACACGGCGCCGAGTGGGGCGCCGCGTGGAGGGATGTCCCACGTCCGGGCCATTCAGACGGCTGTCAAAGCTGCAGTCTGTCGACCGTGACTGGTGGAAGGGCTCCGCGCCCGCGGGGCCACTAGGGGAGCCGGACGTGACAGCCAGGACGCGTCTCGGCTGGTCAGCACCACTGGCCGCACCGCGTGGCCGGTCCCCAGCTGGCGAGTCGAGCCCCCAGTAGGTCAGGTCAGACCCAGGCCCAGCAGGTCGGACCACGCCGGCGGGCTGGACCCGCGCTGGTGGGTCGGTTCGCACCCATCGAGCCGGACAGGTGCCCCCTTCGGGATGGGTCGGACTAGACCGGGTCGTCGGGTGACTCGGCGGGCTGGACCCTCATCCAACCGGGTCGGGTCCAGCGAGGCCTATGGGGCCTGGCCCACTAGCCAGGCCGAACTAGACCGACCTCAAGCCGCACCAGGTCGAGTCGAGGTCTCCTTAATGAACTGGGGTATGTGGGGCCCCCAGACTGGGTTGGTCGAGTCAGTCGGACTGGGTCGGACCAGGCCTCATCGCAATTGGTTCCCTGGTTACTAAAATGCTCGTATCTTGCAAACCACACGTTCGTTTGACGAGCGGTTTGTGGCGTTGGGACCCTATAGACAAGGAAGTTATTTTGGCATGCTCTATGGTGACTTTTGTGGAAGTTAATATGCGATGAAGGGCTTGAAGAGTGATTCTCCCAAGTACAATACTTACAGAACCCTTCGACTGGCTGAGACCTGAAGACTGCTGACTTTTGGCCTAGTGGGATGCACCTCTCTGTGACTTGGCAGGCCCATGGTGGGAAGAATCTCTCTGTGACTTTGCAGGCTCACGGTACGCGATGAGAAGGAGTACCTTAGTAGGCCATGACTAGTGGGAAGCACCTCTCTATGACTTTGCAGGCCCATGGTACACGATGGGGAGGATTACCTAAGCAGTCCAAGGTTAGTGGGAAGCACCTCTTCGTGACTTGGAAGGCCCACTGTACTCACCAGAGGAGGAGTTCTCTAGCAACTGAGGTGCTCGACGATGTAACTGATGATGCTATTTTTACTGCCCTAGAATATACCTAGTATGAGTTGTCTTGTGTTTCGTGCTTTACTTTGAGGAATTGTTGTGTGATCTTTCCTTTTTGATTTGTGGTCCCTACTAAGTACTGTGTTACTCACCCCTGCACGGGCTTCGCCCGCACATGTTGTGTCTGGTGCAGACGACCGAAATTTCGACAGGGGTGCTCAGGGAGACGGGACTGACGGATGCTACGACGGTGGACTCGGTGGCCTAGGACCAGGAGGGGCCCAGTAGGACCGGGCGGACAGGACATACTACTTCGGCTTCCAGTATCATCACTTCTCTCATGGTTCGGTGGGGTTTTCTGTGGATGGCCATCAGGGTTTCATTTTTGAACTTGCTATTTTCTGTTATTTGTTGGGTTTGTAATCTGGCCCACTTACTTTCAGTTGTACTTGCACTCGGCCTTGTTTTAGTGGTACTTGTTTCCCCCTTTCAGTGTATTGGGATGTGGTTGGGTGGGTGTGTGTGTACATGTACTCAGGCAAATGTCTCTCATTTGCAGGTTGACGCCTTTGGCGCTAGTCATCAACCCCTGGCTTTCGGGAGGCGGGCTTAGGGTAGTCACGACACGAGCCCCGGGGGACAGGTCGTGACAAATTAATAATTAATAATTAATAATTATAATGATTAATTATAATGAATAATTATATTACTAATTAACTAATTAATTATTATATAATAATTTTTAATAATTACTATTTAATAATTATAATGAATAATTATAATTAATAATTATATTACTAACTAACTAATTAACTATTATATAATTAATAATTATATTACTAATTAACGAATTAATTATTATATAATAATTTTTAATAATTACTAATTAATAATTATAATGAATAATTATAATTTATAATTATATTACTAATTAACTAATTATAAAAAGGGACTCAGCTCTATCTTTCTCAAAAAATTAACTAATTAACTATTATATAATTAATAATTATATAACTAATTAACTAATTAACTATTATATAATTAATTATTAATAATTACTAATTAAATAATTGCTAATTATATAATTAATAATTATATTACTAATTAAATAATTAATTATTATATAATTAATAATTATATTACTAATTAACTATCTAATAATTAATAATTAATAATTATTATAATTAATTATTAATAATTACTAATTAACCAATTGCTAATTATATAATTATATTACTAATTAACTAATTAATAATTAATAATTAGTAATTAGTAATTAATAATTAATAATTATAATGAATAATTATAAAGAATAATTATATTACTAATTAACTAATTAATTATTATATAATAATTTTTAATAATTATAATTTATAATTATATTACTAATTAACTAATTAACTATTATATAATTAATAATTATATTAAAAATTAACTAATTAATTATTATATAATAATTTTTAATAATTACTAATTATTAATAATAATGAATAAATATAATTTATAATTATATTACTAATTAACTAATTAACTATTATATAATTAATAATTATATTACTAATTAACTAATTAATTATTATATAATTAATTATTAATATTTACTAATTAACTAATTAATTATTATATAATTAATAACCATATTACTAATTAACTAATTAAATAATTTCTTATATGTTTAATCCATGTTTTAACTTTCAATTATATTGGTCTTATAGTTTATATTTTATGGTCTTTCAAAGCCACATACTTGAAACATTTTTAAGTTTCAAGTAGGTGGTTTTGAAAGCTTATAAATTATTTTTCATTAACATTTTTTATGAAATTCTTTTTTTTCAACTATTTCTTATATGTTTAATCCATGTTTTAATTTTCATTTATATTGGTCTTATAATTTATATTTTATAGGCTTTCAAAGTCACATACTTGAAACATTTTTAAGTTTCAAGTTGGTGGTTTTGAAAGCTTATAAATTATTTTTCATCAACATTTTTTGCAAAATTCTTTTTATTTTCAACTATTTCTTATATGTTTAATTAATTTTTTAAGTTTCATTTATATTCGTCTTATAATTTATATTTTATAGTCTTTTAAAGCCACATACTTGAAGCATTTTTAAGTTTCAAGTAGGTGGTTTTAAAATCTTATAAATTATTTTCCATTGAAATTTTTTATGAAATTATTTTTGTTTTCAACTATTTCTTATATGTTTAATCCATGTTTTAAGTTTCATTTATATTGGTCTTATAGTTTATATTTTATAGTCTTTCAAAACCATGTACTTGAAACAGAATCTCACATCGGAAATGTAGAATGTTCTACGCAAGAAAGGGAGAACTTGAATCCCACATCGGAAATGTAGAACGATTTTCAGGGCAAGCTCTCTTATAAAAGGGAGCTCTGAATGGGAGTTTCTATTAGAATCTAGACTGTTGTGATGACAGTACTGCTAGATATTAAATAGCATGTAGATTCTGCTAATTTTTTTTGTTTTATTATATATATATATATAACAAAATAAAAATAAAAATTTTAAATATATAAAAATAATATTTAAAATAGTAAAAAAAATTGGGTTTTTGGGTGAAAGGAGACAGCAGCGCCTGCTGCTTTTCACACCCATTTTCAAAAAAAATTAACCTAAGAATTTTTTTTAAATATTTTTTTCAAAAAACATATTTAAAAAAAATACAACCTTTTAGACATGCAAAGGAAGCTTTAAAGAAATGACGACGGTTAAATTCATACAAGCCATACGAGGTAAAAAGAACATTCCTTTTGCATGGTTAAAGGTTAGAAAAATGACTTGTTTGGAAAGCAACAAGAAGATTCCTTTGAAAACATTGATAAAAGACAAAAAGGGTAAAAATGTCTTTACCAAATAATTTTAGAGTCATTTTTGAAAACATTTTAATAAAACATAGTTTTAGAAGAAAATAGGTTCTCCGAATAAAAAGAGAAATAAAGTCAAGTTTTCTGAAAAACATTTTCTAAAACATTTTGAGTTCCAAAGAGTATACTTGAAAATGGTAATGAATAACCAGGGGATATAAAATTAAAGGTTTTATTAAACAATGGTCATATAATTTCCTTGAATGGAAATACCATTGAAAGATCATTAAAATTACTGTTGAAGAAAATAATCTTTAAACATTCCAAAGTGTCTCATACCACTTTGTGACATTTTAAATCATAAACCTAATGAAGGAATAATATTAAATGGAAGTTTTAAATACCAATAAGGTAAATTAATTCATGATATAATATATAATAAAGAGCAATAGATACACCATATAAAAGAATTAAGTGGTGAACATGACATTTATCTCACCAAAGTAAAAGGTGAGATGAAAATCTCTTACCTTATGTTTCATTTCGGGTGAATGTCCTTTAACTTCCTGTATAATAAAATTATGTCAATTATTTACTTTCTTGAGAACCTTTTTCGTATTTATCGTTACTTTTATTTCACTTTTTACTATGTTTTATATAACTACTTAAACAATTCTGTTTACGTCGGGTGTTTAGACTAAATTCAGTTTATGTGTCGAAAACAACTTTGGTAGGTCAACTATGATCAAAGGGGTCATTATATAACATCAATAGAATAATAATTATGACATAATTATCATATTTATACATCAATTATATTTTTAAAAACAATCATTATATATTATTATGAAAAATGAATCAACGTTACAATCATGGAGACTGTAGGTCGTACATACGCATGGGTAATGTTCTTATTTTTCAATGATCGTTATAGAAAGAAGGTAAGTAACACCGTATCTTTATAGAATTATCATTTTATCATAAATACCATATTATTTAATCATACATACCTATATATATAATTATTGTGATGAAAAAGGAATCACATCATCTCGAGGAGGTGGTAGTCCACACATCCACAAATAACGTTATCACTTTTTAAGTGTGTGAAAGGGTAATAAGGAAAATGATATATATATATTTCTAGAAAGGTAATTATATCATGAATATAATATATATATTTTTATGTCTCATATGATTATTTATAATCATCAGTTATACATTTCATGTATCATTTGAATGAATCACATCGCTTTGAGAGGCGGTAGTCCACACTTCCTCAAATGATGTTATCGTATTAATGCAAAATATAAAGTATTAAATGTATGTGTTATAAAAAGATTACATAAGTATAAAGACATAATAAATATCATATATATAATATATAAACATATTTTACATCATAATGGTCAACCATGAAAGTTGGTAAAGGAAAAATGAACAATCATCGTTTCGTGAGGTGGTAGTTTATCGTACACAGAAACAGTATGCTCATTACCCATTAGATGGAAGTGTGTGTATGTGTAGTTTGAACCCATAATATAAAAAAATATCAGTATATTGAGGATACTAGTGTTATTATATGAACATATAAGAAGAACATTTGAGGTGTTGGAGAAATAAATGAAAGAAAAGTGATCGTTGGAAAGCATTACCTTAAAAATCAGGTAACTCCTTTTGGTGTATACCAAAGGACTTCCTTGGAAGGCTTTATGTTCAAAATGAGGATTCAAGGCCAAGGGGATGGATGTTGGGAGTTTATATGGGAAGATCTTGGCCGAACTTAAGTGGTTTGAGAGGTGTGAGGAATGAGGAGAGGTAGTGACCTTTTATAAGGGAGGAAAATGACTCATTTGGTATTTTTGAAAAGAAGTTAGGTGTACCCACATTTTTACCTAAAAAAAGTCTTCAAAAACCAACCAAACTCAAGAATGGAAGGTGCGTGACTGAAGTATGGTCAGACAATGGGTGTTGGATAAGTGGTTAGATCATTTTTGCCCCTAAGTTAAAGGTTTAGTCCTTTATTAAGCTTAATTTTGCCTTGATAATTGTAATTAATTTTAGTCACTTTCACTAATCTTTTTGGTAAAAAACAAAGCTAGTCTTATTAGAAATTATAAATTATACTTATTCCAAATATGGGATCCATTTTATAAAATTCCAATCATATAAGTGGCATAATTTGATTTAAATTTAATCCCGCAGGCGGGACAATAATGTAGGTTTTTAAAGTAAAAACGTCTTAAAGTTTGCTATGTTTTTATAATCAATTTTAAAGTGAAATTGATTCCAATGACATAGATTGTATTAATTGATAAAAAATTTATCTAATTAAACTTTAAAACCAATTAAAAGTATAATTTAACCTTATAAATAAATTAGATAGAAAACAGTTTTGAACTAAAATTCAGTATTTTTAACTATTCGTTAAAAAATGAAATGTTTTAGAAAAATATCAAAAATTCACCCTAACATGATTCTTATGTTTCTCTTTCAAATATGAAGTTTATTTTGACATATTAAATCAATTAAAGTTTCAAAATTAAGATTTAAAATGGGTTCTCTATTAAAATGCGATAAACTTGTCTTTATAAAAATAAAGGTTTTTATCTGTAAAATAGAGTTTGTTCTTATCTTATATCTATCAAACATAATGGTTGAATATCAAAAATATTTGATTAAATATATAACATATATATTTCATTAAAATCATTAAATAATTGTAATTGATTATTTTTATTAAGACAAAACTCCTTTGGAAACATGAATATAATAATATTTCTTTTTTTATCTAACTAGTTCTTATTTTCATTTCTCATTAATTGGTAACCAGTGAATTAATTTTATATTTATATAAACCATAAATTTTCATAAGTTAGTTAATACTATTCATAACCGGTAACATAACGGCTATGTTATATCATAGTATATTAAATAATAATATTTTAATAATACATTGTTATTTGGTGAAACTCAGTCTTGCGTGCAACACAAGCCATCAAAGAAGGTCGCGCTTGCGTGTAACGCACGCTAACTTGGTGTTGCATGCATTGAAATATATAGAATCAATTTTAAATAGTAAATATATTATAAAGTATATGGATATCATATTCTTTTACATGATTGTTGTCGCATGTCATACAAGCTATTGAATACAAGATTCTTACTTTAGAATTCCAGGGTGTTATAGGGTATATATCAGTGCTTCCAAAAAAGTGTTGATATAGGGGGTACCTTTATCAACACTAAAAAAAGTTGTGATAAATGGATATTTTTAACAATGTTTTTTTAATGATGTTAAAATTACCTTTTATCAGCACTTTTTTTAGCGCTGATAAATGTACCCCATTTATCATCACTTTTTTTAGTGATGTTAAAGGGCAGTGTTGCGTAAATCTGTTTTTGTGGTAGTGAAAGCTGTTAGAGGTTTTTTGAGGGCTTGTTTCTTCGAAGTTTAAGTGGTCGAGATCCCTTGTGGTGAGAGATACTAAGTTAAAAGCTTAGAGAGAAGGTGAAGTCGGGAGAAATTGAAGAGGAAGGTGAGGATCTAGAGAGGGAGAGCTCGTTGGTGGTTCTGATCAGCAACGTCGTACGTGGTTGGTTCTAATAGCACTATTTCCGATGAATATCTCATGGCTTTGGAGTTCTTGTGATGGATCAAACGACTATGATAAATCTTGGAGGGTTTCTCGACAGGTGAGGTCAACCCTGGTAAGGGGGGTTTGGGTCTGGTTTCTCGTGTTGTTGTTGAAGTTTTACCCTAATTCTTTCATTGTCGTTTGCTTGTCCCTTTTGCATGTAGGTGTCTGCTTCCTCTTGTGTTGCCTGTTATTATTGTTTCTTCTTCCTCGATTTCCAGATTGTAATATGTCATTAGTTTCTTTGCATATTAATAAGGAAAAATGGGTGTTGGTGGTGTTCTTACCGTAGAGTATGATCAAAAGATCTAAACCACGTAAATCTTGTGTTCTTTTTTTCCTATATTGTTTGTATTATTCTCGCTGTTATATTTTGCATGCTACTGTGTCCATCGGGTTATCACATAGATGTCATGCAGAAGAACGATCATCACGTGATAAATAATTAATTAATATCCAAGACTATGAATATTCCGATAATTGAATGTACATAGTTGTTGATTCTAGAGCACAACGCCTGTTGGGGAGAATCCCGAATCCGGGCCGAAAATTGATTGCCAAAAATATCGTGAGAAACCCATCGAAATATGGAAGCGATATGAGCAGAATAAATAAATCAACACGCAGGTTTTTTTTAACGTGGAAAAACCCTCCCATGCGGAGGATTAAAAAACCACGGGGCAATTCCCAAAAATATTCACTATGAATCAGAGAATACAATAATCCAAGCAATGCCCGAACTTGAATTACAAATGAGAGAGCGTAGAAAACCTGTGTGAAAACCACACCCTGATACGCTTCTTCCATCTCTCTGATAAACATCCCGCTGACGCCATGTATCGGAAGATCAATCTGTGACAAAATGCCACCCTTCTGTCGACGAAACGTCACTACCTCGGAGATCTTCACCCGAACATGCGTCAGCCTCGCATCAGCTTGCGACACCCGAAAGATCTCGCCATGATGATGTACCGCTGATCTCCAATCGGGACACGCCACCTGATCACTGCTATCAGGCAGACTTTCGATACGCGGCCCCGATCATCAATTTCGTAGCCGCTACTCTGCACCTGTCAAATGCCGACGCGCCATTGTCGTCGTGCCACACGGGCCACCGCAAACGCGGCAACCCCTTCCCGGGTCTCCCTTGCCGGGCTACATCTTGCCGGCACACCCTTTTTTTGTTTAAAATATGTTTCTGCATCCTCCTTATATAGACACCAAGTCCATAATAATCAATTAATGCAGTCAACATCCATTATTCCATCCATTAATATTGAGAATTAAATATCCATTAATGTTGGGAGAAAATCTTCAATTAATGGTGATATAAATCTCCCCATTAATAATTTTCATCTCTCATCAATAAATGTGATGAATCCCTCCATTAATGATTTTCCTCCCATCAATTAATGTGATGAATCTCAACAATCTCCCCCTTTATCACATTAATGAATGGAACCATCCAACAAACTCAGTTGGAAAGAAAGTATGTCGGTATCACACCAACCATCATCAATTGCAGAAAATATGACGACGTCCTTTTGAACTTCTGATAAAAAAAATATCAGCTCCCCCTGCAAAAAGAAAATCAAACGCCGAAATCTTCGTCACATTTGTATCTGCACCATCCTGCTGAACAAGACCAGAACCAGAAACATCTGGCTCCCCCATAATCGTGATCACCACATAATCTGGAGCATCTTTCTCAACCTGCTTTTCAAAGAATATTCTGCCTGATGCACGCGACATCGATCCTCTCGAAGCTTCCAAAATCTTCACGTTAAACTGCAAGCACAAACCAACCTCCTCTGATACCACTTGTTGGGGAGAATCCTGAATCCGGGCCGAAAATTGATTGCCAAAAATATCGTGAGAAACCCATCGAAATATGGAAGCGATATGAGCAGAATAAATAAATCAACACGCAGGTTTTTTTAACGTGGAAAAACCCTCCCATGCGGAGGATTAAAAAACCACGGGGCAATTCCCAAAAATATTCACTATGAATCAGAGAATACAATAATCCAAGCAATGCCCGAACTTGAATTACAAATGAGAGAGCGTAGAAAACCTGTGTGAAAACCACACCCTGATACGCTTCTTCCATCTCTCTGATAAACATCCCGCTGACGCCATGTATCGGAAGATCAATCTGTGACAAAATGCCACCCTTCTGTCAACGAAACGTCACTACCTCGGAGATCTTCACCCGAACATGCGTCAGCCTCGCATCAGCTTGCGACACCCGAAAGATCTCGCCATGATGATGTACCGCCGATCTCCAATCGGGACGCGCCACCTGATCACTGCTATCAGGCAGACTTTCGATACGCGGCCCCGATCATCAATTTCGTAGCCGCTACTCTGCACCTGTCAAACGCCGACGCGCCATCATCGTCGTGCCACACGGGCCACCGCAAACGCGGCAACCCCTTCCCGGGTCTCCCTTGCCGGCTACATCTTGCCGGCACACCCTTTTTTTGTTTAAAATATGTTTCTGCATCCTCCTTATATAGACACCAAGTCCATAATAATCAATTAATGCAGTCAACATCCATTATTCCATCCATTAATATTGAGAATTAAATATCCATTAATGTTGGGAGAAAATCTTCAATTAATGGTGATATAAATCTCCCCATTAATAATTTTCATCTCTCATCAATAAATGTGATGAATCCCTCCATTGATGATTTTCCTCCCATCAATTAATGTGATGAATCTCAACAATCTCCCCCTTTATCACATTAATGAATGGAACCATCCAACAAACTCAGTTGGAAAGAAAGTATGTCGGTATCACACCAACCATCATCAATTGCAGAAAATATGACGACGTCCTTTTGAACTTCTGATAAAAAAAAATATCAGCTCCCCCTGCAAAAAGAAAATCAAACGCCGAAATCTTCGTCACATTTGTATCTGCATCATCCTGCTGAACAAGACCAGAACCAGAAACATCTGGCTCCCCCATAATCGTGATCACCACATAATCTGGAGCATCTTTCTCAACCTGCTTTTCAAAGAATATTCTGCCTGATGCACGCGACATCGATCCTCTCGAAGCTTCCAAAATCTTCACGTTAAACTGCAAGCACAAACCAACCTCCTCTGATACCACTTGTTGGGGAGAATCCCGAATCCGGGCCGAAAATTGATTGCCAAAAATATCGTGAGAAACCCATCGAAATATGGAAGCGATATGAGCAGAATAAATAAATCAACACGCAGGTTTTTTTAACGTGGAAAAACCCTCCCATGCGGAGGATTAAAAAACCACGGGGCAATTCCCAAAAATATTCACTATGAATCAGAGAATACAATAATCCAAGCAATGCCCGAACTTGAATTACAAATGAGAGAGCGTAGAAAACCTGTGTGAAAACCACACCCTGATACGCTTCTTCCATCTCTCTGATAAACATCCCGCTGACGCCATGTATCGGAAGATCAATCTGTGACAAAATGCCACCCTTCTGTCAACGAAACGTCACTACCTCGGAGATCTTCACCCGAACATGCGTCAGCCTCGCATCAGCTTGCGACACCCGAAAGATCTCGCCATGATGATGTACCGCCGATCTCCAATCGGGACGCGCCACCTGATCACTGCTATCAGGCAGACTTTCGATACGCGGCCCCGATCATCAATTTCGTAGCCGCTACTCTGCACCTGTCAAACGCCGACGCGCCATCATCGTCGTGCCACACGGGCCACCGCAAACGCGGCAACCCCTTCCCGGGTCTCCCTTGCCGGCTACATCTTGCCGGCACACCCTTTTTTTGTTTAAAATATGTTTCTGCATCCTCCTTATATAGACACCAAGTCCATAATAATCAGTTAATGCAGTCAACATCCATTATTCCATCCATTAATATTGAGAATTAAATATCCATTAATGTTGGGAGAAAATCTTCAATTAATGGTGATATAAATCTCCCCATTAATAATTTTCATCTCTCATCAATAAATGTGATGAATCCCTCCATTAATGATTTTCCTCTCATCAATTAATGTGATGAATCTCAACAACGCCAACATATGAAGTATCTTTATTTTAGACTCCATGCTAAGGTTTAACCAACTTGCCGATATCAAATTGACAACCTCATTACTTGATTCATATATTTAGAATATTATTTTTAGGTCCTTGACACATGGTTAATAATCACTTTTTCCATCTTGATTGACATTGATGTTGTGATAATTTTTAACAATATGAACCATTCTCATATGTAATTTTGGTGAGACCACAATGATCAACACTCAAATTAAGCTTAATTTGAAACAAATCCCGAATAAATCACCTATTTTTACAAGCATATTTAATACGGTGGAACAAAAAGTACAATACTAGCATCTATATGTGAACTCAACATCATAATCTTCACTTCCCTCTATTCTAAATTTTACTTCATTTATTTAAACATTATTGTTAGATGACTGCATAATTTTTACTCACATACAATATTGTTAGATGACTATTATCAATGACAAATTTATTATATGAACAACCACTTATTAAATTAATTAATAATTAAGTTATTAATAAAAATTATAAATATTTTAAAATTGGTTCGGAAGGTCAATAAAAGACGACGACCGCTGCAACTTAAAGTTTTGACGGTGCACGTTATAGAATTTTGAAAGGGAGTCCAGAGCTGAGGAAATCTGTCCGTTGGGTACGACTATTCGGACCGTTTCTGCGCAGAAGTTGAAAAATTTCAAAAGGATTTTCACCGTTTGCAGCTGGCATATGGACGGATAACCGCGTAAGCTCGCACTTCTCTACTCGCTTGGTATTTTGATCCTTCCATTTTACCTCTTCCTGTTGCTCGAGCTTTCCACCAGCTCCCCCACCATCTCTGCCGCCGCCGGCCGCCGTACACGGCGGCGTTTCCCTATGGGAAGCGATTAGAAGAAGGCCTTCTGGGCATGTTTGGTGTTTGAGATTCCACTAAAATGCAGGTCTGATTTGCATTCTTCGCAGGTTTCTCCCACGGTTTTTGCTTTTTTTCTACTCATTTTCTGCCAAGATTCTGATGTTTCCACCAGTCTCATACCTGGGCATGATTGGCTGCTGAGAAGTTTGATTTAGAATGCCAGTTTCAACTCGGTCCCAGATCGCCGTTCAGGAGCAAAAGCACGGACCTAATCTTGAAAATGAAGCCAGGCCCGGGGCGGATCAAGAGGATGCTGGGTCGTTGGTTCATCCTCTGCGAAACCCACACCACCGTTTGAAAGAAAAGATGAAGGCCTTGACCCTGCAGTACGAGCAGCAGAAGCAAGCTTTAATGGCTGCCAAGAAGAATAATCAGTCCTGCGTGCACCCCGACGAGTCAAGGTTCTCCTCCCACCCCAGCGTCGACCTTCTTGCGCCCTCCAAAAAAGAAAACCCTAAAGAAATTTCAGACCCTCATCCTCGGGTTAATGTGTTGAAGAAAGAGAACCACCCGATTCCCAAACCAGCAGTTCGAAATTCTTCTGTTTTACGGCCGCCCGCCGATGACGCCAAGGAAAACATGGCACCGCAACCGCTACCGCCGCTGGCTCCCAACCGTATTGTAGGGTTCTCTTGCCCGAGAAATTCGTCGGCGATGGCTGCGACCACGGCGACGAGCAGGCTCTCCATGATCGGTTTGGGGGCTGCGGCGCAGTCGGAGCCCCGAGGGTTCGGCGATGGAGGCAATCATAAGAACATCCCAGAAGCAGACGCAGCGTCGAGGAAAGAGCGCATCGGAAGCCGGATTAGAGTGTTCGTGAGGCTCAGGCCGATGGGCTGGAAAGAGAAGGAGGCTGGTTCGAGGTGCTGTGTTAAAATCGTGAACAGCAGAGATGTCTATCTCACTGAGTTCGCTCACGAGAACGATTATCTGCGGCTCAAGAGGCTTCGTGGGCGGCATTACACCTTTGATGCTTCCTTTCCCGACTCCACAACGCAGCATGAAGTTTATTCCACGTCGTGAGTTCAAGCTTTACTCGCTTCCATGGCTCCAGCCAGCTGGTTCCATCTATTTCTTTGTTCTTTGAGTTCGTAATTACTGTTTGATAGGTTTGAAATTCAATCTGCAGAACTGCAGAGCTTGTGGAGGCAGTGCTGCAAGGCAGAAATGGCACCGTCTTCTGTTACGGTGCCACAGGGGCCGGGAAAACCTATACAATGCTGGGTACAGTGGAAAATCCCGGGGTGATGGTGCTGGCCATCAAGGATCTGTTCCACAAGGTTAGACAAAGAAGCTTCGATGGGAACCATACAGTGCATCTATCTTATCTTGAAGTATATAATGAAACTGTGAGGGATTTGCTTTCCCCTGGAAGGCCTCTGGTCATTAGAGAAGATAAACAGGTCAAGTCTTTTGCTTGGATGTTTGATGTTTACCTTGTTCGTTTTTTTGCATCTGTCTGTTGTATTCTCTTTCTTCTTCCTGCTACATTTTCTTTCTCCTCCTTTCAGGGGATCGTGGCAGCAGGGCTTAGTCAATACAGAGCACACTCTACAGATGAAGTACATTTCTTGCTCTTCTGGCTGAATGGTACTTGGTGTAACTTTCTTATTCTCAATCTACAGGTAATGGCACTACTTCAGCAAGGAAACTTAAACCGAACAACTGAACCGACTCGTGCCAATGAAACTTCTTCACGGTCCCATGCTATTCTCCAGGTATTGCTGTGTGGTTTTAACCTTGTCAAACAGGACCTTGGTCAGGTCTCTTATTCTTTATTTTGTACGTGCAGGTCGTAGTTGAATATTATGTTAAGGATGCCTTAATGAACACCATCAAACAAGTAGGGAAGCTTTCATTGATAGACCTGGCTGGCTCAGAGAGAGCTCTTGCAACTGATCAGAGAACACTTAGATCAGTCGAGGGTGCCAACATTAACCGGTCACTCCTTGCACTAAGCAGCTGCATCAATGCCCTTGTTGAGGGAAAAAAACACATCCCTTATCGTAATTCTAAGCTAACCCAACTTTTGAAGGACTCATTAGGGGGAGCGTGCAACACTGTAATGATTGCCAATATCAGCCCGAGCAGTCTCTCGTCTGGCGAGACACAAAATACTCTTCATTGGGCTGATAGAGCCAAGGAGATCCGGACCAAGGTCAGTGTTCATAACTCATATTCTTTTTCTTTTCGTTATGTTCAATGGAAATTTGTTTTTTTTAAATGGCTTTTTATTGAATTATGTCATTTATCGCATTTTTGCAGTTAAAAGCATGGCATTACCTCTGTCCAGTCTATTCTGCTACATCAATGCCATGCTTCTTCTCTCATGCGTTGTTCTTCTCGTTTAAAGGAAATTTCTTGTTTATTATTGCCTCCCAATCCTTGTTAAAATTCAAAAAGGTGGTTAGAAATGGACTAAATAGAAGGGGGGGCTCAGTAACCAAAGCTGTTGTGGATAAATGAAAAAGGGAAGTTTTTCTGAATTGCATAAGCCATCATAACTCATTTGACTTTTCTTTTTCGTTATAGTAAATGGAAAATTGAAATTGTTTGCAATAGAAATGTATTGCATTAAGGCATTTATCCCACTTTTACAGCTCACAAATACCAGTCTAGTCCATTCTACTACATCAATGTTATGTTTTTTGGTGGGTGCAAACCCAATCCCGCATTGGTAAAATATAGATTTCAATCCTAACATATAAGCTTGGTGGGTTACTCTATCACCAATTGGTTTTAGAATGAAACCCCTTTTGGCTTATGAGTTGGACTTGATAAGGTGAGCTAGAAGAATGCTCCCAACAATTTCTCTTCTGGATCGGACTTCTCCCCATTCAAATGAAACTTATTGTATATTATTGGAAGTGTTCGGCTTAATAAGCCGTGTTCTAGGAGAATGATCCTGAAAGTTTCTATTGGGCGTTGGCCTTCTCATCATTTAAATGAAACTTACTGCATCGGACTTCTCAATCTTTTGGATTGGACTTCTGGATTCAAATGAAACTTATTGTATATTATTGAAAGTGTTGGGCTTAAGAAGCCGTGTTCTAGGAGAATGATCCTGAAAGTTTCTATTGGGCATTGGCCTTCTCGTCATTTAAATGAAACTTATTGTATGTTATTGAAGGGGGGGGGGGGGTGGGTGCATCCCCCAAATCCTTGTGAAAATTCAAGAAGAAAATGGTTAGGGACTGAGCTCCCAGCACATGATATTCAAACATCATCTGCCTTTAACCCTTTCAGGGGGTCATTAACTCAAACATAAGCCATTTATATATTTTGTCGAACAATTCACTGCAATCCTTGTTATTTCAGGGGCTCAGTAACCCAAACATAAACCATTTTTATATTTTTATTGAACAATTCACTGCAATCTCAATTTCAATTATTTTTCTATCTTTCTCAAGTTGTTTTCACATTAGCCGTTAAGCAAATCCATGTCCCAAATCCTTGTTGAAATTCAAAAAGATTGTCGGTTGGGGATGGACTAAATAGATGCTATTGTTATTTTGGGGGCTCAGTAACCCAAAGGCAAGGTATTTTTATGTTTTTCTTGGACAATTCACTGCAATCTCAATCTCAATTATTTTCCCATCAAAATCCTTGTTAAAATTCAAAAAGATGGTCGGTTTGGGATGAACTGAATAGAAGCTATGGTTATTTCGGTGCTCAGTTATCCATGTAATAATCTCAACCTCAATTACTTTGCCATCATTCTCAAGTTCTTCCATTTATGCAAGTTATAAACATGCAGGTGTCGGAAACTAAATAGAAACTACTGTTATTTCGAGGGCTCAGTAAGCCATGCAATAATCTCAATCTCAAATACTTCGCCATCATTCTCATGTTCTTCCATTTATGCAAGTTATAAAAATGCAGGTGTCCGAGACTGCAAATGAGGAAATACTTGACCTGCCGGAATCAGAGACCGATCAGGCTAAGCTATTGCTGGAAGTGCAGAAGGAGAATCGTGAATTGAGAGTCCAACTCGCACGGCTGCAGCAGAAGCTACTGATGGTGCAAGCTCAAGCCATGGCTGCAAATGCCTCCTCTCCCGCCCCTTCTGCTGTGACTGCTTTCTTGACCCCTCCACCCTCTTCTGCTAAGGGAAAGCACAAGCCCAGCTTCTTGGGCAGCAATTGCTTCACGCCGGACTCCAAGAGAAGGCGTGATGAGGAGATTGTAAAAGAGCTTCGACAAACCATAAAAGAGTTGGAGGAGGATATGCAGAAGCTGAAGAGAGAGCATGGGTTGCAGCTCAAGCAGAAGGATGAGTATATTCGTGAAGTCTCGAAGAAGGGAATGGCACCGTCATCACAAATGGTAGGAGAAACGGTAAAGAGGGTGGTGACGAGGTCTCACATGAGGCCAAAAAGAACCAGCATTGGTGAGCTGAAGAGCCCAGCCCACCGGTTTATGTCTCCAGCCCCGACAGCTAAAAAACGCAGCTTTTGGGACATAACGGCAGCCAACAGCCCCACTGTCACGTTAAATGGAAGGAAGACTAAAACTCACGTGGAGGGTGCACAGGCTCCTTCCATGCTTCTTCAGGTAAATTCCATCTAAAATGCACTTTTTGAGTTTTTGATCTGGTTTACATTATGGTTTGGACCACACATTATCTTATCATCAATTGCATAATTCAGCCTGGTTTTGCTCGACAAAAGCTCAGACTTTGGAAGTAATAAAACGAGGAGCTTCTAAAAGGAGGAGGAAGAAGAAGAGGATCATCAAAATCCAGCTGGGACATGGTACAAGAAGATTATTTCCAGATTGGTAATGATGCTCTTGCTATCCATGAATGGAATAGGTGGTCTCTGATTTGATTCTTTTATTTTTCTAGATTTAGTGTAATGATTTCTAGATTTAGTGTAATGAACTCATCTCTGATAGGCCGCGTTCTAACATATTAACAAATGGGAGTTTTGGGAGTTTTGCGCTTGGTCTGTATGCATGGAGAGGTCACTGATTCAAATAAGCATTGCCATTACCGAAGGCTTTCGGGCCATGCAGATCTGTACTATTTTTTAATATTTATTTTTTTATAAACAACAAAGCAAATTCTAGCATAAAACATTTAAATAAATTAAGAAATATATATTTTTTTAAATATTAACCCATTTACAAATTATACAAAGGCTCGTTCTGTGTTATATTAAAATTATAACCCAAAACAAATATAATAACATCTTGAAGTCCATTTATATGTGTAAATGTTTAGTTTTAGTTTTTAAATTTTCAGTAGTTATCTATCTACTAAGGGTAGATTGTTTTGTGACTTCCATGGAGACATATTTGTTAATAAATAAAAAACATTTATTATCGTATTGGATCCGACGATATATATATATAAAAAAGAAAATCTAGATTCTGGATGATTCACCCAACTTTCCAATCGTGGCCCGGGTCGGGGAAGCGCTGGGTCATTTTAGGTTGGGCCCACGCCAGAAATATTGACCGTATGAGCCCCAATCCCTTCTTAACAAAAATGATAAAAAGTTGGGTGAATCTTTTCTTGTGCGGGCCCAATCTGAAATGGCCCAGTGATTCCCCAACCCGGTACGGCATGCATGGTTCATTTATCATATACTACGTCGTTGCCTATGGGGCATGAGATTTGAATGTTAAAGGTTAACATTCAAGAATCTTCCACCTATAACTATCGTTATATAAAGTGTTTGTAACTGTATGCATAACTCATATGTTTCATAGTGTATGAGTTATTGCATTAGCCCTCGATGAGTGTCCTCGTTGTATGATTCATCTAAGCCCGTAGATATACCACGAAGGAAAGACATCCGCCTTTTTCGTGTTTGAAATGAAGTTTCGAGTGCCTGTCGTAAAAATAGAGATCACATCCCATGTATGATACATTGTAAATACTAATTCCTTGCGTCAGATTAATATAACATGCCTACTTATGCAACTCCCTTTGCCTAGCATGCTCACTCACCCTACACAAGTCACCACGTTCACCCTACTTTGGTCCCCTCACGTCAAATTAATCTTATGCATTGCTCCTAACGTAAGTCGCTTATGCGGGTTAGTCTCATGCAATGCATTGCGTAAATGTTGCACACATGCTTATCATAAAGCCACTTTGCAGGATCAATCTTAGGCAAAGTCACTATGTGCTGAGTTAATTTTACATAGGCCAATCTAATTAATATTACATAAGGCCCGAATGCGCTGCGTTATTCCTATGTAAGGGCTTATCATAAGTCACTTCACAGAGTTAATCTCACTTGAGGTTTTTCATCGAGTTAATCCTACACAGCTCACCCTACGCTAGTTGCGTGAGATTAATTTTATTTTTTCCTACGCAACCTATTTATGGCGGTTTTAATCATACGTCACCTTATGCAACTCCTCATGTTGCATGAGATTAGGGCTGGTTATTCCTACATACCACTGCGAGCTAGGTTTAATCTCATATGGGCCAACACAAGTTAATCCTACGTAGGTTGCCTAGCACGCTCGCTCACCCTACTTTGGCCCCCTCGTGCCAGATTAGTCTTACACATACAGATTCATCTTACGCATTGGTCGTAAGCTGCTTTTGCAGGCTAATCTCACGTAATGCACCATGTAAATGCGTACTCACCCTACTTTGGTCCTCTCACGAAATATTAATCTTATGCATACAAATTAATCTTATGCATTGCACATATTGTAAGCTGCTTCTACAGGTTAATCTCATGCAATGCACCGTGTAAATGTTACGCACATGCTTATCATAAGGCCACTTTGCAGGAATAATCTCATGCAAGGTTGTTGTGCGCTGAGTTAATATTGTATAGGTCAATCCAGTTAATATTATGCAAGGCCTGAATGTGCCGCGTTATTCCTATGCAAGGGCTTATCGTAAGCCGCTTCACGAAGTTAATCTCACACAATATGTTTTGCACCGAGTTAATCCTACGTAGCTCACCCCACGACAGTTGCGTGAGATTAATTTTATTTATTCCTATGCACCCTATCTATGTTGGTTTTAATCATACATAGGGTTTAAAAAATGGAAAAAATTTGATTTCTCTAAAATTCAATTATAAATTGAATTGTATAATTTATAAAATGTTTATAAATTATGGAAAAACTAAAATGGGATATTTATTTATTTATAAATTTGTTTATATATTAATTAATTATAAAATGTTTATAATTAATTATTTTAATGTTTTTGAAACATTTATTGAATATCCTTTAATATTAATTGTTAACATTAAAAGAACCCTTTCTAATTATATGTCATGACTTTTAATATAGAAATAAAGTGTTTATATAGAAATTATAAGATTAATTCATAAAATGTTTATAAGTTACAATATAAGGTGAAAATATAAGAGTTTATATTTATATTATAAATTGTTCATAATATCTAATTTGAGTTGTTCAAATTAAAGTTTTATTTGATAAATTATTTAAACCACATCAAAAGAAGTTTTTATGGTTGATTTGATCAAAGTTTAAATAATAATTAATATGTGATATTTGGATTATGTAAATAGTTTACATAATAGATTTGGAATATAATTTTTTATTTATTTAATATCATATATTTAAAGTAAATTCCATATAATGAATAATATGAAAGAGTTCATATTGAGAATAAATATAATGTGTTTATATTTATTTAATTCTGGATTGTCCATAATGAATTACTAAATTATAGTGTTTATAATTGTGTTTATATTGGGAATAAATATAAAGTGTTTATATTTATTTAATTATGGATTGTCCATAATGAATTACTAAATTATAGTGTTTATAATATTTTATTTATGAAATTGTTCATTTATTTATTTCATTCCCTTTATTATTTATAGTTATAAATTGTTTATATTATGAATATATGCATGCTTTAGTTTAAATTGTTAAATTGCATCTAAGGAGTTACATGCTAGGTATGATAAATGATTTAGCTTTCTACTACCTTGACCTTGTCTTGTACTCATTTATGAACTTGAATCAGGAAGTTAATTATGATTTATATATTACATGAAAGGGTTTCATGTATGCATGAGATGCACTTGGATTTGTATAAATATAATTGGCTTTTAATTTAGGTTAGTAACACAAGCCATGAATAGAGATTCCAAACTAAATTATTAGAAACATGCATACATAAAGAGAATACATGAGATAAGACGGTGATACTAAATCCCCTTTAAAGCACAAAGTGTTAGATTCCTTCAAAAGCGGCACTTATCAATACCTTAGTCATCCAACTAGTAGGTCATGCCAAAGTTGGGTGCCCATAGATTATCTTGTGTAAGACAAATAGGTAATGAGGTGACCATAACCATTAGATGCCTTGTTTTTAGTTTTTTCTTTGGGTTACATTCAGTTGGAAAACACTAACCGTTGAGACACTAGAGGAATCGAGTTGAGTGAATCCACATAATGGATTTGGATAAAGAGTTATCCACTCCGCTATCCAAGAGTCGTATATGATATGATTGACAATAGTTGTATACCATATTTAGTTATGTCTTATTTACATGATAACTAGTATAAGTCATGATGAACGATGGGTCTTGATCCATTAATGGATATTATAAATTTTAAAGGGGTCATTGTTTTAGGGAGAACACGTTTAATAAATGCCCTTATTAAATGTTTGTAAAACATAATATTTGTATGATAAAAGCTTCTATTATAGATAAATAACATCATCATCATTTAACTTAACTTTGTAGTTAATCCTTGAAAAAGAGAATCTAAATGTAAGCAACTCCTAAGACTAATAACTTAAGAAAAGTTCTCAAGTAAAATTCTATATGTTAGTGCAACCCCTCATGAGTAACCAACTGTTGAAGATGTTCAACACTTGGAATCTAAATGCTTATGAGAGGCATAAATGGAGTGTGCTAATGACTTGGTGAGATCGAATGTTTCATACAAGGATTATTTCAGTTAAGAAATTCATTCTGATATTATCGTTGGAAATGTTCTGACAATGTGAATGAGTTTAATAAATGTGTTGGACAAGTTCATGGAGAACAAAGATGACTTTGAGAAAGCGATGCAGTATGGTAGTGAGATTATTACTGACTTCATCAAGTTATTGAGGCCATATCTTCATGTGCAGAGCACTACTATTGTGGCTCCTGCAGCTGCACCCTTGCGACCTAGTTTGCCTACCTTCTCATCCACTGCCCTTGCCTCTACCTCTATGATTGTCTCTCAGGCTCTGAGTCAGATCGGACCTATTATCCTTGACCAACAATTGCCTTGTTCTTCCACTACACCTACCTTGGCCCCTTTTGTTTTTGAAGGACTCCCTCTCCCTTCTTTGTTAGTCAGTTCACTTCCTTCTTCAACTTCTACCTCTACTCCTGTGGCTTCTCCTGATGCTGCTGCCAAGGGAAAAGAGAAGACATCCGGTGCTGAAGAAAAGTGAACACTATCTTTTGATAGGGATATTTTTTTGTATTTTTGTTGCTTACTGCTTGTAATGGCACCTCTTTCTCAATCTAATGCACTGTGAACTTTTATTGTCTCCTCTCTTATTTACTTTTGTACTCTTTTTGATAATCCCAAAAGGGGGAGAGACATGCACTCTAAATGCACGCTAAGGGAGAGACACATCCACTAAGAATAGATATCTCACTCACATGATTTGTGATCATCAAAAAGAGGGAGATTGTTGGACTCCTATATTAATCATGTTTTAATGATCACAAATCCTATACATCTTGTAAAATTTGTTAATCCTGTTTAATCTGTCTCAAATCATGTGTACAGATGGTTGGTTTCTTTATGCTTTAAATAAACCTATCCAAGATCTTAATTGCTATAAATTAAGTTTGATTATTGTAAACTATATTTAACTTTGGTCTATAATGATTTATTTTTATGAATGATTAAGTCTAATTCATTCTATGAATATTACTGCTCAAGTCTATATATAGATATTTGGCTAAGTCTGAGAAACTGTGAGTTTGCCACCGGTTCTGTTTTTCTGGAAAAGGACCCAGACACCGTGAACCAGACACCGTGACCAAACACCGTGACCCAGACACCGTGACCAGACACCATGAACTAGACACCGTGAACCAGACATCGTGACCAGAAACTGTGACCCATACACCATGAACCAGACACCGTAAACCGGACACCGTGACCAGACACCGTGACCCAAACACCGTGACCAGACACCGTGACCAAACATCGAAACCAGTTTTAGATCTGTTGAAGTCTGTGACACCAATTCCTGATCTCTATACAACTATGCCATCATAATTGTCACACCGCTCAAAGGAAAAGGAGACACCATTTTATGATGACACTATTTCCAAGCGACACTGTTTCCAGACAGGTTGTGACACCTCTCCTTAATCTGTTTTGTCGTTTTCAATTTAATCTCTAACGATCATATTTGAGTCTTTTAAATGCATTGACATAATTGATATTTCTTTGCAGACATGTCACCTGACAGTATGAGATATGAGGTGCAGAATACATGCATCCTGTCGGCTCCAACACATGCACTCCAAGAATAAAAAGAAAAGCATGTCCCAGAAACTAAGAAGCGAGATAACGAAGAAGTGCGAACATTCTTTAAAGAAGAACCGACACATGCAATAAGATACATCTGAAGAACACACGAAGAAATCATGAATCCAAAATCTGGGATACCATTGATCAGAGTCAAGATAATCTTCGTAATACAAACTCCACAAAGAACACGAGCCAGATCTAACTAGAAACCAGAGCACCAGACTTGTGATACTTTATTTTTCACAAGAGGACTCGATTATTGCATCTGCTTCATCATAGAAGTCCAAGGCTATTGTTGGTTGGAGTGGTTTACTCAAGAGGGGGGTGAATTGAGTACCAATTAAAATTTCTGTAATTTAAAAAGTGTCTTAAAGACCCCCAAATAAAATAATAAATTAAACTGTAGTGAATTTATATTAAAGTAGAGGTTCTGTTAGATTCTCAAGGGATTGATTAATTCCCAGTTAATCAACACAGGAGTGTGTGATTATCTTTTGAAACTAACTTACTAATCTACACTTAACATAAACACTTGCTAATTTAATTATCAAAGTAGCTTTAAAAACAGTATTGGTTTTAAAGTGATTAGCAGCGGAATGAAACTTTGAAAGATATGGCACAGCAGATGTAACCAAGAGGTTCAGTCTCAAGCCGAGACTTAGTCCTCTCAAAAGTTTATATAAAAATGATCCACACCCTGGATCGGGGTTCAACAGTTTACAACTGTCCAGGTCCAAGACCTCTACCACTGTTCTTCGTGGGAAACAGTACAACAGCAACCAGCTGTCCAGGTCACACACGACCTCTACCACTGTTATTCGTGGGAAAGAAAGAATGAAGGAGTTTGGTAAGGATTTACAAATCCTTCAGTTTGAGTACAGGAGACAGTGTATGTGTTAGATACAGCAGATAACACACACTGCTCGAAATGAATGGTAATAAATCACAGAACAAGAGATGTAGAGTTTAGAGATGGTTCTGATGATTTCAGTATGTCTCTGGACTCCTTTGGATTCGACTAGAAGTGAGTCTGAGTCCTCTTCTCGTTTCTGTTTGAGAAACAGAGTGTCGTATGCTCCAGGTTCACAGGTAGTGAGATTGTAGTCGATGAAGTTCTTCAGTGTTCTTCTTTTATGCACAGAACACTTCTCGAGTATGCTTGATTGTTTATGAGCTTCTCTGTGTTCTTGATGGAACTCGTTTTTCTCTTCTTGTGTTTCTGATATATATCATCCACCACGCGCTTCTCTAGTTTTCTTCTGTTTTGGGCAGCGTAGTCTTCTCGTATTTTTCTCCCGACAGGAGACAGAAAAGATTTCTTTTCAGCAGGTACGAGGTACGGGTTCCTGACATCCGACAACCTTTATCAGATATTTGACAAATCATCAAAATGTATGATATGACCGTTAGATAGATTAAATATAGGAAATAAAGAAATTAAAACAGTGAGTCGAGTGATTGGTAGGTAATCAGCATCGGTAGCTTGAACATCGGTAGCTTGAACATTGGTAGCTCAATGTCAGTTGCTTTGACTCTATCGGTGGCTCTATGCGTCGGTTGGTACATGCTTGTATCAGTGACTTTGTTTTATCGGTAGCTCCATGCGTCAGTAGCTCCATGCGTCGGTAGCTGTGAGTCTGTCAGTAGCTTCGTCCATCGGTGACTCTTATTCCATCGGTATCTATTTATACTTACACCGGTAGCTATAAGTTTGTATCGGTAGCTGTCTGTAAGCACATCAGTAGCTATGTGTTAAGTGTATCGGTAGCTCTGTGTTAAGTCTATCGGTAGCTGTCTGTCGGTAGACTAAGTCTATCAGTAGACTGGTTACCGATAGCTCTTTATCAGTAGCTATAGACAGATTACTTAACTGTTTTATGCAGAACACATCCGATTGTGTTAGAATCAGTTTATAACTGATATGAACATGGATAAATGAGGATTAACATATTCCAAAGACTATTTTCAAAATTATTATTGGTTTGATCACAGATTTGAAAGAATTAAAGTATAGATCAATGATACTTAACAATATCATAGAGAATGAAAACATAATTGGGATTTTCAACACATATGAATACAGGATTGAGATTATCAAAACAGGTGAGGTCAACAATCTCCCCCTTTTTGATAATCACAATTTATGATATTGGCATTTAACATAGTGAAAATATAATAGTAAAGAGTATAATATTGAATTCAATTTTCTCAGAGAAAACAGCATCAGAGATAATAGAAATAGACATAAGTTATCAGAGGGAAAAAAAATCATAAGGTACTATATAGACATAAGGTATTAGAGGAAAAAAATGAAAACAAAACAAAGGGTAATGTGTCTCCCCTTATTCCTTATTTTTCTCCATTGAAAATATTTCTCATTTTCTCATTTTGTTCTCCTTATTCTCTCATAAAATGTTTCTCCCCCTCTTATTGTTCTCCCCCTTTGTGATAATCAAAAAGTGGGAAAGCATATATATATATATAGGAGACAAATAAAACATGAGAAGTAAAAAGAGTTCTGTATTAGAGTAGTCAAAAGGTACAACAATAAAAAAAAAATTACAAAGGAATTCCTATCAAAAATCCTGGCCACTGGTTCAATCCTCATCTGCAACGTGAGATTTTCCTTTGGAATTAGAAGAAGGCTCGGGTGGTGAGGATACAGGTGAAGCTTTTGGAATGCCAGAAAAGATCAAAGGAGGCTAGGCCACTGACACAGAGTCAGGCTTGTAGGTTGAAGATTTTTGGGTGATCATTGGAGTGAGGCTTCGAATGGCTTGAACAGGAGTCAGCTGGACTGTGGAAGCAGCTGAGGCAGAAGCAGGCAAAGCAGGAGGGATGATTACTGGTCTGGAATCAACATGCAAGAAGGGCAGCAGCAGATTTCGAAAATCCATAATAATTCTTCCTCCTCTTTCCATAGCAGAGATGAAATCATCTTTGTTCTCCATGAATTTCTCTAAGGCAGGAGTCAGTTCTCTTAGCTTGCTCACTTGTTCTCTGAAAGCTTGAGTGACTGGAGGGAGCTTCATGTGTTCCAACATTAGCTTGAAGTGATGTTCGAGTTGATGCTTGGTGAAAATTTTGGAGAAGTAGTAGTCCACTTTGCTTTTTATGGCTTCCTGAGAGGCCGAGGCTTCTCTCATAAAATCTTGAACAATCTTCATTATTTCTCTGGCAGAATCTCTTGTAGAAAGCACCACTCGGCTCAACTCTGATGAGTCCACAGAACCACTGGTAGAAATAGAGCCAATCTCTTCCTTTAACATTGCTCTAACTGAATTCAGATCAACTGATAGGTTGGATGTGAGAGGGCCAAGAGAGAAGGAAACAGTTTCTTTGAAACTCTTAGACAAACCACTGATTAGGCTTTGAACTTGAGAGTCTTGTAACTGAACATGATCCTTCACTGAGGTTTTGAAACTTTCAAACACTGAGACAAACTGGCTTACTACACTCTTCACATAAGCTAGGTCCTTGTCAGCTTGAGACTTGGAGCTTATATAGGAATCCAAAGCAACAACTGATGTCTTGAGGGCTTCAAGATCAGCTTCGATTCTAGAAGACTGAGTCTGGCACTCTTTCACTTCTTCCATAAGCTCAGACATAAAAGAAGATAAATTACAAGCCAGAGATAGCTCGAAAGATCTCTCTAGCATTTTCATTTCTTCATAAAAGCTTTGCTTCATCTCAGCGACTGATGCACTGAATGAATCTTTCAGCTCATTCTTCATGGATTCAAGATCAGATTTAGAGACAAAATCACTTGGGATAACTGCAGCAAATCCCCTTGCTGAGGCCAAATTAACTACAGAAGTAGTCATTATTGAGTTAATTGAGGATGCAAGAGAGGTTTCCATTAACTTCACTTCTTCAACAAAACTGGATTTGAGGTCCTCTTTCAGCTTATTCAAATCATGAAATCTGTCCACATCATCTGGCAACAACTCAGAAGCAAGATCATAATTGGTCTTCGGTCTATTCTCAGACACCTCATTGTCAGAATCTGGATAATCCAATCCACAGACAATAAACCCTGGGTCTTCTACCCAGTCTCCAAGCTTAATGGCTACTGTCACATTTCCAAGCACAGACTGATGCTCCCCCTCAATGGGTGCATTCTCATGTATCACAACAGCCTTTTCTGCTGGCCTTTCTTCATCAGAATCTCCCACAACAATTTCCATCTCAGCAGTAGTAAGGAAGTTTTCTGAAACAGGTACAGCTTCTTCTCTACCTTTTTCTACTTCAGCAGCAGGCATAGCTGAGCTTCCAATCAAGGGACTCATACTTAAACTACCAGAAGCAGGCGATTCAGATACATTCTCCTTTTCCTCTTCTTCTTGGTGAGGTACAGACTGGTCTTCCTCATGAGTAGACACAATTTCCTCTACTTTTCCTTTCCTAGAATAAACCAATTCTGCAACAGGACTTGGGGGCAAGTCTGGATCTCCTCCAACATCCATAGGAATTTCTTCTTCTTCTTCTTCTTCTGTTTCATCACTATAAGCAGGTTCCTCTTCATCAGGTCTCAGACTCGGATCTCTCTCATCCTTTGGTCTTGAGGGATAATCCACAGGATTAAACCTATCATAGATCTTCTGATCATCACTGACCCATTCTCCCTTCCATGGGTTCCAGTTAATTTTCATATACTTACAAACAGTCGAGGTGATGCAGAAATTGTTCTTGACTACAACTGTCTCATCCTGAGACTCAGCTATTCCTTTCACTTTTATCATCACTGAAATCAGCTTGGCAAAGAACAAAGCATTAGTCTTTGACTTTGGTCTAATCATGTCTTCCATTTGAAGCATTAACAATCTGCACAGATTGATTTTTACACCATGTCTTAGCAAATGAAGAAGATAGATATCTTGATATCTCAGATTTGCAAAATCTCCTCTCATCGGTATCAACACATGCTGAACAAACTTGAAAAGCAGTCGATTCTCTCCATCCATTTCAGCAACAACCACTTGCCTTTGATTTCCATTCCCAGTCAGCTCTTGTAAGGCGGTCTCATAATCAAAGATATCACTACTAGGTGGCATTGCTCTTGATACATACCCAGAGACACCTTCATGCGGTACTTTCAAACTCTCAGCCCACTCTACTGAAGAAAATGACATCTCTTTTCCATGTACAAAAGATCTAACCCGATTCTCATTCTCAGACTTCTCCTTTGATTTCCATTCCCAGTCAGCTCTTGTAAGGCGGTCTCATAATCAAAGATATCACTACTAGGTGGCATTGCTCTTGATACATACCCAGAGACACCTTCATGCGGTACTTTCAAACTCTCAGCCCACTCTACTGAAGAAAACGACATCTCTTTTCCATGTACAAAAGATCTAACCCGATTCTCATTCTCAGACTTCTCAAAAGTTACAAACTCATAGAACTGCTTTACCAACTTCGGGTAGTATGGGCCATTGTTATTCGAAAAACAATCCACCCATTTCTGGTCCTCCATAATCTCGAGTACTAAGGATTTGCTAGGCAGTAGCCATTCCACGCACAGTTCCTTCTCGATTACTATGTCTCTATTCTGCAAGTGAGGATTCACTGGTCGCCTTCCCGATCTAGTTTTGACTTCACTAACATTGGCTTTATGCTGTGTCTTCTTCTTCTTGGCGTTTGGTTCTACACTTTCATCTCTGACGATAGGAAGCTTGGTTTTTGCCATCGCGGGTTTAGGGTTCTTGGCCGATTTGGGAGCTAAGGTTAGAAGGTGAGAGATTTTGAGCTCGGTGAGGTAAGAAGTGGCTTAGACTTAGTTTTATCATTTAGGAATTCCAAATAAACGATTAAACTAGAGTAATAAAATAAAACGATTCATATTCTTGGCGGCAGACAGAAGTTTTAAAACCTTGCATCGGTGTGAGTTAATCATCGGTGAGAAAAACAAATCGGTGAGAGTTGTACATCGGTGAGAAACTTACATTGGTGAGAATTTTCACGTCGGTGAGCATTTCACATCGGTGAGGATTTCTCATCAGTGAGAATTTCACATCAGTGAGAATTTCACATCGGTGAGAATTTCACATCAGTGAGAATTTCACATCGGTGAGAATTTCACATCGGTGAGAATTTCACATCAGTGAGAATTTTCACATCAGTGAGAATTTCACATCGGTGAGAATTTCACATCAGTGAGAATTTTCACACCGGTTGTGATTAAACATTCCCAGTTCGTGTCTTATGTAACTTAGCCTATCCAAACTTAAAGGTTTAGTGAAAATGTCAGCCAATTGATGTTCAGTGCCAATAAATTCAAGAGAAATATCACCTTTTTGATAGTGATCTCTTAGGAAATGGTGTCTTACATCTATGTGTTTGGTTCTAGAGTGAGATACAGGATTCTTAGAGATGTTTATTGCACTGGTGTTATCACAGTTGATTGAAACATGTTTAAAAACATATCCATAGTCCAAAAGAGTGTGTTTCATCCACAGAATTTGTGCACAACAACTACCAGCAGCTATATATATTCTGCTTCGGCAGTAGATAATGCAACTGAGTTCTGTTTCTTACTACACCAAGAAACTAAGGATTTTCCAAGCAAATGACATGTTCCTGATGTGCTTTTTCTATCTAACTTACAACCAGCAAAGTCAGCATCTGAATAACTCATTAACTCAAAGGATTGTCCTTTTGGGTAAAACAAACCTAAGTTAACCGTGTATTTGAGATATTTAAAAATTCTTTTAACAGCAAGCAATTGAGATTCTTTTGGATTAGCTTGAAATCTAGCAAACATACACACACTAAACATAATATCAGGTCGACTAGCAGTAAGATAAAGTAAACTACCAATCATACCTCTGTAATTTGTCTGATCAACTGGTTTCCCAGTTTCATCTGCATCCAATTTACAGGTAGTACTCATAGGAGTTTCACTTTCCTTGATACTATCCAGACCAAAACGTTTTAAGAGATCCTTTGTATATTTACTTTGATTCAAAACAATACCGTTTTCATTTTGAAATACTTGAAATCCAAGAAAGTACTTAAGCTCTCCCATTAAGCTCATTTCAAATTCATTTTGCATACTTTTTGAAAAATCAGTACATAAAGAGTGTTTAGAAGATCCAAAAATAATATCATCAACATATATTTGTACAACTAAAACATCTTTAGAAATTCTTTTAATGAAAAGAGTTGGATCAGCAATCCCTTTAGTAAAACCTTTTGAAATAAGGAAATTGCTAAGTCTATTATACCAAGCTCTTGGAGCTTGTTTCAAACCATACAAAGCTTTAGAAAGTTTAAAAACTTGGTTTGGAAAATGGGGGTTAGTAAATCCAGGTGGTTGTTCTACAAAAACATCTTCAATTATAAAACCATTTAGAAATGCACTTTTCACATCCATTTGATATAACTTGAAATCCAGATGTGCAGCATATGCAAGTAAGATCCTAATGGATTCTAGTCTAGCTACAGGTGCAAAAGTTTCCTCATAGTCTATGCCTTCTTCTTGACTATATCCTTGTGCAACTAGTCTAGCTTTGTTTCTAACTATATTTCCAGATTCATCTACTTTATTTCTAAAAACCCATTTTGTGCCTATTGTCAAAGTGTCCTTAGGTCTGTCAACTAATTCCCAGACTTTGTTTCTTTCAAACTGATTTAATTCTTCCTGCATAGCTATTACCCAGAATTCATCATTGATAGCATCATTGATATTTTTGGGTTCTAGCTGTGAAAGAAAAGCTTGATGTTCAACCTGGTTTCTTAGAGAAGCTCTAGTTTGTGTTCCTCTATCAAGATTACCAACAACAGCTTCTAAAGGATGATTCTTTAGAATCCTTGTTGATCTGGTAAAGGTTGGACTAGAAATTTCAGGTTCATCTATAGGTTCGGGTTCAACAGAAGCAGATTCTGGAGAAAGTCCAGAACTGGATGCTTTTATAACAGGTTCTTTAGATTTATCATTAAGGTCCAGAATAGACAAATCTTCTTCAAGATTCTCAAGAGAGGTTTTAGGCTCATGTGGATTAGTTTCATCAAACTTGATGTGAACAGATTCCTCCACACATTTGGTTTTCTTATTGAATACTCTATAGGCTTTACTTGAAATAGAGTAACCCAGAAAAATTCCTTCATCACTTTTGGAAGCAAACTTATCCAGATTATCTTTAGTATTCAGAATAAATACTTTGCAACCAAAAACTTTAAAGTAATTAACCTTAGGCTTTCTATTGTTCCACAATTCATAAGGGGTTTTCTTAAGAACTGGTCTAATTAAGACTCTATTAATGACATAACAAGCTGTATTTACAGCTTCAGCCCAAAAATAAATAGGCAGGTCATATTCATTGAGCATGGTTCTAGCAATTTCTTGAAGGGTTCAGTTTCTTCTTTCTACTACACCATTCTGTTGGGGTGTTCTAGGGGCAGAAAAGTTATGGGTATAGCCATTGTGTGAGCAATAAGATTCAAAATCTTGATTTTCAAACTCACGACCATGATCACTTCTCAGGGTCTTAATCTTAAGTCCACTAAGGTTCTCTACGGACTTGGAGTATTTGACAAAGTAAGAACAAGCTTCACTTTTGTGAGCTAGAAAATATACCCAAGTATATCTAGAAAATTCATCTACAAGAACATAAACATAGTGCTTCCCATTTAAACTAGAAACTCTTGATGGTCCAAACAAATCCATGTGAACCAATTCAAGTGGTTGAGAAGTTGAAAATTATTTCTTTGATTTAAAAGAAACTTTGTGTTGTTTTCCCTTTTGGCAGGGGTTACACACTCTATCATTTGGGAATTCTAATTTAGGTAGGTCTCTAACTAGGTTTTTCCTAGAAAGTTTCCTAAGTGAGTGAATGTTGCAATGTCCTAATCTTCTGTGCCATAGCCAAGATTCTTTATGAAAAGCATTCAAACAAGTAATATTCTGCTTAGCTAAAGAATTCAGATTAACAGCATAAACATTTTCATTTCTTAAGGTAGAAAATACCAAAACATTCTTAGAATTAAAAACTTTGCAAGAATCATTTTCAAATTTAACATGAAAACCATCATCACATAACTGAGAAATACTTAATAGATTGTATTTAAGGCCATCAACAAATAAAACTTTAGAAATCAGGATTGAATCAGTGTTACCAATCTGGCCTAGGCCGATGATTTTCCCTTTAGAATTATCACCAAAGGTGACAAAGCCTCCATCAAATTTTATTAAACTCTTGAAACAAGAGAAGTCTCCTGACATATGTCTTGAACATCCACTGTCCAAATACCACGTCTCTTTACAGGAGCTCTTCAAGCAAGTTCCCTACAAAACAGATTTAGATGGGAGATGATTTTGGTACCCAGATTCTCTTGGGTCCAGACAGGTTAGCCAATAACACTTTAGGTACCCATATTTGTCTAATGGGTCTCATATAATTTGTAGAATTGACATGCTTTGAAAGATAAACTTTATTAGATCCATAGCTATGTATATAACTGGTTGAAGCATATGAAGTTCCAGAATTACCTTCATTCTGTCCAGATTTAGAAATGAATCTTGTTTTGGAAATTTTCCTTTGTCCAGGTTGGTATCCTATACCAGTAGTATATTTAGGTGCTACTTGCTTTCCTAGCATCTGTGTTAGTGTATTTTTTCCATTGGTGAACTTTTCTAAGTCTTTCTTGAGTTGCTCATTAGATAGTTTCAGTTCAGTGTTCTCTTTTAACAGTTGAGCAGTTTTCTCTTTTTCAATATTGAGTTCGGTTTTAACTGTAGTGGTGAGAGCATGCTGTTTCTTTAATGACTTGTATTTATCCTTAAGTTCATTACATGTCTCTTCCAGCATATCACAGTATTCAAACAGTTCAGATTTAGACATGTTATCACCTTCAGAGTCATCTCCAGAATAATATGAATTTGAAGCAGGAGTTTCAGCAGTTACCTCAGAAGTGTTTGTCATAAAACACATGTTGGCTCGATTCCTTTCAGAGTCTGAAGATTCAGCTCCACTTGTTCTGTCTTCTGAATCACTCCAAGTAGCCTTCATAGCTTTCTTAAACTTATTGTCCTTATATTCATATTTCTTTTTATATTTCATCTTTGGACAGTCGGCTTTAATGTGTCCTTTTCTCTTGCACTCATAGCAGACAACATCATCTGACTTGTCATTCTTCTTCCAATCCTTTTTCCATTTGCCTTGGTGATCATACTTACCCTTATAGTTTGTTTTTCTGAAGAACTTCTTTTTTCTATAAAATTTATTAAATCTTCTAGCAATGTGAGCCATCTCAGCATCACTGTCAGAATCACTTCCACTGTCTTCACAACTTGAACTTTCAACTATAGCTTGAAGCTTTTCTTTGTCCTTATTCTTTGAAGTTGAGGATTTGAAAGCAACAGACTTTCTTGCAGGTTCATTTTCTTCCTCTTTGTTCACTTTAAGCTCTTCTTCATACATCATCAGCTTGCCAATTAGTTCCTTGACAGGTAGAGAAGCAATGTCACATGATTCTCTGATTGAGACAGATGTGCCTCTCCATCTATCAGGTAGACATCTCAAAATTCTCATAATTTGTTCCTTCGATGAGACATCCTTTCCCAGTGAGATCATTGTATTGACAATTTCATTGAACCTGAGATACATGTCAGAAATGGGCTCGTCAGACTTCATTTTAAAATTATCATACTTGATAGTATAAGTGTTCAATCTCATTTCTTTAACATTAGTTGTTCCTTCATGAGAAACAGCTAAGGTATCCCAAATTTCATATGCAGTTTTACATGCAGAAATTCTATTAAACTCTTCATCTCCTAGAGCACAGTACAAGGCATTCATGGCTTTACAGTTGTTATTGTAAGCAGTCTTTGTAGGTTCATCCCAAGTAGATCTAGCAGTAGTAGGAATTTTGTATTCTGATTCAATAGCAGTCCAAATATCAAAACCTATGCTTTCTAGATGAATTTTCATTTTCAGTTTCCACTGAGCATAATTAGTTCCATTGAAGAAAGGTGGCCGGTTAGTAGCAGCACCCTCAAGTCTATTATCCATGATGAGAAAATTTTAAAGAGATAAAAATTTAGAAATAACAGAAATTTTAAGAACTTTAAAATACAACTAAAATCACAGTTCAAAAGCAGAGTACTTTTAGAAAGTATTTTCAACCTCTGATACCAAGTGTTGGTCGGAGTGGTTTACTCAAGAGGGGGGTGAATTGAGTACCAATTAAAATTTCTGTAATTTAAAAAGTGTCTTAAAGACCCCCAAATAAAATAATAAATTAAACTGTAGTGAATTTATATTAAAGTAGAGGTTCTGTTAGATTCTCAAGGGATTGATTAATTCCCAGTTAATCAACACAGGAGTGTGTGATTATCTTTTGAAACTAACTTACTAATCTACAATTAACATAAACACTTGCTAATTTAATTATCAAAGTAGCTTTAAAAACAGTATTGGTTTTAAAGTGATTAGCAGCGGAATGAAACTTTGAAAGAGATGGCACAGCAGATGTAACCAAGAGGTTCAGTCTCAAGCCGAGACTTAGTCCTCTCAAAAGTTTATATAAAAATGATCCACACCCTGGATCGGGGTTCAACAGTTTACAACTGTCCAGGTCCAAGACCTCTACCACTGTTCTTCGTGGGAAACAGTACAACAACAACCAGCTGTCCAGGTCACACACGACCTCTACCACTGTTATTCGTGGGAAAGAAAGAATGAAGGAGTTTGGTAAGGATTTACAAATCCTTCAGTTTGAGTACAGGAGACAGTGTATGTGTTAGATACAGCAGATAACACACACTGCTCTAAATGAATGGTAATAAATCACAGAACAAGAGATGTAGAGTTTAGAGATGGTTCCGATGATTTCAGTATGGCTCTGGACTCCTTTGGATTCGACTAGAAGTGAGTCTGAGTCCTCTTCTCGTTTCTGTTTTAGAAACAGAGTGTCGTATGCTCCAGGTTCACAGGTAGTGAGATTGTAGTCGATGAAGTTCTTCAGTGTTCTTCTTTTATGCACAGAACACTTCTCGAGTATGCTTGATTGTTTATGAGCTTCTCTGTGTTCTTGATGGAACTCGTTTTTCTCTTCTTGTGTTTCTGATATATATCATCCACCACGCGCTTCTCTAGTTTTCTTCTGTTTTGGGCAGCGTAGTCTTCTCGTATTTTTCTCCCGACAGGAGACAGAAAGGATTTCTTTTCAGCAGGTACGAGGTACGGGTTCCTGACATCCGACAACCTTTATCAGATATTTGACAAATCATCAAAATGTATGATATGACCGTTAGATAGATTAAATATAGGAAATAAAGAAATTCAAACAGTGAGTCGAGTGATCGGTAGGTAATCAGCATCGGTAGCTTGAACATCGGTAGCTTGAACATCGGTAGCTCAATGTCAGTTGCTTTGACTCTATCGGTGGCTCTATGCATCGGTTGGTACATGCTTGTATCAGTGACTTTGTTTTATCGGTAGCTCCATGCATCGGTAGCTCCATGCGTCGGTAGCTCCATGCGTCGGTAGCTGTGAGTCTGTCAGTAGCTTCGTCCATCGGTGACTCTTATTCCATCGGTAGCTATTTATACTTACACCGGTAGCTATAAGTTTGTATCGGTAGCTGTCTGTAAGCACATTGGTAGCTGTGTGTTAAGTGTATCTGTAGCTCTGTGTTAAGTCTATCGGTAGCTGTCTATCGGTAGACTAAGTCTATCGGTAGACTGTTACCGGTAGCTCTTTATCAGTAGCTATAGACAGATTACTTATCTGTTTTATGCAGAACACATCCGATTGTGTTAGAATCAGTTTATAACTGATATGAACATGGATAAATGAGGATTAACATATTCTAAAGACTATTTTCAAAATTATTATTGGTTTGATCACAGATTTGAAAGAATTAAAGTATAGATCAATGATACTTAACAATATCATAGAGAATGAAAACATAATTGGGATTTTCAACACATATGAATACAGGATTGAGATTATCAAAACAGGTGAGGTCAACAGCTATATAGAATAACACTCAGAGCACTTCTAACCTTATCTCATCATCTTTGCTCTGTTGTGTATTGTTTTTAGCTTTTGAGCAGTGTGTGTGTGTCTGTATTAAAACACACACAGTCTCCTGTACTAAATTGAAGGATACAAGATATCCTTTCTCTCATATCTTTTTACACTTGTTTACTCTCACAGATAAGTGTGGAAGAGGTCCCTGTGTGACCTGTTATTTTATACCCATGAAGAAATGCAGAAGAGGTTGTGTGGCTTGGACAAACCTGTGCACTGTTTTTTACCCCAATCGAGGGTGTGGATCAAGTTTATTAATATAAACTTCTTGGTGGCAGGTGATCACCAAGTGGAGTGGAATAGGTCTCGGTTTGAGACTGAATCACTTATTTTATATCTGACATGTTGTTTAATTTAGTTTTCTCTGTTTTATTGTATAAGTCAGAAATCACTAGATTCACTTTGATAGTTAATCTTGGACAGAAGTTATAATTGTTTTTCCTTATTAGAATAACTTCCAAAGTAATATCAATAACTCATATTGAGATTACTGAGAATTAAATCCTTAAGAAGTGATCATGGTTGTGAATTTGAAAATCAAGAGTTTGAATCCTTTTTCTCACAAAATGGTTATAGTCATAATTTCTCTTCCCCTAGAACACCTCAACAGAATGGAGTTATAGAGAGAAGAAATAGAACCTTACAAGATATTTCTAGAACCATGCTTAGTGAATACAACTTACCTATTTATTTTTGGGCTGAAGCTATAAATACAACATGCTATATTATTAATAGAGTATTGATTAGACCCATTCTTAAAAGAACTCCATACGAGTTATGTAACAATAGAAAACCCAAAGTAAGCCACTTCAAAGTATTTGGTTGCAAAGTCTATATCCTCAATACTAAGGACAATCTTGAAAAATTTGCATCCAAGAGTGATAAAGGAATCTTTCTAGGATATTCAATCTCTAGTAAATCCTATAGAGTGTTTAATAAAAGAAATAAATGTGTGGAAGAATCTGTCCATGTCAAATTTGATGAAACAGATCCACATGAGCCTAAGACCACTCTAGAGAACCTGGAGGATGATGTGTCAAATCTGGACATCAATTCAAAATCTTCTAACCATCCTGTAAAGGAATCTGTGAAGACTTCCAGTTCTGGAAATTCTTTAAATTTAAGTCATAATGAACCCAAACCTGTTGAAGAACCTGAAATCACCAGTCCTTTTTTTAGTGCTGTTAGAACCCTTAAGAACCATCCTCTAGATGCTATTATAGGAGATTTAGATAAAGGAACTCAAACTAGAGCTTCTCTTAGAAATCATATTGAACGTCAAGTCTTCTTGTCACAACTTGAACCTAAAAACATTAATGATTCCATCAATGATGAATTTTGGGTGATGTGTCACGACCCGTCCTCGGGGCCCGTGTCGTGACTACCCCAAGCCCGCCTTCCATAGGCCAGGGGCTGGCGACTAGCACAAAAGGCGGAAAATCCCGATAATTGGGAAGACATTGCCTTTATAAAAGAAAACAAGCACCACAGAGTACAAGCGGAAGCAAAACACTAAGTACAAAAGAAATGCTGAAAAGTAAATGGGCCAGAATACAAACCCAAAAGAAAGTACAACTACAACTGAACAAGGTACAACAACAAAAAGACAAACAGCTGGAAGAAGGAAGCAGCTCTTGGGTCGTCCTCCTCGGGTCCTACCTGAAGGGTAGGTACAGATAGCCTCCTCCACGCTCTCATCCGTCAACCTCCTCTGTGTGTCATCTCGTCGTGTAGTCCACCTCCGGGTACTGACTCGTCGTGTAGTCCACCTCCGGGTACCGACCAGTCATCGAACACTCGGCCTCCGTCAGCAGTGCCCGTCGTCTGCAACCAACACAACGAGGTGCGGGCATAGCCCGTGCAGGGGTGAGTATAACGATACTCAGTAGGGACCCCGAGACCCTCAAGGTCTCACTAAACCAACAAGGATAACCACAAGAAGATCTCAACAGATAACCTCTACTTAGATATATGCCCATACATATATCTAAGTTATCAAGTAACTCATCTCAATCATGAGGAAACACAAAGGTCAAAAGTCTCAGCTCAAAACAGGATTTTCATTATCGAAACCGTAACTGCTGAAGAGCTCCGTCTCTGGAGTGTACAGTGGTCCTGTCACGACTCTGAGGTACTGCTCACTAACCTAAGACTGCTGAGGTACTCCTCCTGTTGAGTACCGCGGGTCTGCGGCCAACTACCGGGCGCTCCGTCCGCTGAGGGTCTGTCGCCAAATACCGGGCGCTCTCCCTAATAGCCTACAGAGGTAATCCTCCGGTCGAGTATCGCGGGTCTGATGCCAACTACTAGGCGCTTCGTCTGCCGTGGGTATGCCGCCAAATACCGGGCGCTCCGTCCACTGGGCTAGTCGACTCACTCCAAGTCGAGTCGGTCAAGCAGTCGTCAGGTCTCAGTCGTCTACACGGTCTCCGTACTCCGCACGCTCGTCTCCGGGAGGGTCCGCTCCACGAGCTACTGGTCGATAATCCAAGTATCACAAAGTCCCACGAAGAAGTATCTCAAAGGACCACCTCGTCATAGGGGTCTCAACGCAACAGACGGCGCGTCAATCAGACGCCCAGTCTGTGAGTTATTAGCCTTTTCGTCCCAGGGGCCCGGTTGGTTTCGTGTGCGAACCAATCCGACCGTAACCCAACTATACCCCGAACAATCATAGGGTATACTCATAGGGACCGTTTCTCAACGAGATCACCAACGCCTCTGACGGTTCGTCAAACGGACGTTTTGTCAGAAAGGTATCAGCTTTTCCGTTCCAGGTGCCCGGTTGGATTTCGGTGCGATCCAACCCGGCCACTATCCATCTGCATCCAAAACTCGGGCGGAGGATGCCAAAAGTTCCGTATCGTCAACAGGAACGCAACGAAACAGATGACGCGTCAATCGGACGCCTGGTCTGGAAGTTATTGGATTTTTCGTTCTAGGGGCCTGGTTGGTTTTGTGAGCGAACCAACCCGACCGCACTCCGACGACATCCAAACCTTGAGCAGAGTAAGCCAAAAGATCCGTCTCACTTAGAGGAATTCAACAAAGCTGACGGAACGTCAATCGGACGTCCGTAGCTCAAGATATGAGCGTTTCCGCTCCGAGGGCCCAGTTGGTTTCGTGTACGAACCAACCCGGCCGAACCCAAAGTATTCCGAAACCTTGAGTGCGATATACCAAAACGACCGTCTCGTTCCAAGGATCTCTACGCAACTGACGGTGCGTCAATCGGAGGTCTGTAGCCCAAGATATAAGCGTTTGAACCAACTTAGTCTGAAAATAGGGGGTCTGGGCCCGGGCCGACCCGACCCAGTACCCCCCCTGGGTTGGCCGAACCGGGTCGACCCGGACCGAGCGGTGACCCGGCCTGACTACCCGGCCCGGCCCGGATTCCCGGCCTGGCCGGTGGCGCGGCGGCCAGCCTGCGCGGCCAGCGCAACAGCCAGCACGGCCTTTGTGCCGCGCGCGAGTCAAGGGAGGTGCTTTGCCCCTCCTTTATGGAAATTGGCGACCCTTTTAATTGGGGCCGCTTGAATCCAGCCGGGGGAATTTAATTCCCCCAGTTCCTCCCCTTCCAGCCGGCCCGATCTGGCCAGCCGGTTCCTGCTCAACGGGACCGGTAATGGCCGGTCCCCTTCCGGCTCTGACGCCGGCGGCCCGGTCCGGCCGCCGGTCACCTTGCTCCGCCGCGGCCCGGAACCGGCCGTGGCCCTTGCCGTCCAGCGCGGTGCGACGGCACCGCGCCCCTCCGCCGCTGCCCTGCTCCGGCCGCGGCGTCTTCGGTTTTCTTCGACGCGGCGCAACGGCGTCGCGTTCTTGAATTTCTTTCCACGGCGCGGCGCGACGGCGCCGCGCAATACTTGCCGTGTGATTCCCGCGTGGTGCGACGGCACCACGCCATCCCGTTCCATCCGCAAGGAAACAAACATGAACATAGGAGGGGGGTTCGGCCGTGTTTGTGTGGTCCGGCCCCCCTCTCGTTAATCGATATCATCTAGTCGAAAAGAATCCATGATAATCGATAACTACAATTATGAATGGAAAAAGGTAAATAAAATAATCCCTTACCTTGGGTAAAAGCCGATCGGAAGGAGGTGTCGTCGTTCGAGGTTCGTCGCGGTATGGCGTCGCGAGGATGACGACGTCGAAGGGGGACGTCGGCGTTCGTCCGACTCAAGGGAAGGCGAAGCCGTCGACGCTTGCTACCCGACTCCGCTTCCGAGCTTGTTCATCGATCCGTTGACGATGAAGGGGAAGAAGAAGATCCGTTGAAGAGTCTCGCCACGGAAGGGGAGAAATTCCGTGGAAGGAAAATGAGCATTCTTCGTCAGTGGTGGCGCGTTCTTCGTGTTCTTCGCGAAGGAGGAGGAGGAGAGGAAAACTCAGCGCAACGCTTCCCAACCCCAAAATAAAATGAGGCTAAGGCCTTATTTTATTGTTTTCCGCCAACGATTTCAAAATTCAAACGACGTAACCCTCACAATTAATTTCAAGGAATTAATTGTAAAACTTAACTGCCCAATTAAATAGAGGCGTTAAGAAATTAAGGAAACGCGTCGGTTGACTTCGTTTAAAAGGGGAGGGGGGTGCGGGTGTGTTACTTAAGAAGAAAAGAAACAGTGGGGCTCGTGCGGATCCCACCTCACAAATATCCTACCAAGAGGGTAGGATATTTTTGGATAGCACCCTATCCGTAACAACTCCACTTAAGCAGCTTTAAGTGGCTTCAAGTGGCTTCCAAGTGGCTTAATAGAAATAAAATAAAGTTTGTCGAACAATTTATTTTATTCCTTAACTTTAACCCCAAAAATTAAAAACCACACCCGAGCAAACGCAACTCCGGAAGAGGTGTTTCTAAGCAATTACCGGCGCTGTGATTCCATCGGTGCCCTCATAATTCGATTCCGAGCACCGGTTCAAAAGTTAGAAAAACCCGCTCGTCCGTTCACTGAACGTACCCGAGCTAAACTTCAGAAATTGATTCCGGGCACACCGGGCCTCAGAATCAGGTGCCGTCAGAAACTGCGTTCTTGTAAAATTCCAAAGAAAATTAAGAAAAAAAAATTTCCTTGGAATTTATGGGTCTTTACATTACTCCCACCACAGGGCTTTACGTCCCCGTAAAGCTTCACCACAAACTTAGGGAAACAAAGGCGGTACTGAGCACGCATCTGAGCCTTCCGCTCCCATGTGCTCACCTAGAGGTTCCCGTGCTACCAAAGATAGTGCACCAGAGGAATCGATCGTCCCCGTAGGATCCGCTCCTGTCGATCCTTGATCCCCACTAGAACCTCCGTGGAAGTAACCCCATCGCCATTGTCCTGCTCCTCATGGTCGATGACATGCGAAGGGTCGAGCATGTATCTCCTCAGTTGAGATACCTGGAAAACATCGTGCACCTAGTGCAACTAAGGTGGATGGGTCAAGCGGTAAACCACCTCGCCTACCCAGCTGAGGACCTAGAAAGGTCCGTTGAACCTCAGAGATAACTTGCCTCCCTGGCCACATCTCCGTAAACCTCGTCGAGGTGAGACCCGTAAGAAGACGTGGTCGTCATCCTCGAACTCTAGAGGTCTCCATTTTCTGTTAGAACTGAAACTCAAAATGACTGCTGCTACGAGGGTAAGGTTGACCGACTCAAGAGTGATCGGTCGCACCCTCCTGTGCAAGAGTTACCCTACGCTGCCTGGGGTTTCCTTTTTCGCAGACCAAGGGAAAACCATCCCGACGTCGTAGTTAAACTACAAACTTTTTTCCTAATACCGTCAATTTGTGTATGAACTGTGATTGCCCAGTCCATACTCAAACCAACGTCGTAAGGCCTCGACGCTGCCACCAAGAGATTCCAACCAAAACTCTCGCCTCGAGGATCTGACCACGCCGTCGGCGTAAGTGTGATTATTGAGTCTCCTCCCAAGGTATCTCCAGACGTGAGGGTCAAGTCCATGGATTACCAGAAACTCTAGGTCTGGAACAAGATTTGTGAAAGCAAGGAATGATTCATATTGACGTCCGTTACTACAACAGCTAGTAGTGGACATAGACTGTCCCTTGAATCATTTCTAGAGCCATTGGGTCACACTCCTTGACCGCAAGCAGCCACACTCTTCCACCGCCCTCCAACTCCCTGAGCCTGGTGGGGATAACTAAGGCGGGTGGTTGTAGCATGATAAGATGTACACCACCCCATACTGCTCTCCTAGCTCTGCCTCCACGTCTGCTGCTTCGCAGACTCATCTATCCTTAAAGCTTCCACTTCTTGAAACATTTAACACGCCCGAGTCTCTAAGACTGGCACCGGTTTTCTGTTTCTTACTGCACTGTGCAGTCTTCATCCGCTCTTGGATGACCTGGACCTTCTTTGGTCTCACAAGAGCTGTTATGATTTCTTCTTTTCTGATAAGAGAAATCCGGTCTCATCCCCTAGATGAACCACATTCGTTGCCTAATACAGTCAATCCTGACATGAATGATGCATTCATGCCATGGATGGCGTCGTAAGGCCTCGACGTAACTACCAAGAGATTCAACTGTCACTCTCGCCTCCAAGGGTCGAGTCACACTGTCGGCATCAGTGTGAGGTCACTGGGTCTCCTCCAGTAGAAATCTCGAAAGTGAGGGTCAAGTCAATAGTTTAACCAGGACCACTCAGTATCAACCAAACAAAGATAAGTTTCTTTTTATTATTGCAGCTCATAGTACAAGACACAAGGAAACTACAGACAAACATTAACAAAACCAGAAGAAACATGATCAATAGCCACCAGGTCGGAAGCTAGTCCTGCTCCTGTCCATCTGATTCCGGAGCTCCATGACCATAGGCCTCAGCTGCCTGAAGCTGAGCTCTCCCATGTCCTCCTGTCCCCTGCGGTCGGGGTGGGCCTCCTGGTGGTGGTGGCAACATCCCGAAGCGTCGTCAACCTCCAGCTGCACGGCCAGCTCCTCTGCCATGGCCGCCTGCTCCTTGCGGTCCGCCTTGATCGAACCTCTGCCCCTGCCTCGGAGGTTCTTCATTTAACTGCTGGTCATCTGCATGGCGGGTCGGACAATCACGTTCCATGTGACCAATTCCGCCGTAGGAGTAACACTGTCCACTCTCGGCACGTTTGGCTCTGACTCCACCCCGGTTTCCCTGCACAACTGAACCTGAGTCGTGCCGTCGGCCACCGGTAGGTCTGGTCCTCTTGGACCTCTGCGTCATCTGTCTACTGCCTGCTGCAGAAGACTCTGCTGCAAGCCGGCTAGTGGTGGGTCCTGCTGTTGGAGACTGCTCAACTAGGAAACTCTCCACTAAGAGGGCTCTCTCCAACACCCCTGTCTGCGTCGGAAAGCTGTGAGAAACAACAGAAGCTCTAATCTCTCGCCTGAGCCCCTGCTCGAAGGTTCGGGCCCTGAAGAACGGGTCCCGTACCATATCTGTGGAGTAGCGCGAGAGGTTTGTGAATCTCGCTGAGTACTGCGCCACTGACATGCTGCCCTACCGCAGCTGAAGTAGCTCTTGTATACGCACCGCTCGAAGGGTTGCTGGTACAAACTCTGCCCGGAACAGGCTCTTGAAGTCTGCCCATAGAAGTGTCGCCTCGTCATGCATCTGAAGCATCAGGCCCCACCATCTGCCTGCTGCTGCCTGAAGAAGGCTGGCAGCTAGGATTACCATGAAATCTGTCGGCGTCCCCACTAGCATGAAGACTCTCACCACAGCCTCCAGCCAATCCTCAGCCGCCTGCGGGTCCATCCCTCCCTGGAACCTGGGTGGCCTCTGGCACTGTAACTCATGCAGTGCGCTCAAGCGACGTGCATCCTCTGCTGCTGGGGCTGGTGGGATCGGTGGCCCAACGGGTAGTAGTATCGCTGGTGCCTCCGCTGGTGCCTCAACTGGGATAGGTCCCTGTACTGAGGCCTCGTCGCTCGGCGGGCTGTCAATACGTACCACTCTCGGGGCTCTAGCTAGTCGTCCATGGGGAGGCATCCTGAAAGAAACAACATGACACGGTCAAAAGATTATACCTGGTGAGATGACCTGGTTTGAGCTGACATTTAAATAAAACTTCTGGAAAACACACACGCAATTAGTGTTTTCGTGCACAAAGTCGGAAATCAGTTGTCAGGGTCCTGGTGTATGGATACGTCGGCCGCCCGCACCAACACTGGACTCCCTGAACTGAAAACCACACTCGGTACTCTTAACACTATTGCTTCACAGAAAGGAACACCAGAGTTATAAGTTCGGCGGTAGAACCGAACTCCTCTGATACCAATTTTGTCACGACCCATCCTCGGGGCCCGTGCCGTGACTACCCCAAGCCCGCCTTCCATAGGCCAGGGGCTGGCGACTAGCACCAAAGGCGTAAAATCCTGATAACTAGGAAGGAATTGCCTTTACAAAAGAAAACAAGCACCATAGAGTACAAGCGGAAGCAAAACACTAAGTACAAAAGAAATGCTGAAAAGTAAATGGGCCAGAATACAAACCCAAAAGAAAGTACAACTACAACTGAACAAGGTACAACAGCAAAAAGACAAACAGCTGGAAGAAGGAAGCAGCTCCTGGGTCGTCCTCCTCGGGTCCTACCTGAAGGGTAGGTACAGATAGCCTCCTCCACGCTCTCGTCCGTCAACCTCCTCTGTGTGTCGTCTCGTCGTGTAGTCCACCTCCGGGTACTGACTCGTCGTGTAGTCCACCTCTGGGTACCGACCAGTCCTCGAACACTCGGCCTCCGTCAGCACTGCCCGTTGTCTGCAACCAACACAACGAGGTGCGGGCATAGCCCGTGCAGGGGTGAGTATAACGATACTCAGTAGGGACCCCGAGACCCTCAAGGTCTCACTAAACCAACAAGGATAACCACAAGAAGATCTCAACAGATAACCTCTACTTAGATATATGCCCATACATATACCTAAGTTATCAAGTAACTCATCTCAATCATGAGGAAACACAAAGGTCAAAAGTCTCAGCTCAAACCAGGATTTTCATTATCGAAACCGTAACTGCTGAAGAGCTCCGTCTCTGGAGTGTACAGTGGTCCTGTCACGACTCCGAGGTACTGCTCACTAACCTAAGACTGCTGAGGTACTCCTCCTGTCGAGTACCGCGGGTCTGCGGCCAACTACCAGGCGCTCCGTCCGCTGAGGTTCTGTCGCCAAATACCGGGCACTCTCCCTAATATCCTACAGAGGTAATCCTCCGGTCGAGTACCGCGGGTCTGCTGCCAACTACCAGGTGCTCCGTCCGCCGTGGGTCTGCCGCCAAATACCGGGCGCTCCGTCCACTGGGCTAGTCGACTCACTCCAAGTCGAGTCGGTCAAGCAGTCGTCAGGTCTCAGTCGTCTACACAGTCTCCGTACTCCGCACGCTCGTCTCCGGGAGGGTCCGCTCCAAGAGCTACTGGTCGATACTCCAAGTATCACAAAGTCCCACGAAGAAGTATCTCAAAGGACCACCTCGTCATAGGGGTCTCAACGCAACAGACGGCGCGTCAATCGGACGCCCGGTCTGTGAGTTATTAGCCTTTTCGTCCCAGGGGCCCGATTGGTTTCGTGTGCGAACCAATCCGGCCGTAACCCAACTATACCCCGAACACTCATAGGGTATACTCATAGGGACCGTTTCTCAACGAGATCACCAACGCCGCTGACGGTTCGTCAAACGGACGTTCTGTCAGAAAGGTATCAGCTTTTCCGTTCCAGGGGTCCGGTTGGATTTCGGTGCGATCCAACCCGGCCACTATCCATCTGCATCCAAAACTCGGGCGAAGGATGCCAAAAGTTCCGTATCGTCAACAGGAATGCAACGAAACAGATGACGCGTCAATCAGACGCCTGGTCTGGAAGTTATTGGCTTTTTTGTTCCAGGGGCCCGGTTGGTTTCGTGAGCGAACCAACCCGACCGCACTCTGACGACATCCAAATCTCGAGCGGAGTAATCCAAAAGATCCGTCTCACTTAGAGGAATTCAACAAAGCTGACGACACGTCAATCGGACGTCCGTATCTCAAGATATGAGCGTTTCCGCTCCGAGGGCCCGGTTGGTTTTGTGTACGAACCAACCCGGCCGAACCCAAAGTATTCCTAAACCTTGAGTGCGATATACCGAAACGACCGTCTCGTTCCAAGGATTGCTACGCAACTGACGGTGCGTCAATCGGAGGTCCGTAGCCCAAGATATAGGCGTTTGAACCAACTTAGTCCGAAAATAGGGGGTCTGGGCCCGGGCCGGCCCGACCCAGTACCCCCCCTGGGTTGGCCGAACCGGGTCGACCCGGACCGAGCGGCGAACCGGCCTGACTACCCGGCCCGGCCGGCGGCGCGGCGGCGCGGCCAGCGCGGCGACCAGCCAGCGCGGCGGCCAGCCTGCGCGGCCAGCGCAACAGCCAGCGCGGCCTTTGTGCCACGCGCGAGTCAAGGGAGGGGCTTTGCCCCTCCTTTATGAAAATCGGCGGCCCCTTTAATTGGGGCCGCTTGAATCCAGCCGGGGGAATTTAATTCCCCCGGTTCCTCCCCTTCCGGCCGGCCCGACCTGGCCGACCGGTTCCTTCTCAACGGGACCGGTAATGGCCGGTCCCCTTCCGGCTCCGACGCCGGCGGCCCGGTCCGGCCGCCGGTCACCTTGCTCCGCCGCGGCCCGGAACCGGCCGCGGCCCTTGCCGTCCAGCGCGGTGCGACGACACCGCGCCCCTCCGCCGCGGCCCCGCTCCGGCCGCGACGTCTTCGGTTTTCTTCGACGCGGCGCGACGGCGTCGCGTTCTTGAATTTCTTTCCACGGCGCGGCGCGACGGCGCCGCGCAATACTTGCCGTGTGATTCCCGCATGGTGCGACGACACCACGCCATCCCGTTCCATCCGCAAGGAAACAAACATGAACATAGGAGGGGGGTTCGGCCGTGTTTGTGCGGTCCGGCCCCCCTCTCGTTAATCGATATCATCTAGTCGAAAAGAATCCATGATAATCGATAACTACAATTATGAATGGAAAAAGGTAAATAAAATAATCCCCTACCTTGGGTAAAAGCCGATCCGAAGGAGGCGTCGTCGTTCGAGGTTCGTCGCGGTATGGCGTCGCGAGGATGACGATGTCGAAGGGGGACGTCAGAGTTCGTCCGACTCAAGGGAAGGCGAAGCCGTCGACGCTTGCTACCCGACTCCGCTTCCAAGCTTGTTCATCGATCCGTTGACGATGAAGGGGAAGAAGAAGATCCGTTGAAGAGTCTCGCCACAGAAGGGGAGAAATTCCGTGGAAGGAAAACGAGCGTTCTTCGTCAGTGGTGGCGCATTCTTCGTGTTCTTCGCGAAGGAGGAGGAGGAGAGGAAAACTCAGCGCAACGCTTCCCAACCCCAAAATAAAATGAGGCTAAGGCCTTATTTTATTGTTTTCCGCCAACGATTTCAAAATTCAAACGACGTAACCCTCACAATTAATTTCAAGGAATTAATTGTAAAACTTAACTGCCCAATTAAATAGAGGCGTTAAGAAATTAAGGAAATGCGTCGGTTGACTTCGTTTAAAAGGGGGGGTGCAGGTGCGTTACTTAAGAAGAAAAGAAACAGTGGGGCTCGTGCGGGTCCCACCTCACAAATATCCTACCAAGAGGGTAGGATATTTTTGGATAGCACCCTATTCGTAATAAATCTACTTAAGCAGCTTTAAGTGGCTTCAAGTGGCTTCCAAGTGGCTTAAGAGAAATAAAATAAAGTTTGTCGAACAATTTATTTTATTCCTTAACTTTAAGTCCAAAAATTAAAAACCACACCCGAGCAAACGCAACTCCGAAAGAGGTGTTTCTAAGCAATTACCGGCGCTGCGATTCCATCAGTGCCCTCAGAATTCGATTCTGAGCACTAGTTCAAAAGTTAGAAAAACCCGCTCGTCTGTTCACTGAACGTACCCGAGCTAAACTTCGGAAATTGATTCCGGGCACACCGGGCCTCGGAATCAGGTGCCGTCAGAAACTGCGTTCTTGTAAAATTCCAAAGAAAATTAAGAAAAAAAAATTTCCTTGGAATTTATGGGTCTTTACATGATGACTATGCAAGAAGAACTTAATCAGTTTGAAAGGAACAAAGTTTGGAAACTTATTGACAGACCCAAAGACACATTTACCATAGGCACTAAGTGGGTGTTTATAAATATGGTAGATAAAGCTGGTAACATAGTTAGAAACAAGACTAGATTGGTTGCACAAGGCTATAGTCAAGAAGAGGGAATTGACTATGAGGAAACCTTTGCACCATTAGCTAGACTTGAAGGCATCAGAATTTTGCTTGCTTATACTGCACATCTAAATTTCAAACTACATAAAATGGATATTAAAAGTACATTCCTAAATGGGTATATAGCTGAGGATGTATTTGTTGAGAAACCCCCTAGTTTTACAAATCCTCACTTCCCAAATCATGTTTTTAAATTATCAAAAGCTTTATATGGTTTAAAACAAGCTCCAAGAGCTTGATATGATAGATTAAGTATTTTTATTATTTCCAAAGGTTTTACAAAAGGTATATCTGATCCCACCCTTTTTATAAAATGAATTTCTAATGATGTTTTAGTAGTTAAAATTTATATAGATGATATTATCTTTGGATCTTCAAAAAATTCTTTATGTATTGAATTTTCTAAAATGATGCAAAACAAATTTGAAATGATTTTAATGGGTGAACTAAAATTCTTTCTTGAATTTCAAATCTTTCAAAATAATGATGGTATTATTTTAAATCAAAGAAAATATACTAGGGATCTTCTAAAACATTTTGGCTTGGATAACACTAAAAGTAGTGATACTCCAATGAGTACTACTTGTAAGTTGGATCTTGATGAAGATGGGAAATCTGTTGATCAAACCACTTACAAAGGGATGATTGGAAGCTTACTCTACTTAACTGCTACCCGGGCTGATATTATGTTTAGTGTATGTATGTGTACTCGTTTTCAAGAAAAACCTAAGGAATCTCATTTAAATGTTGTTAAGAGAATTTTAAAATACCTCAAGCATACACCCAATCTAGGTCTGTTCTATCCCAGAGGACAATCATTTGAGTTAGTTAGTTATTCTAATGCTGATTTCAGTGGTTGTAAGTTAGATAGAAAAAGCACCTCTGAAACATGTCACTTTTTAGGCAAGTCACTAGTATCATAGTGTAGTAAGAAACAAAACTCTGTTGCATTATCTACTATCAAAGTTGAATACATAGCTACTGGAAGTTGTTGTGCACAAATTTTGTCGATGAAACACACATTACTAGATTATGGATATCAATTCAGGCATGTGCCCATAAATTGTGACAATACAAGTGCTATTAACATCTCAAAAAAAATCATGTTTCACACTCTAGGACTGTAAAGACCCGAAAATTTCATGATTTTTTTTTCTTAAATTCATGGGAATTTTACGAGTCCGCAGTTTCTAACGGCGCTTGATTTTGAGGCCCGATGTGCCCAAAATCAATTTCTAAAGTTTTGTTCAGATACGTTCAGTAAATGTATGTATGAGATTTTATATCTTTTGAACCGATGCTCGGAATTGAAATCTGAGGGCACCGATGAACTCGCAGCGCCAATATTTTCTTAAGGAGACCTTCACCGCAGTTGCGTTCTAATGAGAATGGAAGTTAATTTTTGGGGTTTTTTAAATAAAATTAAATAAAAATAAGTGTAACTTATTTTTATTTGTTTGGTGGTTAAAACCTCCAAGTGGAGGTTAGAAGTGGGTCCCACCCGCACATAACCTCCCTTAGGAGGATATTATTTTAGTGGGACCCACCCGAGTTTTAACACCTCTTGCAATCAAAGAGGTGGGGCCCACACGGGGTTTAAACCCCCTTAAACCCCCAATTAAGTGGAGAGCCTCTTCACCTTCCCCTCATTAAAGTGCCAACTCCTTCACTTAATTAATTGGCACATTTTGAATTCTTTTGAATTCATGCCAATAAGAAAATAATAGACAAAGCTATTATTTCTTTTTGGTTGGAAACTCTCTTTTGGTGGAGCCTTGGAGAAACTTAGAAGAATTGAGAGAACTTCATCCTCTCGATGAAGAACACGAAGAACTCCCCTCACCTCCGAAGAAAAACGAACACCATCTTCTTCCTTCTTCAACCGGGGCAAGAAAGGGAAGCACCGCCACCCACGAAGTACGCCGATGGCGTCATCTCGACTCGTATTCTCCGTGATCTTCCTTCTCCGACATTGACGGAACGACATCCGCCTTCCGCGACTCCGTCATCGATCACCGAACTCGAGGTAGGGGTTTGAGTTTTACTCTCCGTTCTTCGTTGTTCAAATTGCGGATTGAGAATTTCCTTTTGTTTATCATCATAACGCGGAGGGTGTGGGCCGCATGAACATGGCCCAAATCCCCCTTCATTTATCTTCTTTTGATGGTGATGGTGCCAGCGCAACGGTGCCACCGGAGGAACGGGCCGCGGCCAACGGGCCGCGGCGATACGCGTGGCGAGCGGCAACGATCCAATCGCGAGAAGAACCGGCGGTGCAAGGGCCGTTGGGTCGCAGGAGGAGTGCGGCGCCGTCGCGCTGCATGGAGGATCGAGCCACGACGGTGCCAGAGGGGTGCAGTGCCATCGCATCGCACTGGAGGAAGAAGCTGCGACCACGAAGGCCACGACGGTCAGACGGGATGGGCGCGGCGCCGTTGTGCCGTGTCGGAGGGGAACCACGGCCAAAGGCCACGGCGGACGGAGGAGGGCGGCCACTCCAAAAGGCGGGACCCTTCGGGTCCCGCGGTTCACCGAACCGGCGCCTAGTGCTGGTTCCTTTGGAAGCCGGGGGGGGGGGGGGGCACCCCCCACCGTGGCCATCCTGGCCACACGGGCTAGCCAACAAGGCCACGCGGGCTCACCAGCCCGGCCATGCGAGCTGGCCAGCCAGGCCACGCGGGCCCGCCAGCCAGGCCACACGGGTCCACCAGCCAGGCTGGGCCGCCCGTTCGGGCCGGGCCTCCACTAGTTCGGGCCACCCCATCGGGTTGGGTGGGACCTGTGGACCGGGTAGGACTCGCGGACCGGGTCAAACCCCTGTCCGGACCTGTTTAACCCAAAATCACATTTTTCATCCGTATCTTGGGCTACGGGTGTCCGATTGACAAACCGTCTGTGGCGACAAAAATATTTGAGAAAGACGGTTCTTTCAGCATACCCCACTTGAGGTTTAGACATAGTTGGGGTATGGCCGGGTTGGTTTGAACCTAAAAACCAACTGGGCCCCTGGAACAGAAATGACAATAACTCACAGACCAAGCGTCTGATTGACGCGCCGTCTGTCGCATTGGGTTCCTTATTATGAGATGAAACTATGGGATACATCAAATCAAGACTTCATGGTAGTTGATGTATAGACACTTGGCTCGAGGAGCAGACCCTCCTGGAATCAAGCGTGCTGTGTGCGTCCCACCTTATGGCTGGCTGCGACTGAGATGATAGGATCCTACGTGGACCTAATTCTGTACCAGGATCCTTCGTGGGTTCGACAGCGACGATACTATACCAGGATCCTCCGTGGGTTTGACAGTGACGACTTCTGTACCGAGATCCTCCATGGGTTCGACATCGATGACTTCTGTACCGGGATCCTCCGTGGGTTCGACAGTGCTGATATTGTACCAGGATCCTACGTGGGTTCGATAGAGGAGATGACTCAGTGGCTACATCTAATCATCTCTACCCCTCTATATAATTTGTATACCTGTGTGAGATGAATCTTGTCTTCAGTTGTTATCATCGAGATGATTGACTTTACTTTGTGGAATGGGTTGTGCTTGGGCTCGAGTGTTGGAGCCGGACTGTGATTGGTAACTTAGGTATATGTATGGGCATATAACTAAGTAGGAATGATTGATACTTCGTGATTGTATCTTACTTATGTGGTTTATCCTTAGTGGATTCTGGGAGACCTTCGGGGGTCTCGGGGTCCCCTACTAAGTATTGTTATACTCACCTCTGCACGTGCTTCGCTCGCACCTTGTTGTGTTCTGTGCAGACGACGGTCAGTAGTGATCGAGGCTGAGGGTGATGGACGGGAGGCTGCTCGGAGCTGGACTAGACGTGAAGTACCTCAAGGATGAGTTGTTCGAGATCTATACCTACCCTTCAGGTAGGATTCCCCGGTGGATGATCCAGGAGCTGTTTTCTTCTCTTTTCTTGTATTTATACTTGTCGTTTAGTTGGGTTTGTATACTGGCCCAATTACTTTCGGCACACCTTTCATTTCTATATTAGTACTTGTTGCTTCTACTGATTGTGTTTAGACTGTGTGTGTTACAGGTTTAAAGGCAATGCCTTCCCTTTTTATAGGGGATTCGCCTTCGGTGCTAGTTGCCAGCCCCTGGCCTATGGAAGACAGGCTTGGGGTAGTCACGGCACGAGCCCTGAGGATGGGTCGTGACAAATTGGTATCAAAGGAGTCAGTTCTACTATAGAACTTGGACTCTGATTCTTTTAACAGCAATAGTGTTAAGTGTTCTAGGTGTGGTTATCAGTTTAGGGAAACTGGTGTTGGTGCGACAGCCAACGTATCCATACACTAGGACTCTGACTTCTGACTTCCAACTCAGTGCACGAAAACATTGATTGCGTGTGTGTTTCCTTTGAAAAGTTTTCTTCGTGATTACTTTGTGTCAGCTCACCAGGTATATTGTTTTGACCATGGCGCACCTGTTTTTTTTAGGATGGACCCACGTAGGCAGCCAACCAGGGTTCCAAGTTTTTGACGAGATGGTAGCCCACCGAGCGACAAAGCCTCGATGCAGGGCCCCATCACAGCGAAGGTACCAGCGGTACCACTACCTGCTGGGCCACTGATACCACCAACTCCAGTAGCAGAGAGTGCACGCCGTCTGAGTGCGTTTCACGAGTTCCAGCGCCAGAGGCCACCTAGGTTTTGGGGAGAGACGAACCTACAGGCAGCTGGGGATTGGCTGGAGGCTGTTGTGAGAGTTTTCAGATTGGTAGGGACACCAGCTGACCTCATGGTGATCCTTTCTGCGAGTCTCCTGCATGCAGCAGTAGGCAGATGGTGGAGCCTGATGCTCCAGGTGCATGATGAGGCATCACTACTCTGGACAGACTTCGAGAGCCTATTCTGGGTGGATTTTTTACCAGCCACCCTTCGTGCGGTGCGAATACAGGAGTTACTGCATCTACAACAGGGTAGTATGACGGTAGCTCAGTATTCAGTGAGGTTCACCGAACTCTCACGCTACTCCACAGATATGGTACAAAACCCATTCTTCAGGGCCCAAACCTTTGAGCAGTGACTCAGGCACGAGATCAGGGCTTCGATGATCTCCCTCATTATTCCAACGTAGACAGGGGTGCTAGATCGAGCCCTTCTTGAAGAGAGTTTTCTTGCTGAGCAGTCACCAGCAGTGAAACCCACCACAGGGCGACACGTAGCGGAGTCTTTTGCAGCCGGTAGTAGATAGATGTCGCAGAGGTCCAAGAAGACCAGGCCATTAGGTGGGAGACCCCAGGATACAGGTTCGGTTGTGCGGGGCACATGAGACAGAGCCAACCATACGAGGAGAAAGCAGTGCCATGCATGCGGAGGGCAGGGTCACATGGATCGTGACTGCCCGACCCGCCATGCAGATGAGCAACAGATAGTAGAGGAACCTCCCAGGCAGAGGCATAGGTTTGATCGTGGTGGTCCACTGGGAGCAGGCGGATGTGGGAGAGGAGCTAGCCGAGTAGCAGGTGGTGGACGACGTTTCGAGGCCCTACCACCACCACCACTAGGAGGTCCACCCCCGACCATAGGGAGTTGGCAGAAAGAGGCGGGATCGGCTCCAGGAAGTCGAGACCTACGACCACGGCACACTTGAGATGATTTGAGGTACTATCTGTGTCTACTCCACCCTTACTACAGTACTTATAGACACAGTTGCGAGTCATTCTTTTATTGATGCTGCCCTCATTCAGAGCTCAGAGATTCCGATGGAGCCGTTGGCTCGATCCTTACGGCTAGAGACTCCTACGGGAGAAGACTCAACAATTACGCACTGGTACCGGTAGTGTGAGTTTACTCTAGGAGGCGATAACTTCGGCTGGGATCTTTTTATAGCGGCGTCGAGGTCTTACGATGTCATCTTGGGTATGGACTGGTTATCCACAGTTCATTCTCAAATTGATTACATTAGGCGGAAAGTGTGGTGTGTCCGCGAGGATGGGATGAGGTTTACCTTCACTGACGAGAAGGGAGCCTTTGCAGAATAGGATGGACTTACCGAGAGGAGGGGGTTGCCGATCATACATCAGTTGGCTAGCCTCATTCTCGGAGTGGTTGATGTGCGGAGTCCAAGTTTTCCTGTTTTGGTGGATCAGTATGCGGATATCTTCCCTGATGATGTTCTAGGACTACCTGCTCACATAGAGGTAGAATTTTACATTGACTTGTACCCCGGGATGACATTAATATCCACTCCAGCATATCAGATGGCTCCCGCGGAGCTTCGTGAGCTGCAGGTACAGCTGGAGGACTTGCAGGGGAAGGGATTTATCCGACCCAGTGTTTCAACCTGGGCATCCCAGATTTTGTTTTCCAAGAAGGTAGATGGGAGCTTGCGTCTGTGTGTTGATTATCGGCGCCTGAACCAGGTGATCGTGAAGAACAAGTATCCACTCCCAAGGATTTACGACCTCTTTGATCAGCTGAAGGGAGCGCGTTGGTTCTCAAAGATAGATCTTCGGTTGGGCTATCACCAGATCAGAGTACGAGATGAGGATGTGCATAAGATGACCTTCAGATGCCGATATGGCCACTACGAGTTCTTGGTTATGCCATTCAGCATAACCAACACACCAGCAATGTTCATGGGACTCATGAACAAGATCTTTCAGCCATACCTTGATCGCTTTGTGGCAGTCTTCATCGATGAAATTCTGATCTACTCAACTACCGAGGAGGAGCACACCCACCATTTGCGGGTAGTACTGGACACACTCTGATTAGCCACTAAATGAGGCTAATATTCATTATTAATATACATAATATTCATGTTCTTTATTATTCATAAATACCATTTTAGTGCATTTTACACTTTGAATATCATTTCACATTATGATTGTAATACCTTCTTAAAATGTGCTATTATGAGGTACATTTTTGAACATCATTTGAAGTACCCAATGATTCATCTGATTTTAAGGAATATAATTATACATATTTTAATTTAATATTTTTGTAAATTTATCTACACTTAAATATGAACATGTTTGATTCAGGGATCGGTGGAGAATTCATGGAGGATGATGGAGATATTTGGAAATGAAAGGAAGCAATTCTGGAGAAGGAAGATTGGACACCAGCCCACTGATGAGACTGTGGGGCCCAACATACAGGCCCAATTAATCCCAAATTTCTTGTGATGCTAGAAGACATGTATAGGAACAAATAACTATTCAGAAGCTAATGCTAATTCGGCCTCCATGGTGGTCATTTAGGCGGCCCAAGTTAGAGATAAAATTCTAGGCCAGATTCTACGGTCCAGAAAAACATCCCACTAATTTGATCATATCTCGGAATCCACAACTCCAAATGAGCACAAATTTTACAGGAGGTTTTACGACATTCGGATCTCCATTTTCTTGTTATATGACCCACTATGATTCTGCCATCTAGAAGGTCTTCCAGACGCGTCTGTTCGGTGAAGGAAAGCTGGCTTCCACCTCGGGTCAAGGGTGGAAAAAATCAACTCTCCCTTACTTTCCACCCACCTATGGCCTACCACAATTAATTGAGGAGACTTGGACTATTGGAGGCTCGACCCAAGGGCTCAAAAATTCCTATTTAAGGCAGTGGTGTTTGAGGATTGAAGATTTTTGGTGCTTGGTTTCATTGTAGTGTTATGCTGCCGCTTTGTGTTTGTAATCACATTTCTTTCTCATGTAAGTTGTTTAATTCACCTTAGTTTCTTAATAAAATTTATTCTTCTCTTATTATTCTATTCTTATCCTTATCACTTTGATACCGTTGGTTCAAGGTGTGAACTTGTTCATACCAAACCTTGTGATATTTATCACACAACGAAGGAGTGATCTTTTTTTGTTGTTGTTTTTACTTCTTCAATTCCACCATTGTAAGTCTACTTCCCGCTTCCGTTGAAGACATGTCATCAATGGAGGGATAAATATTTTATGGGTTGATCCAAGTGAGTAGAAAGGGGCTGGATTGGATGTTATTTATTACTCTATTAATGGAAAATCACTTCTTTTAAATGAGATTTTTATTTGATGGGTGCGTATGTGGTTGTTCTCTGGCCATGTTTTTATTTCTTCCTCGGAGGCAATGAGACGATTCCGCCTGTGGTGTGAAGTTTGCGATGGTTGTGAAGATGGTGGCGGAGTCGAAAATCTCTCCGGCGGCCTGAAGCGTTTGGGTTGGTCCCCCTGTGATTGGTGTGCGGTTCTAGCGATGGCTCCGGCGTCTTACCACTGTGCGGTGGCGCGTGGTGATCTGGTGTCTCTCTGGCAATTTGAAACGCTCCTCGAGATGGAATCGTGGCTCGAGGTGGGACACGTGGTTTCACCGGTGGCATGTTGGCATCGTTGATCGGGGTTGCGCGGCTCGAGGCTGGATGTGACGGGCTCGCGCGATGATGGGCACGTGGTATTGATTGAACTTTTGGTTTTATTTCTGAATTTTGAATGTCGCTGAAATCTGTATGAGGTTTGAATGGTTTGAACGGTTTCCAGTTTCCTTAAACCGGTTTGGGGTACCGGAACCCATAAACCGGCTTCTGATAATGGGAAAAAAATGATTTGCAGGCAGGCATCCTTATTGAATTTAAGGTCACACATTCAAGTGCTAATACGAACCTCTACCTTAGAGTGCTCAAAACTTTGATCCTTCAAGTGTATAGGTGATTAGTATTAGGGTGTGTAGGCATTAAACCAGTAAGTGATGATTTCGTTTGATCTTCTTAAATTAATCCATCTCAATTATAAGAAATTGAAATCATTAAAAAAGTAATTCATCCAATCCACCCCGAGCGATAACCTAGGATCAACTCATTATTTTAAATTGAATTCACTTAAATCTGTTATATATCCTCTAAACTCATCTAAAATCAATCCAAGTTGGCCACTTCATAGCCTAAAATAGTCCATAGAATGTGCGTGTCTATAGGTTACTTCTTAGGTCTCTGTGGATTCGATAACCCAAGCTAAACTACAAGGACCGTTCTACCTTCATCTCTTGGGTAAATTTGAGCGAGAATCAAATTTTGGCGCCGTTGCCGGGGACCCAAGTAAGTTATCTAAACACCCATTCTATTCTCCCCCATTTCTTCTTTTCTCATCCAAATTCTCTTATCTTGTCCCTTTCTCATTTTTTTTTCTTTTGGCGCATGTCCGCCTACACCCGCGATCAATCAAACCGTCTAGTTAGGGTGGATAGTCCTGGGATTGGGGAGTCAAGTACACCAAGGGAACTCATTCAATTAGATCATAATATTCCTAATAATCTAGAGTCCAAAATTGAGCCAATTTAAATGGAAGGTCTTCAAAGAAACAAACTCATAAACCCGAGTGGAAACCAAAATGGAAACCCAAATGAGGCAGCCCCAAACTTGGGGAATGTAATTGATCAAACCATGAATGACTACCTCACACCTTCCTGGACCAATGCTCCATCATGCATTAGACACAATTCCCTAGGATATGTCAACTACATCTTTAAACCCCATGTCCTAAACCACCTTCCCACATTCCATGGAATGGAGTCTGAGATGCCATACCTTCACATTAAGGAGTTCAATGACATTGTAGAAACCATGTGTCCCCCACATCAACTAGAATCAGCTAAGATGAGGCTATTTCATTTTTCTTTAAAGGATCGAGCTAAAAATTGGCTAAACAATTTGAGACCATCATCCATAAATTCTTGGGACCAACTACAAAGAGAATTCTACAAAAAATACTTTCCCCACCACAAAATAATTGCACTTAAAAAGAGTATCCAAAACTTTTTTGAAAAAGAGGGAGAGTCATTCTATGAAACATGGGAGAGGTTCAAAGACACTCTAAACATGGTTCCACACCATGGTTTTTCTATTCCTGAACAAGTGAGAATTTTCTATGAAGGGTTGGGTCCGGGGAACAAACAATTCATTGACATGATGTGTAATGGAACCTTTAAAAACAAAGCCCCAAATGATGCTTACGAGTATCTAGAAAGCCTTTCTGAACAAAACCAAACATGGGGAACTTCACCTTATTCTGAAAAGCCACAAAGAACTACTGGAATTCATACACTTAGAGAAGAGGAAATCCTTAGGGCTAAACTCGCAGCACTCTCTAGGAAGGTTGAAGAGATAGACCTTAGGAAAGTCCATGAAATCCAAACCGTTGACCCTGTTTGCACAATTTGTGACAAACATGACCATAAGACAGACAACTGCCCAACCATTCTATCCATCAAGGATGTTATTTTAGGAGGACCCCCAGCGGAAGTAAATGACTTGAACTTTTAAAAGCCTCAATACCAAAACACCTTCAACCCAAGGTATAACGACCACCCAGGCTTCCGCTGGAAAGATAAACAACAACCTAGCCAACCACAGGGACAAAATCCTTACCCCCATCAGAACTACCAAACCCATAACCAGTTCCAAACCCAACCTATCCAATACCAACAGCCACCGGTCCATTTTCAACAAACCATCCCACCTCCAAAATATCCCCCTGGGATAAACCAACCTACTCAAGCACCCACCCAAACTGTTCCACAAAGCCTACTAGAACAACTATGAAAACAAATAGAGAGGATGAACTCGGAGGTATCTTCCCTAAAACAAGAACTTCAAACCATCAAAACCGGAAAGGCACCCATGCCTACTCAGGTGGTGCCATCCTCAACTTCAAGGGGAGAGTCAAGTTGTTCTCAAACAACTCATGAACAACTAAAGGCTGTGACTATTTTAAGAAGTGGGAAATCAATTGAGAAACCTGAACAACTAATTCAGAACCCACCTGAAGATTCAAACTTGGATGAAAATTCAAATGAACCACAAGATCAAACTGAGGAAACTAATAACAATGTGAAAGAAACAACTCTTCAACAAACAACCCCACAACCTGCACCATTTCCCCAACGCATGAGGGGGAAACCCAAGCCTGAACTAAGTGAAACGTTGAGGGAAATATTTTCACAAGTCAAGTTGAACATACCCCTTCTCGATGCAATCCAAACCATACCTGCCTACTCAAAGTACCTTAAGGACTTGTGCACTTTTAAAAGAAAATTTTCACATAAAAACCAAGTCCTTTTGGCTGCTAATGTAAGTACCACCATTCAAGGGACCATTCCTCCTAAGTTGAAAGACCCAGGTTTCCCTTACATCAATGTTGAACTAGGAGAAAGCAAAGTTGTCAAGGCCTTGTGTGACCTAGGTGCTAGTGTCAATCTCATCCCATATGCTGTGTACTGCCAGTTAGGCCTAGAAGAACTCCAACCCACATCTGTCACACTTCAACTTGCTGATCGTAGCATTAGGGTTCCAAAGGGTATTTTAAAGGACGTTCTGGTAAAGGTTGAAAACTTCATCTACCCTACTGATTTCGTTGTCCTTGACAACCATCCAAACTTAGGAAATAAGGAACAAACCCCAATCATCCTTGGTCGTCCATTCCTTGCAACAATAAACTCTGTTATCCGATTCCGAAATGGGAACATGACCATCACCTTTGGGAACATGATTCTAGACTTGAACATCTATAATGCAAGCTCAAAAATAGGGGATGACGAGGACATTCATGAAGTAAACATGATATGAAGCATTGATAATGAATCCATGGAACATCAAGGAATATTTGATGAAGGTTTAAGTCAGGATGAGATTGATTTCTTTTGTTCATATAAAGGAAGTTTATCTCCTTGGCTTGAATCATTTTCAAATTGCTCTTATGATGAAGTCTTAGGTCCAACAATCAGTGAAACCTTTCAAGAAACCACTTTCATGGCGACCACTCCAAATTCCTTCCCTAAAGCTGATCAAGCCAATCTAGTAGCTAAAAATTCTACATGTGGGGAATCAATCCTATCTGAAACTCTAAAAAAAGAAATTGAACTTGATCCAATGTCCCAATCTTCTGCTGAAATTCTGAACCAACCTGATCTTGAATTGAAGGAACTTCCCGCTACACTCAAGTATGCTTTCCTAGGGGACAATCAAACACATCCTATTGTAATTTCTTCTTCTCTTGAATCCAATCATGAGAGGATGATTCTAGATGTCCTTAGGAAGCATAAGAAATCCATTGGTTGGACCCTTTCTGATATTCCTGGGATTAGCCCACTTATCGGGACTCATAGGATTGTTCTGGAATCTGATTCAAAGCCATGTCGTCAACCTCAACGGCGACTCAATCCTAATCTCATGGAGGTAGTAAGGAAGGAACTTCTGAAATTGTTAAAAGCTGGTATCATATATCCCATAGCTGAGAGTGAGTGGGTGAGCCCAATCCAAGTGGTTCCAAAAATGGCTGGAATCACAGTGATAACCAATGAGGATGGAGAGATTCTTCCAACAAGGGTGAGTAGTGTATGGAGGGTCTGTATTGAATACAGGAAGCTAAACTCATTCACCAAGAAGGACCATTTCCCCTTACCATTCATTGACCAAGTCCTTGAGAGAGTGGCAGGTCATGCCTTCTACTGTTTCTTAGATGGGTACTCGGGGTACAATCAAATTGAGGTCTCCCTAGAGGATCAAGGGAAGACTACATTCACATGTCCATTCGGAACCTTTGCTTTCAAACGCATTCCCTTCGGGTTATGCAATGCCCCTGGAACCTTCCAGCGGTGCATGATGGGAATCTTCTCAGACATGGTAGGGGATTTTCTAGAGGTCTTCATGGATGACTTATCTGTGTTTGGGGATACATTTTAGGGATGTCTGAGGAATGTAGAGAGAGTCTTGTCAAGATGTGAAGAAAAGAATCTAGTCCTAAACTGGGAAAAATGCCATTTCATGGTTAAAGAGGGACTAGTTCTAGGCCATCTGGTCTCAGGTAGGGGGATTGAAGTTGATAAAGCCAAGGTTGACATCATTCGTCACCTTCCATCACCCAAAACTGTCAAGGAAGTGAGGTCTTTCTTAGGACATGCTGGTTTCTATAGAAGATTCATCAAGGAATTTAGTTCAATCTCCCGTCCCCTTTGTGCTCTGCTAGTAAAGGATGCTCCATTTGTTTGGACCGAAAGTTGTGAGGGTTCATTCTCAACCCTCAAATACTCTCTCACCTCTCCTCCCATTATGAAATCTCCAAATTGGAACCTTCCTTTCGAACTTATGTGTGATGCTAGTGACTTTGCTGTAGGAGCTGTGTTAGGACAACGTTGTGATAAAAAAACTTATGTCATTGCTTATGCAAGAAAATCCTTAAATGATTCCCAAATCAACTACACCACCACTGAAAAGGAGTTACTTTATATTGTTTTTTCCTTAGAGAAGTTTAGTTCCTACCTCTTAGGATCCCCCATCACTGTGTTCACTGACCATTCTGCACTAAAATAACTCTTCCAAAAACAAGATGCTAAGGCTAGACTGATTAGGTGGATCCTTCTCTTACAAGAATTTGACCTCACAATCAAGGATAAAAAGGGAGTTGAAAATGTTGTAGCTGATCACCTCTCTAGGATGGAATTCAAAGAAAACTCAAATCACCTTTATGTGTCTGATTCGTTTCCTGATGAACACCTATACTCTGTGAGTGATTGCCCTTAGTATGCTGACATAGCAAATTTCTTAGTGACAGGAGTCGTTCCAAAATTCTTAGGGACTCAAGCTCGAAGGAAATTTCTTTCTGATGTTAGACACTATGTGTTTGATGATCCATACCTCTATAAGTTCTGCCCTGACCAAGTCATTAGGAGGTGTGTTCCAGAATCTAAACAAGAGTCCATCCTTAAATTCTGTCATAGTGAGGCATGTGGAGGTCACTTTTCCTCTAAGAAAACATATGCTAAGATTCTTCAATGTGGTCTCTTTTGGCCCACCCTCTCAAGGGACTCCTACACATTTTTTCAAAGCTGTCCTAGGTGTCAACAAGTAGGGTCCATCACAAAAAGGAATCAAATTCCACTCACTCCCATCTTAGTGGTTGAAATATTTGACTGTTGGGGAATTGACTTCATGAGTCCCTTACCAAACTCTCGGGGATACCTATACATACTCCTAGCTGTTGATTATGTCTCAAAATGGGTTGAGGTCATTCCCACTAAGTCCAATGATCATCAAGTTGTGATTCGATTTCTGAAAGAGAACATATTTTCAAGATTTGGAATTCCTAGGGCTATAATTAGTGATTGAGGAACCCATTTATGCAACTTCCCATTCTCTTCACTCATGTCTAAGTATGGTATTTCTCATAAAGTGTCCACTGCATACCATCCTCAAACCAATGGTCAAGCTGAGTTAGCGAATAGGGAGATTAAGCAAATTCTTGAGAAAACTGTCAATTCTTCTAGGAAAGATTGGTCTGAGAAACTCTTAGATGCTCTTTGGGCATATCGTATAGCATACAAAACCATTTTAGGAATGTCCCCATATAGGTTGGTTTATGGTAAAGCATGCCATTTGCTAGTGGAGATTGAACATAAGGCCTTTTGGGCAATTAAGAAAATGGATTATGACCTCTCATTGGCCGGAACAAAAAGGAAATTAGATCTCAATGAACTGGAGGAACTAAGGATAGAGGCTTATGAAAATTCAAGGATCAATAAAGATAGAGTTCAAGCCTACCAATCTAGGAATATCAAGGTCAAACATTTTGAACCAGGAAAACTTGTGCTCTTGTATAGTTCAAAACTTCATTTACATCCGGGAAAGTTAAGGTCTAGATGGTCAGGACCTTTCATAGTGCATCATGTATTCCCCCATGGGGCAGTAGAGATTCAAGATCCCACAAGTGGTTACATTTTCAAGGTCAATAGTCAAAGGTTAAAACCATTCATTGAATCATTCAATAAACAAGAAATAGAGGTTGAGTTAACTGAGCCAACCTATGAACAAGGAAAAAATTGATAGATTTAGGGTCCATGTCGGGCTAACGATGTTAAACAAAGCGCTATATGGGAGGCAACCCATGGTTTTCAAGTTCCTATCATTTTGTTGTTTTAATAAACTTTGTATTTTAAATAGGATTAATTAATCATTTTTATATTTAAAAAAGACTATTGACCTATTCTTCTATTATGAGTATGGATGGGTATGAAAGGGGAGCATCGTATTCATCCATGTCACGCGGTGTGATCCCTGAGTAATACCTTGCCCAGAAAATTAAAAGAAGACAATGTATCATTAGTTTGATTTAAAAAAAAGGGAAAACCATAAAAATGATGATACTTGGAATTAAATAAGTCGTTGTGTTGTTTGTTTTGTCTGGTTTGTTCTTATTTTTGTTTGGGTACTATTTTGGGTGATACATGTTCAATCAAGGAGGTGCCTACATCCCCCAAGAGATCAAAGGACTAATTTGGAGCAGCAAGAACTTCAACTTCAACCACCAGGTGATTTCATTCCATGATCCTCAGTTTCAATTTCCTTTTTGAACTTCCATTATCTGCCTCTACTCCTTCTAAATTTTCATTTCTTCAAACACTGGGGACAATGTTGTTTTAAGTTGGGGGGGAGATAAAATAAAAAAAATGATTTTGTGTAAAAAAAAATGAATGATTTGAAATTTTTTTTGTGAAAATGGAAGGAAAAATTCCTTTAACTTTAAACATGGTAATACACATTGCACACTTTGAAACTGAATATCAAATAATTTATCATACCCTGATTCTGATTTTAATCCTTGTATAATTTCATGAGCATAGATTTTGGAAAGTGTGGCTGTCCAATGTGATATTTCATCGTCTATATTTTCATTCAAATAAAAAAAAAAGATCACTATGCACGTCCCTTGGATAGTGGGGTATTAGTTTGAGTTCACGGGGTCCCCTAAATAAATAGCATAGGTTTGGTGATCATTTTAGTTTAATATGAGTATTCAAAAAAAAATAAAAAAATAAAAAAAATGTGCGTAGAGCAATGAAATGACCTAATGCGTGGCTTTCGACACTTGGGGATCGTGACTCCATAGTTGTCTGGCCTAGAGTTAGTAATTTTATCTCTATTTTTGGTAATTTGAATTTTTTTTTGACTGAGTTAACTCGAGATGATGCCCGAGTATGTGGGATTCACTTGGTGCCCTAAGGTCTTTGAGCCCGGGAGTCATCGGCAAAGTCTCGCTACAAGGGTTGTCTCTTTTGAGTGCAATTTCAATCATCATGGAAAAAAAAACAACAAAAAAAAATTATACAAAAAAAAAGAATACTCATCTTAATCTTGAAATGTGATTCCACCTAGCGCTTCCATAATTTCCCCCTTGAATAAAGATGAACCCCCATGTCTATTGTGATGCACAACACATCCTCATACTTAATTGATATAGGATGAAATATGGAAATGAATTTGAACAAAGGAATGGGCTTGGGATTGAGATCTGCTTATGAAACTATCTTGTATTAAAATATTTTGATGGGTTTCATGATTGTTTGGTATAAGGTTTTTTGGTGATCATTGTGTATTAAAATGTTTTTGGAAAAGGGAATTCGATTTTCATTTTTCATGAGATATATTTTGCTCGGGACTAGAAAAACTCAAGTTGGGGGGTGTGATTAGCCACTAAATGAGGCTATTATTCATTATTAATATACATAATATTCATGCTCTTTATTATTAATAAACACCATTTTAGTGCATTTTACACTTTGAACATCATTTCACATTATGATTGTAATACCTTCTTAAAATGCGCTATTATGAGGTACATTTTTGAACATCATTTGAAGTACCCAATGATTCATCTGATTTTAAGGAATATAATTATACATATTTTAATTTAATATTTTTGGAAATTTATCTACACTTAAATATGAACATGTTTGATTCAGGGATCAGTGGAGAATTCATGGAGGATGATGGAGATATTTGGAAATGAAAGGAAGCAATTCTGGAGAAGGCATATTGGACACCAGCCCACTGATGAGAATGTGGGGCCCAACATACAGGCCCAATTAATCCCAAATTTCGTGGGATGCTATAAGACATATATAGAAACAAATAACTCTTCATGAGATAATGCTAATTCGGCCTCCATGGTGGTCATTTAGGTGGCCCAAGTTAGAGATAAAATTATCGGCCAGATTCTGCGGCCCAGAAAAACAGCCCACTAATTTGATCATATCTCGGAATCCACAACTCCAAATGGAACCAAATTTTACAGGCGGTTATATGACATCCGTATCTCCATTTTCTTCTTATATGTACCACTCTTATTCGGCAATCTAGAAGGTCTTCCAGACGCGTCTTTTCGGTGAAGGAAAGTTGGATGCCACCTCGGGTCAAGGGTGGAAAAATCAACTCTCCCTTACTTTCCACCCACCTATGGCCTACCACAATTAATTGAGGAGACTTTTACTGTTGGAGGATCGACCCAAGGGCTCAAAAATTCCTATTTAAGGCAGTGGTGTTGGAGTATTGAAGATTTTTGGTGCTTGGTTTCATTGTAGTGTTATGCTGCCGCTTTGTGTTTGTAATCACATTTCTTTCTCATGTAAGTTGTTTAATTCACCTTAGTTTCTTAATAAAAGTTCTTCTTCTCTTATTATTATGTTCTTCTCCTTATCACTTTGATACCGTTGGTTAAAGGTGTGAACTTTTTCATACCAAACCTTATGATATTTATCACACAACAGAGGAGTGATCTTTTTTTGTTGTTGTTTTTACTTCTTCAATTCCACCATTGTAAGTCTACTTACCACTTCCGTTGAATACATGTCATCAATGGAGGGCTAACTATTTTATGGGTTGATCCAAGGGAGTAGCAAGGGGCTGGATTGGATGTTATTTATCACTCTATTAATGGCAAATCACTTCTTTTAAATGAGATTTTTATTTGATGATTTTAAAACATCTTCATCCTTATTGAATTTAAGGTCACACATTCAAGTGCTAATACGAACCTCTAACTTGGAGTGCTCAAAACTTTGATCCTTCAAGTGTATAGGTGATTAGTATTAGGGTGTGTAGGCATTAAACCAGTAAGTGATGATTTCGTTTGATCTTCTTAAATGAATCCATCTCAATTATAAGAAATTGAAATCATTAAAAAAGTAATTCATCCAATCCACCCCGAGCGATAACCTAGGATCAACTCATTATTTTAAATTGAATTCACTTAAATCTGTTATATATCCTCTAAACTCATCTAAAATCAATCCAAGTTGGCCACTTCATATCCGAAAACTGTCCATAGAATGTGCGTGTATATAGGTTACTTCTTAGGTCTCTGTGGATTCGATAACCCAAGCTAAACTACAAGGACTGTTCTACCTTCATCTCTTGGGTAAATTTGAGCGAGAATCACACTCTGAGAGCACTAGATTTATGGTAAGCTCTCGAAGTGCCAGATCTAGATCCGAGAGGTACACTTTCTAGGACATTTCATCTTAGTGGCTGGAGTTGTAGTGGATCTAGCGAAGATCAAGGCAATACTTGCTTGGGAGCCACCCAGGAGTGTGACGGAGGTACAAAGTTTTATGGTACTGGCTGGGTACTATTGGAGATTTGTGCCAGACTTCTCTATATTGCAGCACCGCTTTCAGCATTGACGAAGAAGGGGAAACCCTTCGTGTGGTCAGAGAGATGCCAACGGAGCTTTCAGGAGCTGAGGCAGAGGTTGACTAGTGCCCCCATCTCGAGGATTCCAAAGGAGGGTGTAGGGTATGTAGTTTACTGTGATGCATCAGAGACTAGACTTGGGCGTGTCCTGATGTAGGAGCGAGCAGTGATCGCTTATGGTTCTCGGCAGTTGAGACAGCACGAGCAGAACTACGCTACCCATGACCTGGAGTTAGCAGTAGTGGTCTTCGCCTTGAATATATAGTGGCACTATTTGATGGGCAAACGTTTTACAGTCTACTTTGACCACCAGAGTATCAAGTAAATCTTCTCACAAAAGGACCTTAACCTGAGACAATGACGTTGTCTTGAGTTCCTCCAGGACTAAAACTTCGAGATAGTCTATACTCCTGGAAAGGGGAACGTTGCACCAAATTCTCTCAGTAGGAGATCAAGCATTCAGCTGCTAGGAGAGGTGATAAAGCAGCTGGCCGCGTTGCAGATATCCTTTGTGGATAGAGATGGAGCAGCCTTTCTACAGTATCTCACAGTCACTCCTCCACTTCTTCAGCGAGTCAGGGAGGCATAGCATGTGGACGTTGAGTGTGAGACACAGTGTGCTCAGATATCCACAGGGCATGCACCTGATGGATTTTCTGAAGGTGGGGAGCACGTCATTCTCTTCAGAGGACGTACCATGGTACCAGTTGCACTTCAAGAGGAAGTGTTGAGGGAGTTCCATACATCTCCTTTAGCAGTACATCCAGGAGTGGCGAAGATGTATCAGGACCTCCAACGATAGCACTGGTGTCCATGTATGAAGATGGCAGTAGTAGAGTTTGTCTCACGATGCCTCACTTGTCAGTAAGTGAAGGCGGAACACCAGGTACCAGTAGGCTTGGTTCATCCCTTAGAGGTCCCAGAGTGGAAGTGGGATGGGATATCCATGGATTTAATGATGGGACTTCCACATACATCTAGAGGACATGACTCTATATGGGTGATCATTGACCGACTCACCAAGTCGGCCCACTTCCTACCGATTAGAGAGCAGGGTTCGGTAGAGAGCTTGGGATGACTCTATATACGGGAGATCTTACAGCTTCATGGTGTGCCATTGACGATTTTCTATGATCGAGATGCTTGTTTTACTTCCCGGCTATGGAAGGGGTTGCAGGTGGCTTTCGGGATGTAGCTTCACTTGAGCACCACCTTCCATCCTCAAATGGATGGTCAGACTGAGAGGACCATTCAGACTCTCGAGGACATGCTCTGTGCATGTGTTCTCGATTTCAGTCGCAGTTGGGAGGATCACTTACCCTTGGTAGAGTTTGCGTATAACAAAAGCTACCACTCCACCATCAGGATGGAACCTTTCGAGGCACTTTACGGCCAACCTTGTAGATTGCCTCTGTGCTGAACTGACCCAGGGGAGTCAGCACTTATGGGACCAGAGATGGTGCAAGATACAACGAAGAAGGTGCAGATCATCCAGGAGCAGATGAAGACTGTACGGAGCAGGCATAAGTCCTATGATGATAGGAGATGGAGACCACTGGAGTTCTAGGATGGCAACCGCGTCTTTCTACGGGTCTCACCTCAATGAGGTCTACAAATATTTGGTCAAGGTGGAAAGTTATCTCTGCGATTCATCAGACATTTCCAGGTCCTCAGCAGAGTAAGCGAGGTGGATTACCGCTTGGCTCTTCCACCTCAGTTGCACCGGGTGCACGATGTCTTCCATGTATCTCAGCTAAGGAGATACGTGCATGACCCTTCTCACATCATCGACCACGGGGAGATGGACATCAATGACGAGGTGACTTTCATGAAGGTTCCAGTGGAGATTGAGGATCGACAGGAGCGGGTCTTGCATGGACGGTCGATACCTCTGGTGCGCGTTCGCTGGCAGCACGGGAACCTCCAGGAGAGCACATGGGAGCGGGAGGCTCAGATGCGTTCTCAATACCCCCATTTGTTTCCTTAGTGTGAGTTGTAGCTTACGGGGACATAAAGCCCTGAGGTGGGGAGAATATAAAGACCCAGAAATTCCGTAGAATTTTTTTCTTAAATTCATGGGAATTTTATGAGTCCGCAGTTTCTGACGGCGCTTGACTCTGAGGCCCGGTGTGCCCGGAATCAATTTTTGAAGTTTTGTTCGGGTACGTTCAGTAAACGTACATATGAGATTTTATATCTTTTGAACCGATGCTTGGAATTGAAATCCGAGGGCACTGATGAACTCGCAGCGCCAATATTCTCTTAAGGAGACCTTCACCGCAGTTGCATTCTAACGAGAATGGAAGTTAATTTTTATGGTTTTTTAAATAAAATTAAATAAAAATAAGTGTAACTTATTTTTATTTGTTTGGTGGTTAAAACCTCCAAGTGGAGGTTAGAGGTGGGTCCCACCTGCACATAACCTCCCTTGGGAGGATATTATTATAGTGGGACCCACCCGAGGTTTAACACCTCTTGCAATCAAAGAGGTGGGGCCCACACGGGGTTTAAACCCCCTTAAACCACCAATTAAGTGGAGAGCCTCTTAACCTTCCCCTAATTAAAGTGACAACTCCTTCACTTAATTAATTGGAACATTTTGAATTCTTTTGAATTCATGCCAATAATTAAATAATAGACAAAGCTATTATTTCTTTTTGGTTGGCAACTCTCTTTTGGTGGAGCCTTGGAGAAACTTGGAAGAATTAATAGAACTTCATCCTCTCGATGAAGAACATGAAGAACGCCCCTCACCTCCGAAGAACAACAAACACCATCTTCTTCCTTCTTCAATCGGGGTAAGAAAGGGAAGCACCACCGCCCACGAAGTACGCCGACGACGTCATCTCGACTCGTCTTATCCATGCTCTTATTCCTCCGACATTGACAGAACGACATCCACCTTCCATGACTCCGTCATCGATCACCAGACTCGAGGTAGGGGTTTGAGTTTTACTCTCTGTTCTTCGTTGTTCAAATTGCGGATTGAGAATTACATTTTGTTTATCATCATAATGCGAAGGGTTCGGGCCTCACGAACACGACCAGACTCCCCCTACGTTTATCTTCTATTGATGGCGATGGGGGCGGCGCAACGGCGCCGCCGGAGGAACGGGCCACGACTGACAGGCTGCGGCGATACGCATGGCGACCGACAACGAGCCGGTCGCGAGAAGAACTGGCGGTGCAAGGCCACCGGGTCGTCAGAGGAGCGCGGCGTGATCGCGCCGCCCGGAGGATCGGGCCGCGACCAAGCGGGCCACAGTGGTGCCGGAGGGGCGCGGTGGCATCGCACCGCATCAGAGGAAGAAGCCGTGGCCATGAAGGCCGTGGCGGTCAGACGGGATGGGTGCGACACCGTCGCGTCGTGCCAGAGAGGAACCCCGACCAAAGGCCGCGGCGGATGGAGGAGGGAGGCCGGTTGAGCCGGCTGCCGGCGGGCGCTCCACAAGGTGGGACCATTCGGGTCCCACGGTTCACTGAACCGACGCCTAGCGCTGGTTCCTTCGGAAGCCGGGGGGGCGGCACCCCCTACCGTGGCCAACCTGGCCACGCGGGCCGGCCAGCCTAGCCACACAAGCCGACCAGCCAGGCCACGTGGGCCGACCAGCCAGGCCACACGGGCCGGCCAGCCAGGGCAGGCTGGCCCACCATCCAGGCCACGCGGGCCAGCCAGCCGGGTCGGGCTGCCCATGTGGGCCAGGCCGCCACCGGGCTGGGCCGCCCTTGCGGGCCGGGCCGCCACCAGGCCGGGTCGCTCGTGCGGGCTGGGCTGCCATCGGGTCGGGCCGCCCTTGTGGGCCGGGCCAGGCTTCCCCATCGGGTCATGTCGTACTCGCAGACCGGGTCGGACCCGCGGACCAGGTTTGACCCCTGTCTAGACCCGTTTATCCCGAAATCACATTTTTCATCCGTATCTTGGGCTACGGGTGTCCGATCGACGAACCGTCTGCGGCAATGGAAATATTAGAGCAAGACGGTTCTTTTGGAATACCCCACTTGAGGTTTGGACGTAGTTGGGGTACATCCGGGTTGGTTTGAACCTAAAAACCAACCGGACCCCTGGAACAGAAATGCCAATAACTCACAGACCAGACATCCGATTGACGTCCCATCTGTCACGTTGGGTTCCTTATGATGAGACAGAACTACAAGATACATCAACTCAAGACTTCATGGTAGTTGATGTATCGACACCTGGCTCGAGGAGTGGACCCTCCTGGAATCGAGTGTGTTGTGTGTGAGAACCTTATGGATGGCTGCGACTAAGACGATAGGATCCTACATGGACCTACTTCTGTACCAGGATCCTCCGTGGGTTCGACATCGACGATACTATACCAGGATACTCCGTGGGTTTGACAGTGATGAATTCTGTACCGGGATCCTCTGTGGGTTTGACAATGATGAATTTTGTACGGGGATCCTCTGTGGGTTCGACAACGATGACTTCTGTACCGGGATCCTCTGTGGGTTTGACAACACTGATACTTTACCAGGATCCTACGTGGGTTCGACAGAGGAGATGATTCAGTGGCTACATCTAATCATCTCTACCCCTCTACATAAGTTGTATACCTGTGTGAGCTGATTCTTGTCTTCAGTTGTTATCATCGAGATGATTGACTTTACTTTCTTTGTGGAATGGGTTGTGGTTGGGCTCGAGTGTTGGAGCCGGACTGTGATTGGTAACTTAGGTATATGTATGGGCATATACCTAAGTATGGATGGTTGATACTTCATGATTGTATATTACTTATATGGTTTATCCTTAGTGGATTCTGGGAGACCTTCGGGGGTCTCAGGGTCCCCTACTAAGTATTGTTATACTCACCCCTGCACAGGCTTCGCCCGCACCTTGTTGTGTTCTATGCAGACGACGGTCAACAGTGATCGAGGGTGAGGGTGACAGACGGGAGGCTGCTCGGAGCTGGACTAGACGGGACGTACCTCAGGGATGAGTTGTTCGAGATCTATACCTACCCTTCAGGTAGGATTCCCCGATGGACGATCTAGGAGCTTTTTTCTTCTTTTTTACTTATACTTGTACTTGTCGTTCAGTTGGGTTTGTATACTGGCCCACTTACTTTCAGCACACCTTTCTTTTCTATATTAGTACTTGTTGCTTCTACTGCTTGTGTTCAGACTGTGTGTGTTACAGGTTTAAAGGCAAGGCCTTCCTTTTTTATCGGGGATTCACCTTCGATGCTAGTCGCCAGCCCCTGGCCTATGGAAGGCGGGCTTGGGGTAGTCACAGCACGGGCCCTGAGGATGGGTCATTACAAGGACAAAACATATTGATGTAAGACATCACTTTTTGAGAGATTATTATCAAAAAGGTGATATCACTTTTGAATTCATTGGAAATGAATATCATCTCGCTGATATATTCACCAAATCATTAAATTTTGAAAGAATAGATTACATAATACATGAATTGGGAATGATAAATCTTAAGTAGTAAGTGTACTGTTTCAAAGCTTACTATTTCACAGTTTACGGTTACACAATTCACTGTCTTAAGATTACTGTGCAAATCTTATAGTTCTATAGTTTTCTATCTTAAAAGTTGTTGTTTCATGTTTACAGTCTCACAGTGAAAACCTGTTACGGTCTCACCGTGAAAACCTGTTACAGTCTCACCGTGAAAGTCTATTCCGGTCTCACCGTAAAGACTTTTTTTTTTGTTTTATTTGCATATTATAACCTGTATTGATGTAATTAATTATTTTAATCTTTTACTTTCCTACACTTTTGATTTTGTGATGCTCGATATCCCCAAATGATAAAAATGAAAGAAGTTTCACTCCTTTATTCACCCGAGCTCTCTTCTCTCAAACCATAATCCCTCCTTCAACCTTTCTCTCTCTCTCAAACCTTCATTGAATTCCCAGAATGAAACTCCCATCCTCATAAACTCCTGAGAAGTGTAGATCAAAGAAGAATATGAAAATAGCACTGAAGATGGCGCCTGAAGGTCCTTTGAATCCGAACCTGGTGGACAGAATAATGGTACCTGAAAAGGAAATCTGCCCTAAGTGGCTGCTGTCAAGTAAGTCTTTAGTATTAAAAGTACTAAAAGAGCAAGGATGGTTGGATTGGTTCATAAAAGAGGAAAGAAAAATTTAACCCAAGCTAGTTGCTCAGTTTTATCAGTTCGTTCAATTCTCTTTTGATACAGAAGATGGTTTTGTTGTGAGAAGCTGGATCAATGGCCAGAGATATACTTTTTCTTCGAGGTTATGGGCTGCCTGCATAAGGATACCTCATAAGGGAATTTTTGAGGACTACTAGAGAGGTCCTCCTCCTTGAAGTGAGATATTTGTTTTATAATAAGCCTTGGGAAGCTTGACTTGCAATAAAACTAATAGAAGAGCTGTTTCTGCTGAGCTAGATGGTGAAACCAGACTTTTGTTTAAGTTTGTTCAAAATCTGATTAGTCCAAGAAAAGGATATTTTTCTACACTCAAGTATCATGATGTATTTTTGATACATCTTATGAAGAATGGACACAAGATTAACCTATGTAAGTATGTTATACTTCATATGTGTGAGTTGATAAAGACAACCTCAAAATCAACCTCCCTGTTCTACTCAAGGTTAATCTCAGCCATGCTTCATGATAAAGGCTTGATTAGACCAGATGAAGAAGTCATTAAGGACTATGAATTTTTTATCTCAAAGGTTACAGTCAAAAGAATGAAAATTAGTTGGAATCCGTGGAGAATAGCATGGGTGGAAGATAATGACAGGGTTTATGAAAAGTTCAATCTGGTTGAGAATTCTTCAATACCTAAGAACATTTTTGATCCTAGTTTGGATCCAGATGAAATCATTGAATATCCTATTGAGGAGGAAGAAGAAGAGGCTGTTTCACATACTAGGGAAACTATCCTGGATGAGGAAGATAATGGACCTATTCTCCAAGATATAATTGATAAGGAAATACCTGTTCCTGAAGAAATTGTTGATCTAGGAGAACAACCTACTTCTAAAGAAGAATCTGCTATTAGTGTAAGGGAAAAGGCTATTCTGGAAGAGCATATAGAAGAAGATATTTCTCTTGAGAAAGAAGATACTTTTGAGGAACACTTAGAGGAACAATCTATTCCTGAGATTATCCCATATGTTGAAGAAAGAATGGATCAAGCCTTTCAATTGGCTAGAAAATAAATGGGTGAGGCTATTGGGGATGAAATTTTGGAAATAGATCAAGGATCTAAATCTCTTAGTCCTGTGATAGATGCACTTGTTGAGGGGGAGAAACACCCTAATCTGGAAAGTGTTGATATTTTATAATCCAATTGATCCAAGCTCTGTGGATACATGGTATAAATTCTATAGATATTTTGATGTGAATGATTCATAAGAAGTTTCAGTTAAAGGTATAAACCTTTCTGCTATATTTCAATTGAAATTAGTCTCTGATCTTATCTCTGTAAAGGAACCCGAGCCTATCTCAGTTCCTATTCCCAAACCTTCACAAGAACCTTCTACCTTAGTGAGTAAGGATGATTTGAAATCCTTTGGAGCTACCTTATTGGCTGGAGTTGAAAAGATCATAAACACTCAACCTTCTCCTATAACCAACTTGAGTGAAAGAGATACTGCCCTATTGTTAGAAAAGATCATATGGAAGATTCAACCAAAAATGCTTCATGAAATTCAAGAGGCCAAAGTTTAGAACAAGCAACTAAGTGATGAAGTGAAGTCTCTCAGAGGTATGGTTGAAGATATGAAGAGAGTGTTGAAATCAAGTCCAGATCCTGTTGCTTATCCTGTTGAGGATGTTGGTAGTCAAATTCCACAGGAAGTTGCCTCCCTGATTCAACCTAACCTAACTTTCTTAGCTGACAAGGTAGCTGAAAGAAACAAGAAAATAGTTCAATAAATGCATGATCTTGTTATTGGTCTCAACAAGTTGACTGATTAGTATAAGGTCTGTCTCCAGAAAGTTATGAATCAACTAAAGTCCCTTACTTCAGTTGTTAAAGATTCTAGTGCCTTTGTACAGTCATCTCAACCCTCCTTGGACAATGATCTTCTCAGAATGGTTGTTAAGGAAGAAATTCAATCAGTGCTCAGTGGCTTTGACAGAGAGTCTCTCTATCTATGGTTGTCAAGAATAGTGACAGAGTTCTTGATTTGGTAAGAATTCATTCCAAGATTGCCAATGATGCTCAGGAGGAAATTACTAAGAAGGTGTACTTCTAATTTAATAGGATTTTATCTAAGAATGATATGACAAACCATTTCAAGTACCTTATAGAGAATCTCAAAATCCCTCCTGTCACTCAAGAATTCAAAACTCAAGTTCAAAATATGAAGTATTTCACTCCGATATATCCTGTAAAACTTGTTAATCCTGTTTAATTTGTCTTAAATCATGTTTATAGATGGTTGGTTTCTTTATGATTTAAATAAACCTATCCAAGATCTTAATTTCTATAAATTAAGTTTTATTATTGTAAAATATATTTAACTTTGGTCTATAATGATTTCTTTTATGAATGATTAAGTCTAATTAATTTTGTGAATATTACTGCTTAAGTCTATATACAGATATTTGGCTAAGTCTGAGAAACTGTGAGTCTGCCATCGATTCTATTTTTCTAGAAAAGGACCCAGACACCGTGACCTAGACACCGTGACCAGACACCGCGAACTAGACACCATGAACCAGACACCATGACTAGACACCGTGACCTAGACACCGTGAACCAGACACCGTAAACCAGACAACGTGACCAGACATCGTGACCCAGACACCGTGACCAGACACCGTGACTAGACACCGAAACTAGTTTCAGATCTGTTGAAGTATGTGACACTGGTTCCTTACTAAGACACCATTTGAAGTTTGGAAAAGGACCAGACACTGTGATCCTAACACCGCATCTGTGCTACCGATTCCTGATCTCTATACAACTATGCTATCATAACTATCGCACCGCTCAAAGGCAAAGAAGGAGACATCGTTTCCTAATGACACCATTTCCAAGTGACACCATTTCCAAACAGACTGTGACACCGTTCCTTAATCTATTTTTTTGTTTCAATTTAATATCTAACAGTCATATTTGAGTCTTTTAAATTCATTGATATAATTAATATTTCTTTGTAGACATGTCACCTGACAATACGAGGTACGAGGTACAAAATACATGCATCCTGTCGGCTCCAACTCATGCACTCCAAGAATAAAAAGAAAAGCATGACCCATAAACTAAGAAGCGAGATAGTGAAGAAGCGCGAGAATTCTTGAAAGAAGAACCGACTCATGAAACAAGATACATCTGAAGAACACATGAATCAATCACGAAACCAAAAGCTGGGATACCATAGATCAGAGTCAAGAGCATATTCACAATACAGACTCCATGAAGAACACAAGCTAGATCTAACTAGAAACCAGAGTACCAGACTTGCGATACTCTATTTTTCGCAAGAGGACTCGATTATTGCATTTGTTTTATCCTAGAATTCCAGAGTTTCATAGAATAACACTCAGAGCACTTCTAACCTTATCTCATCATCTTTTCTCTATTGTGTATTGTTTTTAGCTTTCAAGTAGTGTGTGTGTGTCTGTATTAAAACACACACTATCTCCTGTATTAAACTGAAGGATACAAGATATCCTTTCTCTCATATCTTTTTACACTTGTTTACTCCCACAGATAAGTGTGAAAGAGGTCCCTGTGTGACCTTTTAGTTTATACCCACGAAGAACTGTGGAAGAGGTTGTGTGACCTAGACGGTCATGTACACTGTTGTTTACCCCGATACAGGGTTTGGATCAAGTTTATTAATATAAACTTCTTGGTGGTAGGTGATATCCAAGTGGAGTGGACTAGGTCTCAGCTTGAGACTGAACTAATTGTTTTATATCTGCTGTGTTGTTTAATTTAGTTTTCTCTATTTTACTATATAATTCATAAATCACTAGATTCACTTTGATAGTTAATCTTGGAAAGAAGTTATAATTGTTTTTCCTTATTAGAATAGCTTCAAAAGTAACATCAATAACTCATATTTAGATTACTGAGAATTAATCAATCTTCAGAGAAGTTATTTGAACAATCAAACTTTCATAACCGTATTACCTTGATTAAATGGGCTGTATTTATTTTTATTGGGGAACCTTATAAGAAAACTTTGAAAATAGAAATTTTTATAGATACTCAATTCACCCCACTCTTGAGTACTCTACTATGACCAAAAAAATGTTTACCCAATTTTCTAGTGTTGAGGGTAGATGAGCTGGGCATGCGATGTCCAGGTTATAGTGATTTCTTGACAATACAAGTGGGTAAAAGATCAAACCAAAATAAGGAAAAGTTAGTTGGAAAGTCCAATGATGTTTATTAAAGTATTAAATCAAGGTCATTGAAACCTAATAGTGTTATCAAGGAGGAGTAATGTTTCTATATGATGGAATTGTCCAAGATACTTGAAGGGGTTTATGAAACTCCATAGAATGTCTATGCCAGGTATCAATGTTATAGAAATTAATTATTCAGTTTTAAAAGGCATGTGATACCAAATGTATAAATTACAAATGTTGTAAATATACAACAGTTCATAATTAAGGTATGAATTAATGGTGCTTGTAGTTTGTGTTTAAATGGTGAAAGAAATGGTTGATAAATCATGGAATTGAATGAAAAGGAATATATCAAGCTTAGATGGATCTTAATAAAGGATGTGTATAGTCATCTCATGTCTATTATATGATAGGATAATTTGTTTACTAATAAAGAGTTTCTATGAACAATATGAGATGTTACACATGGTTTATGATTCATTAGATTCTATAACATGTCTTGAGAAGAAGATAAGGATAATGAGTTTTATCCAGGATAAGAGTTTTTGTCATGAATCATCCCATATACCATGGTACTCTGATACCCATGCCGATCCTAACATAGCCTGAAGGGCATTCTTGATCCCCACAGGTTGATGATTAGCACCTGACATCATATAAGGTAAAACTGGGAGTGATTTTTCCATAAAACAACAGAAGACACAGATACATATCAGTATTCTTAAAAACTCAAAAAACGAGTGAGTACCCGAAACCAAGTAGGTATATCAAAAACCCAATCTGTACATTATCAAAGTACTCAAAGTCTGATAAGACAAACTCAAAATCCCAAAGGACATGCCACTCCAATACCCAAGGGATCAAGAACATCCACCTCCTCCAAGAGGCACTTTTACCTTTACTCAGACCTAGCAAGAGAAAATCTACAAATTCCAAAAGGTAAAGGTAGGGTGTGAGCTAAAAATCCCAGTAGGGTCTCACCAAGTGTTCCATAATAATATTCCATAATAATAAACAAAATCATGCTTTCAATTTTTATCGAAATAGGCATGATAATACATTTTCATATTTAAAACAAAACATGCTTCATTTCAATATGATGGAAAACATTTAAAATATGGCTTAAGTAAACACTTTATATAAAATAGTTTATTAAATCACTAGGAATATGTAAGGTAGTTTTAAAATCAATTACATTCATAATCAAAGCAATCACAATAGGCACCATGGTCATCTTCCCTATAGTACAATAGTTTTTAGTTATAGGATCCTCACACATCTCATATTAGTGATCATGGAAACATGTGTACACACATCCCTCAGGCTCAGGATGAATATGAATCATCAACATCCCATCGGGGATAAGATCTATCTAACTATATTTTTTTTAGAGTTGTAATCATCAATACGTTGCTAGGGAATTACCATCCTAGCATTCTTGTCCCAAATTACCCACTAACTACCCATGTTCGCATGTTCTTGATCAATTAATAGAAAAAGGGAAAATCATTTCATTTCAAATCAATCATAATTCAAAGTTCAATTTCCCACTTTCCCTTTTAAAAATGCCAATTCACTTTCAAAACCAAAACACTGGGTTTTCATCAATTCATTTTTTTTCAAAATAAAACCAATCATAGGTTTTTATCAATTCAATTTAAGACATTTTCTCAAAAATAAATTCACAATTTTTATGAATTTCAAAATACGCCCCAATCTCCAATTCCATTGGAATTGGGATCACCCCCAAAATCCATAACAATTCGATTTCCAATTCCAATTCACATCGCATTGAGTTTTCATAGTTCAATTGAAAGCAATTTAAATCAAATCAAAAAAACCATTGATTTAATTATATGGAAAATCTCAAACAGAACCACCTATATTTAATCACGAAAATCAACACCCAAAATAGGACTCATAAATAGAAAATGAAGGCATAAAAGATCTAGGAACATAACCTTAAAATAAGATTCAACAACATAGAGTTTAGATCCATTAATCCCAAGATGATATATCAAACTCTAAGGAGGAAAGAGAGAGAGATGAAAGAGATAAGAAGACCAATTACCTGAAGAGATGCACCATAACCAACATGATAATCAATCACCGAACGAATGATCTAGAGGGATTGGAGATCTCCAAAATCATCTAGGAAGAGCCTCTAGTTCGAGGGAAAGGAAGCCTGTAGGAATGAAATAACAATTTCAGTTGAACTATCGGGTTAAAACCAACACTCATGATTTTACATGACGTGTAACAAAATTATACATCATGTAATTTTTGAGTCCCACATATGCCAAAAAACACATTGCCTTTTATTAAAAATATGATTTTTAATTATTACATAGTGTGTAAGATGTACACAATGTGTAACCTCGTACATTGTGTACCCATTTCACGACATCTTCCAGGCGATGATTACAGAACTGTGCTGCCATAACACACAGATAGAAGGTATTGTCCTCCCACATACCTTGGTCTTAGAATCAAGCATCCTGACTAGATGCTCAATCACAAATAAATCAGGCTCAACATCAAAATCACTCCAGTTCAAAACATGAGTTTCCACACCTGCTCAACAACCTCAAAAGGTTCCATAAAATGAGGATCAAGATTACCTTGCCTCCCAAGCCGTCAATGACCTAAACGAGGTGTAAATTTCAAGAACACATGGTCACCAATGGAAAACTCCAACAGTCTATGCCGACGACCAACATAAGATTTATACTAGCTCTATGCCATCATAATTCTTTGACAAATCAACTAAATCTTTGCTATCATATATTAAACCAAGCTCATTCCAACCAAGGAAGTTTCACTAATCTTCGAACAACACAACAAATATTTACAAGCCTGACCATACAAGTCCTCAAAAGGATCCATTCTAATCACGTACTGGTAACAATTGTTATAAGAAAATTCAACCAGTCTCAAATGGTTATCCCAAGATTCACCAAAATTGAGGACATAGGTAAGGAGCATGTCCTTAAGGATCTGTATATCTCTCAAATGAGCCTGAGATTTAAATTTTTCCTGAAGGCCTCTCCAAAAGTAAGAATTAAAATGAAAATCTCTATCAAAGACTATAGCAGATGAAACTACGTGAAAACAAACAATCTCTCTCACATAAATATTTCCCAACTCTTCAACATTGGTTGTATCATGAATATGTATAAATTGATCTGATTTGGTCACACTATTGATCACAACCCATGTTACATTCTTCTTTCTTTGGGTACATGACAACCCTACCACAAAGTCCATATAAATCTCATCCTGCTTCCAATTTGGCACTAGAAGTGGTTGAAGCAAACTCGAAGGTCTATGATGCTCAGACTTGACTTGTTTTCAAGTATAATAGTGCGAAGAAAAGTCATATATGTCTCATATTATACCCGGAAACAAGAATTGTCACCACATATCATAAAACATATTTTTGGTTCCTAGGTGCACAACCCACTAAGAATTATGACAATCCCCCATCACAACTTTTCTCATAGGTAACGACATGAAAAATCAATTCAAAAAACATAGAATACCCTCTGTAGAGAATGAAAACTCAAAAATAGTATCCCCACCATAAAGATAGTCTCTAATTCTATGGAATTCATCATTAAGCTACTATTCCTAAAAAATCATATCGAGAAGAGCGGAGGTTAACTGAACACTAGCGAAGACAACCTTGACCCCTGTTTCCCAAACTCTTATATGAAACTATGTAAAAAGATCCATCAAGTTCCACTCTTCCTATAATTATTTCATGACCTGAGTTGGGAGTTTCCTACTCAACGCATCAACAATGACATTCCCTTTCCCTGATGTATAGGCAACGTCGAAATCAAAAGACTGTAGGTACTCCACCCAACTCCTCTTGTGGTTGGAATACATGATAAACCTTTATTTTAAAAGGTAATGTCACCAACTCTTAAGTGTATGCATCACAGCTGCAAATTCAAGGTCATGGGTCAGATAATTCTTCTTGTGTGACCTAAGATATTGTGATCCATAGTCAATGGCATGATCAACTTTCATAAGAACGCAACCCAAACCTAAACTTGATGCATCACAAAAGACCACATAGACTTACCTGACCTATGGAAGCATCAACACTGGCATAAAAGTCAAAATATGTTTTATCTCAACAAAAGAACTCTGGAAATTCTCATCCCAAATGAACTTCACTCCCTTCTGAGTGAAAGTGGTCATCAGAGAAGCTAATTTTGAGAAATCCTTTACAAACTGACAATAATATCCCACTAGACCCAATAATCTCTATATCTCGAAAACATTACGAGGTTTCTCCCATGTCATAACATCTTTCACAATCTCAGGATCAACTGAAATACCATATTTAGAGACCACATGTCCCAATGTTACAAACTAGACTGGGTACCCTTTTTAACCCGATAACTGATCCAGATCTGACATGACTCAAAGGGTATTCCTGATCCCCATGGGTTTCCGACTAACACCAGGCATCATAAAAATGAAAGTGGGAATGACTTTTCCACAAACATTGCAAAATAAAGATAAATAAGTCAGTACGTATACAAAATAACTCCATAGTGAGAAGTGTACCAGAATTCAAATAGGTATAAACAACCCAAGTACTATAGAAAAGTACCAAAAAAATAGAATAGATAACCTAAGTCCCAAAAGACGCAACACTCTGTGCCCAAGGATCAATATCTACTACCACCTCCAAGTGGCGCCTTACCCTTGCTTAATCTAAAAACACTCAAAGGCATAGGTAGGGTGTGAGTTAAAAGCCTAGCAGGGTCTCACCAAGGATTTCATAATAGATGAAAACATTTAATTAACAAAAGAGAGCTTTAAATTTTAAATAAACAGGTATGAAATTTCAAAATCACATTTAAACAAATCATACTTTGCATTTCAAATTATGTAAGTACTTTAAATAAATGGCTTCACAAACATTTTATATAAAACAATTTATATAAATCAGAAGACATGGTAAACAATTTAAAAACATTGTCATATATACATTTCAAATAAAAACAAGAAATCAACATAGTTATATGCCTAAAGGCACTGTAGTTATAGGTTAAGGTACTCCACACACTCAAAGTGACATGGCAATGTGTATACACACACCCCTTTGGTATGGACAAAGACGATTTCATCACCATCCCATCGGGGATGTGACGTGTTGCATTTATATTTTGGAATGTTGTAAATCATAGAGTGTTGTCCAAATAACTTACTAACTACCTAAGGCTTACATGTACTCTAATAAAAAACAATGACGAGCAATTTATTTTAAGACTGCTTAAAATGAAATTCATCTCATTCTCCATTTCAAATATACCAATATTACATTTAAAAACCAAAATGAGATTTTAATAAAAACATTCCTTTTAAAGATAAAGCCAATGAGTTTATATCAAAATCATTTCAAGCCATTTTTCCCAAATACCAACTTGAAATCAATTTCTATCAAATAAATTTCAAAATTCAAATTCCAAAAATTAAATTCAACAATTAAATTCAACCAAATTCTATCCAATTTCACAATTTAAATTCAAAAATTTAAATTTCACATAATTCCATCAATTTCACAAATACACCCCAATTCAATGGAATTGGGTTTTTTTCCAATTTCATGCTAAAAAACCAATTTCAATTCCATATATCCCAATTCAATGGAATTGGGTTTTTAATAAACTAATTGAAAGCAATTTCAAGCAATTGAATTTAAACAAAAAATTGAATTTAAATCAAGAAATTTAGGGTTAATAAAAAATTTCACATCACAATATAACCACCTACCTCAAGATCTCTATATCTTAAAACTCTAAACCCTAATCGGGATTCACTAATAAAGAATGAAGACAACGAGATCCAGAAATCACACCTAGATCCAGGATCCAAAACAGAGGGTATTAGATTCTACAACCAACATAGAGATATATAAAACCCTAGGGAGGAAAGAGGAGACAATGGGAGATATAGAATAGGAAGAGGAAACATACTGGGAGAAGATCATATGTCATTACCCTAGATTTGATTCGCTTCTGGAGGGGTGTAGAGGGGCCAAAAACTGCTCTTAGGAGCCTCTAAGGAAGAAGAAATTTCTATGGGTCCGTACAAGCCCGTCAGAGGCCTAAAATTTGGGTTTTAGGAATTTTAAAACAAGTTTTTGGATTAAAAAAAACCTGTACACATGGTTAGCTAGGAAGGATCGCACAGTTAGACCAAACCGTGCACCCTAGTCATGTATCCCTTTTAAATGGGTTGAACGTTTTCTCTTAGGTGAGATCATGGTTTTTCAAAATGTTCACCAACCATGAAAATCTCCACTGGCTGGGTTTGAATAGTTTTTCTTGAGAGGGAGCACAATTTTGGAAAACTGTGCGCCAACCGCTCATAACCCATAAAATTTCAAAATTTCCAAAGTTTTCACCCGAAACAACCCCAAACAAAACCCAACCAAAGCACAATAAAAAAAGTGGGGTTTAGGAATTCCTAAAAACAATAATAGGATGTTAAAACCTCCCCACCATAGAAACTTTCTATCCCTAGAAAGCCTACTCCAAAGATTACATGCTAAAAAGATGAGGCCACTGCTCTCTCATTAGTGCCTCCCTCTCCCACGTCTCATGATAATCAGAACCGTGCTGCCATAGAACTCAAACCAAAGGTATCATCCTCCCATGAAGTACCTTGGTTTTAGAATCAACTATCATGACTGACTATTTAGTCATGGATAAATCAAGTTTGAACTCAATATAACTCCATCTCATTACATGAGATGAATTAGATAAATACTTTTGTAGTTGAGATACATGGGACACAATATGTATCGATGTTAGCTACAACAACAATGATAAATGGTAAGAAAATTTCCCCACATGCTCAAAAACCTAAAAAAGTCCCACAAAACAAGGATAATGTTTACCTTACCTCCCAAGATGTTGATAACCCAACTGAGGTGGAACTTTCAAGAACCCATGGCCACCAACTGAAAATTCCAATGGTTTGAAATGACGATATATATAAGACTTATATCGGCTCTATGACATCGGTATTATCTGATGAATCAACTGAATCTTTGATATCATATCTTGATCCAAGCTTGGTCCAACCAAGGAGCTTTCACCAATATCCAACCAACATAATGGAGATATGCAAGGCTGGCCATACAAGGCCTCAAAAGAAGTCATTTTGATCATAGACTGGTAATTGTTTTTACAAGAGAACTCAACCAACCCCAAATGATCACCCCAAGCCCCACCAAAGTCAAGAACACAAGCACATAGCATATCCTCAAGAATATTTATATCTCTTTCTGTTTGGCCATCCGACTGTGGATGGTATTCGTGCTCAAACGGACCTAAGATCCTCGTGCCTATTAAAGGCCTCTCCAAAAATGAGAAGTGAACCAAGGATCCATATCATAGACTATATCAGATGGAAGTCTGTATAACCGAAAAATATCTTTCACATAGATATTTCCCAACTCCTCAACTTTGTTCATATTACGAATGGGTATAAAGTGATTTGAATTGTTTATCCTATCGATCAAAACCCATATCAAATTTTTCTTTCTATGGGTATGTGGATCCCAACCAAAAAGTCCATAGAGATATCATTCTACTTCCAAGTAGGAACTGGAAGTGACTGAAGCAAACTTGAAGGTTTCTAGTGCTCGACCTTGACTTTTTGGAACATATAACAGTGAGATAGAAATTCAGCAATTCCCCATCTCATACATGGAAACCAGAATCAATAAAAACCCATATCACATTTGTATTTCTATGGTTATGTGGAAACCCAATAAAAAAGTCCATAGAGATCTCATTACACTTTCAACTAGGAACTGGAAGTGGTTGAAGCAAACTTGAAGGTTTCTGGTGCTTGACCTTGACTTGTTGGAACATATAACAACGAGATAGAAATTCAGCAATTCCCCATCTCATATATGGAAATCAAAATCGCTACCACATGTCATAGAACAACTTCATGGTTCCTAGGTACACAACCCACTGGGAATTACAACAATCCCCCATCACATCTTTCTTTACCACTAACAACACAACAAAGAGATTCTAATAGCATAGAATGCTCTCTTTGTAAAACAACCACTTGGAAATGGTCTCTCCACCATAAATAGAGTATTTAATGATATGGAACTCATCATAAAGCTTCTATTCCTGAAGAATAATCTTGAGAAGAGAGGATTTCAACTAAAAACTAGCCAAGGAAATCTTAGTCCCTGATTCCTTGACTCTAATATGCAATTGTGAAAAAAGAGCCATCAAGTTCCACTCTTTCAAAGATTCTTTCATGTCCTGAGTTGGGAGTTTCCTACTCAAATCATCTGCAACAAAATTCCCATTCCCTGGGGTATAGGTTATTTCAAAATCAAAATACTGCATGTATTCAACCCAACAGTTCTTTAGGAGATTCAAATCTTTTTGAGAGAAGATATAACTCAAGATCTTGTAGTAAGAAAACACGGTAAAACTTTCTCCGTAAAGGTAATTCCACAAACTCTTAAGTGCATGCATCATAACTCCAACTTCAAGGTCATGGGTTGGATAATTATTCTCATGTGTCCTAAGACGATGAGATCCATAAGAAATAATATGATCACCCTATATAAGAAAACAACCCAAACCTAAACTCGATGCATCACAAAAGACTATATATCCCTACGCAGCCTCTAGAAGAGTCAACACTAGAGTAGTCATCAAAATAAATTTCATCTCAAAAAAATAATTCTAACATTTCTCATCCCAAGAAAACTTACTCCCTTAGAGTAGTCATTGGATAAGTCCTCAACAAACCAATGATAATACCCATCTAGACCCAAGAAGCTCCAAATCTTGAAAACATTTCATAGTTGTTAACATTTCATAACAGTTTTTAAATTTTTGGATCAATGGAAATACCATGTTCTGACACCATGTGTCCCAAGAATTTCACTCCCCGAATCTAGAAATCACATTGCATAAAGATAGTGATTTCTCAACAATTCTAGAACTGCTCTCAGATGAAGCACACGATCCTCCTTATACTTAGAGTAAACCAGGATGTCATCCACAAAGACTACCACAAATTTATCAAGATACTCATGGAAAACCCTATTCATTAAAACCATGAAAACTATAGGATCATTGGTTATACCAAAGGGCATGAATAGGTACTCATAATGTCCATAATTTCCCCAAAAGGTGGTTTTTTGAATGTCGGATTATTTTATTCTCAACTAATGCTAACCAGATCAAAGGTCAATCTTTGAGAACCACTTTTTCCCCTTTTAACTGATCAAATAGATAATCAATCCATGGAAATGAATACTTTTTCTTTATTGTAACTCAATTGAGTTTTCAATAATCAATGCAATGGTGGTGGGAACCGTAAACCTTCTTAGCAAAGAGAACCAACACCATCCAAGGTTACCCACTCAGGCATATAAAGCCTTTCTTTAGAAGATCATCCAACCAAGTCTTCATCTCTTTCATTTTAGCTGGTTCCATGAAGTAAGAGGGAATAAAAACTAGTTGAGTACTAGACACTAAATCAATAGAAAACTCTACCTCCCTTACTAGTGGAAAACTATAGAATTCATATAGAAACACATCAAGAAACTCGATGACAACTGGAAGGAGATCACCGATCAAAGATTCCCGCTTCAGATCAAAAGCAAACACAAATATTACTTTCCCCAAATCTGGATAAGAAGGTCCAACTCTGCTTGACCTTGGGTACCATTATCCTTGGAAGACATGAAACACCCCATCAGGTGTAGTGAAGGAGACCCATCGAAGATAAAAATAAATCTGAGATTTATTGGTAATGATTCAATCCATCCTGAAAATTATGTTAAGTGGATTCATGTTGAGAACCAGAAAACTTCAAGCAATATCAACATCTGGTAGAGAGAAAACACAAGTGGGACTATGGAGACCCTGTTCTCTCTTTGTTTCGAGGGGTGTAGTAATATCCATCACATAAGATAAAAGCTTCGTAGGAATATTTAGTTGATTAACAATATGGGTTTAAATAAATGAAAAGATGCACCAGTATCAAATAAAGTAGTCACTAATGACGAAGCTATAGTAACAGTACCTCTCACGATCACTAGACCCATATCTGCTTTCTATGGAGACTCTTCCACTATTTGAAGAAGCTTTATTCCAGATTCCTATAGCTAGAACCCTTTTTTCCTTGAAGCATATGATTTCATCATAATTTTAGAGGGTGTTGATGATACCATGCCACTATGAAAAGTGGAATAAACATAGAAGAACTTCTATAAGTGACCCATGCATCTGCATGAGCCACATATCTTGGGTGCCTCAGTGAAAACCCTCTTTGAATGTCCAAATTTTCTACACTGGTAGAAAATAAAAGTACCTATGCCAGGTACTACACGAGGTTTAGAAAAACTGAGCTATCGATAACCACCACGAGAATCATCATGCTTCCTATTTTCATTAGGGGAAAACACACTGCCACTTAGAGGAGAAGAAACTCCTGACAACCCTGACTTTCTAGCTAGGTCTATCTCAACCATCAAATCTCTATCTAGTACATCAGCATATAAAGGAATATTCAGCAAGAAAATCTGAGAACGAATATCAGATCATAGTCCCAACTCAAACCATCGAGTCTTCATCTTCTTATTTGATACTATCATAGGTGAAAACTATACTAGCCCATCAAAACAGTTTTCATACTCTATCACGGTTTTGTCAGCCTACTCAAGCTTGAAAAACTCAATAGACTTGGATAACACCATCAAATATGGATATAATTAGTCATTGAAAAGATCCTTAAAGTGTTTCCACTCAAATACCTCATGTTTCTTCATCATTTACATTATGTCCCACCATATTATTCTCAGTCCTTCTAGAACAAAGGCGGCACACTTCACCTTGATTTTATCGGGTGTTTCTAAGAACCCCAAAAAAATGATCAATTCTTCTCAACCATTCCTCAGGCTCTTGAGGATCATTGGAGTCTTTAAATGATAGTGGATTCCAATGAAGGAACTCTTGAGAATGATTCTAGAGATCATCCTTTTGAGGTTCCACAATTAGAGCCTGAATGGGAATTTAAATTGGTGCCAGTCCCAGAGCTTGGACAATATGCATGATCACCTCAACCGGGCTCGGTCCCACTGGAGGATTCTCTCACTGAGGTTCAAAAATAGCTTCCTCCTGGATCTAATTTGTACATCTTCTCAGAGGCATGATTCTACACAACATTAGCAGAAAACATTGAAGACATTATATTAACACTCAGACAGAGAAATAGGGAAAATTAATCCCAACAGATAGACAAATAAGATTTGGATTTCAATCTATCTAAATAAAAATTAGGGAAATTACTAGAATTAATACTCAAGGCATATTTCCCAGACCACCTCTAGTGACTTAAGGTTCACTATGGTGAGAGATGGTCAGACACTCAATCGCAACTACCTCCTAAGCCCCGACAAGATTACACAAATGTATACTGACATCAAGACAAGAAGCTCAACCTGCTATGATACCACTTTGTCACAAACCAACCTAGGTACCCTAGTAACCTAATAATCAAGACGAATTTGATATGTACTAAAGGGTGTTCCCGATCTCCATGGGTTGGCGACTAGCACCATACATCAAACAAAATGAAAGTGGGAACGAATTTTCCACAAAAATTATGGAATCAAGATAAACAAGTCAATATACATACAAAATAACTCCACAGGGAGAAGTGTACCAGAAATAAAAAATGTATAAACAAACCAAAGTACTATAGAAAAGTACTATAAAAATAGGATAGATAACCCAAGTCCCAATGAGAGAAACTCTACAAGCCCAAGGATCAACAACTACTACCACCTCCGAGTGACACCTTACCCTTTCTCGAACATAGATGAAGATAATATATAAAAAACTAAAGGCATAGGTAGGGTATGATATAAAATACTAGCAGGGTCTCACCAAGGATTCCATAATAGATACAAACATTTAATTATCCAAATATTTATTTCAATTTTAAATAAACAGGTATGACATTTCAAAATTATATTTAAACAAATCACACTTTACATTTCAAATGATGGAAATACTTTAAATAAATAGATTCACAAAAATTTTATATAAAATAGTTTATATAAATTAGAAGGTATGGTAAAAAGTTTACAAAAATTGTAATATATACATTTCAAATACAAACAAGTGAGGAACATGGTCATATGCCTAAAGGTATGATAGTTCCCGGCTAAGGGACTATACACACTCAAAATGACATGAAAATATGTGTATACACACTCCCCTTTGGTACGGAAAAAGTCAAATTCATCACTAGCCCATCGAGTATGTGACGTGTTGCATTTATGTTTCGGAACATTGTAAATCATAGAGTGATATCCGAATAGCTCGCTAACTGCCTAAGGCTTGCATGCGATCTAATAAAAAAACGATGAGAAATTTATTTTAAGACTATTTAAAATACAACTCATCCCATTCTCCATTTCAAATATTCCCTTTTTCCATTTAAAAACCAAAATGGGTTTTTAATAAAAAACATGCCTTTTCAAGATAAAACCAATGAGTTTATATCAAAATCATTTCAAGCCATTTTTCCCAAATACCAATTTGAAATCAATTTCCATCAAATTAATTTCACAATTCAAATTCCAAAAATTAAATTTGACCAAATTCCATCCAATTTCAAAATTTAAATTCAACAATTTAAATTTGACATAATTCCATCAATTTCATAAATACACCCAAATTCAATGGAATTGGGGGTTTTACCCAATTTCATGCCAAAAATCCAATTTCAAATCCAAATCCCCCAATTTAATGGAATTGGGTTTTTAATAAACTAATTGAAAGAAATTTCAATCAATTGAATTTAAACCAAAAATTAAATTTAAATCAAGCAATTTAGGGTAAAAAAAACAAGGCATCACAACATAACCACCTACCTCGGGATCTTTAGATCTCGAAACTCCAAACCCTAATCGAGATTTGCTAATGAAGAAAAAAGACAATAGGATTTGGGAATCACACCAAGATCCAATATCCAAAACAGATGGGATTATATTCTCTAACCAACACAGATATCTATAAAACCCTAGGGAGGAAAAAGGAGACATCGGGAGAGAGAGAATGGGAAGAGGAAACCTACCAGGAGAAGATTGAATGTCATTTACCTAGTTTTGATTCATTTATACAGGGGTGTAGAGGGGCCAAAAAACTACTCTTGGGAGCCTCCAAGGAAGAAGAAATCTCTGTGGTGTCATAAAATCCCACCAAGGACCTAAAAGGTAGGTTTTAAGAATTTTAAAACAATTTTTGGATTAAAAAAATCCATACACATGCTTAGCTGGGAAAGGTTTCATGGTTAGACCAAACCGTGCGCCATAGCCATGGGCCCCTTTTAAATGGGTTGCATAGTTTCTCCTAGGCGGGAACACGGTTTTTCAAACCATGTGCCAACCATGAAAAACCACACTATCTGGGTTTATATGGTTTTCCTTGAGAGGGTGCACGGTTTGGGAAAACCATGCGCCAACCGTACACAACCCAAAAACTTTCAAAATTTACAAAGTTTTCAACCGAAACAACCCCAAATGAAACACAACCAAATTATGGTAAAAAAAGAGTGATTTAAGAATACCTAAAAAAATAAAAGGATGTTACACCCAAGAACTTCACTTCCCAAATCTAGAAATCACATTTTGATAGCTTGACATAAAGTCGGTGCTTTCTAAAAAATTGAAAAACTACTCCCAGATAATGCACATGATCCTCCTCGAACTTAGAGTAAACCATGATGTCATCCACAAAGGACACCATGAACATATCAAGATACTCATAGAATATCCTATTCATAAAATCCATAAAGATTGTAGGAGCATTGGTCAGACCAAATAGCATGACAAGGTACTCATAATGGCCATACTTGCTCCGGAAGGTGGCTTTCTAAATATCGAATTACTTTATTATCAACTGGAAATAACCGGATCGAAGATAAATATTTGAGACCCACTTCACCCCATTTAAATTGTCAAATAGATCATCAATATGTGGAAACCAATACTTATTCTTTACCATAACTCTATTGGGTTTTCGATAATCAACACATAGGTAAAGTGTTCCATTAGATATCTTAGCAAAGAGAAAAGCCTCCGCCCAAGGTGACACATTCAGTCATATAAATCCTTTCTCTAATAGATCATCCAACTAAGTTTTCAACTCTTTAATTTTATATGTTTCCATGTGGTAAGAAGGAATTGACATTGGTTGAGTACCAAACACCAAATAAATAGAAAACTACACCTCCCTTACCGATGGAAAACCATAGAAGTCAGAAGAAAAAACATCGAGAAACTTGATGAAAAATGGAGGGAGATCACTGCAAAAATATTCCTGATCTAGATCAAAAGTGAACACTGATATCACTTTACCAAATTATATATAATAAGGTCTAACTATACTTGACCTTGGGTCCCATTCTCCCTAAAATATATGGAACACCCCATCGGGTGCAGAAAATGAGACCCATAGAAGATAACAATCAATTCAGGATTTATTAGAAATGATCCAATCTATCCCAAAAATGACATCAATAGGTTTCATGTTGAGAACCAAAAAAATCCCAAGTAAGATCTATATCTGATAAAAGAACACAGAAGTAGGACAACAAAGACCCTACTCTCTCTTTGTTCCGAGGGGTGTAGTAATATCCATCACATAAGATAAAAGCTCCATAGGATGATTTAGTAGATTCAAAATACGAGTTGATATAAATGAATGAGATGCACTACTATCAAATAAATCATTCACTAAATATAAAACTATAGTGATGGTGCCTCTCACAGTTTTTTAGACCCGTAACTGCTTCCTTTGGGGGCTCTTTCACTGCGTGAAGAAGATTCACTCCAGATGTATGTGGCTGGAACCCCTTAGATCTTGAAATATATGATTTCACCATATTAATTTTAGGTACTAATGATCCTATAACACTATGTGGAGAATAAAAGGTATAAATAATTTCTACAAGTGTTCTGAGCAACCACATGAACCATATATCTTGGGTGCCTCGGTGCAAACTCATTTTGAATACCCAAGCTTGCCACACTGGAAAAAAGTCAAAGGGCCTCTGATAGGAACTACAAGAGTTCTGGAAGAACCTTACTTTTGAGATCCAATATAAGACTCATAATGATTTCTATTCCCTTTATGGGAACTCACAGAACTTCTACTAGGAGAAAAAGGAACTCTCATCAACCCTGATTTACCAGCTAGATCAATTTTGACTATCAACATCCTATCCACCATATTAGCATAAGAGGAGAGATTCAGCAATAAAACATGATAATGAATATTAGATCAAAGTACCATCTCGAACCATCAAGTCTTCATCTTTTCATTTGATACAATATTAGGTGAAAATTACACAAGATTGGAAAAATGATTCGCATACTCAGTCATGGTCTTATTAGCCTGCTCAAGTTTGAAAAACTTCATAGCCTTAGCCAACACCATAGAATTTGGATATAACTAGTTGTTGAAAATAACTTTAAAGTACTTCCACTCCAAACCCTCGCACTTATTCACCATCACCATCGAGTCCCACCATCTCCTGCTGGGTCCTTCCATCTTAAATGTGGCACATTACACCTTGATTGACTCAGGTGTTTCCAAGAACTAAAAAAGAAGCTCTATCTTGCTCAACCAATACTCATCTTATTGAGGATAATTAAAACCTTGGAACACTAATGGATTATGGTGAAGTAACTCCTAATAATGAATCTAGAATCCATCCCTCTGAGGTTCCACAGTAGGAGCCTAAATGGGAATGGGTGCAGGTGCATGTCCCAGAGCTTGGACAACATGCACAACAACCTCAACCAAATTCTATTCCAAGGGAGGATTTTCTCATTGTGGTTCATTGGGAGATTCCTCCTAGATCCTATTCACACATCTTCTTAGAGGCATTATGCTATTCAACATCAAGAAAAAACATTGAATACATTAGAATATTACTCATATCAACAACTCAAACATGAGAAGTAGGGAAATTAATTCCATTAAATAGATAAAAAAGATTTGAATTTCTACCTATCCAAATCTAAAGTAGGGAAAATACTATATCTATTCCTCAAGATGCCTTACCCAAACCACCCATGGTGACTTAAGGCACATTATGATGAGAACTGGACAAACACTTAGTAGAAACTACCTCCTAAGTCACAACAAGATATTCCAAACTACATACTAACATCAAGGAATGATGCTCAACCTGAACCTATGATACCACTTTATCAAGAATAATCTTAGATACCCTCATACTCTGATACCCACTCCAATCTTGACATAACCTAAAGGGAATTTCCGATCCCCACAAGTTGATGACTAGCACCTGACATCATACAAGGTAAAAGTGGAAATAGTTTTTCCACAAAACAATGAAAGAAACATATACATATCAGTATGATCAAAAACTCCAAAAACAAGGTAGTAATAGAAACCAATCAGGTATATCAAAAAATAAAACCACACATCATCAAAGTACTCAAAGTCGAATAAGAGAAACTCGACGTCCCAAATGACATGTCATTCCAATCCCTAAGGGATAAAAAACATCCACCTCCTCCAAGAGATGCTTTCCCTTTACCCAGACCTAATAGGAGAAAATCTAAAAATTCCTAAAGGAAAATATAGGATGTGAGATAAAAATCCCATTAGGGCCTCACCAACTGTTCTATAATACACGTCCATACTAATAAATAAAATAATGCTTTCAATTTTAATCAAAACAGGCATGAAAATACATTTTCATATTTAAAACAAAACACGATTAATTTTAGTATGATGGAAAAAATTTAAAACATGGCTTAAGTAAACACTTTATATAAAATAGTTTATACAAATCACTAGGCAAGATTAAATAAGTTTCACAATCAATTACATTTATAATCAAAGTAGTCACAATAATAACCATGGTCATATTACCTATGGTATGATACATTCTAGTTATAGGATCCTCACATGTCTCATATTAGTGATCATGGAAGTATGTGTACTCATGTCCCTCAGGATCAGGCTGGATATGACTCACCAACATCCCATTTAGGATAATATATGCCTAACTAGGTTTTTGTTAGAGTTGTAATCATCAATCCATTGATAGGGAATTATCATCCTAGCATGCTTGTCCTAAATAACCCACTAATTACCCAGACTCACATGTTCTCAATCAATCAATAAAAAGGGGAACTAATTTCATTTCAAATCAATCATCATTCATAGTTCAATTGCTCACTTTTTCTTTTTCAAAATGCTAATTTACTTTCAAAACCAAAACATGGGTTTTTCATCAATTATTTCTTTTTCAAAATAAAACCAATCATATGTTTTCATTAATTCAATTTACACCATTTTTCTCAAAAATTAATTCAAAAATCATTTCAAAATTTCCATAAATTTTAAAATATGACCCAATATCAAATTCCATTGGAATTGGGGGTTTTCCCCCAAAATCCATACCAATTCAATTTCCAATTCCAATTCACATTACATTGGGTTTTCATAGTTCAATTAAAATAAATTTAAACCAAATCAATCAAATCAATGGTTTAATTATATGGAAAATCTCAAACAGAACCACCTATCCTCAATAATGAGAATCAACACCCAAAATAGGACTCTCCAATGGAAAAAAGGCACATAATATCTAGGAACACAACCTAGAAACAAGATTCAACAACATGAAGTTTAGACCCATCAATCCTAAGATGATCTATCAAAATCTGAGGAGGAAAAATAGAGATACGGAAGAGACAAGAAGACTGCTTACCCAAATAGATGCACATCAACCAACATGATGATCAATCATTGAACGCATGATCCATAGGGATTAGAGATCTCCAAAATTTCCTTGGAAGAGCCTCTAGGTTTAGATCAATGAATCATGTAAGAATGAAATAATAATTTTAGATGAACCACCTGGTTAAAACCAACACTCAGGATTTTACATGGCGTGTAACCTAATTACACACCATGTAATTGTTGAGTACTACATACACTAAAAAACCCATTGCATTTTATTAAAAATATGATTACTAATTATTACACATCGTGTAATCTATACATAGTGTGTAAACTTTCATGATGTGTACCCATTTCACAACATTTTCCAAGCAATGATTACATGTCATGTAATCCCATTACACAACATGTAAATCCTCAATAGACTACAAAAACTGTAGGTTTTTTCCAAAAAATCCCTAACTTCACTATTAAAGGTATCCTCCTAATTCCTTCTCAACATAACTTAACCTATAAAAAAGGAAAACCAAAATTAAGGTTAAAATATACCTGATAGAAAGGTAATGGGGCATTATAGTTTTTCTATATATTTGTTAAAATATGAGGAATTTAGACTCCAACACTATTAGTGGAATATTTTAAAGAATAAATTCTTTTTTCTATAATAATACTCTAAACACATAGAATATTATATTTGGTATGGAAACAATAGTTTATTTTTTAAATATTTATTCTAAAAGGAAATAAGAGTTATTTCCTAAACACCAAGGAGTTTTTGTATCTTAGCATGGAATTATAAAGAGAATATAATTTCTAAGAGGCTGGTGGGAGTATGTTTGGACTTAATAAGTTCAACATTAATATAAAAAATGAAATATCACTTTTAAGGAAAACATTTGATTGAAATGGTTCTAAGAATGGTGATGTACTTACAAATAGTTCCAAGTAGATAATAAAATTTAATAACATCATAAAGTTTGATGTTACGAAGTTAAAGAGTTTGAATATGTTTAAGGATTTGAACATTAGGAATTTGATTTATAAGTCTCAACATTATTCAAACTTTCATTCTTCATAGATGTTACTCATTAGGGAGTTTAGTGGGATAGTTTTATCAGATGGTCACATAGAGATGTGGTGAGAATTACATAGATATGTAATGACTTTAACAAAACCCCTTTAAGTGAAAAAAAACATAATGATGATCCATCAGTTTTGTTAATGTTATTAAAAGAGTTTAATAATATAAAATTTATCATGTTATACTAAATAAAATTTCTACTTTATCATTCTTTCATGTTGGATGCATATATATGTAACGATATATATATCATGAAGTGAAATGATAATTAACCTCTCAAATTATGACTTTGAGTCATCCCTAATTTATTTTCTTCATGAATTATTATATGTTATGACAAAATTTTATGGTTAGTGTGAATATGATTCTTGTAAGGGAATAGTTTTTTTGAACAATTTCCTTTGTGTTTCCTTGGAGTTAGGGGTATTGAGAGGGATTTTGAAGGTGGTTTGGAGGCCTGGAGTTGAGTTTTGGAATCATGAGGTCCAAAATTCCCATAGTATAGGTCATGGTGGCGACCATTTTGGGGCTATGGCTGTGGAAGATGCCTGTTGTTGTTCTTGGTGAATGTAGGGAGTGAAAGAACCATTTTATAGGGCATTATGGAGGCCATGATGGTGTTGTGAGTCTAGTTTTAATGTTCTTAAAAGAGTTTAAGAATATAAAATGCATCATGTTATACTAAAGACACCACTTTATCATTCTTTCAAGTTGGATACATATACATGTACTGATATATATATATATATATCATGAAGTGAAATGATAATTAACACCTCAAAGTATTAATTTGATTCATCCCTAATTGATGACCATCATGGAGTATTATAGGTTATGAAAAAATGTTATAGTTAGAGTGAATATGATTATTTTAAGGTCATGATTTTTATAAACTATTTCCTTTGTGTTTCCAAGGAGTTAGAGGTATCGAGAGGGAGTTTAAAGGTGTTTTAGAGGCCTAGAGTTGAGTTTTGGAATAACGAGGTCTAAAACACCTATAGTGCAAGCCGTAGTGGAGACCGTTTTGGGTTTGTGGCTATGGGAGTTTCCCGTTGTGGTTCTTGGTGAAGCTGGGGAGTGAAACACCCATTTTATAGGGCATGGTGGGGGCCATGATGGTGCTGTGAGTGTAGTGGCTCAAATGTTTTGGATATTTGATGAGGCTGAGGTTAGAAATTCCCATTTTGGGTGAGTATTATGTCATAGTCATTCTCCATTCCATGGGGATGAGTGTTTTAGTGAACATGGTTCCTGAGGAAGTCTTTGTGAAGTGACTATTTGAAATGGGGAGGAAGATCATCCTGGTGGAGGTGGACATGATGTGTTGGGGATTTTTCTATGCAACAAAGGGAGAGGTGACATGCCCATGTTGGATGGTGTGGTGTTGTCGAGAGTCTGGATCTAACCTTGTATTTGGTGAAGAGATCACCATGCTATGGGGGTATCCATCTCATGGGCATGGTGCATGAATAACTTCCTTGTGGAAAATAGGTGGGGTGAAACACTAGGACATTGTGGTGAAACGTCAAGGTGTGGTCGAGACATGTAGTGAGATGGAAATGAGGGAGGAACCTCCATGACATGGTCAAAACTATGGTTTGCTAGAAATTTTGAGGGGAGATCCTTCATGTTGTGGTTGAATTTGTTGGTTAGGTGCCTCTCTTACCAACTTTTGAATGTTGTGATCTGGATTAATTAAACACTGCAACCATTCCCTTGTTTGTATCTAATTAGGTGGGGTTGTCGAGTTTTCTCCACATGTATGTATTTTAAAGACATGGTACAAGTGATCATCACTTCCCTATTTCCTTTTACTATTTTTCTAGGGAGTTTCACCAATGATAATTAAAGGGGATGGTGGATCGATCATGGAAAACAAGAATGCATCAACTTATAGGGAGTTTCTTCTAGATTTGTTAGGCTTGGATAAAATTTCGATGATGTGGAGTTTGACCAGTTTCATTCAGGTAGTGGATTTATGATATTTCTCCTATCTTCTGAAATTATTTGTTTCCTGATATGCTGTGGAATCATCTGAGTTACCATTTTGAACTTGTAACCCTTTTTTTATTAGCCCCTTGAGTTGAATGACTAAAATTATCATTATTTCTTTGTGATTGTTAGCCCTTTCACATGAATTATTGGAGATTCCATTATTCTATTTGATTGAAACCTACACATTGAATCATATGATCCATGAATAATTATATCACTTCAACCTTTGACAATTAACCCATAATGAAATTGTCTTCCGACACGGTAAGTCTATACTCTCTTCTCAGGAACCATGAAGATGATTTGGCTAGGGGGAGGGGTTGAAATTAACTTATTAATTTACTATCAAACTTTTATTTTGGGCTATTTTTTGGTCTGAGGGAAGGGGTAATTATATACTTTCCTTTATTCCATTTAATACTCCATTCTATCAGACTTGGTATGGGAGGTTTTGTAATTAACTTATGCATTTACTATCAAAATCTCAAGATCCTATTTGGTATGGGATAATGGGTTATTATATGCTTTCCTTTATTCCATTTAATACTACATTCTCTCAAACTTGATATTTTTGGTTTAGTATGAGGGAAGGGGATGTTGTGTTTCCCCTTTTTCTACACTACTTAGATTGGTAATGCTTGATTTTATATAATTACTTTCTTGTATTTTCTTCCTTTATTTTCTTTAAGTTTCTGCATTAGTGCCAAATTACTATGTCATTCTTTCTAACCCTTTTTAAATTGTTGATGAAATAAATGAACATGGATATTAATTGAAAGTGGAAGGGTAATTAGATTGGTTATCCCCCTCTCTATTCCATATAAGTTATGTTTTAATTTTTGATTAAAATGTTTCTGCATTAATAATGATAGTTTTGGCTAGAATATATGTGGAATATAGTTATGAAGATGAGAATGTAAATTTGGAATTAAATTTAGTGTGATAGGGAGAACCCTGGAAATGGAATTATGAATGAGGAGGTAACCTGGAATTAATATTGAATAATGTTTAGATTATTGATTTCCTACGCTTATAGAATTGGGATATAACTTAAGTCATCTGGGTTCTTGTCTCATGGTAAGATGCTGTATTGAAGAAGGGTTTAGTGCTGTTTTTTATTAGAATGTTAGTTCTTCTCTTTCAGTTTTGATATGGTCAGTTATATTCTTTTAGACGGGATGATGTGGTCTAGTGTTCCTTTTTAGGGTGGTACTATTAGTTATATTTTGAAGGCAAGTTGTGTGAGTTTCTAACTTAGAAGAGGGATGTGTAGGTGTGTTGCAGTATGAGATTAGGTGTTGGTAATTAGATGGATTAGAGGTAGGACTTGAGTGGGGCTGTTTCTTAGTATTTTATAGGATATGAGGTCTTAGAGAGTCTCATAGCTATAGGTTTGGTTTGGGGATGCCTTATGAATGGTGAGTTTATGTTTAAGTGTAAGTCGTAGTCATATGGGGGTGGTGGGTATATGCTTAAATTAACCAAATAATCCTAGAAGTAGAATATCTACATGATTTTACTTATTAATTTAGTATTATAAATGAAGTAGTAACTAGGACATGGATTATAAATTTGGTAATATACTTTAGGATGGATTGTATGATACTAAATTATGTAAATGAATTTTCTCCTTCACATTATGTTATGATTAAATTAATAAATGACGTGATAATGTCATGACCCCCTCCCCACAAAGTGTACCCCTCCTGGTCCAACAATGGGAGAAGAGAGATAGTGACACCCGAGTCCTGCCTCCAGTAGGCCCCGAGTTGGTGACTAGCACTAAGGGTATAGTAAACACATAGATGGGAGGCATTACCCTCTAAGAGAACACATGCAGAATAGAGAGATAAGATAGACACCAACCAACTCTTGCTCAAACTACAATATAAAAGAAAACCCAAGTGCACATATGTAATGACATTGAAAAACTACAACAGCTAAATGGAAAACTGCAAGTACCAAAAGAAAGGTAAATACAACGATGACCACGAAGCCCAAATAGCTCCTATAAACCATAATATAGTAGTAACCAACCTGATCTCCAAATTGATCCAAATGACTTAAAAAATAGTGTATATATACGTAGGGTGAGTATAACAATATACTCAGTAGGATCCTCTACGGATCCTCTTTTTCAAAAGATAAATAAATCATGCTAAAACACAATGAACAAAAGTGAAACTAACTTGTCACCCAAACATGTATACTAAGTTCCCAGCCTCACCATGAATACTCTCACCAAGTATCACATACAAGATCATATAATATAATAAATAATACCAAGGGTACCCCACTACCACTTCCCCACTGGTTTTCTGCTCTTCCCCAACATCACACGTCTTGAGACCCTCCAAAAGGCTATCCCGCAGACACCTAAGCGAAACACCATAACATGCACCTCATGCATCACACCACCACATCCACATAACCAAAAGTAACTAGGTAGTTTCTGAGAGACACCATAACCTATATAATGTGTATCATACATTGGGTATTATACCTCAATCCATCACAACCCATACACTGAGTAAGGAACCTCAAGCCATCATAGCCTACACATGTTATAACTATAGTAGTCCTTAAGAAACTATATCCAGAATACATGTGTGTGAAAATAAATACAAGCCATTACAACCATCTACACACATATATGGGGAAAACTAAACATCATGAATACCAGTGCAAGTAACTACCAAGATAAGAGAGCAGAGTCAAAGGGGGTAGTCAGTCATCCATCCTCCCACCGAGATGTTGGAAAAAACACCCCCATGGCTTAGAATCCCCGGGGTGTCAGTTTCCCTAACCAAAAGGGTGGAGTAACATATAAAAACACAAAATTTACATGATATAATATAGCTCACAACCAAACTATGGGCATAACCTAGTCGCAGAATCAACTACAGCTAACATCTCTCAGACTCTTAGCTGCCACTGCTAATACCAGATATCCTGTAAGCACACAACCATTTAAAGAACTACATTAAATTACCTTATTCCTTTAATCGGTTTCAATTTATGTAAATTAATTATTTAACCATTAATTAACAATTTTAATTTCCCATATTACAATACATTATAATTACAACAAAGTTCCATGCACTCCAGGCATAAGCAAACCGATTCCATGACTTCTTAGAATTAAAACCTCACCATTGCATCCCAGAAACCTCCAACCCCATTGGTTAAAAATTTATTAATTTATTAACATTATTACTTTAAATATTACTAATTACAATAAGAAAACATCCTAATCTACCAAAAAAGTAAAAAACTAAGCACATCCATCTTCCTCAAGTAGTAGGGAAAAGAAGACAGATAAAAAAACCTATACGTCAGCCAAAAAATAGATCCAAATAAGCATAAAACTTTCATATTAATGGGTAAGCCTAGTTTCAACCCATTACTTCATCTTTGGTGTCCTCCCTAACACCCACATGTATATACCAATTCATCTCACCAATCCAGGCATCAACTACTACCACAACAACCAAACCTCCCCACCCCTCATACCACAACAACCTATCGGGATCAACTATCTTAGGATCACATCACATCTAGGCATCCTCACCCCTCATACCACAACATCCCTCCAAGTTGAACCATATTAGGATCACATAAAAATTAGTAGGAAATAAACAAATAAAATGGGCTCTTGTACCTAAAACAAGGCATCCAACCTTTAAACACAATGAGCTCTCATGGATCCAAAGAATAAGGAACTTGGCCTTTACAAGAAAGAAGCTAACTCAATACCTACAAGACATTATATTTTATCAAACAAACGATTATTATTACATCCTGAATTAACCGATTCATTATTCATAGGTTCCAAATACCAGAAACCTAAGTAGAAAGCTATACAAAATAATTAAAAAATTAATTTAGCATGCCTTTAATTATTTAATCAACAAGTATTAATATGATTTAGGTTCCTTAACCAATTTAATTAAACATGCATACTTGCATCAATTTTATTATCATCAAATTACAACAACAATCAGATTCATTAAACATGCCTCTTTAATATTTCATCAAATTAATTATCAATTAATTCTGGATTTACATTATTTATCAATTTCACATGCTAAACCAAGAACAACAAGCAATGCATGGATATCACACTATATAACAAATCAAGGGGAAACCCGCTATCATGGTACAAACAACAACATCTCTATGTGATCAATACCAATTCTTTAATCCAGTTCAAATAGTTATTAGGTTAATTTCATTGCAATCCAAGGGGATAAATAATGCTATCTCTACGATTTCATGTAAACAAATATAGAAATAATGAATTCCATACCCCAAAAAGGTGTTAAGGTTATTCGCACGATAATAGACCAACGATGAAGATCCCAATCGCCTCTCCCAAAATAATTTCATCATCCCAAGGACACTATGCCACAACCGTACCAATAAACAACCAACATAACTCTATTAGAAACATGTATATCGAGTGTCATCAAATGGAAAAGAGTAACGAGTGAAAACAGATTGAAGAAACTGCAAGAATGAAGGTAGAACATACCTTGGATCGAAGAAGGATCGAAGGAGGAAAACTTGGGATTGATACTTCGTGAAGAAATCCCCAAAATTTTGAAGTGGGGGTCATCGGGTCACTGAGATTCATGAGAGAGGAACTAAAACCATAGGGTTTGAAAAACCTGAGTAGTTGAAAACATTTAAAAATTATAGAATCAGGGATTTACATGATGTGTAATCCCCTTTCACTTCGTGTAATCCTTAGGGTTTGGTTCCATCAAAAAATGTGTTTCCTTTTTATTAATTTAACCCTAAAAACTTACACATCATGAACTTGACTTACACGACATGAAATTCTTACCCAACATGCAATTCTTCCTATTTACAACAATTCACAACTAAACTCCTCTAGACTTCCTCTAAGCCTCCTATGAGCACATCAGTTTCGGAAACACACAAAGGGTCAATCCACATGGATTTGAGACCTTACATTAGATACCTCTCAAAACATTCTCATCCTCAAGAATCCAAAACCAACCCAGAGAGGAAACAATAAGGGGTCATCCAAACAACCACCCCTTGAGATACCTCTCAAGTCTCTCGCCACCAAAGTAGCTCAACCACCTCATCCAAGCACAAGGGGCTCAACATGGTGAGTAGATGAACTAATCATCGAGTCTTTTCCACCAATAAAAGGAGAGTAGACTCATCTAACCATATAAAGCTAAACATATAATGCATGTGGCCTACCCTACACATATTATCCTCCCATGGAAAGAGAGTAAGCCACAACAAGCAATAAGATAAAGCCATATCACAAAACATGAAAGGTTTAGAACCACAAAATAAACAATGTTACAAGAGAAGAGATAAACATCAAACATCTCAGGGTACTGAGTGTGTATATACAACTCACATTCCTAGGTACTCTTCTCCATGCCACCGTGATGCCATAAGACATGAACCAAGGGGATAACATGCTCGCACAACACCTTATTATGGTGGTCTTGGATCTCTACATGACGCTCCTCGAAGGTCATATCATCATTAACATTGATCTCACCCAAATTGATGATGTGAGAGTCATCATAAAGATAACAATGGAGCTGCAATGCATGAAAAACATTGTGTATCCAGCTCATTTGTGGGGGAATAGCTATCTGATATGCCACGACTCTAGCACAAACCAACACCTCAAATGACCAAAAACCAGAGAGAAAGCATACTCCTAGGACCAAACCTTTTCTTCCCATGATGGGGATTCACCTTCAGGAACACATGATCCCCAAAATTTAACTCTAGAGGTCTCCTATTATGATTGAAATAAGATTTCTGACGATCCTGTGCTGCCTTCATCCTCTCAAAAATCACCTGAACCATCTCTATCATATTATGTACCAGTACTGACCTAAGAATTACTGAATCTCTGACCCTAATCCATCACAACGGATAATGGAATGGCTAACAATACAGGGCTTAAAATGGTGTCAGACTGATGGTGGAGTGAAAACTATTATTGTAAGTGAACTATACTAAGGGTAGGTACCTCATTTATGAACCTCCAAAATCTAGGACACAAGAGAGAAACATGTCATCAAGAGTCTAGATGGTCTATTCTATCTGACCATCTATATTCAGATGAAAAACAGTGATAAGACATAAATTAAAACCAAAAGAATGTTGGATACCTCTCCACAACCTAGAGGTAAAATGAGGATCTCAATAGGAAATGATCATCCTCAGGACTCCCATGAAGTCTCAAAACCTCCTACAGATAGTGACACAATAAAACCTCCTATGATCTCGACTCCTTGATCGCTATAAAGTGAGACGACTTCGTCAAATTATCCAATACCACCCATATATAGTCACATCCTCTCGAGATCTAGGTAAATTGGTAACAAATTCCATCAAGATGTCCTCTCACTTCCATTAAAGAACATCTAATGACTAGAGAAAACCACCAGGAACATGGTGTTTGACCTTCACCTTATGGAAGACCAAAAATCGGGACACAAACTCTAAAACTGTATACTTTAACCTAGACCACCAAAACTGACCTCTCAAATCTTGGTACATCTTTTTCATTCCAGGATGTACCTCCAATGGTGAACTATGGAACTCTCTAAGAACTAACTCATGCATCACCAAATGAATAAAAATCCTTCCTTGAAACAACACTCAGTGTTTTTCATCTTTAGGAAAACCATCAAGGGACTCACCATAAACAAATCGGTCTCTCCAAACCTCAACCTCAAGATCCCACAACTGGGACTCTTCCAACCATCTCACCAGATATGGTTACACCATCATCTAAAAAAGACAACCTCTACCCCTGAATTCTCCCATATCTAGATGCAATGCTGAAGATTCTTCCATCACCCTACAAGAATCACCTGATTCACACACCGCATCACTGTGTGACTTCCTGCTCAACACATCAACTATAACATTACCCTTTCGAGGTGTATATGAAATCTCAAAGTCTTAATCCTGTAATAAATCCATCCATCGATACTGATTCAATTTTAAGTCATGTTGGGAGAAAACATACCTCAAGATCTTATAATCAGTGAAGACCAAAAAATGATTACCTATAAGGTAATGTATCAAAAAATTTAGGGAAATCACTAATTCTACCAAATCGAGATCTGGGTGTCATAGTTATGCTCATGGAGACATAACTGCTAAGACCTATAAGAAACAAATGATCTCTACTACATCTGAACACAGTCCAACCCAAGATGAAAAAATCACATAAAACTTTAAACTGAACTCCTTCTACTAGCATAGAAAGAACTAGAACATCGACCAACTTCTCCTTTAGATACTCAAAATCCATCTGACACAGATTAGTCCACAAGAACACCTAATCCTTTTTGTTCAACACTATAAAAGGAGTTTCAACCTGATAGAAATTGGTTATGAACCACCTGTAATAGCCCACAAGACCAAGGAAACTTTTCACCTCTTTCACTATATTGGAGGCTTCCTAAGAAAAAACAGCTTCTATCTTTGACAGATCCACAACTACTACCTACTAGGATACGACATTCCCCAAGAAAAAGACTTATTAAGACTAAAAATCACACTTTGGAAACTTCCCAAACAACTTATCATGGAGAATAACTCACAAAATAGCACGTAGATGCTCTGTATGCTCCTCCTTAGACATGGAGTATAAAAGGATTTCATTGATGAAAATCACCATGAACTTGTCTAGGAACTCATGGAACACAACATTCATTAACCCCATGAAAATATTTGAAGAATTCATCACATTTAATGATATCACAAAAAAATAATAATTCCCATGAAGACAATAGAAAGTAGTCTTCGGGATATCCTCATCCTTTACACACAACTGATGATATCCTGACTGCAAATCGATCTTCAAGAACAAACTTTCACCCTTCAGTTGATCGAATAAATCATCAATCCGTGTAAGAGGATAGTGGTTCTTCACTATCAATTGGTTCCAATGATGATAATCGATACACAACTGCAAACTGCAATCAACCTTCTTTATAAAAAAAATTGGTACACCCAACAGTGACACACTTGGCTGAATAAAACCACACCGCAACAGACCATCAAGATGTATACAAAAATATATCAAATTAGAAGGAACCATTCTATATGGAGACATCAAAATATGAGACATGCATGGATATAGTTCAAACCTAAACTCGATCTCTCGTCGAGGGGGTAATGTTACAACCTCCTCTAGAAATACATTAGGGTACTCTTCTATGACCCTGGGAAACACCGACTGTTTAACTTCTAAAAAACTCAGCACCAGCATAGCCATCAAGGATGAAAAGGATGGAACACACCTCTGACCCATCCGATGGTCTCTATCACCAAAAAATACTACTGGCTCTCCATCAGTATTGAAGAACACAACCTACCTCCTGAAGTAATCAATGATAGACTGCACCGAAAATAACCAATCCATACTAAGGATGATTTCATAAGGTTTTATATATAAACGTAGGAAATCTCCCTAATATAGGGGAAAACCCAACACTATATCATAGTCTCTACATACATTAAACAAGTTATCTTGACCTCCAACCGACGTAGTTAATACCAAGGGCACTGGAAGTCTCTCTACCTCATGTCCCAAAGCATGGACAAGGTCAGGTGATATGAAGGAGTGTGTTTCTCTTGGATCAAATAAGGAATTCACCCAAGTAGAAAATAAGAAAAGGGTACCTCAAATGACGTCTATCTTTCCTGGAACTAAAAATGATAAAGAATGAAGCTGACTACAACCTGGTCTATGGCCTCTCTAACCATGCTGAATACCACCTCTATGACTATGCTCTACTCTTTGAGGGTGGGGAGTGTCCTGGGGCTGTCCTCTGCCTACCCCATCTACCCTCTGTTAATCCCAAACTAGAGCAACCTACTGTTTCTACCTCATCTAGAACTGACTCAGTGAAGGAACCTGAAGAAAAACAATTGGCGCACACTGACTACTCAGAAAGGTCAGTCACTCTCAACACTGATGACCTCAACCTCTATAAAAAAATGTACATATGATCCCTTGGCATAGTCCTAAGAGACACTACCCCCATAGAAACAAGACATTGATGTCTAGGACCTACCTTAGGATGATCCGAATCTCTTTTTTCCTAGAAACTAGGAACCCCAGACCATAACTCTACTTCATGAGGAATCCTGATGACTCCCCTCTCATGATCATCCAGTTCTAGGCAACTTCCTCTTGATAACCTATACTCTTTCCATCACCTCAAGATATTTCTTCAACATAAATGGGGTGACTTATAAATGGATATTTGGACATAGAACCTCCTCAAAATACCTCACCCTATCCTCCTCATCTAGAAATAGGTCTAAATAATATAGAAGGAGGTTTCTAAAATGAATCCCAAACTCTCCCACACTGAAGCTCCCCTACCGAAGGGTAATTAGATTCTAGAGACTGGACGCCTTCATGGTCAAAGAAAGAAACTCAGCTCTGTACTAGTCTCGTAACTCCTCCCATGATACTACTGACTCCTCATGATCCTCAAGGAACAAGAAACACCACTACCTTGCTACCCCATGCAGCATTGTCACAGCCAATGATACCCAATGATCCTTCTGAGCACAGATCTAACTGAAGGTTATCTCAACCATCTCTAACCAATCTTCTATGTCTATATCTAAAATAGATCCCTTGTACCTCTACAGAATCTGGTGCTGAAATTTTCATAGTGCTCTCCTCTAATTTTTTTCATCATCGACCTCTAATCTACGTCGATCTATTGGTTAAACTTTCTGAACATATTTTGTGAAAACCTAATGAGGATGTCGACCTAGATCCATGCTTGCAAAAGAAAAAATAATTAGAGCTCCTAAAACCATAATATAGAAAACTTTAAAATTAATTATTTGTTTTCTTTTATTCATTTTAGGTTAACCTATACCAAGGTCTACCCATTCAAACATAGTCACAAAGAAGAATGATTCATGATCCTTTACTAGGTATCTACCCTGAAACCAACATCACCTTGTTCAGTAGTCGTTGTAAGCTTAATGGTCTGTGCATTAGATCACCGGAGGCCCTAAATACCCATTTCTAAGCTAGTCTCCCATGTTTATAATGCTTGATAAACTTATATGATACCGTTTCCCTACCAATCTATACAAACTCGCCTGTTCCTAACTCTAAACTCCATCCTATCCCTCAACCAAACCTTTGATACCACTCTGTCACGACCCCCTCCCCAAAAAGTATACCCCTCATGTAGTACCACCGGTTTCTGGTAATTAACCCTTGTTTTATGCTTTTTAAGTGCATAAAGTACATGGGAGATGTTGAGAGGAAGTTTGGGAGACTTTTAAAGTGAAAAAGGGCAAAATGTGGGGATGCACGGGCTGCGCACGGTTTTCCAAACCGTTCGGAAGCCGTGCAGGTGATGGTCTCTTGGACAGAGGAGAGAACACGATGTGCACAAGGTTTGGGCAAACCGTGCGATGAGGCCGTGCGTGGAGGATGGCCAAGGAAGAAGCTAACTCACGGTTAGCCAACGGTTTGTCAAACCGTGCGGACAAACCATGCAGTCACTTAAAGTTAGATCCTAAAATTGTGGATCTAACTCATTTTTCCTTTAAGTGCCTCGTTTAAACCTCCTATGCAGCCCTAACTCGGGATTACTCTACCTTGAAGGTTGGAGGACTTCCTCAAGGTGTTCCGGAGGCAATTCGAAGGGTTCTCTTGATGAATCGAAGCCGGATCCTTAAGGTATGTGATTGTTCTTGATGGTTTCTTAGATCTAATAAGATCTAATTCTCCTCTTCTCTCATTTTGTTAGATCTACGCCCGTTATGGGTAGATCTAAGGGTGTGGATGCCAAATATGAAAATATTTGGTCTTGGTTGTGTTAGGAGGAGAGATCTAAGGAGGATTCTTGGAGTTTTGACCCGGTATTCTTGAGCGTTCTTCGACCGTTGGTTGGTTTTGCCCAAATTGTTGAGGTAGGTGGCTTCACTCTCAATTCCTCTTTCCTAGAACTTGAAGGCTTAGTTCAAATTGATTTAACTGCTTTGTTTTGATTGTGAAATTGTGGTGCAAAGAATGTTATAAATCTTCTTTAGTGATGATTTATGGGTTTTGATGGAATTGTGGAAATTGAAAGAATGGTTTGTGAAAAGTGATTGGGTTCCTTGATTTTAAAATGTTTATTTTAAAATATGGATTTAATGGATTTGGAAAATGGTTGGCGGGAAAAAGGTTTTCAATAAAAGGGTTGTTTTATTGAAATGGTTTTGGCATGGTTGAAATGGTGTGGTTTTTGGGCATACTTGGTGTGTGTTCATATTGCGTTTACAGGGATTGGTTGAAATATGACCTTGTGCTCGGTGCCAAAAGTGTAATGGAATATGGAGAATATTACCTTGTGATGACATAGTAGATCGACGAGAGTCCGCTCATGAGTATGGAACTGTCATAATGATGCATGCATGGGTGATGATGTGATTATGTGGAATGAAATGTTTTTTCCAAGGTGGAAATGTGGTTTTGATTTGGGAACTTGGTTTTGTTTCTTTTCTTGGAAAAGATGGTTTTTGGTTGGAAGAATGGTTTTGTTGGAAAAATGGATTTGATATGAAACTTGTAATATTGTGAACTGTTTTGGAACCATTTTATATAAATTGTTTCATATAAATGTGCTAACATGTTTTATCCTAGAGGCATGGGTTGAGAAGTCATCGGGGAAAACCTAATGAGTTTCATTACTCACCCTATACTTTGTCATGTTGGTGCTTTTGCAGATGTCATTTACCGGGATGTTGGAAAGGGAAAGGTGGCACACGTGTTTAGCACTACTTAGTGATTTCTTGAGCTATTGGTAGAGTTGGAGCATGGAGCTTGTGGAGCCTTGGAGTCTTGTTTGTCTTTGAGTCTTGCCGGTTGTCTTTCTGCTGTTTCCTCTGTTTTAGTTTTCGTTTCTGCTGTTGCACTTTGGTTGGTTTAAAATGGAATAAATGGATGAACTATCTTGTTTTTAAATCATGCATCATATAGTGGTTCCTGGGAGATGTCTGTTTAGTTTTCATTGTTGTTGGTTGTTTTCATTCAAAGGGTAAATCGTCCCCCATGTGTTTTGAAACCCTTCAGCATTTATTTCCAGCCTTTGGTGCCTTGGGGACGTCGCTTAAGGCCAAATAATGACTCGTTGAGCTCTCAAGAATGGTTTGTGAAAATAATGGTTTGTGAAAAGTGATTGGGTTCCTTGATTTTAAAATGTCGATTTTAAAATATGGATTTGCTGGATTTGGAAAATGGTTGGCGGGAAAAAGGTTTTCAATAAAAGGGTTGTTTTATTGAAATGGTTTTGGCATGGTTGAAATGGTGTGGTTTTTGGGAATACTTGGTGTGTGTGTTCATATTGAATTTATGGGGCTTGGTTGAAATATGACCTTGTGCTCAGTGCCAAAAGTGTAATGGAACATGGGAAATATTACCTTTTGACGACTTGGTAGATCGAAGAGAGACCTCTCATGAGTATGGAACTGTAATAACGATGCATGCATGGGTGATGATGTGATTATGTGGAATGAAATGTTTTTTCCAAGGTGGAAATGTGGTTTTGATTTGGGAACTTGGTTTTGTTTCTTTTCTTGGAAAATATGGTTTTTGGTTGGAAGAATGGTTTTGTTGGAAAAATGGATTTGATATGAAACTTATAATATTGTGAACTGTTTTGGAACTATTTTATATAAATTGTTTCGTATAAATGTGATAACATGTTTTATCCTAGAGGCATGGGTTGGGAAGTCATCGGGGAAAACCTAATGAGTTTCATTACTCACCCCCTGCTTTGGAACATTGGTGCTTTTGCAGATGTCGTTTACCAGGATGTTGGAAAGGGAAAGGTGGCACACGTGTTTAGCACTACTTAGTGATTTCTTGAGCTATTGGTAGAGTTGGAGCATGGAGCTTGTGGATCCTTGGAGTCTTGTTTGTCTTTGAGTCTTTCCGGTTGTCTTTCCGTTGTTTCCTCTGTTTTAGTTTTGGTTTCTGCTGTTGCACTTTGGTTGGTTTAAAATGGAATAAATGGATGAACTATCTTGTTTTTAAATCATGCATCATACAGTGGTTCTTGGGAGATGTCTGTTTAGTTTTCGTTGTTGTTGGTTGTTTTCATTCAAAGGGTAAATCATCCCCCATGTGTTTTGAAACCCTTCGGAATTTATTTCCAGCCTTTGGCACCTTGGGGATGTCACTTAAGGCCAAGTAATGACTCCTTGAGCTCTCAATCCAATGAGAATTGGCAGGTCATTACACCTCCCGAGCTGGAAACAGGAGAAGATAAATAGTGACACCCTAGTCCCGCCTCTAGTAGGCTCTGGGTTGGCGACTACCACTGAGGGTATAATAAACACATAGATTTGAGGCATTACCCTCTAATAGAACACATAAAAAATAGAGAGATAAGACATAAACCAACCAAATCCTACTCAAACTACAATATAAAATAAAACCCAAGTGGAAATATGTAATGACATACAAAAACTACTACAACTGAAGGGAAAACTACAAGTACCAAAATAAAGGTAAAGATAGTGATGACCACAAAGCGCAAACATCTCTTTCAAACCACAATCTAATATGAACTAGCTTGATCTCCAACTTGCTCTAACTGACCTAGAAAATAGTTTATATATATGTAGGGTGAGTATAATAGTATACTCAGTAGGATCCTTCTCAGAGCCTCTCATACAAAATATAAAGAAATCATGCTAAATCATAGTGAACAACAAGTGAAACTAACTCATTACCTAAATAGGTATGCTAATTTTCCAACCTCAACATGGATACTCTCACCAAGTATCACATATAATATCATATAATATAATAAACAATATCAAGGGTTCCCCACTATCGCTTCCCCACTGGTTTGCCGCTATACCCCAACATTGCATGTCCTGAGCATCTGTCTCCAAAAAGGCTACCCTGCAGACACCTAGGTGAAGCACCACAACATGAACCTCATGCATCACAACACCACATCCACATAACAAAAAGTAACTAGGTAGTTTCTGGGAGCCACCATAGCCCGTATAATGTGTATCATACATCGGGTATTCTACCTCAATCCACCACATCCCATACACCGAGTAAGGAACCTCAAGCCATCACAACCTACACATGTTATACCTATAATAGTCCTTAGGAAACTATATTTAGAATACATGTGTGTGAAAATAACTACAATCCATTACATCCCTCTATACACATATATGGGGTAAACTAACCACCGTACATACCAGCACAAGTAACTATCAAGAGAAGAGAGAAGGGTTAAAAGGGGTAGTCATCCATCCATCCTCCAACCAGGATGTTGGGGAAAACACCCCCAGGGATCATAATCCCTGGGGTTTAAGTTTCCATAACTGATAGGGTGGAGTAGTGTATAAAACACAAAATTTACATGATATAATATAGATCAAAACCACACTATGGGAATAACCTAGTCTCAGACTCAACTGCAGCTAACATCTCTCAGACTCTCGGTTTCCATTGCTAAGACTGAATATCCTATAGGCACATAACCATTTAAATAGATACATTAAATTACTTTATTCCTTTCACTAGTTTCACTTTACATTAATTAATTATTTAACCATTAATTAACTATTTACATTTCCCATATTACATTACATTAGCATTACAACAAAGTTCCATGCCCTCTAGGAATAAGAAAACTGAGTCCACATATTCTCAAAATTATAACCTCAGTATTGCATCCTAGTATTCTCCAACCGCATGGGTTAAACATTTATTAATTTATTAACATTATTACTTTCCATATTACCAGGTATTCTAGGAAAAAATCCTAAGCTACCAAACAAGTAAACAACCAAGATCATCCATCTGCTTCAAGAAGTGTGGAAAGGAAAGTAGATAAAAAAACAACTTGGACATATGCCAAACAAAATATCCAAACAAGCATCTGACTTTCATATTAACAGGTAAGCCTTGATTCAACCCATTCCGTCATCTCTAGTGTCCTCCCTAACACCCACATTCATATACCGATGCATCTTGCTACTCTAGGCATCAACTTCTTCCACAAAAATTGGGTCACCCCACACCTCATACCATAACAACCATCTAGGCTCAGCCATCCCAGGCTCACATCACAAGTAGTAGGAAACAAACAAAGCAAATGGGATCTTGGCCCTAAAACAAGGCATACAACATTTACACACAATGAGCTCTCACAACTCTAAAGTACAAGTCACTTGTACTTTACAAGAAAGCCGAAAACTCAGGCCCTACAAGTCATTATCTTTTATCACACAGTCGATTCTTATTCCATCTTGAATTAACCAATTAATTATTCACAGGTTCCAACTATGGTAAAACTAAGTAATAAGATATCACAAGATATCAAAAATTAATTAAAAAAATAATTTAACTTGCCTTTAATTATTTTATCAAAAATCATTAGCATGATTTAGGTCCGTCAAATAATTCAATTAAACATGCATACTCACATCAATTTCATTATCATCAAATTAAAACAACAAATGGATTCATTAAACATGTATCTTTAATCTTTTAGCCAATTAATTATCAATTAATTTTGTATTTTCATTCTTTACCAATTTCAAATTCTAATTCAAGAACAATAAGCACTGCATGAATATCACACTATCTAGAAAATCAAGAGGCAATCCGTTATCACGGTACAAACAATGACATCTCCATGTGATCGATAATAATTATTTAATCCTATTCAAGTAATTATTAGGTTAATTTCATTACAATCAAAGGGGATATATCATGATATCTCTATGATTTCATGTAAATAAATAGAGAAGTAACGAATCTCCTACCTCAAAAAGGTGTCAAAGTTCTTCATATGAAAATGGACCAATGATGCAGCTCCCAATCTCCTCTCCTAAAAGAACTACATCCACCCAAGGACATAGTTCCACAAATTCACCAACAAACAATCAACATAACTCCATTAGAAACATGGATATCAAGCACCATCACATGTAAAAGAGGAATGGGAGTAAATGAATCAAAGAAACCATAAGAATGGAGGTATAACATACTTTGGATCCAAGAAAAATCAAATAAGGGGAAATAAGAATCAATCCTTGGCAAAGGAATCCCTAAAACATTGAAGAGGGGGTCACCGGGTCACCTAGAGTCAGGAGAGAGGCACTACAGCCATAGGATTTGACAAACCCGAGTGGCTAAAAACATTTAAAACTTAAAACAATAGGGATTTACACAAAGTGTAATCCCATTTTACACCATGTAATCCTTAGGGTTAGGTTCCACCAAAAAATGTGTTGCCTTTTTATTTATTTAACCCTGAAAACTTACACACTGTGAACTTGACTTACATGACATGAAATTATTACATGACATGTCATTATTCCTATTTTCAGAAATTCGTAGCCAAAATCCTCCGAACTTCCTCTAAGTCTCCTCCAAGTACCTCGGTCTTTGCAAACACGTAAAGGGTCGATCCACATAGATCCAAATCCTTACAGATAATGTTAAATGTGGATGAAGTATTGGTAATAAGTGAAAAAATGAAATAAAAGTAATGGTAAACTTGATAAGGGATTGAATTATAAAAGTAATAGATGCTGAAGTTAATGATTGAATGACATGAATATTAATGATGGTATTTCCTTAATTGTGATATCCATTGATATAGTAACATTTTCAATTTATTTGAACATCATATTACTTGATTATTAAATGTTTCTTACTCATGGTTATAATGATTTTATTGTGTATGGATTTATATTTTATATGATACCCTTCTTGGATCATATAACATGGGGATTTCTAGAAATGGGAATATTTTATGTGGATGAATAGTATAGAGGTAATGTCATAGTTGTGGATTTGGTGAAAAGGTTTGGTTATGTTGAAACTATGGTTGGATGGAAAGGTGGGAAGATGTGTATAGAATTGTTATTTCATTCTCATATTCAATATCAATTAGTGATGGTTTCTCCTACCAGCTCGCTACCAGTTTGAGCTGGAAGGGATTATGAATTGAAAAGTAAAAATAGTGGTAAATTTTCCGGCCCTTTTCCTTACTTATTATATTATTGATAATATTACCCTCAATGATCTATCGCTATTATCTATTTAATTTAAGATATGGTTGATAAGGTTGTGATCATTTATTTTTGATAATGAAATGTCCATGTAATATGGTGGTTGTAGGTGAAGCAATTGGAAGTGCTAATTGTTTTTAATTTTAGAAATGAATGATTGATTAACCTTATAATTTTTTATTTTACCTAGTTGTTTATATAAAACCTCAAGATTTTATGGTATGTCTCTTTTTAAATTTAATTTCTTCAATAACTTACGCTACATAAAACACCGTGCTTAAACAAATGATTAAATATTATTATTTGATTGTGATAGTTATCACCTAGACATTGGAATGATGAGAATAAAGGAGATTAATTAAATTATTAAAATCGAGTTTACACATTTTTATGAATTCATTGGTTACCAATTAATGAAAATAAAAATGAATTGAACATAAAGGATGTGTTTTTATAAAAAATTATTTTTATCACCATAATGAAATTTTATCTTAATAAATTAAATTAATCACTATTATTGAAAGATATTAATGAAATTTATATGTTAAATATTCAATAAAATGTTTTAAAATTTAACCAATAAGTTTGATAGGCTTAAGATAATAATAAATCCAATTTTAAGCATAAAAAGATATATTTTCTAAAAGACAATTTTACCGCCTTTTAATGGCTCACTTGTTTTAAATATAAATTTTGAAACTTTTATAAATTCTATATGAAAAAATAAAATTCATTTTTAAAATATGAATGTAAAAATTATCTTAGGGTGAATTTTTGGTATTTTTCAGAAAATATTTATTTTCTAGTGAATAGTGAAAAATACCGATTTTTATAAAAAAGTCAATTTCATTATATTAAAGGTATATTTATAATTTTAATTTGATATCAATGTAACTTAAATAATATTTAGTTATAAATAATCTAATTTATTTCATTCATCATACCTTAGTTTGGTATAAGTACATTTTGGGCTAAAAAATGAATTTTCAAGAAAACTGTTTTTAGTTGCTTTTTATCAGTTTAATTTTAAATTAAATTCTTCCAATTCCATGTTTTGAATTTTGAAAAATGGATTCCATATTTTTAATTAGAAGGTAAAAATTTAGTAAATAGGTCTCTTATTTTTTACCATTATGAATAGTAACATTAATATTTTTTGTTACCACGATAAATGGTAAATTAGGTAATTTAGGTTAAAAATAAAATGATAAGGATTAGAAAATTACCCTAAAACCTTCACAAACTTTATTGGATGATTCTAATTTGACCCTTAACACCTAAGGTTTTAATTTGAGTTATTGAATGGACACTTGACCATGAAAATGAATTTACCACCACCAAAATTGCATTTTTATTAGAAGAAGAACAAAACCAAACAAGTTGAGAAGGGGGGAAAACAATTAGGGGGGCTTATAGAAATGAAGACCAAGCGCATACCCAATAAAAAAAATCAGTACATCCATGGGGAAGGAAAATGAATTTTATATTATTTAAATTAAATAAAATCACAAAATGTCACATTCGTATTTTTAATATGGTGTTATTCAGAAGATATCTTAGACTATAGATATTATTTTTAAATATAAAGATTTATTTACATCATGATATTTTATTTTTAATTTTTAATGAATAAATAATTATCTTAAATAATTAAACAATGACGATGCAATAATTATTTTATTAATCAAACAATAAAATAAATGATAATTTTAATTAAAAAGTTAAAATTATCATATTTAGAAAATTATTTTCATAAAATTGAGTCCATTTTTTAAATCTGCATGTTGAAAAATGGTTATAATGATTTTTTTGGTATTTTTCTAAAATAGTTTCATTTTTGGTGAATGGTGAAATATGATAATTTATGGTATTTAACATTTTAAGCCAAATACATGAAATTTTGAGTCATGGATGATGTAAGAACCCATTAGTTAGAATTCAAATTCACCATTTACTATAATTAATCATAATAATCAACATTATTTATAGTATTGAGCCAAAATAATAAACTAATGAATAAAATAATAAAAAACACCCCTCTCCTCCTATAAATACCACCACTCACCAACCCTTCTCCTCACACCTTATAAGACTTTAATATTGTCTAAATTAATCTCAATTACCTTCCCAATACTTTTCCCCATGTCCCAGAACTTTTGGTATTACCAAAATACCAAACCCAAGTGCCTTAAAGAGGTTCCCAAAGAGACGGTATTCAAGAGGTAAAATCCTCATTATTTCTCTTTTATTTTATTTTATTTTCTTATTATCTTTTCAACTACCCTATCCAAAGTGGTATGGTAACTCCAGTATCATATATATTTTGTAATTTTATTATGCTAATGTAATATCCATAATAAAATATATTCTCTTCTCCTTTTATTTTTTTAAATGAAAACATCGTCCGTGATGTGTCGATTCACCGCCTTTGTAGACGATGAGTTTTCATTTTCCATTACCATCTTCAAGGCTGGTCATAAAAATATTATTATGTTTAAATAATATTTTAATATACATATTATAAATTATATCATGTTTTGTAATCAATATATAAACATAATATTAAATAAAATTACACAAGTCCATGATGGTCATAAAAACCACCAAAATAAATTAAGACATTTTCATCAACATTTTATCTAATGAATCATCCTCATACCATATAAAAAATGATATATGATACCATTTAAACTTCTAGAATTTCATTAATACTAAATAATTTCACTTTTGGAGAATTTATTCCCATTTGAAAAGAACTCCCATATTTATACTCAAGGGAACCGACCATAACACCATAAAACGAATGCTCCCAAAACAACAAAATTAAACATTATAACTCATCTAAATGGCCATAAATAAACTTAATAAAATTATAATAAATAAAATATATGTTTAATAGGTTAGGAATTAATTAATTTATTAATCTAATTTTATTATATATGACATTAAGTACAAGTTCAGAATGCTTTTAGACATAAGTTAAGAGTTTTCTCATCTCACTTTTATTCCCGTGAGATATGCCTTATTCACCACTTATTTCCTTGTATGTGGTGTAAGTATACTACCCTTTGATATTTAATATCATGAATATATTTATATTCATGATATTAATTTTTTCACTTGATTATTATTAATTTTATGGGGCATACAGTTTGACTAATTACAAAGTGGTAAGGGAATTCTTAACCCAATTTCCATTCTTTGGGTTAAACTTCTACTCCATTGATTATGTAATGCAATGATTATGTGTGAAATTACTTTTTATTATATCATGTTGTATTTATACTTGTTTTATGTAGATTTATATCTTATACACATAATCATTTCATTTAATTAATGCTCATAACAATGATATGATATTTGTAAAGGACTTTCTTTTAAAAATACCCTTTTAAGTGTTTATTTTTTAAAATTTAAAAGGAATGATTTTTTAAAAAATTATAACAGAATGAGAGGATTTTTTCTATTTCATGATTACTTAATTTTTGAACCTTACTTTATAAGATTACAAGGTTATTTTAAATGAAAATATTTTCTTTTATAATTGTGATTTTTTTAATAATAACTGATTTCAAAGTAAAAAGGGTATTTTACTCAAGAATTTTTAGTGATCTTATTAAATAATCTATGTCAATATCCATTTTTGAATCCTATTATTTATTAAGGTTGAACTGTTATGATACCATTTACCATATTTTATTAAATGGTTTATGATTAGTTTGACTTGGGAGGTACTATTTTGACACCATTCACCATATTTCTCTAGATGGTTTATAATTATGTTCATTGAATGGGAAAAGTATTTAAATTTAATTTGATAGTTTAAATATGAATGTTTATGTTGATTATGATTCACCCCTTTCATACGAGGAATGCATTGGACTTATTAAGTGATGGGTAAGGCCTTCTATAGCCCATCGATGCATCAGTAGGTCTCATGAGACAAACTAGACCAGGTTTTGGCCGAGGCCCTACCCATTTATTTAGAATTATTGGATGGGGCCTTAATGATATGTTTTAGATGTCCCAAATTATGCATGTCCTTATTATGAGATTAGTTACTAACAATCCATATGATTATTCGACTAGTAGAATATCCATGGTTAAGTTTCATTCTTATGTGATTATTTATATGGAATTATTTGATTAGCTTTTATTCCTTCCATATTATGCTCAAGATTAAGTTTTAATGGCATGTGTTTTTAGTTATTCACCTTGAATTATTGTTTATGATTATTTATGATAGATTTTATTTTACTCTTTCCCTTACTAATCATTTGAGATCACTCCTTTATTATGTTTAATTTTTCTCTAGGATTCCAGGAAGTTTATTATTACTGATATGTAGGTTTAATATAGAATAATAATGGTGTTCTAAAAGTATTCAATATGTTTTATTTTATATTTTAAATTGTAATGTAAAATTAATGTATGTTTCTAGTTTTCAAAAAATAATAAACTATCCGGTCCTTCAGGATGTAATTCCTTATATCAAGTGCCAATGTAATAAAGTAACCATCGACTCTAGGATACCGGGGTCAGGGACTTTACAGTTGGTATCAAATAAATTTTAGTAGTAACTTTGAAAACTAGATTTAGGAGAACATATATTAGGGAAATATAACCCTATAACTGACTTTGAAATATTCCTAAAGAAACCAAACTTATGATTTAGAGAATATTTATACCTAGATTTTCAATTTAGGATTATGTGATTCACTAGTTATGATATTATACATTATATTTCATAATTTTATGATCTAATCTAGTGTATTATATTGTTTATAAATGGTGCATAGTGGAAGGAATGGAAACCATATCAACAAATATATTCAATGTAGGGATTTCCCTCCTATACAAGATAATGATGTTGGAGATAGAGATGCAACTAGAGATGAAAAAATTATAACTATATTGGGACAAATGACTCAGGTTATGATAAATCACCTTACTCACATGGAGAGGCCTGATACATAATTCGGTGTAACAATGTTACATCACTTCATGCAACAACAACCTCTATTATTCAATGGCACTACAAATATATTTTTTATTGAGCAAAGGATAAGTTCTTTAGAGAAGATATTTATTACTTTGGGAATTAATGAAAGGGAGAAGGTTTTCATGGAAGTTTATCATCTCTTTGGAGATTCTGATAAATGGTGTTCATTGATTCAAAACACTAAAGAATATAAAGAAATAAGAAACATGTAAGGGAAGGATTTTAAGGAAATTTTCTTGAAAAAATATTTCCCTTGTGAACTACGAGCAGATATGGAGAGAAAATTCTTGAGTCTGAGACAAAAGGAGGAAGATAATGTTTCTAAATATGAAGCCAACTTTATAAGATTAGCCAGACATGCTATGAACTACATGTAGGTTCCGGGCACAGTGGAAGCACGTTGGTGGGTGTACCCAACTTTAATTTTAGTGTTAACAACAATCAATCCGAGATCCATCACGATAATAAAATGCCGGATCTTTGGAATAGAACGAAGAACAAAAAAAAGAGGGGAGTCCCAGAACCATAGAGAGAATCATCATATGTTGATTATAATTAATTTAATTAATTGAGAAGATTTACCTTGATGGAATTATTTCTTCGTTGATGTTTCCAGTCACGATACGATGTGATCCATCATTATGTCATAGAATCCAAGTGTAGGATTCCTCTAGAGGTGATCCACACATGTTCCACGTATCTCTGGACGTCACTAAAGGGATCTCTGGGTGCTATCGCGGAAGAGCCTTCGCTTGCGATGTCCACCTTCGATCGCCTTGATTCGGTGGTGGTGGATCTCTTTCTCTCGTAGCTTGAGAGGTTTCTTGGTGGAAAAACAATTCTCTCTTGGCTTGAGAGCTTTTCCAAATCCGTTGTTCACAATCACAAAAAAAATGTGTAGGCTAATGAGAAATATATAATTGGGATTTTTAATTACATAGAATAATAAAATGAATTAATTACTCAAAAGAATTTATTCATTTCATTTAATTATTAGTAATAAACCATGTTTAATAATAACAATTGACTATTATTATTACTTGACATGCGCCCAGTGAATTACACCTAATATTATTTAATTAAATAAATAATATTATTTCTCATAAATTCCCAGAAAAACTACATGGTGTGTATATATTAATATACACGGAGTGTAATTTTATTTTCCATTTTTCTTTATTTCCTCCACCACATTTATTAGACCTTGAATAATGACTATTTATTTCTCAAATAAATACCACTACATTACTTGCTAATAAATATATTATTTCTCCCACAATATATTCTCTCGAATAACTAGTGTCGAAATAAATGCAATTACGCATCCTTGAATAATTATTAAAGCACAGTCGGGAATAATATTTATTCAACTTGTTAAATTAATATTTAATTGAGATACTTGGACACAATTAGTGTGTGACCCTCTAGGCCACTTTCTCAGTGGAATTAGGTGGATCCTACCTAAAGTCCAAGGTTAGCAACTAGAAACACGCCAAGTCACCCATAGAGAAAAAAGTTAACGCCGCAACGACGTCTCACCTCCTAAGAATTCTTATAGTGTAATGTAATACATTTGTCTAGATATCTCAAATCAAGTGGGTTTCATGTTAGTGCCATCAATCCATGTGCTCAATTATTCTTTCTTTGACTTTCCAGAATTGAACTTTCCCATTCCTCACCATGGCCATGGATTTATTTAGGCTATATCAATTCCATCAAAGTGCATGAGATATCTACTTCCTTTATAGAACAGAAGGGTCAAATCCTTTCTCGCATTATCTATTAATGTAGTATCACTCGTGACACACCCAACATATCCTACCTCATTGCGAATAGTGTGTCATCACATTTTTCATCAATACATCTAAGTGCACAAGTTGTAATACCCATTAATAATAATCTTCAAGTCTAAGGACCAATGCACACATCCGCAGATAGGAACATCTAATGACACTATGAAATGTGGATTTCCTACTAACAGGTCTTGTACTCATAATATCCTCCTAGATATTACCAAGGGCGCACACCATGAGAAGGTGCCTCAAAGTTTTATGAGTCCTCACCCGTAACGGCCTGTATTATTTGTGTCCCTCAAATAACATCATCCAACCATAGAACATATATTCAAGAATAGTGTTATAGAACTTCCGGGTTCTCATCATAGCAGGGATCTACTATGACCCTTTAATGCAATAGCTATCCTTAGGACATTATCACATGAATTTTCATGTAGAAGAACAATCAAGATGCGATAAGGTATTTATTTAATGAATAAAGTACAAAGTAGTTGGTTATAGGACACCAACTTCAACAGACTCCCACTTGGAATAGAGCCAACTGCTAACAACATTTAAACCGCTATCTCTCACATGATATTCATGCTTCTACTGAGATAGGCCTTTAGTTATGGGGTCTGCCACGTTATCTTTTGTGGACACTCTGCTCACTGCAACTTCACCCCTTTGATAGAAATCCCTTAAGAGGTGATACTTCTAGAGTATGTGATTTGTCCGTTGATGTGACCTTGGTTCTTTTGAAAGAGACACCGCTACAGTATTATCACAATACAACATGATAGGATCCTTACTTCTAGGCACCACATCAAGCTCCTAGAAAAAGTTTCGAATCCAGAATGATTCCTTGGCTACATCAGAAGATGCTATATATTCAGACTCTATTGTAGAATCGGTGACAACTGGCTGCTTTGAACTCTTCCAGCTCACTACTCCTCCATTGAGACAGAAAACATATCCAGATTGTGAATTTAGATCATTCTGATCTGTCTAAAAACTAGCATCAACATACCCTCTTATGACAATCTCCTCATCTCCACCATACACTACAAACATATCCTTAGTTCTTCTGAGATACTTAAGGATAGTTTTAACAGTAGTCTAATGCTGTTCTCTTGGATCTTATTGATATCTTCCTACCATGATTAGTGCATAGGCAACATCAATCCTAGTACATAACATGGCATACATGATGGATCCTATAGTTGTAGCGTATGGGATCTTACTCATTATATCTTTATCTTGTTGTGTCTGAGGACACATTTTCTTAGAAAGATGTAGGCCATGTGACACTGGAACCAATCCCCTATTGGATTGTTCCGTACTAAATCTATTTAGTATCTGGTCAATGTATATATCCTGACTTAGTCCAATAATCTTCTTGGATATATCATGAATGATCTTGATCCCTAGAATGTAGGCTGCTTCACCCAAGTCCTTCATGGAGAAACACTTGTTTAACCATTCCTTAACTGACTGTAATACTGGTACATAGTTTCCAATAAGTAATATGTTGTCAACATATACTACTAGGATAATGATCACATTCCAATTGAATAACTTATAAACACATGGATCACATTCGTTCTTAATGAAACTAAATTCCTTTATGGCTTCATCAAATCGAATATTCCATGACCTGGATGCTTTCTTTAATCTATAAATGGATTTCTGCAACTTGAAACCCCATTTGGCTTCACCTGGTGTCACAAACCATTCTGGTTGTGTCATATAGACATCTTCCTGAAGGTTCCCATTAATGAATGTTGTTTTGACATCCATTTTCCAAATCTCGTAATCATGGTAAGCTGCTATGAAAAGTATGATTCTTATGGATTTAAAAATGGAAATTGGAGATAATTTTTCATCATAGTCAATTCCTTGATGCTGTCTGAATCCTTTGGATACTAGATTTTCTTTATAGGTGCTAACTTGACCTTCCATGTCCATTTTTCTCTTAAATACCCATTTACATTCAACAGGATTTACATCAAATAGCTCATCGACCAGGACCTAAACTTGGTTTTGATACATGGAATCCATCTCAGAATTCATATCTTATAGACATCTTGTAGATTCTAAGATTTATACTAATTCCTTGTAGGAGAGAGGTTCATCATTGTCCAATAATAATGATTCACCATCCTCGGTGACTAGGAAACCAAATCTCTCTGGTTCCCTTACCTCTCTTGAGCTCCTACGCAGTACTTGTGTTTCTGGAACCTCTTCCATGAGGACCTGTGGAACTTGTTCCTGTACCAACTCCTATGTATCTTGAGCATCAACTTTATCAAAGTCAATATTTCTCCCACTATCCTTTTTGAGGATGTGATCCCTCTCAAGAAAGACGTCTTGTCTGGCGATAGTCACTTTCTTGTCTAAAGGGTTATATAGGTAATATCCATTCGTTTCCTTGGGATATCATATAAAGATACACCTTGTGCCCCGGGGTGCTAGTTTGTTTCCTGAGAAGGCCTTAACAAATGCCTCACATCCCCATACACATGTGTGTGAAAAAATGGGTTTATTTTCATTCAATAACTTGGAGGAAATTCCATTTTCTTCCTTAGTTGGTACTCAGTTTAATGTGTATGTTGTAGTTTGTAATGCATATCCCCAAAATGATAATGGAAGATCTCTCTGACTCATCATTTACCTCACCATATCCAATAAGGTGCAGATCTTCCTTTCACTAACACCATTACATTGTGGTGTATAAGGAGGAGTGAGATGAGATAGAATCCCAGACTCCTATATAAGATCGATGAACTCTTGGTTTAGATATTATCCACCTCGATCTGATCAAAGATTCTTTATCTTCTTACCAAGTTGATTCTCTACTTCATTCTTGAATTCCTTAAATTTCTCTAAGGACTATGAATTATACCTCATTAAGTAGACATAGCCATATCTACTCAAATCATCAGTAAAAGTAATGAAGTAAGAATATCCACCTCTAGCTTCTACTGTAAATGGTCCACACACATCTGCGTGCACCAATACTAGAAGCTCTATGGCCCTTTCACCCTGTCCACCGAAAGGTGTCTTGGTCATTTTACCTTGTAAACAAGCATGACATCTATCAAGTGGTTTTAGCTTAGTAGAGTCTAAATAGCCATCTTGGAAGAGCTTTGTCAAGTGCTTCTCATTTACATGACCAAGATGGTGATGCCACAACTGGGTGATGTACGAGTCATGTGAGTTTGTTTCCTTATTGATTTATAACACTTAGTTTTCATAATTTAATACATACAAAAACATTATTTAAATGTGCCATACGATAACATACATTGTTCTTATAAAAGAATCAACCTTTATTTCCAAACTTGAAAATAAATCCATCCATATCTAAACATGATACATAAATTATGTTTTTGGTAACACTAGGAACATAATAACAGTTATGCAAAACCAAAATCACCCCAGTTGGCAATGAGAGGTGGTAATCTCTAATGGATAACGCAGCTATCCTCACGCCATTGGAAGCTCGAAGATCCACCTCTCCTCTAGCAATCTTTCTAAATATACTTGGTTCCTGAATTTGAATACAGATGTGAGCCCCACAAGTTGTATCTAATACCCAATGTGTAGAAATTGAAATATTACACTTTAAAACAAACAAACCTTTAGTTCCCCACACTTCTAGGTGCATTTCCTCTTCTAGTGGCCTTTCTTGACACATGAAAAACATACCAGCTCCCATTCCTTACCCTGCCTCTGGATATTCCCCTTCTTATAGGGATGACACTCTGGGGATTCAGACCGTTTATAAGTCTTTGGCCTCTTTTCCTTGTCCTTCCTTTTCTTATTCACCATAAGGACCGTGGGTTTGTCACACCCCATGTCCTTATCTACCTAAAAAATTAAGGTTAGAAGTTCTGATAGAATCTTCTCATTATTTCTCATGTTGAAGTTGACAATAAAGCTAGAGAAGGTCTTGGGCAGTGATGATAGGATGAGATCTGTACGCAACTCATCCGGGAATTTAATCCCTAAGATGTCCAGGTGTTCAATGTAGCCAATAAGCTTGACTACATGAGTCATAGTTGGGGCAGAATCTCCAAGATTAGTTGTAAAAAAAAAGCGTTGAAGATATGATATCTCTCTTTTCTTTCTTTCTCTTGATAGATATCCTTAAGGTGAGACATCATGCTATATGTGTCCATGTTTTCATGTTGTTTCAAGAGCTCATTATAAATGGATGATAGCATGAAACATTGGACATATGTGGCATTATCCACATGTTTAATATAGAGAGATAGTTCCTTATCATTAGCCTCTTTACCAGGTGAAACTGAAATAGGCTCTTCCCGTACATACAATTTCCTCTCATGGCGAAGGATGACGCGTAAACACCTCTTCCACTATTGGAAATTGGTGCCGGTGAGAAGGTTTTACTTCTTGAGTATGGTTCTCAATGATATGTTTGAATTCATTTTTCTTGTCATTTCTACAAATTAAGATGAGAAAAGGTTGAGTACTTTATCTTGATAAAACCAAGACAAATAAATAATTTAATACTTATTAGTCTCCCACTATTTTATTGAAATCCAATAGCCCTCACCATTGAATTTGGAATATTATGTTGCCTGAATATTATAGTGGAAAGGATCCATATTTCCCTTCTCATTACCCCAACTAGGGTTAGTCAAGCAACTTTAATGGTTTTAGGTAGGCATTCCAAATTCCAATTGCATTAACTCGCATCTCCTTGATCCGTTGAGTGGACTCCCCAATCCTAAACCCTTTTATTTTGGATTTCCTTAACCTTCGCCTCTTTGTCACACCAAGTCCTGTTGTGGCAGTCAACCCTTGATGCGAACCAAGTCAATTCAACCCAAAACCTTTAATTATAATTCCCCAATAATTTAAATCACCCCAACTAGGGTTGGTCAAACACTTTAAACTATGGTTTGATTCTAACCAAGATTATTGAAGGCTATACCGACTTAATATTTCTTTGAGGGATTTTATCCTTACACACAAATTTCCAATTTATTATCTTTTATTACATGCTTATTAATATTAAGTGGGATATATTTAAGTGATTAACCATGTCTAAGATAATATTTACGCATAAGCCGGTCTTATTTTAGTTCCATCTTGCATGCTTGTTTAATTCATTAATTGTGTGATCGTGAAAACACACCCACAATAAATAAACCATGAAAATGATAGAAATAAAATAAATGGTATGATCATGAGCTTGTTCTATTGGTTAGTTTATCTAGTGGTTGATAAACTAACCCAAGAACTAGGGAGAAACACCTTGAACCATTCAGGTTTGTGTTTAAAGCTTTCCACCTGTCCACCTTTGTATCTCCTTGGATTAGTTTCACCTTGACTCCTGACTTGAGATTAATCCACTAGCTTGGGAGCTCCATCCATTACATATGCATTTATCTCACACGCAGGTGAGGGATAAAAATAGGGTTTTATATAAAAGAAACCTTGGGCACTCAGACCCTACATATTAACGAGGAGAAGTCTCACATGCCAACAAATTTAATTTAAATAAATAAATTAAAAGAAACCTTTCACATACAAATGTCTTGGTCTATCTCATGATCATCCATACATGCAACGATATTTACGCATAAATAAAACTAGCATTCAATTCTTTAATCATTCTTGTTTAATATAAATCATGATCAAATCAATTAATTATCTTTAATTAATCAATACTTTTATATTAAAACCTTTTTCTGAATTTCCTTGAGATTCTCATCCATCATAATTTTAAACAAATAAATTAATTTAAAATTATCTTTGTATGTAACTTGTACCTTAGAGGAAACCCGGTGAATTACTGTTCATAACTACCCAATGAGTAGAAATGAATATTACACAGATGTTAAATTAAACACATATATATAAAACACCTATCACATGTTTTTCCTAATCTTTACACCTGCACCATGGTACACGTCTCAAGGGTTTGTATAATATAATAATAAATTTTAATAAATATGTGTAATTTGGATGAGTACATGATGTGTAGTTCTGACTACACTGCATGTACTTTTTGTTCACCGTCCATCCGAAGCACACGCTCAGGGACATGGCGTGTAAATGTACTTCATAAAATTTCAGAGTACACGGCGTGTTCAGTGGGAAACATGCCGTGTAGTATCTGCGTTACACAGATTCTAGCCGGGTAAGCCATGTATGAGGTACACGGTCCAACCCTAACCCGAAGGGACTACACGTCGTGTTTAATGGACCATACGACATGTAATCTGGAAACCGTGTGCCACCTATTCCTGGTCAACACATGAAGTCTTAAAGACTTAGATATGATCCATTTACACGGCCTGATTTGGTAGACCAATCCAATGCATTGAACCTGGACTACATGATGTGTACTACCGAATACACGTCGTGTATTCTGGTGTTGTACAACCAAGAATGTTTGGCACCTCTAGATGAGATCCTCTATTTTATTTTAATCAAAACTAAAAGAAAAATTCCTTTCTGTAAGGTGAACGAGAAATGAGAGAGGAGTAACAGATCTCGATATTCAGATTTAAAGAACGATTAACTTGAATTGAATCAACTAAATTATTAAATGTGTAAATCATCAACGAAAAAACTAAATAATTATAATCAATGATATGAACACTCTAATTCCACTAGTAGGTTCCGGGTGCAGTGGAAGCGCGTTGGTGGGTGTATCCAAATTTAATTTTAGCGTTAAAAACAATCAATCTGAGATCCGTCAAGATAATAAAATGCCATATCTTCAGAATAGAACGAAGACCGAAAAAGAAAGAGGGGAGTCCCATAACCATAGAGAGGATCATCATTTGTTGGTTATAATTAATTTAATTAATTAACCAGAATTACCTTGATGGAATTCTTTCTTAGTTGATGTTTCCGGTCATGATCCGATGTGATCCATCATTGCGTCATAGAATCCAAGTGTAGGATTACTCTAGGGGTGATCCACACATGCTCCATGTATCGCTGGACATCGCCGAAGGGATCTCCAGGTGCTAGCACGGAAGAGCCTTGGATTGCGATGTCCGCCTTCGATTGCCTCGATCCGGTGGAGGTGGATCTCTCTATCATAGCTTGAGAGCGTTCTTGGTGGAAAAAGAATCCTCTATTGGCTTGAGATATTTTCCAAATCTATTGTGCACAACCACAAAAAAATGGCTAGGCTAATGATAAATATATAATTGTGATTTTTAATTACATAGAATAATAAAATGAATTAATTACTCGAAAGCATTTATTCATTTCATTCAATTATTAGTAATACCCCATGTCTAATAATAACAGTTGAATATTATTATTACTTGACATGCACCTAGTGAATTACATCTAATATTATTTAATTAAATAAATAATATTATTTCTCATAAATTCCCAGAAAAACTACATGGATTGTATATATTAATATACACAACGTGTACTTTTATTTTCCATTTTACTTTATTTCCTCCACCACATTTATTAGACCTTGAATAATGACTATTTATTTCTCAAATAAATATCACTACATTACTCGCTAATAAATATATTATTTTGCCTACAATATATTCTATCAAATAACTAGTGTCGAAATAAATGCAATCAGGCATCCTTGAATAATTATTAAAGAACAGTTGGGAATAATCTTTATTCAACTTGTTAAATTAATATTTAATTGAGATACTTGGACACACTTAGTGTGTGACCCTCTAGGCCTCTTTCTGAGTGGAATTAGGTAGATCCTTCCTAAAGTCCAAGGTTTGCGTCTAGCAACATGCCAAGGAACCCATAGAAAAATAAGTTAACACCACAACGATGTGTCACCTCCTATGAAAGATTATCGTGTAATGTAATCCCTTTGTCTTGATATCTCAAATCAATTAGGTTGAATGCTAGTTCCATCAACCCATGTGCTTGATTATTCTTTCTTTGAATTTCTGGAATTGAACTTTCCCATTCCTCACCATGGCCATGGATTTATTTAGGCTATATCAATTCCATCAAAGGGCCTGAGATATCTAGTTCCGTTATGGAACATAAGGTACAAATCATTTCTTGCATTATCTATTAATGCAATATAACTCGTGAACCACCCAACGTATCCTACCTCACTGCAAACAGTGTGTCATCACAGTTTTCGTCAATAAATCTAAGTGCACAAGTTGTAATACCCATTAATAATAATCTTGAAGTCTAAGGACCAATGCACACATCCGCAGATAGGAACATCCAATGACACTGTGAAATGTGGATTTCTTATTGGCGGGTCTCGTTCTCATAATATCCTCCTGGATATTACCAAGGGTGCACACCATGAGGAGGTGTCTCAAAGTTTTATGATTTCTCACCCCTAATGGACTATATTATTTGTGTCCCTCAAATAATATCATCTGGACATAGAACATATATTCAAGAACAGTGTTATGACACTTCTGGGTTCTCATCATAGTAGGGATCCTCTATGACCCTTTAATGCAACAACTATCCTTAGGAAATTATCACATGAATTTTCACGTAGAAGAACAATCAAGATGTGATAAGGTATTTATTTAATGAATAAAGTAAAAAGTAGTTGGATCTAGGCCACCAACTCCAACACTACATACATAACCCAAGGAGTAATATTTATCATTTCTTCGATGGGATTAATCCAATTATTCAAAGGGAAATAGTTTGACAAACTTTCACATTATATGTGGATATCATATCATGTGCTATAAAAAAAGATAAATAATTATTCAAGTCTTATGAATTAGAAATGAAGTAAGAGAAGAAGAGGACGTTAGAGAAAAATATGGATAAAGGTAATAAGGGAAAGAAAGATTTTCCCATATGTGATAATTGTGGAAGGAAACACCCCAGTACTTGATCAAAGGTAATGAGAGTTTTCTACAAGTGTAGAGATAAAGGACATCAAGATTGTTATCGTAAAGGAAAGAAAGAAGTATTCCAATGCTTCAATTGTAAGGAGATGACGTACTATGTAAATGAATTTCCCAAGCGTCAAGGGAATATAGCTTAGAATATATATCATGTTCTTCCATTTATGAAAGTTATAAAAATACAGGTGTATGAGATTGCAAATGAGAAAATAATTAACATTCCAAAATCAGAGACTGATCAGGCTAAGCTGTTGCTGGAAGTGCAGAAGGATAATCATGAATTTAGAGTCCAACTTCTACGACTATAAAAAAAACTATTAATGGTGCAAGTTCAATCCATGGAAGTAAATGCCTCCTCTCCCACCCCTTCTTTTATGACTTCTTTCTTGACTCCTACACCCCCTTTTACTAGGGTAAATCACAATTGTAGCTTATTGGCCATCAATTTTTTCATTCTATACTCCTAGAGAAGGCCTGATGAGGAGATTTTAAAAGTTCTTTGACAAACCATAAAAGAGTTGGAAGAGGATATGCAGAAGCTGAAGAGAGAGCATGGGTTGCAGCTCAAGTATAAGGATGAGTATATTCGTGAAGTCTTGAAGAAGGTAATGGCATTGTCATCACAAATGGTAGGAGAAATGGTAAATAGGGTGGTGACTATGTCTCATATGAGTCCAAAAAAGGACCATCATTAGTGAGCTGAAGAGCCCAACCCACCGATTCCTGTCTCCAGCTCCTATAGCTAAAAAATGAAGCTTCTGAGACATAACGGTAGCCAATAGCTCCACTATCACATTAAATGTAAGAAATACTAAAACTCATGTCAAGGGTTCACGTGCTCCTTCCATATTTATTCAGGTAAATTTCACTTAAAATGCACTTTTGAGTTTTTAATCTGGTTGGCATTATCATTTGGACCACATATTATCATATAATCAATTGCATAATTCATCCAGGTTTTTCTAGAAAAAATCTCAGACTTTAGAAGAAATAAAATTAGGAGTATCTAAAAGTATGAGGAAGAAGAAGAGGACCATCATAATCAATCTTAAACATGGTGCAATAATATTATTTCCAGGTTGGTAATGATGCTCTTGCTTTCCATGAATTAAATAGGTTGTTTCTGATTTGATTCTTTTATTTTTATAGATTTAGTGTAATGATTTATATATTTATTGTAATGAACTCATCTCTGATAGGATGTGTTCTAACATTTAACAAATGGGGGTTTTGGGAGTTTTTTTGCACTTGTTCTGTATGCATGGAGTTTGGCTTCTACCCCATGTATGCACTGAGGTCACTGATTAAAATAATACTTTCTATTACTTAAGGATTTTGGGCCATGTAGATCTATAATTTTTTTAATATTTAATTATTATAAGAAGAAAAGAAAATTATAGAACAAAACATATAAATAAATAAATAAATATAATTTTTTAAAATATTAATCCAATTAAAAATTATACAAGAGGCTTGTTCTATGTTATATTAAAATTATAACCCAAAACAAACAGAATAACAACTTAACTTGAAGTCCATAATTTAATATATATATATATATATGTGTGTGTGTGTGTGTGTGTGCGTGTTTTGTAAGTTTCTTGTATTTTTCATATAATTATTAAAAATTTCTAGTTTTAGTTTTTAAAATTCCAAAATTTATCTATCTACGAAGGGTAGGTTATGTTTTGTGACTTCCATGGATAAATATTTGTTAATAAATAAAAAAATTAATATCGTATCAGATCTCACAATACAAAAAACATTCTAGATTATGTGATAAATATTTTATTGATGATGGATGATTTATCAATAGATTTTACTTTTTATAATTTTTTTTAAAAAAGGGATTGGGGCTCATTCAGTCAATTTTTCTGGCATAAGACCAACCTAAAATGTCCCATTGCTTCCCCAACTCAGGCCATTATTAGAAAGTTGGGTGAATATTTTACAGATGGGAATATGGGTTAACTTGGTTATAATCCAAATCCCATACATTAGGCCATATTGTTTTGTATGATAGGTGCATGTCATACAGTACAACATGCATGGTTCCTAAAAAATATTTAACATCATATTAGATCTCACAATATACAAAATATTCTAGATTCCCTGGTAAATATTTTATTGATAATGGATGATTTATCAATATATTTTAATTTTTATAATTTTTTTAAAAGAATTGGAGATCATGTAGGGGCATCTCAGTCAATTTTTTTGGTGTGGGCCCAACATGAAATGGCCCAGTGCTTCCCCTACCCAGGCCATGCGAATCTTTTAGATATGGGAATATGGGTCAACTTGGTCACATGCTCCATATTTTTTTGTATGATATGTTCATGTCATACGGTATAACATGCATGGTTCCAAATCCATATAATATGCGTGTTTTATATATCATATTGTTACAAAGTGTTTGTAACTACATGCATAACTCATACATTTCATAATGTATGAGTTATTTTTTAATCCCTCGAGGAGTGTCCTCAATGGATGATTCATCTCAGATCGTGGATATACCATGCAATAAAGATGTTGTTTTATTGACTCTTTTGTGTTATTTATCACACACAAAATAATCAGTGACAACATAGGTGTAAGGTACACAACATGTTTTTCATTTTCAGTTTATCAAAATCATGTTTGAAATGAAGTTTTGGGATCTTGTTACAAAAATAGAGCAACACATCATATATACGATACATTGGATATCATAAATAACAATTCCCTATGACAAATTAATACAAAATTCCTACTTACACAACACCCTTTATTGTGTGGGATTATGGCTAGTTATTCCTACATAGACCACTGCATGGTTTAATCTCATGCAGTCCAACATAAGTTAATCCTACATAGGTTTCCTAACATGCTCACTCACCCTACACAAGTCCCTATGCTCACCCTGTGACAAATTAATATTATGAATTGCTTCTATTGAATTCCAGTTAATCTCATGCAATGCATTGTGTAAATGTTACACATATGTTTATCATAAGGCCACTTTGTAGGATCAATCTCAGGCAAGGTCGCTATGCGCAGTGTTAATGTTACATAGGCTAATCTAGTTAATATTACGCAAGGCCTGAATGTGCTAAGTTATGCATATGTAAGGGCGTATCATAAGTCACTTCACAGAGTTAATTACATGCAAGAGGTTTTGTATCAAGTTAATCCTACATAACTCACCCTATTCTAGTTGTGTGAGATGAATTTTATTTTTTCCTATGCACCCTATATATGATGGTTTTAATCATACTTCAACTTATGTAACTCCCTGTGTTGCATGAATAGGGCCGATTATTCCTATATAGACCATTGTGTGCTAGGTTTAATATCATGTTGGCCAACACAAGTTAATCCTATGTAGATTTTAAAGTACACTCACTCACCCTAATTTGGTCCCCTCATGCCATATTAATCTTACACATACAAATTAATCTTATACATTGGTTGTGAGTCACTTTTGTGGGCTAATCTCACGCAATGCACCATGTAAATGTGTACTCACCCTAATTTGTTCCTCTCATGACATATTAATCTTATGCATACAAATTAATCTTACTCATTACTCATATCGTAAGCTGCTTTTATGGGTTAATCTAACGCAATGCACTGCACGTGCTTATCATAAGTTCGCTTTGTAGGAATAATCTCATGCAAGGTCATTATACACTAAGTTAATATTATATAGGCCAATATAGTTAATATTACACAAGGCCTGAATGTGCCATGTTATTCCTATGTAAGGGCTTATCGTAAGCCGATTGATGAAGTTAATCTCACGTAAGATTTTTTGCACCAAGTTAATCCTACATAGCTCACCCTACACCAGATTAAATTTCTTTATTCCCATGCAACCAATTTGATGGTGGTTTTAATCATATGCAAGGTTTAAAAAATGGAAAAAATTGATTTGTATAAAATTAAATTATAAATTGAATTGTATAATTTATAAAATGTTTATAAATTATAGAAAAAGTAAAATGGGATATTTATTTATTTATAAAGTTTTTTATAAATTAATTAATTATAAAATGTTTATAATTAATTATTTTAATGTTTTTGAAACATTTATTGAATATCCTGTAATATTAATTATTAATATTAAAATACCTTTTTCTAATTATATGTCATGAATTTTAATATATAAATAAAGTGTTTATTTATAAATTATAAGAGTAATTTATAAAATATTTATAAATTATAATATAAGGTGAAAATATAAACGAGTTTATATTTATATTATGAATTGTTCACAATATCTAATATGATTTGTTCAAATTAAAAAATTATTTGATAAATTATTTAAACCATATAAAAATAAGTTTTTATGGTTGATTTGATAAGGTTTAAATAATAATTAATATGTGATATTTGGATTATGTACACAATTTACATAATAGAGTTGGAATATAAAATGTTTATATTTTATTTAATATCATATATTTAAATCAAATTCCATATAATTAATAATATGAAAGAGTTCAAATTGAGAATAAATATAAAGTGTTTATATTTATTTAATTATGGATCGTCCATAATGAATTACTAAATTATAGTGTTTATATTTGGAATAAATATAAAGTATTTATATTTATTTAATTATGGATTTTCCATAATGAATTACTAAATTATGGTGTTTATAATATTTTATTCATGAAATTGTTCATTTATTTATTTTATTCCCTTGTTTATTATTTATAGTTATAAATTGATTATATTATGAATATATGTTCACAATTTAGTTTAAATTGTTAAATTTCATCCAAGGAGTTACATGATAGGTATGATAAATGATTTAGCTTTCTACTACCTTGAACTTGGCTTGCACTAAGTTATTAACTTGAATTAGGAATTTAATTATGATTTAGAAATTACATGAAAGGGTTTTATATATGCTTGGGATGCACTTGGATGTGTATAAATATAGTTGTTTTTTAATTTAGGTTAGTAACACAAGACATGAATTGATATTCCAAAATAAATCATTAAAAACATGCATATATAAAGAAAATACATGATATAAGATGGTGAAATTAAATCCCCTTAAAAATACTAAGTGTTAGATTCCTTCAAAAGTGAGACATGTCAAGACCTCGATCATCCAACCAGTAGGCCATGCCAAAGCTAGGTGCCTCTATATTATATTGTGTAAGGAAAACAAGTAATGAGGGTGACCCTAACCGTTATATGTCTTGTTTTTGGTGTTTTCTTTGGGTTAAATTTAGTTGGAAAACCCTAACCATTAATATACTATAGGAATAAATTTTAGTGAATCCACATAATGGATTTGGTTAAAGATTTATCCACACATCTATCCAAGAGTCATATATGATATGATTGATAATAGTTGTATACCATATGTAATTATGTCTTATTTTCATGATAACCAATGTAAGTCATGATGCTCTATGGTTATTGATCCACTAATGTATATGATAAATTTAAAATGGGTCATATTTCAGTGAGAAAATATTTAATAAAATCCCGTATTAAATTTTTGTAAAACATAATACTCGAATGATAAAAGATTTTATTATAGATAAATAACATCATTATCATTTAACTTAACTTTGTAGTTAATCCTTGAAAAAGATAATCTTAATGTAAGTAACTCCTCAGACTGTTAACTTAATAAAATCTCTTAAATAAAATTATATATGTTAGAGAAACCACTCCCGAGTAATCAACTATTGAATATGTTTAACACTTGGAATCTAAATGCTTATAAGAAGCATAAATGGAGTGTGCTAATTACTTGGTGAGACTGAATGTTTTATACAAGGATTATTCCAGTTAAGAAATTCATTCTTCTATAATCATTAGAAATGTTCTGACAATGTGAATGAGTTTAATAAATGTTTACCTAATTTTCTCAAAGTGTTGAGGGTAGATGAGTTGGGCATGCAATTTCCAGGTTATAGTGCTTTCTCGACAATACAAGTGCGTAAAAGTTAAAATTGGAATAATGAAAAGTTAGTCGGAAAGTCCAACGATGATTATTTGATCATTCAGTCAAGGTCATTGAAACCTAATGGTGTTATCAAGGAGGAGTAATGTTTTCATATTATGGAATTTTCCAAGATACCTGAAGGGGTTTTTGAGACTCCATAGAATTTCTATATCAGGTATTAGTGTTATAGAAATCAATTATTTAGTTTCAAAATGTATTTGATACAAAATGTATACTTTAAAAATGTTGTAAATATACAAGAGTTCAAAATCAAAGTATTAATTAATAGTACTTGTTGTTTGTATTCAAATAATGAAACAAATGGTTGATAAATCCTAGAATTGAATGCAAATAAAATATGAAGCTCAGATGGATCTTAATAAAGGATGTGTATAGTCATATCATTTCTTTTACATGATGGTAGAAGTTGTTTACTAACAAAGAGTTTCTATGAATAATATGAGACATCACACATGGTTTATGATTCATCAGATTATATAACATGTCTTGAGAACAATATATGGATAAAGAGTTTTATCCATGATAAGAGTTTTTCCAGATATTTTTTTAAAATATGATGAATTTAGACTCCACCACTATCAGTGGTATATTTTAAAGAATAAATTATTATTTTCATAATAATAATCCAAACACATAGAATACTATATTTTTTATGGAAACAATGGTTTATTTGTTAAATATTCATACTAAAAGGAAATAATAATTATATTTTTAAACACTAAGGATTTTTTTGTATCTTAGCATGATATTTTAAAGGGAATATAATGTCTAAGAGGCTGGTGGGAGTATGTTTGGACTCAATAAGTTCAAAATTAATAAATAAAATATTATTCCATTAGAAATAAAAAATTAAATATCACTTTTAAGGAAAAAGTTTGATGGAAATGGTTACAAGAATAATGATATACTTAGAAAGAGTTCCAAGTAGAGAACCGAAGATAATAACATCATAAAATTTGATGTTGTAGAGTTAAGGAGTTTGAGTATGTTCAGGGAGTTGAACATTAGGTATTTGATTTTTATCTCTCACCATTATTTAAACTTTATTTATTTATAGATGTTACTCTCTAAAGAGTTTAGTGGGAGATTTTTATCAGATGGTCACATAGAGATGTGGTTAAGAATATAAAATGTATCATGTTACACTAAATATAATTTCCACTTTATCATTATTTCACATTGGCTACATATATATGTACTGATTTATATATCATTAAGTGAAATGATAATTGACCTCTAAAAGTATGGCTTTGAGTCATCCCTAATCGATGTTCATCATAGATTATTATAGGTTATGATAAAATTTTATGGTTAACACAAATATTATTCTTATAAGGTAATAGTTTTTATGAACTCTTTCCTTTGTGTTTCTTAGGATTTAGGGGTATCACTACAACAAAATAGGCCTTTAATAGTGCTAAAAATGGAATTTATTAGTGATAGATAAGTGATTACTACCAGAGTGAGATTAAAATCCCTAGGATTTTATCAGCACTGATAAAGGAAAATATTTATCATTACTTCTAGAAGCATTGATAAAGGGGAATATTGCAGTGTGCTATAATAGCACACCGCAACACTAGTGATAAAGGGGAATATTAAAATCCCTAGTATTCTATGAGAACTTATAATGGAAAAAATTTATCAGTGTTTTTATTTAGCACTGATAATGGGGGCATATTGCAGTGTGCTGTAATAGAACACCACAACACTAGTGTAGTGTGATGTAACAACACACTACAACACCAGAAACACCACTAGAAATCAGCTGAATCAAGTACCAATAAAAAATTTAAATGAAATAAAATTTATAACACAAATACAAGAATAAAACAATATATTATAGACATTTAATACATTGGTTTATACAATTAAATAAGTACAAATTATTACATACATTCAAGTCATCAACATTCCTTTGTCATTTGATCCTGACCCCAACTCATGCTATTGTAGAACAAACCACCCATCCTTGAGAAAAAAAACACACCTATATAAGAAAAAAATTATTATGTTAGTAATAATATAAATAAATAAATTAAGATAAAGTGTTAATTTTAAACTAAACTTTGAGTCATACTAGGAACACTGTATATCAGATTGAGTTGTGGTTGATTATTGCACGTCACACCATTTCTTATTCATCTTAAATAATTATCTATATAAAAATTAACAAAATAAGTATAATATAAAAATGATAATTAAATTAATTAAGTAATAGAATATAGAATGATTAGAAAACAATCTAGGCTTGTTTGCTTGATTTTGGCTATGTGATGTGTGTTTTAAACTAAAATAAAACTTATATATTGAAAAGATGAACTTGGAGTCATACCAGTCACACTGTGCATTGGATTGATGTGTGGATGATTTATAAACATAAAAAATGACTTATGGATCATTTTCCTGAAGTATCAAAACAATATGAATGCGTTTTCTTAGTTTTAAGTACATCACTTATCTTTTTTACTAAAATGTCATTTTAAACTGGAAACATGCACTTTGAGTTATATCAATCACATAATGTATAGGTTTTATGTGAGACTAATTCCTACATTTAAAAAATAATTTATGAATCATTGTAATAAATTATCAATACAATACAAGCGTGTTTTCTCACTTTTCTATGAGTGACACTTTTTGAACTAAAATGTCAATTTTAAACTGATAACAGACACTTTGAATCATATCGGGAACATCATGTATTGGATTGAGTTTATAATTATTCTTACATGTCAAAAATGTCTTATAGATCATTTTACTAAATTATCAAAATAATTTGAATGCATTTGTTTGGTTTTGAGTATGTCAATTGTCCTTTTTACTAGAATTAATGTCAATTTTAAATAAAAAGACACACTTGGAGTCATATCAGTTACACCGTGCATCATATTTAAGTTAAAATGATTATTACACATCAAAAATTACTTAGATATAATTTCCCTAAATTATAAAAATAATGCGAATGTGTTTTCTTGGTTTTGAGCACGTCACTTCTCTTTTTTACTAAAATGTCATTTTAAACTAGAAACCCGCATTTTGAGTCATACCGGTCACATCATGTGTCAGTTTTATATGATACTGATTACTACGTGTAAAAAATGTGTTATGAATTATTATTTTAAATTATCAAGACAATACAAGCATGTTTTATTGGGTTTTAGTGAGTAACACATTTTGAACTAAAATATCAATTTTAAATTGATAATAGACACTTTGAGTCATACCAAGAAAATCGTGTATCATATTAAGGTGAATATGATTCATAGACATTAAAAATGACTTATAGATCATTTTAATAAAGTATCAATACAATATGAATGTTTTTTTATCAATTTTGAGTATATCTGTTGTCCTTTGTACTAAAATTAATGTCAATTTTAAATAAAAAGACGCACTTGGAGTCATAAAAAGTTACACCATGCACAATATTGAGGTGAGGATGATTAATAAATGTTCCAAATGACATATGGATCATTTTATTAAAGTACCAAATAAATTCTAATGTGTTTACTTAGTTTTGAGTATGTCACTTATCTTTTTTATTAAAATTTCATTTTAAAATGGAAACACACACTTTGAGTCATAAAGGTCACATCATGTGTTGGTTTGATGTGAGAATTATTCCTACATATCAAAAATAAATTATTAACCATTTACCTAAATTATCAAGACAATATGAGTGTGTTTTCTTGGTTTTCATTGAGTGACACTTTTTGAACAAAAATTTCAATTTTAAACTGATAATAGACACTTTGAGTCATACCAGACACATCTTTTATAGGATTTAACTGAGGATTATTCTTACATGTAAAAAATGACTTATTTATAATTTTAATAAATTATCAAAACAATCCATATGCGTTTTCTTGGTTTTGAGTATGTCAGTTGTCTTTTTTATTAAAATTAATGTCAATTTAAAATAAAAAGACACACTTGGAGTCATACCAGTCACAATTTATATTGAATTAAGGTTCATATTATTCCTAAACATCTCAAATTAATTTCTGGTTATTTTAATAAATTAAAAAAATAATTTGAATATTTTTTCTTTGTTTTGAGTACATCACTTTTCTTTTTTTACTAAAATGTCATTTTAAATTAGAAACACACACTTTGAGTCATAACAGTCACATAATGTATCATTTTGACATGAGACCAGTTATTAAATATCAAAAATGAATTATGAATCATTTTCCTAAATTATCAATACAATCCAAGTGTGTTTTCTTGGTTTTCAGTGAGTGAATCTTTTTGAACTAAAATGTCAATTTTAAACTGATAACATACACTTTGAGTTACATCAGATGCATAGTGTATTGGATTGAGGTGATAATGATTCATACACATAAAAAATGACTTATTTATCATTTTCGTAAAGTATGAAAACAATATGAATGTTTTTTCTCGGTTTTGAGTATGTTAGTTATCTTTTTTACTAAAATTAATGTCAATTTTAAATAGAAAGACAAACTTGAAGTCATACCGGTCACAATGTGCATCATATTGAGGTGATTCCAATTCCTATATGTCTAAAATGACTTATGGATAGTTTTAATAAAGTATAAAAATAATCCTAATGTGTTTTCTTGGTTTTGAGTATGTCACTTGTCTTTTTTACTAAAATGTAATTTTAGACTGGAAACACGCACTTTGAGTCACGCTGGCCACATCATGTATCAGTTTTATGTGAGACCAATTTCTACACATCTAAAATAACTTACGAATATTTTTACCAAATTATAAATACAATCTAAGAAAATTTTCTTGATTTTCAGTGAGAGACACTTTTTGAACTAAAATCTTGAGTTTAAACTGATAATGGACACTTCAAGTTATATCAGGAACATCATGTATCAGATTGAGCTGATAATAATTATTACATGTCAAAAATGACTTATAGATCATTTTACTAAAGTATTAAAGTATTAAAAATGTGTTTTCTTAGTTTTCAGTGTGTCAGTTGTCCTTTTTACTAAAATTAATGTCAATTTTAAATAAAAATAAGCACTTGGAGTCAAACCGGTCACACCATGTGTCATATTATGGAGTGAGTGATTCATACACATCCCAAAGTCTCAAAAAATAGAAAATTACAATTTTACCATGCTTTATATTTTATTTATTTGTGGAACTTCCAACACTTCATATCAAGTCGATGTTCTCATATGAAAAAGGTTTTTCTACTAAGAACATCGCCTCAATATATAGTGTTGCAGTTAGAAAAAGAAAGGAAATAGAAAACACACTAACATTTGTAGAAACAAACATGTTATATCTTTTGTATCTTATTCCAAATAGTTGAAAGTAAAATATGACTTCCCAAAATATTTATGAAAAAAACTAAATAAGTATTAGATAAAAATGATAAGGAAATTAACTTAAAAATAATATATAAAATGATAAAAAAATTAATTAAATAAGTAGTATGAATTCACCTTTTCTTGATGTTTGTATACATTCTTGACTAATTTCCTTTTTTTATTATCTAAGTTGTAGTCTCAAAGTCCAATATCTCATGATCATGAGAAACTTAAAACAAACCACCCTAACTCAAATAATGGAATCCACGCGTATAAGAAAACAATTATTATATGAGTAATACTAAAATGAAAAAATTAAACATCAATATGAAACAATAAATTAATTTTATGGATAATGATTTTACTATGAAAGCATCAAAATTACCTCTATGATTGAGCAGATGCAGTTTCGTTGCTATTAATACAAAGGTAGTGGAGAGAACTTGAAGGAAAGTGATAAATAAAAACACTACATGGGTGAAAAGGATTTGTGGGAGTAGAGGTTTGTAGAAGTTTTGGTGTAGAAAGGTATGAAATATGGAGATAAATATTATAAAATAAACAAAATCTGTAAAGAATAATGAAAATTAAATCAATGTTTCATTATATAATTTTTCGGTAAAATAGAGAAATTATATTGTAACATTACCTTTACATATTCCCAAAGGGTTTTCTTCATTATAGTCTTTTCTTCCATAGGATTGGTAACAACATCATGTGCAAGAGACATTTTCTGTATGAGTAGTCAAACATTTAATTAAAGTTAAAAGTTATAGATAATTATAATTAGGGAAACCAAATATTTTATTCTTTAAAAGAATTTTAGCATGCTTTGAAGAAAATGGGTAATTGAATTTAAGAAAAGAATTACTTCACTATGGTCAGTGTTATCCTTTGAATTCTTCTAAAAGTGAAAGTTATAGACAACTGTCACCCTCATCAGCTCATCTCTCAAATAGTTATCATCAATTTTTTTGTTTGACACTCATCCTCCATCTCTTGTGGACATGCACCTATTTTTATTGAAATACTCTAAAAATTAGTCATCTATAGGATGAATACTACTTAGAGTAGCACAATCAACAAAAAAGAGATAAGGGATGAGTCTCAACAAATAATTTCAATAAAAATTGTTCGAGAGATGAAGCTAATGAGGATGAAAATTGCACTCCATTATATTCTCTAAAAGGGTTAATGACTCCAATTTGAGAGAATTACACCATTGGCACTAGTTATTAACTCGTGTCTTATTGAAGGTGAAATTTGGGGGGCATACACATTCTTGTATGTGATTCAAGGGGTCTCGTCATGGACATGTTATGATATATAAATCCTTGGGGGTATATGAATTTTATATTTATAGGAGAAATACCACTTTTGATACTTTCAATCCTATAAATAAGACTAGTCCTATATCTATTAAAATGAGCCATCAAGTATTTCTTAAATCCCCTAAATAAATGAAAATATAATATAGGAAATTAAGGAGTAATAAGAAACCCAAATATGATAAAAAAGAATAATAAAATCTCATTCCATCAACTAGAAGATATAAAAATGTATTGATAAAATATTTTAATAAATAAAGAGTTATTTAATATTAATGGATGATAATCAGGGATTCCTAGGGGTGGAACCAATACATGTCAACCTAAAATGACGAATACCTAAAAATAATTTCTAATAATTATTCTGACATATATGGAATTTGATAACCTCCATTCTATTTTTTGGAACAAGTGATGCAACAACCTAAAGAATTATTACATTTAATATTAATTGTATATCAAATATTTGAAAACATCTCAAAATTATAATTTCAATTTCAATTAAAAATCAATAAGGAATGGAAAAAATAATTTTAGGAAAAAAATATACCTAATAAAGATAAAGGTTTTAAACATCTCAAAATTCTTAGTTGATAAATTGATTCAAGAATTATGTCTATAAAGGTTGAAAAGAAGAATTATTTTCAAGCATATGAAGAGTAAGGTTTATAATAAAACTTCATTTTCATGGCCATTATGGGTTCTATGGTGATTTTGGGAAGATAGTATAAAATTTTAGTCATAATGAGATAAATAACAGTAATATGGAAGATATAGAGGTTTTAAGTTAAAGGGGAGATGGCCCACTCTTACAAAAATAGTTTTCAAAGTGAGACGAATATTCATAAGTAAAATTGGATGATTAATTTAAACCATTGAATGAACTCTATTGAACATGTGACAAATTAAAAAGGTTATATGAAGGATTATCAAGATTTTCTAAAAACATAGACGAATCTGAAGAATAAATTAGAAATGTATTATATGAAAAAGAATTAAATGTAAGAGGAATTTTAAGGTAAATTTTCTATGAATAATCATGGTGCTCCTTCCTCGATGGTAGCGATGCCCTAGCCTGAAGATTCTTGTGGCTCCGGCCCCCTCCTCCTCGGAGGGGGGAGGGGGGTGCATCTTTCTTTCTCGACGGCTCAGCCTTTGACCCCCTTCACCAAACCAGCTCATCTTCCTTCATTCCTGCCAATCCATATTTTCCCTAAGGTCCCCAAACTTCATGAAGGATATCCTCAGCTTGAGATTTCCTAAAAGGAGTTTAATATAGCATCAGATCTTCACAGATCGACACTTGTCGCTCGATTCAGGGGTCGCCGTCCTTCGGTTGATGCTTTTGACCGATTTGTATTCGAACCATGGGGTCTCCAAAACTAAGCGGTGGTGATTCTTCCCGATCATCTCCATATGATGATTCACTTCTCATCAGAGGAGGATTTGGTCGTTTCCTGGTCCAGAGCTCCTCGGGTGTTCAATGGATGCGATTTTTTCCTCATGCGATTGTTTTTCGATCTCAACATGAATCATGACCTGCCTTCAGCTGTAGTGTGGGTATGTTTTCCTGACCTGCTTCTACCCTTCTAGAACCCTTCAATTATTTGTATGCTTGGGAATTTGGTTGGAAGATATCTATGTTCCGATAATCGCACTTCTGTGATCTATCATCCAATTTTTCCTCGTGCTTGTGTTAAGGTCGACATCTCCAAACCGCCATCAGAGTGGCTGTGGATTTGGGTTGGAGAAGAGCTCCAATGGAAGCAGAGAGTGGTGTTCAATTCATGGCCTTAATTCTTCTCAGGATGCATCAAACTCGACCATTTCACCTCTGAGTGTCGTCGTGTGAACCGGGACCGACCTTCGGCGGTGAAAGTGGATGCAGCGGTTGAACACCAATTATGGGACAATGGCGACTTGGGCATGCATGGGGATGCACATGGGGAAGTTCCAATAGAGATGAATCTAGTCAGGTACCATGATCCTTCAGTAGTGGAGGCCAGTACTGGGGAGGCTCAAAAGCAGGAAAATCCCTTGATTTCCATAGTGGATGTGAAGAAAGTGAGGCCAGAGGAGGCTGAACCACGGGTTGAGGAAATCTTTGCCCTGTTGATGGATTACTTGGGTATCCTTGGAGTTGAAGAGAAGTTCCCCTTAGCAATGGCCTCAGTGAACCCAATAGTTACCTCCAATTTCGAGTAAGGTGAGACGAGATTGATAGGGAGTGAGGTCCATAGTCTCGGTGGCTCTAAAAATAAAGGTTGGGAGGACACTAATAAACAACAGCAGTTTATGGGCTGAGGGTATGAGCAATTCAATGAATCAGAATTGGTGTAGGGGAAGCCTTACTTGTTGGCTGAAACATTTCACAATGGTCAAAAGAATCTTGAAGATTTGAATGTATTGAGGGAATTAGAACAAAAAATCCTTGTCCATCTGAAGGCTGGGTCTGGGGGGAAGATAACTAGCTGGGAGAATATGGCAGGTAAAGAGAAATCTCAAAGTAAGTAGAGGCCCCTCCAAGTCAACTCGGAGATAAAGCTCGGGAACCACTTTGATGGATTAGAAGACCAAGAACCTCCATTGAATGAGGAGGATGAATCGTCGTGGAATGAAAGTTATAGCCTACCTTCATTGGATAGTATGGACCGATGTCAAGGGAAATGTCCTCATAGCCCTCACAGGAAGAAGGGGAAGAAAATCATTAGAGATTCAGGGAAATGTATAGTGGTTCAGGGGAAAAAGGAAAAGGGACACAAGGATTACTCTAACTTACCAAAACCTATGGAAACTCGATCATCCAAGAAAGGAAGGAACAAATAAATATTAGTCCTACAGATGGGAGAAAGTGAAGAAGCAAGTAGATACAAAAGAGACATAGAAGGAAAGGATGGGGAGTGCTTGAAACTAATTATGCACTCCAAAGAAGATATGATTGAGCAAGACATACGAACCAATGTCACAGAAGAGGAACTCAAGAGGATTTATGAACAAAGGTTTCAAGTGGATGAAACAAAGGAAAAAGAAGTTTGGATAGATAAGCAAGATAGAATTCTTGCCCGAGGCTTAAATCAGAGAAAAATCAGCTTAGAGGAATTTATTCAGACAATGGAAAGGATGATCTCTCATCTTGAAGAGCTTATCAGAGAAGAACCAGGTATCCAAGTTAGTTCACTGCATTGGGAGATTTATAGAATAGCTTGTTCAAGCAATATTAGTCTTGTGTTTAATCACTTTGTAAGCTCTTTCAGCACATAGTGGTAACCTTTTGTGAACTCTAGTTTCCCATTTTTCCTAAAAATGGTTTTTAATAAAAAATTTAAATTTGGTGGTAAGAGGAATTTATTATTAATGTCACACTAAAGGATTTAAAAAAGAAACATCCTTTCGTATTAGATATTGGTGGCACTACTAAAAAACTAGACTTTAACAATGCTGGTATTTATCAGCACTAGAAAAAAAATGTTGATAAATGAAATATTTATCAGTACTAAAGAAAGCATTGATAAATGTAACCTTTTATCAGCGCTTTTTTTAGTGCTGATAAAGAGAACCTTTATTAGTTATTTATCTTTAGTGATGATAAAGGGTAACATTTATCAATGCTTTATTTTTAGCACTGATAAAGGGTACCCTTTATCAGTGCTTTATTTTTAGTGCTGATAAAATGTACCTTTTATTAGCACTTTATTTTTAGCACTGATAAAAGTATGAATAAATAAAATAAAATAAAAAATAAAAAATGATTTTATTAAAAAAATATTACAAATTTTATTAATTAAATAATTATCGATAAAAATGAACAAATTGATTATACATTATTAAATATTAAACAATTTATTAATTATATAATTATGATAATTAATGTTATGAAATTGTATATATTAAATATATAAAAATATATTAATGTATATAAATATGATTTATATGTTACAAAATATTTATGCGCTTTACATTAAATATTAATATATTTATTGAGTAATGGTTTATAATTAAAAATTAATATGAATTAAAAATATTGACTAATTGTATAGTACTCAACATATAATTTAATGTTGTTTGATTTTTCAATTTAACATAGATCAAATCTGTGTTATATTGATTTCACATATACGTAATCAATTCTTTTTTATATACAATGCACACACATAAAACTTATCCATTTTTTCAATATTGTTAAAGTGTTCTTATTCTTAATTTATTCAATTTCATTAATTTTTAACATATATGCATGCACTTAAAATTTGATATTCATTAATAATGTTAAAAATATATTTGTAAAAAAAGTTATAAATAAATATATTTATAAATGTATATTTACTGTATTTATACAATTATATATTTATAATTATAAATAAATAAATATTTTTTTAAAACTATTTATATAATTACAAATAAATAATTATATATATTTAAATAATTATTAAATTTATAATAAATTTACTTAAATAATGAATATATTTACTATATATATATTTATTAAATATATATGTATAATTATATAATTATATATAATGATATAACTATTATTTTTTAAAAATATATCTATAATTATAAATAAATAATTATAAAATTATAATAAATATATTTAAAAAGGAATATATTTACTATATATATATATATTTATTAAGTATATATAAATATTTACAATTTTTTTATTTATAATTATAATTATAAATATTTTAACAGTGTTTAAGTAATAATAACTCATAAAAACATCTTTATCAGTGCTTTTTTCGCACTGATAAAGACGGGGTTTTATCATCGCTAAAAAAAGCACTGATAAAATTTTTTTTATTAGTGTTGATAAAGACCTACCTTTATCAGTGCTAAAAAATCATTGATAAAGAGTTATTTTATCATTTCTTAAGTAATAAGCATTGATAAAAGGATTCTTTATCAGCGCTTTTTTATAAGCACTGATAAAAGTGTCCTGATCTAATTAAAAAACCCTAAGCATTTGCAAACCAGTTGCGATGTCAAAATATTTCCGTGGAAGCCACCCACTACTGGTGCTCTTCCTTGATGAATCAAAGTCCGAATCACACCACTCGACTACCTCTAGTTTCTTGAACATCTCCTCTGACATCCTATGTTCGATTGCAGTTAGGGTTTCTTAAGAGGGTCTTGTATTTTCTTCAACCTAGCGAGGTAATCCTTATGATTTTATTTGTTTATTTTTGGTTTCATTTTTTATTTATTCTTCAACGATGTCATTATTTGTGGTTCGATGATTGTATACTAGCAAGGTAGGTCTTCTGATTTTTTTAGTTTCCAATTTTGATTCAACTCTTGATCGCTCATGTAAAGTTTATTATTTCTGGACTCGATGGTGACACAAGGAGTCACATAGAGTTTAGTTGGTTATTTTATTTTGTTTACACTCTCCAAATTGATCGCCCAAAGTTATCATACATATTTTTCATTCTTTATTTTATCAATTTATTCCATAGATGTGAAATTTTTGAAATTGAAACTGGGGATTTTGTGTGTGAGGGAGTTGAAGGCAGGTTAAGGGATTTCTTTTTATATTATACTACTTCATATCTTATTTTTTCTACTTATCTAGGTTGGTGTGGTAATCCAATGTATGGATTCATCATGACAATTTTTATTTAAATTTTATTTCTACTAGTTTTATTTATTTTTTGGGCCAAATCATTCCCACTGTGTTGTTTTTCATGCCCTGGTGCTTGTTTCCAGACTGAGGAGGATCGAGAATGTCCCTTGGACATTATCATGGGCCAAATCGGGTGTTTGATATATGGTTATCTTGTTTTTTTGAAACTATATCTATTATTAAATATGTTGTAACTTTTATCAATAATCCAACTTCCTATATCTCTATACTTTTATAAAAAACCAGTTTTATTTTTCTCCCTCTTTAGATCAATCCAACATTATTTATAAATCCTTTTAATAATAATAGATGAAATATTATACCTTGATGTCATTTACTATTTTCTAAATACATTATAATTTTTCATCATCACCCTACTCCCCCATCTCAATAACTTTAAAAAAAATATCCTTTTAAGATTACCCCTTTATAGTTATACCACTTTTTTGAGACCTATTGTAATAACCCATGTTTTTCCAGACTGCAGTTTTGAGCCGAAATTTGAATTTTTGCTGTTAGATGCTCGTGAGGGGTAAAATGGTCTTTTCTCATAACAAATGATCTCAGATAATTTTTCCGACAACTCCGTTGGTCCCAGAATAGGGTGTTTACCCTAGGACAGGAGTTTGGAGGAATTCTGAGCTGTTCGAATTTTGGTGGAATATTTAATATTTAATATTATTAAATTAAATATTAATTTATTCACGGGAGTTCGTTTAGTGATAAATTTCAAACAGAGCATTGGATTGAGATTTCATCTGCACCGTTGAGTCTGGAATGTGGAGTTTAGCCTAGGGAAGGCATAAACTCATGTCGGGCGCCGGGGCCGGCTCAGGCCCCTTTTTCCTCCTTTTCTTTTCTTTTATCTCTCTTCCTTCCTCCTCCTTCTTGCGCACACACCATGTGTTGATTCTCCTTGGCCGTGTCCCATGGGAGAATTGGGAGATCAAGAAAACGGGAGAGAAGGAAGGCAAGAGTGGTACCGATTCGAAGCCCTCGACGCGCTGATTCCGTAAAGGGCAACCGGGAGCCGTGAAATCAACCGAAGCTTCGGCAGTTTCTGCCCAAAGGTAGGGAAATTTACATTTTCTCCATATATCCCCTTTAAAAAAGTTGTTTTAAGTTTTTAAAGCCTTATATTGCTTGCTGGCATGCCCATGGGGCTCGATCTGATGTTTCGGGGGCGAAAACAGGCGAATCGGGTGTTTTTAGGGATTTCCCGTCGAAAAACCCAGTATACACGGCGTGTGTTCCTGGGGAACACGCTGTGTGTTATTCCTGCTTGGGGAAGACGAGTTTTTTTAAGTACACTCCATGTACTTTGAGTACACGCCATGTAGTGGTGGCCGTGTGGCTGGCCGTGTGGAATAGAACACGGTTTTAGTGGTTTTTTTGAAGTACACGCCGTGTACAGTAAAGTACACACCGTGTAGTGGTACATGGGCATGTGTTCGGGTGAAAGCGTACACGGTGAAACTTTTTGTGAATAGTACATGCCGTGTACAGTAAATTACATGCCATGTACTATTACACAGGTAGGCCCAATGGGCTCTGGCCATGTACTCTGGCCATGTATTTCTCCAGTTTAGTAATTTTGAGATATCTAATGCTCTGGAAGTCAGAATTGGGCATGTGAATAGTCAATTCTGAGAATTTTTCCACGTAGATCGCAATGGTGGACTCTATTTTACATTTAGAGGTCATATAAATGGGGTTTTTGGGGTTTTATCTAAATTAAGGGGGGTTTCTTTCTCCATTTATCGATCCCATTCGTCACCTGAGGGTGAGACTTGGAGAGGTTGATAGGTTGGGTATTCAGACCAACTTAGTTGAGACCTTTAATATGATATGAGCTGTGAGCTATCTCCCTAAAACTTTTCTTCAGAGGGTGTTTCCCTTGTGAGATGTTCCCTTCTGGCCTAAGAGGCCGAGAGACCAGATGCTTCTAAGGGTCCCCTAAGGGATGCCTTGCTTGTGTGCCGAACTAGGGAGTCCTTGTAGAAACTCTCTCTTGTTTTCTTTGAGAGGACCCCTGTTATGGGTCGCCTCTTTTGTTATTCATCCGAGGATCCCATGTAGGATTCCTCTTTGCTAAGGATCCCGTGTAGGATTCCTTCTCTCTAGTTATCTGGAGGATCCTGAGTAGGATGACTCCTTGGTGTTTGAATTGTGGGACCCGGCGGGTGCCCGTTGTTTGACCGACCTGAGTTGTTACATCGGGTTGGGGTAGAGAAGGTGTTCAGGTGTCATCTAGAACCCGTTCCAAGCTAGTAATCCTGTGGGGTTATGTTTTTAGTGTTGGGTTGGGAATTCGGCCACCCTCACCTGTTTGTTTATATATGACTTGGGTTATTGATATTGTAGTTGTTACCAGAGGTGCTTCCTGGTTGGTGGCTATTGAGCCTGATGCGAGGTATATTCTTATTTGTTGGGATACCTACCTTGCCTTGTGTGCCTGAGTAGTAGGTGTCTTGGTGTTTATTTTCCAAATATTGTGCGTTTTGTGCGTTTTTGAGCTACGAACCCATATTTGGGGTGTCGTGTGGATGAGGCCGTGGCTATTTTAAATACCTAGATTTTAATAGGTGATTAATTGTGAAAATATAATGCTGTTTGGGATCAATGCTTGGATACAGGACCATCCCGAGGGGTGCGTTCCTCTGTTTAGCCGTTTGGCCAGGATACCCGAGGGTATGCCTTGTTTATATTCTGCATTACTTTTGCATTGAGAGGAATTGTATGGAAATTGCATGTTTATATGTTGGGCATGACCGAGTTACTTATGCCTGAGGGTGGTGTCTTACTATTGCCTGAGGGCGTGACTGTATTAGCCTGAGGGCGATGTTCTATTTCACATGAGGGAAACCTTTCGTGCCTGAGGGCTTGACTTATTATGCTTGAGGGCGTGATTCTATTATGACTGAGGGTGAGATTCTATTATGCCTGAGGGTGAGATTCTGATTCACCTGAGGGCAAGGCCTGAGGGCAAGGTTACTGTTTCGCATGAGGGCAAGGCCTGAGGGCAAGGATCTATTTAGCCTGAGGGCGTGATTTTGTTTAGCCTGAGGGCGTGGTTATGATTATCCTGAGGGCAAGATGTTCGTTATGCCTGAGGGCACTATTTTATTTGCCTGAGGGCACTATTTGATTTTCCTGAGGGCATGGTTCTAGTTTAATTGTTCAGAAATATATTTCTGGCATTGGCCAAAGCAGGTATATGTCGATGGGATTACGGAACCAGAGATCGACTTAATGATACACGGCTTGAGTGGCACGACGTCCAGCTCAATGCCCTTGCAGAAGATGTCTAGGAGATCGGGCTTATGGTCCCAAGGATCGACTGCTGATGTGGTTTCTTGTTATTTGAATCACTTAATCATGAATATTCATATTTATGTACATGTGTATAGGTATGAGACTATACATGTGTACATATATAGATATGGACATCCATGGTGGCACTTTCCCAGTTGACAAGGATTATATACCCTGAGATCAACTGTGGTTGCACGTTTGGTTTACTTCCTTTGTTGTGTTCCAGCTAGGCTGAGCACATTATTGTTGTATACACTATTAGCATCACAATTATAGGTTGCTTTTTGGGGTGCCCTACTGAGATTATTTCTCACCCCTTCACGTGCACCTCGGTGTACGTGTAGACCTTATGTCTACTTTTCAGGTTGAGCATGAGTTGGATAGTGGATAGGGCTGAGGACCAGTGTTGCATGATCAAGCAGAGCTGCTCGAGTGGTTCTACTGATCGGGCTGCAACAGTTCGACAGTGTCTGGAGATCGAGTATGTTCTTTGGCTCGGAGTTAGTAGCAGAGCCCTGTACTTTTACTTTCAGTTTCTTTTGTATTTGTATCTGTATGGTCAGCTAGTGGGTGACCAGTGTTGTATTGTATTGCATAGCTATTCGGGCTTTTACAGCATTTTACTATTGCATCTAGTTCTATTTCAGTTGTTTTCTGCTTCCGCACTCTGTTTACATTCCGCTGTGTATGATACTTAGTTATTTTTGCTATTTTATTACTCTGGTATGAGGGAATAGTCTCCCCACTATCACACCCTAGGCCCTCGCTGCTAGTCGGCAGCCTCTGGCGTACGGGGAGGCGCACTTGAGGCCTTGTGGCGAACCAGCTCGGGGCACTGGTTTAGTGGCTTCCGGGTCGGGATGTTACAAAGTGGTATCAGAGGAGTTTTCTTTCCTGGTCTTTACTATTTGGGACATGGTAGACAGGAGTATTAGGAATGTGTCAGAACCTGTGATGGATATCAGGCTGGTGCGTCAAGAACACTTGTTTCGGTAAGAAGTCCTGGTTTCCAGGGTTTGGGATTGCTGTTCGGATTTTGTGATGTTACAGTTGTACATGATTTTCGCCTTTATCGACGCACATGTTGTGTGGTGTTTTTATTTACTATGGATCTATGGATCTTGGCCATTGGTAAGATTCTAGGGATGGTTTTGGACTCTTGGCCAGAAAAGGAAAGAGGTGTCTCATGCATCATACTAGGCGCATAGGATTCACAACATATAGGCCTTCTAGTGTGTGTTTTTTACTGATGACTGAGACCTTTGGGTCTGCTTGCACATACTTTTTACTCTGATGGAAGGTTGTGTGGATCTACATTGAGGCGTTCTGATTGAGGCTGATGACTCAGTCCTCATGCACAGGTGGTGAAGTGACCCCGTTGGTCTATGTGGCACGTGATGCCTTTCTATTTAACCCTTATTGGGTGTTGTTTCTCAGGTCTGTGGCTATCTATTTGGATCGTTGAGAACGATGTCGATAGATACCAAGGCTTTCCTTGTGAACTGGACCTCCTTGGGGTATTACCGTATACGGATACCCGATGAGTGTCAGTTCAGTTCTCTTCTGATTGGGTTGTGAACTCCATGGAGTAGTTCCTTCTGAGGATGCTCGGAGAGGATCAGGGCCCTTGTAGGTTGTGTTTTGGTTTTGACTTTTTGGTCATTGTGATCTTTACCGTCTTCTGGGAGGTTTTGGATCTTTTGGGCTAGGTGGTTAGACCTTGTGACCCAGTAGTGAGGATTTTTCTATAGGGCTAGGTGGAAGACCTAGGGACCCTTGGTTTTGACTCGAACCTTTGTAGGTCGATTTCCATTTTGTTCTGGGGAAACCTATTTGAGGGTGGTTGACCTGTGCTTGAATTCTGGTCAGGTTTTGGCAGGATGCTAGCATGGCTCGGAGGGAGTTGGACACGCCTTTAGTGAAATCTCAGTGTTCTCCTATTAGAGATGATCATGCACTATCTTGATTGATCTTGAGTATTCTAAGAGAGCTTTGACCTTCATCGAGCTCCCTTTTTTTCCTAAGGTCATCCCTGTTGAGGATGGAACCTGTTTTGTTTGTGCTCTCGGAGTGGTGTAAGGAAATCCATATGGTGGGGAGTGCACCATTGGCCCTTTGAGGGTGGTTATCCTTATTCTGGTTAGACTTTAGTGTTTTACACGAGCTTTTGAGCTCAGGGTTTTCTTTTAAGACTACGATAAGGGTATTCCTATGGTGGGGAGTACCAGATCGGTCGTAGTTGAATGTCTTCTATATAGAAGTGGTGGTTAACGCTATACGGATAGTCGTCAGACAGTCTAGATAGCTTGTTTGTGTAGATGCTCGGGTTATGAGTATGGCTGCTGTTTCTTTCACTGGGATTCTCGAGGACGAGAAGGTTTATGGTGGGGAGTTTGTTAGAACCCATGTTTTTCCGGACTACAGTTTTGAGCAGAAATTTGAATTTTTGCTGTTGGATGATCATGAGGGGTAAAATGGTCTTTTCCCATACCAGATGATCTCGGATAATTTTTCTGACAACTCCGTTGGTCCCAGAATAGGGTTTTTACCCTAGGACAGGAGTTTGGAGGAATTCTGAGCTATTCGAATTTTGGCAGAATATTTAATATTTAATATTATTAAATTAAATATTAATTTATTCACGCGAGTTCATTTAGTGATAACTTTTAAAGGGAGCTTTAGATTGAGATTTCTTCAGCACCATTGATTCCGGAATAGGGAGTTTAGCCTAGGGAAGGCATAAACTCATGTCGGGCACCGAGGCTGGCCCGGGCCCCTTTTTCTTCCTTTTCTTTTCTTCTTTTCTTTTTTTTTTCTCTTTCTTCCTCCCTCCTCCTTCTTCCGCATGCACCATGTGTGGCTTATCATTGGCCGTTTCCCATGGGAGAATTGTGAGATCAAGAAAATGGGAGAGAAGGAAGGCAAGAGTGGTACCGATTCGAAGCCCTCAACGCGCTGATTCCGCGAAGGGCAACTGGGAGCCGTGAAACCAACCGAAGCTTCGGCGGTTTCCGCCCAAAGGTAGGGCCGTTTACGTTTTCACCATATATCCCCTTTAAAAAATTTGTTTTATGTTTTTAAAGCCTTATATTGCTTTCTGGTATGCCCATGGGGCTCGATCTGATGTTTCGGGGGCGAAAACGGGCGAATCGGGTGTTTTTAGGGATTTTCCGTCGGAAAACCCATTATACACGGCGTGTGTTCCAGGGGAACATGCCGTGTGTTCTTCCCGCTCATTGAAGATGAGTTTTTTTTAAGTACACACCGTGTACTTTGAGTACACGCCGTGTAGTGGTGGCCGTGTGGCTGGCCGTGTGGAATAGAACACGGTTTTAGTGGTTTTTTTGAAGTACATGCCGTGTACAGTAAAGTACACGCCGTGTAGTGGTACATGGGCATGTGTTCGGGTGAAAACGGACACGGTGTGACTTTTTGTGAATAGTACATGCCGTGTACAGTAAATCACACGCCGTGTACTATTACACAGGCAGGCCCAATGGGCTCTGGCCATGTACTCTGGCCATGTACTGCTCCAATTTAGTAATTTTGAGATATCTTATGCTCTGGAAGTCAGAATTGGGCATGTGAGTAGTTGATTCTGAGCATTTTTCCATGTAGATCGCAATGGTGGACTCCATTTTACATTTAGAGGTCATATAAATGGGGTTTTTGTGGTTTTATCTAAATGAAGGGGGGGGGGGGGTTCTTTCTCTATTTATCGAGCCCATTCGTCACCTGAGGGTGAGACTTGGTGAGGTTGATAGGTTGGGTGTTTGGACCAACTTAGTCGAGACATTTAATATGATATGAGTTGTGAGCTATCTCCCTTAAATTTTTCTTCAGAGGGAATTTCCCTTGTGATACGTGCCCTTCTGGCCTAAGAGGCCGTGAGACCAAATGCTTCTAAGGGTCCCGTGAGGGATACCTTGCTTGTGTGCTGAACTAGGGAGTACTTGTAGGAACTCTCTATTGTTTTCTTTGAGAGGACCCCTATTATGGGTCGCCTCTTTTGTTATTCATTCGAGGATCCCATGTAGGATTCCTCTTTGCTAAGGATCCCGTGTAGGATTCCTTCTCTCTAGTTATCTGGAGGATCCTAAGTAGGATGACTCCTTGGTGTTTGACTTGTGGGACCCGGCGGGTGCCCGTTGTTTGACCGACCTGATTTGTTATGTCGGGTTGGGGTAGATAAGGTGTTCATGTGTCATCTAGAACCCGTGCCAAGCTTGTAATCCTGTGGGGTTATGTTTTTAGTGTTGGGTTGGGCGTTCGACCACCCTCACTTGTTTGTTTATATCTGACTTGGGTTGTTGATGTTGTAGTTGTTACCAGAGGTGCTTCCTAGTTGGTGGATGTTGAGCCTAATGTGAGGCATCTTCTTATTTGTTGGGATACCTACCTTGCCTTGTGTGCCTGAGAAGTAGGTGGCTTGGTGTTTATTTTCCAACTGTTGTGCGTTTTGTGCGTTTTTGAGCTACGAACCCATATTTGGGGTGTCGTGTGGCTGAGGCCCTGGCTATTTTAAATACCTAGATTTGAATAGGTAATTAATTGTGATAATAAAATGCTGTTTGGGATCGCTGCTTGGATACAGGACCATCCCGAGGGGTGCGTTCCTCTTTTTAGCCGTTTGGCTAGGATATCCGAGGGTATGCCTTGTTTATATTCTGCATTACTTTTTCCTTGAGAGGAATTGTATGGAAATTGCATGTTTATATGTTGGGAATGACTCGGTTACTTATGCCTGAGGGCGGTGTCTTATTATATCCTGAGGACATGACTGTATTAGCCTGAGGGCGATGTTATATTTCGCCTGAGGGCAACCTTTCGTGCCTGAGGGATTTACTTCTTATGCCTGAGGGCGTGATTATGTTATGCCTAAGGGCGAGATTCTGTTATGACTGAGGGCGAGATTCTGATTCGCCTGAGGGCAAGGCCTGAGGGCAAGGTTGCTGTTTCGCCTGAGGGAAAGGCCTAAGGGAAAGGATCTGTTTAGATTGAGGGCATGGTTTTGTTTAGCCTAATGGCGTGGTTATGATTAACCTAAGGGCAAGATGTTCATTATGCCTGAGGGCGAGATTCTTATACGCATGAGGGCACTATTTGATTTTCCTGAGGGCATGGTTCTAGTTTACTTGTTCAGAAATATATTTCCGGCGTTGGCCGAAGCAGGTATATGTCGATGGGATTACAGACCCAGAGATCGACTTAATGATACACAACTTGAGTGGCAGGACGTCCAGCTCAATGACCTTGCACAGGATGTCTAGGAGATCGGGATTATGGTCCCAAGGATCGACTGCTAATGTGGTTTCTTGTTATTTGAATCACTTAATCATGAATATTCATATTTATGTACATGTGTATAGGTATGTGACTATACATGTGTACGTATATAGATATGGACATCCATGGTGGCACTTTCCCAGTTGACAGGGATTATATACCCTGAGATCAACTGTGGTTGCACGTTTTTTTACTTCCTTTGTTGTGTTCCATCTAGGCTGAGCATGTTGTTGTTGCATACACTATTAGCAGCACAGTTATAGGTTGCTTTTCGGGGTGCCCTACTGAGATTATTTCTCACCCCTGCACGTGCACCTCGGTGTATGTGTAGAACTTATGTCTGCTTTTCAGGTTGAGCACGAGTTGGATGGTGGATAGGGCTGAGGCCCAGTGTTGCATGATCGAGCAGAGCTGCTCGAGTGGTTCTACTGATCAGGCTGTGGTAGTTCGACAGTGTCTAGAGATCGGGTACGTGGTTTGGCTCAGAGTTAGTAGCAGAGCCCTGCACTTTTAATTTCAGTTTCTTTTGTATTTGTACCTGTATGGTTGGCCAATGGGTGACCAGTTTTGTATTGTATTGCATGGCTGTTTGGGATTTTACAATATTTTACTATTGTAGCTAGTTCTATTTCAGTTGTTTACTACTTCCGCACTCTGTTTACATTCCGCTGTGTATGATACTTAGTTATTTCTACTATTTTCTTACTCTGGTATGAGGACATAGTCTTCCCACTATCACACCCTAGGCCCTCGCTGCTAGTCAGCAGCCTCTGGCGTACGGGGAGGTGCGCTTGAGGCCTTGTGGCGAACCAGCTCAGGGCACTAGTTTAGTGGCTTCCGGGTCAGGACGTTACACCTATATACCACAATAAGACATTTTGATTTATTTCTTAGAAATGTAGACTTTAAAGAATTTCACCCCCTTTTTGTGTATTTATTTAACTGATAACAAGTGCATTTCCATGGAATCACTTTGATACCTAGCTATATAACATGTAGAAAAATAGTATGTCAAAACTTTTTACTATAAAAAAAGTTGGCATATAACGAATCTCCCACACTCCATGATATAAAATTTAATTGCAACCACAAAATTTGAAAATTTTATTCAATTTTAAATGGGTTTCAACATGGGGTTTCAATTATCCTTTTGAAATCTATAAAACGATTCCCTCACATACACAGATTGGGAAATAAATATCCCATGAATTCCATGAGTCACTTATAAACAAAAGAAAATTTCAACTCACTAATCATCAACATTTAAACATTGGTCATTGTAAATGTAGAAAATTATTATCATAGTTCATCTCTTGAACCTCTAAATATTATGTTATCCATATTGATAAACACCTTCAATCTATCCATAAAATTATTTTTTATGTAATTATTATGATCAATTCCTCATTTTTTAAATTAAAGTTTCTTTAATAATTCATCTAACCTTCAATACCAATCTCTTAGTAATTATTTCAATTCATACGTCACCATTGTTAATTTACAAAAATTATTCTCATATTAAAGAATAAGAAAACTATCTATTTGTTTGATGTAATTTGTATTCATGTAATCTATTAGTAAATACTAATTTTACATCTAGTTGTAGTACCTTGAATTTCATTAGGATGGGTTGGTATGGTGATATGACATCCCAAGAGTCTTGAGATGTTTTAAAATATTTATATACTATTAATTTTAAATGTAATAATTCCTTAGGTTTCTACATCACTTGTTCCAATACATTTTTATATCTTCTAGTTTATTGAATGAGAGTTTATTATTCTTGTTTATCCTATTTTAGTTTCTTATTACTCCTCAATTTCCTATATTATATTTTCATTTATTTAGAGGATTTAAGAAATATTTGATGTAGTGTAATTATTTTCTTAAATTCAATTACCCATTTTCTTCAACATACTAAAATTCTTTGAAATAATCAAATGTTGAGTTTACCTTATTAGAATTGTCTATAAATTTCACTTTTTGTAATGAATATCTTATGTGTATTTATTTATATGTTGTATAAAATTAATCTTTTATGAACCCAATAGGATGGTTATGAACCGAAAATGGGTGCACACTAATCGTTTGAAAAACAAATATGAATATGGAGTTACAAAGTTCATCAAGTTTTCAAGAGATCATGTAGGCGGCCCTTCCAAAATCCTCCATCCATATTTATGTTGTTATTTAAAAAAATTAGTCTGGAAGAGTTGGATGGATATTGATGTCTATTTGGATCCATTGATCAATGGATCCAAAACAAGGATTGGATGTGTATCACTCACAAATCTAATAAAAAAACTAAGGATTCTTTGTGCACTTCACTACTATTGGTTAACTACCGCTTAACATAGAATCTGACTTGAACTTCCTGCCCGACATCCTCATGATGCTCTCATCTCACACATAGAGAGAAACAAACTAATTAGATTCTTGAACACAGAGAGAAAATTTTGTAGAATAAGATAATTCATTTGGTAAAGGTTTTTTGGAAAACACATATGATTAAAGAAGCAACATGAGAATCAGAAAATGCTATGAAAGAAAAATATTCCTACTTATTTTAATAATGAATAAAATTGAGAGGAAGATAAGGAAAAGTGAATGTTGAATGGTGATATGATAGTGATGGTGGTGATAATGTGTGGGATGAGAGCTTCATGGAGACTCCGGGTAGGAAGTTCAAGTGAGATGCTATTTTAAGTGGCAGTTAACCAACAGTAGTGAAGTGCACATAGAATCCTTATTTTTTTATTAACTTTTTGAGTGATGCACAACAAATACTTGTTTTGACTAAATTGATCAATGGATCCAAATAGACATCAATATCATTAATTGTCTCACGATTTCCTGACATCCATAGTCTTCTAAACCATAATGAAGTGCACATAGAATCCTTAGTTTTGTTATTATCTTATATTTGGACCAAATAAATCCTTTGGAAAGATGTAAAGGTAATGTTATGATATAATTTCTCTATTTTATTGAAAAAATATATAATGAAATTTTGATTTAATTTTCATTATTCCCTGTAGATTTCGTTTTATTTTTTCACACTAAAATCATTGTCCATATAATTAATGTATTATTTCATATTTAGGTTTAATTTATTTCTTTTTAGTATTACTCACATAATAATTTTTTTTCTTATATAGGTGAATTATTTTGTTCGAGTTGGGGTGCTCTATCCATCCTTCATGCCTTTCTACACCAAAAATTTCATAGAATTATTATCCCTCAAAACTATATCACGCCTATAGTGTTTCATTTATCAATTTCTTCCAAGTTATCTCCACTACCTTTACAGGAAGAGAAAAGAAGCTGACTCTGCTCAGTTATAAAGATAATCATGATATTTTAAAATAAAATAATTTCATATAGAATTAATTTATTAATTTATATTTATGTTTGATTTATTTCTTTTTAGTATTACTCACATAATAATTGTTTCCTTATACCGGTGGATTCTTTTATTCGAGTTGGGGTGCTCTGTCCAACTTTCATGTTTCTTCTCCCTCAAAACCTTTTCACCCATACAGTGTTGCATTTATCATTTTCTTTCAAGTTCTATCCATTGCCTTTGCAGTAAGAGCAATGTCATTTCCTCTACTCAATAAAAGAGGTAATCTTGATGATTGCACAATAAAATCATTATCTATAAAATTAATTTATTATTTCATATTTATGTTTTATTTATTTATTTTTTGTATTACTCAAATAATAATTGTTTTATTATATAGGTGGATTATTTTTTTAGGTTGGGGTGCTCTTTCCAACTTTCATACTTCTTCTCCCTTAAAACATTTTCACCCCTACAGTGTTGCATTTATCACTTTCTTTAAATTTCTCTCTACTACCATTGCAGGAAGAGAAACGACGTTACCTATGCTCAATTACATAGTTAATCTTGATGTTTTCATAGTAAAATAATTATCCATATAATTAATGTATTTTTTCATATTTATGTTTGATTTATTTATTTTTATTATTACTCACATAATAATTATTTTCTTATATAGTTGGATTATTTTGTTTGAGTTGGGGTGCTCTGTCCTACTTTCATACTTCTTCTCCCTCAAAACCTTTTCACCCATATAATATTACATTTATCACTTTCTTTTAAGTTCTCTCCACTACCTTTATAGGAAGATTAACGTCGTTGCCTCTGTTCAATTATAGAGGCAATATTGATATTTTCATAGTATAATCATTGTCCACAAAATTAATGTACTGTTTCATATTTATGTTTAATTTATTTCTTTTTAGTATTACTCATATAATAATTGTTTTCTTATATAGGTGGATTCTTTTGTTCAATTTGGGGTGATCTTTCTATCTTTTATCCCTTTCTGCACAAAAAATTTCACAAAATTCTTCTCCCTCAAAACCTTTCACCCCTGCAGTGTTGACATTTATCACTTTTCCTTCAAGTTCCCTCCACTGCTCAATCACAGAGGTAATCTTGATATTTTCACAGTAAAATCATTGTACATATAATTAATATATTATTTCATATTTATGTTTTATTTATTTATTTTTAGTATTAATCATAATAATTATTTTCTTATACATTTAGATTCTTTTTTTGAGATGATGTGGTTTGTTCAAAGTTTCTCATGTAGTTTTGGCAGTTCAAAGCTGTTCATATAGTGTTTTGAGACATTGGGACATGTAGGAATCAGACATACCTCAATATGACACACGATGTGACCAGTATGACTCCAAGTACTTATTTCTATTTTAAATTGAAATTAATTTTAGTAAAAAATACAATTGACTTAATGTGTGCTTTATCAGTTTAAAATTGACATTTGACTTTAACAAGTATGACTAAATGAAAAATGAGAAACATGATTGGATTTTATTGATAATTTATGGAATCAACTCATAAATAATTTTTGATTTGTAGGAATCAGTATCATGTAAAACCAATACACGATGTGATCCATATGAGTCAAAGTGCGCATTTCAAGTTTAAAATTAAATTTTAGTAAAAAATAAAAATAACGTACTCAAAACCGAGAAAACAAATTCATATTGTTTTGATAATTTAGGAAAACAATATTTAAGTGATTTGGAATGTATAGGAATCAGCTACACCTCAATATGATGCACGGTGTAATCGGTATGACTCTAGTGTGTCTTTATTTAAAATTGACATCAGTTTTAGTAAAAAAACAAACTGACCTACTCAAAACCAAACAAAAACATTAATATTGTTTTGATACTTTAGGAGAATGATCTATAAGTGATTTTATATGTGCATGAATTATCTGCACCTCAATTTGACGTACTGTGTGACCAATATGACTCTAAGTGCGTGTTTTTTATTTAAAATTAACTTCAATTTTAGTAAAAAGGACAATTGACCTACTCAAAACTGAGAAAACCCATTAAAATTGTTTAAATAATTTATTAAAATGATCCATAATTAATTTTTTATGTTTAGGAATCAAACTCACCTCAATATGATACACAATGTGATCGGTATGAGGCAAAGTGCATGTTTTAATTTTAAAATGACATTTTAGTAAAAAAGACAAGTGATTTACTCAAAACTGAGAAAAAATATTTATATTGTTTTGATACTTTAGGAAAATGATCCATAAGTCATTTTGGATGTGAAGGAATCATACGCACCTCAATTTGATGCATGGTGTGACCGGTATGACTCAAAGTGTGCCTTTTTATTTAAAATCGTCATCAATTTTGGTAAAATGGAAAATTTTCCTACTCAAAACCAATAAAAAACATTATGATTATTTTGATACTTTATGAAAATGATCTATAAGTCATTTTTAACATGTAAGAATTAGATGCACCTCAATTTGATACACGATGTTTCTGGTATGACTCAAAGTGTTTGTTATCAGTTTAAAATTGACATTTTAGTTCAAAAAGTGTCACTCACTGAAAACCAATCAAAATTTCTCATATTTTATTGATAATTTAGGAGAATTATTCATAAGTAATTTTTGACATGTAGGAATATGCTTCACATCAAACTGATACACGATGTGATCAGAATGAGTCAAAAGTATGTGTTTCCAATTTAAAATGACATTTTAGTAAAAAAGACAACTAAAGTACTCAAAAATGATAAAACACATTATTTTTTTGATACTTTAGTAAAATGATCCATAAGTCATTTGAGATGTGTTAGAATCAGCCTCACCTCAATATGGTGCATGGTGTGACTTATATGACTCCAAGTGCATCTTTTTATTTAAAATTAACATCAATTTTAATAAAATTAACAATTTATGTTAATTTATTTCTTTATATTATTACTAACATTAGAATTGTTTTCTTATATAGGTGAATTATTTTTATCAACTAGGGGTGGTTTGTTCAGCAATGACATGAGTCGGGTCAGTATTAAAAGATAAGGGAACATTTATGTTTTTGAATGTATATAATAATTTGTATTTATGTAATTGTATGAACCAATGTTTGAAATTTTTATAATATAATATTTTTTCTTGTATTTGTGTTGTAAATTTCATCGTATTTAAATCTTGTATTGGTAATTCATTTTATTGATATCAAGTTTATTTCTGGTGCTGTGGTGTGCTGGAACAGCACACTGCAATGTGGCCCTTTATCATCGCTTTTAAAAGTGTTGATAAAGGCCGAATTCATCAGTGCTTTTAAAAGAGTTGTTGAAAGTATACTTTATCATCAATCATAGAAGTGTTGATAAAGGTATATTTTATCAGTGCTCAAAAAGCATTGATAAAAGACTAGGGCTTTTAACCTCACTCATGTAGTCAGTGCTTTTCTAGCACTGATAAAGGATATTTCTAGCACTATTAAATTTAGGTTTTGTAGTAGTGTTATTTATCTCACATGATAGGTAAATTGATGTAATTAATGATTTTTGAAAATTACAAAGGGTAATATTTATTTTATAAATGGTGGATCTTTTAAGATAAATTGTTTTCATTTAAAAGATGTTGGAAATAAAAGGTAGTGTTAAAGAATGATATGATTTTATATGGATTAAAGTAAAACATACATAGTATTTATTAAATACGTGATGAAGGAAATGAAGTGATTTTTAAGAAGTATTATTTATTGGGTTATCATTTTCAAAATGGATATATTTTTTCAAAGGTATAGAAAACTAGATGAACTATATTTTGATTTGTTGGATTGGTGTAGCCTGATTCATTTTGGATGATGATTAGGCCAAATGCTTGGGGCCTATACTATGAACCGAGATGCAACTCTATGGTGAGGCTATAAGGGGAAACACACCCCATATCTAGGGGTCTAAGGCCCCTGGTCCAAATTTTGGGGCACTGTAGAAACTCTAACCGAATATAGCAGAGTTAACCGGACGACATCAATAAGGCACTGTAGTGGTGCATAATTTTGAAATAACTACTGTAGTAGGTCAAACTTTGGAGACAAAAGTATTGTAGCTCCACATAATTCTAGCCACCATCCACTATACTATATTGGACTTGGGTGGTCATGGAACTATATCAATATAGACTTCCAACCACCGTTCACTGTAGTAGTGCAGTCTTTCTATATGGTTGGTGGATTTATTAGCCCATTTTGGGATAGGTTCTCTATGTGTGAGAAAATCTAAGATACTCCATATAAAATTGTGCTCTAGATTTCATAGTAAAGTGATTCTACATCTCTGTGGATGTAGATATTATTCTCAAACCACATAAATATTTGTGTTCTCAGTGATTATTTCTTCCTTCTTTTCTTCTTCTGTATACTTATTCTGTCATTGCAACTCTTGTCATTTCTACAACAATATTTGGGTTGGTAAAAATTTATGGTAATTTTGTTTTAAAGAGAAAATTGATTTTTGGTAGTGAAAAATTGATCATATTAGATAATGAGACATTTAAATACTAACTTAAAAAGGGTATGTTGAGATGTTTATATGACGATAAGATAAAATTGATAGATATTTTTTGCTAATTAGAATGAGGAGATTGTTAATAATTAAAATAATAAATTAGTGATTTAAATGAAACAAACCTTGGAGTTTGTTCAGTATGATATATATAAACCCTCAAAGTATAAATCACAGAATTTTGATAAGTATTTCATTCCACCCATTTATAATTATACTCAGATCATAAGTATTATTTTTTAGTCACACACACACACACACATATATAATGCTCTAAAGGGGATTACAATTTTAAGAATAAGTATTATGAATGAGTTTCATTATGTGGCAAAGAAGTCTATATTATATTATGGGGTTGCGTATATAACACACTTGTTATGGGGTGGTAAAAAATAATATTTATATTCCTCATTAGTACAACACAGTTGATGGACATAGTCACCCCCTTAAATATTTTATTTTGAATCACTCACTATTCCTACCACATTATTATATTTATGGTATTTTATATATATTTTGAAAAAATGAAAAATATTGGGGATTTTAAAAATTGATGGAAACAAAATAACAATAATAATGAAAATATAAGATTATAAATATAGTATTATCAGAAACAACGATCAATCCTTAGGGGATTTATCATATATGTGTTTAATTTTTTTTCTTAATGTGTTGTACCAACTTAATTATCACTCTATAGAAATGATCAATATCATTCAACTAACTACCTATGACTATTTATCCCATGTAAGGAGTTAGTGCATTAATATCACATGTGCATTGGGACTAGTATTTAATGGTAGGAGGCATCCCTAAATTGAGTAGAATAACCCTTGGATTCCACATCCATTAGGCTGAATGAATGAAGAGAACCCCATTTTACATGTACAATGGTCACTAAGTTATTCTATATATTGTCACCAATATCTATCATATTTAATATAAATTTGGAAGGGGAATTATTTATCAAACTATAGTGTGAGAAGAAATAGTTGTGTAATGAATAAAATAAATAATGATAATAAAAAATGAAAATATATATCATCAAACAAGCAACCAATGAGTGAGGAGGAGGAGAAAATAACATACCTTGGATTGAAGCTTTGAACCATCTAAGAGAAAGTAGAGATATCACCAAACCTGAATTTTGTTCAATCCTTGGATTTATTTGACCCTTGAATCGTTTAATCCTTAGATTCAAGCCTTGGAATTTTTGGATCCTTGATTTGAGCCTTAATTCAAGCTTGGATTCAATGAGGAGGAGCGTCGATAGTAGGCGACTTCTGTGGAAAGCTTTAGATATCACAACTGGTTTGCGATGGTTGGGGTTCTTAAAATAAATCATGACACTTTTATTTGTGTTTCCAAAAAAGTGCTGATAAAGATTCTTTTTATCAACTCTTATTACTTAAGCACTGATAAATTATTTATAATTATAATTATAAATATATTTTTTAAATATATTTATATATTTATATAAATATATACATTTAATAAATATATATAAATATACATATTATAAATATATTCATTATTTAAATATATTTATTATAATTTTATAATTATTTTAATGTATAATAATCTATTTATAATTATATAAATACTTTTAAAAAATTAATATTTATATATTAATATATTTATATAATAATATGTATTTACATAATTATATATATATAATAAATATATATAAATATAAATATATTAAATATATTCATTATTTAAATAAATTTATTATAATTTTATAACTATTTAAATATATATAATTATTTATTTATAATTATATAAATAATTTTTTTAAAAAATAATATTTATTTATTTATAGTTATAAATATATAAATGTATAATATATTAAATATACATTTATAAATATATTTATTTATAAATATTTATTTACAAATATATTTTTAACATTATCAATGAATATTTAACCTTAAGTGTGGGCATGTTAAAAGTGAGTGAAATTGAATAATTAAAAATGAGTACACTTTAACAATATTGAAAAAATAGATAAGTTTTATTAATTAAATATAAATTATTAAAAAATTATGAATATATATTGAAATAAATATGAATACATATTGAAAATATTAAAACATAGTAAATAAATAAATATAAATAAATAATAGAAATTGACTAAATACCCCAAAAAATTATATATTAAAAATAAATTAATACCTAACTGTAAAAAAATTAAAATTAAAATTAAATAAATAAAACATACTAAATAAAGGGAAATACTATTAAAGGCATGTTTTTTAGTAGTGTATTGAGAGGGAGTTTGAAGGTATTTCAGAGGCCTCGAGTTGAGTTTTGGAATCATGAGGTCCAAAATTCCCATAGTGCAGGTCGCGGTGGAGGCTGTTTTGGGGCTATGATCATGGGGGTCACCTGTTGTTGTTCTTAGAGTATTATAGGTTATGAAAAGATGTTATAGTTAGTGAAAATATTATTCTTATAAGGGCATGATTTTTCTGAACTCTTTACTTTGTATTTCCTAGGAGTTATAGGTATCAATAGAGAATTTGAAGGTGTTTCAAAGGCCTAGAGTTGAGTTTTGGAATAATGAGGTCTAAAATGCCAATAACATAGGCCATGGTGGAGGTCTTTTTGGGTTTGTGACCATGTGAGTCACCTGTTGAGGTTCTTAGTGAACTTGTGGAGTGAAACACCCATTTTACAGGGCGTGGTAGAGGCCATGATGGTGCTATAAGCGTGGTGGGATGGCTGTTTTAGAGAGTTGGTGAGGCTGAGGTTAGAAATACCCATTTTTTGTGTGTATTGTTTCATATTCATTATCTATGCCATGGGGATGATAATTTTAATGAATATGGTTCCTGAGGAAGTATTTGTGAATTGTTTGTGAGAAATGGTGAGGAAGCTCATTGTGATGGAGGCCTTGGGAGTGGTGTGTTGGGGATTTTTCTATGCAACCTGGGGAGAGGTGGCATGATCGTATTGGAGGGTGTGGTGTTTTTGAGATTTTGGATCTACCCTTGTATTTGGAGATTAGGTCACCATGCCATTGGGGTAGTTGTTTCGTGGCCATGGTGCATGGATAATTTTCTTTTGGAAAACTGGAGGGAAAAAATACTTGGTTGTGGTGCTACAATGTCAAGGTGTGGTCGAGCCATGTACTGAGATGGAAATGAGGGGAGGAACCTCCACACCATAGTCCAAACCATGGTGTGCTAGAAATTGTGAGGGGAAATCCTCCATGTTTTGGTCACCTTTGTTGGTTAGGTTCCTCACTTATCTAGTTTTTAATGTTGCGACATGGATCAATTAAACACTGCAACCATTCCCTTTTTTGTGTCGAATTAGGTGGGGTTATCAAGTTTACTCCCACATCTGTATTTTAAATACATGTTGAAGGTGATCATCACTTCCCTCATTCATTACTCTTTTTCTAGGGAGTTCTAACAATGATCATTAAAGGGGCTAGCAGATTGATCAAGGAAAACAAGAATTCATTATCTTAGAGGGAGTTTCTTCTAGATTTGTTGGGATTAGATACAAATTCAATGACATAAAGTTTGAACTATTTTATTCAGGTAGGGGAACCCGAGCTTCCTCATATCTTTTAAAATTATTTATTGCTTGATATGCAGTGGAATCATCTAAGTTATCTTTTTGAATGTAAGACCCTTTTTTTATTATCCACTTGAATCAAATAACTAAAATTATCATTATTTATTTTTGTTTATTATCCCCTTTCACATGAAGGATTGGATCTTCCATCATTCTCTTTGATTTAAACCCACACTTTGAATCCTATGATCTGTTACTACTTTATCACTTCAACCTTTTAACCCACAATGAAATTTTATTCAAACACTATAAGTCTATACTCTCTCCTTGGACACTGTGGAGATGATTTGGTCAGGAGGAGGGGTTTTAATTAACTTATGTATTTACTATAAAACTCTTTTTTCAGGACCTTGTTTGGTATAGGGTAAGGGGCTATAATATTATTTCCTTTATTCTATTTAATAATCTGTTCTCTCAGACTTGGTATGGGAGGTGTTGTAATTAACTCATGCATTTACTATTAAACTCTTTTATTGGGCTCTTATTTGGTCTGGGGTAAGGGGTTATTATATACTTTCCTTTATTCCATTTAATACTCTATTCTATAAGAATTGGTATTGTTGGTTTTTTTAGAGGGAAGGGGATGTTTTTGTTCCCTTTTTCTATGCTACTTGTCTTGGTTATGCTTGATTTGATATAATTCCATGCTTATATTTTTTTTCCTTTCTTTGATTTAAGTTTCTATATTAGTTCCAAATTACTATTTCATTCTTTCTAACCCTTTTTGTAAGATGTTGATGAAAGACATGAAAATAGATAATAATTAGAAGTGAAAGGTTAATTATTGTTTATCCTCTTTCTATTCCATATAAGTTTTTATTGAATTTATGATTAAAATTCTATTGCACTAATAATGATAGTTTGGGATGAAATATATGTGGAATATGGGTATGAGGATGAGCATGTGAATTTGAAATTAAATTTAATGTGATATGGAGAATACTAGAAATGGAATTATGAATGAGGAGGTAACCTAGAATTAATATTGATTAATGTCTAGAGTATTGATTTCCAATTCTTATATAATTGGGATGTCATTCAAGTCGTTTGAGTTCTTATTTCATGGTAAACTCCGGTCTTGATGAATGTTTTATGGCTAGTTTTTTTATTAGAATGTTAGTTCTTCTCTTTAAATTTTGATATGGTTGGTTATAGTATTGTAGACATGATTAAGAGGTCTAGTGTTCTTTTCTAGGGTGGTGTTGTTAATTATGGTTAGAAGGTGAGTTGTGTGAGTTTCTAGCTTAGAATAGGGATGTGTATGTGTGTTTATGTTTGAGATTAGGTGTTGGTAATTATCTGGTTTAGAGGTACGACTTGAGTGGGGTCTATTTATTAGTATTTGATAGGTTATTAGGGCTTGGAGAGTCTTATAACCACAAATCTGGGTTGGGGATGCCTTAGGAATAGCGAGTTATGGTTAAAGTGTAAGTCATAGTAATCTAGGGGTGGTGGATCTATGCTTAAATTAACCCAACGATCCTAGAAGTGGAATATATAGATGATTTTACTTCTTAATTTAGTATTATATATAAAGTAGTAACCATAACATGGATTATAAAGTCGGTAATATACTTTAGGATGGTTGTATGATTCTTAATTATGTAAACAAATTTACTCCTTCAAATTATGTTATGCCTAAATTAATAAATGAAGTGATCATGTTAAATGCAGGTGAAGTATTGGTAAGAAGTGAAATAATTAAATGAAAGTAGTGGTAAAACTAATAAGGTATTGAATTATAAAATTAATATATGTTTAAGTTAATGATTGAATGACATGGATATTAATGATGGTATTGCCTTAATTGTGATATCCCTTGATATATTAACATTTTCAATTTCTTTGACCGTCATAAAACTTTATTATTAAATTTTTCTTACTCATGGTTATAATAATTGAATTGTGTAAGTATTTATATTTTATATGATGTGATACTTGGATCATATAACTTGGGGATGTCTAGAAATGGGCATGTTTTATGTTGATGAATAGTACATAGGTAATGGAATAATTGTGGCTATAGTGACAAGGTTTGGTTATGTTGACATGATGGTTGGATGGAAAGGTAGGAAGATGTGTATATAATTATTATTTCATTATTATATTCCCTATTAGTTATTTAGGGGTTCTCCTATTATCTTGATACCAGTTTGAGTTGGAAGGGATTATGAATTGATAAATAAAAATAGTGGTAAATTTTCAAGACCTTTTCCTTATTATATTATTGATGATATCAACCTTGATGATCGATCACTATGATTTATTATCTTTAAGATATGGTTAATGGGGATATGATCATTTATTTATGATAATGAAATATCTATGTAATATAAAGGTTGTAGGTGAAGTAGTTGGAAGTGGTAATTGTGTTTACTTTTGGCTACAAATGATTTCCTAGCCTTCCAACTTTATGTCTTACTTAGTTGTTTACACACATGTCTATTCCGAAACATTTATTTCACATGGATATTATTAAATGATGCGTACTCATGGTTATAATGATTGTATTATGTACATATTTATATTTGATATGATGTGCTGCTTGAATCATATAAATTAGGGTTGTCTAGAAATGGGCATGTTTTATGTGGATGAAAATTATAGAGGTAATGTCATAGTAATGTCTATGGCGATAAGGTCTGATTATGTTTACACAATGGTTGTATGTAAAGGTGGTAAGATGTGTATATAATGGTTATTTCATTCTCATATTCCCTATCATCTAGTGATGGGTTCTCCTATAAACTTTATACCAGTTTGAGTTAAAAGGACTTATGAATTGACAAGTAAAAATAGTGGTAATTTTTAGGCACTTTTCCTTATTATATTATTGATGATATTACCCTTGACGATCAATCACTATGATTTATTGAGTTTAAGATATGGTTTATGGTGATGTGATCATTTATTTATGATAATGAAATATCCATGTAATATGGTGGTTGTAGGTGAAGTGGTTGGAAGTGGTAATTGTGTTTAATTTTTGGCTAAAAATGATTGATGAGACTTCCAACTTTGTGTCTTACTTAGTTGTTTACACACTTGTCTATATAGAAACATTGATTTCACATGGATATTATTTTGTTTTTGAAATATGGTTCTACTGATTACTCCAAAGTTATCACCCCTCTATAGTGTTTCTTGATTTATTTTGTAGGATAACTCAAGAGAGAATGAGGATTCTATTTTTTGGTTATTTGAAGTGGAGTTATTTGGAGTACTATATTGAATTATCTCTATTTTTATTGAATTTTGTCTCATGTAGTTGCATATAGAGTTGATTGGTGGATTGATTATATTTTATTGGGAATTAAGAGGGAAATTCCCCTCATACTTATAATAGATACCCTCAGTGCTAGTCGCCCATGGCTTATTGGAGGTGAGCTTTAGGGTCACACTCTTTTCCACTGCCAAACTAAGAGGGGTTTCAATGGGGGTGAGTCATGACAAAGTGATATTTTAGATTTTGGTTGATATATATGGTGGAGTTTTAAGTTAGGATCAAGTGAAAATTTCATAGTTATGGTAGGGAAATACTGTCATTTAAACCTAGCATGTGATGTGGTTATAGGAGAATGACTATAACACAAGTAGTTCGGGCCCCAAAATAGGACAAGATTATTTAGGATCCCATGTGATCCAATTAAAGGGACATGTTGGTCTACTAAACATGTATAGATATAAATACACTAATTTCAAGGTAGAATAAATGTTGGAAGGGTTCATGCATCATTCTCATAGGTTTCATTCTAACTTAGTATTTTGATTCATGATTATAATGAGTCTATTTATTTATGATAACCGATGTTGATATGATAAAATATTTATAATTATGTTGCATTAATTTTAATAAGTTGATTCATACTAGATTAAATATACTTCCTTGTAAACATATGGTATGATATGATACATGTTTTCCTTATTATTCCATGTTTAGTTATGACTTAAGGTCGATACATGTTAATTAATAAACCTATAGAATCATGTTAGGAATTAAAGGTATTATTTTACTTTGTGAGGAAGCATGTACAAAGTATTGCTTTTCCATGAGTAAAATTTTCTAGAAACCATACCCATTAAGCATTCCCTTGTTGATTAATTATTAATTTGGTTAAAGGATTTTTGAATGAAATGTTTCAGTGGTATATTTAAAATCTTAGTCCTTCTAAAAAATGAAATGCCATTAATGTTTTAAGTCAAACTTAAGATTTATGATGTTTAATACAAGTTATACGTATGAGTTCATTTAATTTGAAAGAATTATAGAATTATGAATTCTTTATATTTATCATGTATGATTAAATGAAATGTTGTGAAGCATTCTTATTTTTTTAGAAGGAATTAATGATACATGATTGAATTGAGAAGTAATGTGTTATATATAAATTTACTATTATATAAAACATGTATATTATTGATAAAAATATATGAGTTAATTTTTATGAAAATGTGTCTGATATATGAAATACTGATTGTTGTTTATACCATATTGAAAATGATGTGCTCAAATTTTTATTTAGATTGTACTATGTAATCTAATAAGCATCTTATATATCTACTGTAGTTTAAATAAGCATGTAAATATATTAATGGTAAGTTAATATGATGTAAAAATTGTAAATATATCATGATAAGAGAAGATGAATTTGATCATGTGCTCCTAAAAATGATACATATATGGTTGATTGAATATTTCACATTGGATTGATAATCATTTTCTTGATTTTGTTTTGATGATATAATTTCTTAAAGATTTATTTTTGGGTAACTTTATAATCAATTGATTATGATTTGGTAACATTACTTATAATGGAATATCCTGATATTATTGATGATATCCCTGATATGTTTTGATATAATGATATATGGTGAATATGGACATTGGGGAGGAATAAATATTATGCGGAAGGATGATATTGGGATGAATGGAACAGTTTGAGAGCTGGCCTGACATGTATTGCCTATTCGTTTTCAAGGTTTTGATGATGTGGTTATGATTTGGAAATTAAGTATGAAATGATGTGAAGTCTTGGCTTATGGATGCGTTTCCATGTTTGACATGATGTTCTATATTACGTCATTTTGATTCATGTGATATATGTTAACCTAGTTGATTGATGTTGAACTGAAGATATTCAATTGAAATGTCACTGAGACATTGGTTGAGGGGAGGAGAAAGAGGAATTGTGGGATGGAGCCATTATTGAGTTTCAATGACATGAAGTACCAAAGTTCCTTAGTGGAGCATCTAGTCAAGAGGTTATGGACTATTTAGAAGAGATTGAAGTTTCCTTTGAGTTGTTAATGATACCAGATCAATTCCATGTCTCTATAGTGATTGGATTGTTTCATAATGTGTTTTGAAGATAGTGGAAGATGATTTTTGGAAACTAAAATAAGATTCCATGTGGGGAGTTTCTTAAAATGTTAAAGAAGGATTTTATTCCCCATATGTAGATGGATGTTCACATGAAATATCTTAAGAAGATCCAATAGTGGGAATATGGTGATCACAAATTTTGGGAATCATTTTATGGACCTGGTTTATCATTTCCCCTCCCTCAAGGATACCTCAATTAGGAGAGAGAGATAATGGCCCCCATGTACCACCTCCAGTAGGCCTCGGGTTGATGACTAGCACCGTGGGTATAAAAATCTCATGTATGGGAGGCATTAACCTATATAATGTAAATAGGATTTGGAGATAAGATTAATCATCCACCAGTAACACCATGAAATAATCTAAAAGAAACCAAAAACCATCCCATATTGCATTTATAAATTAAACATATACAATAAAAAGTATCCAAAGTAAAATTACCAAATTAAAAACTAAAACAGCAACACAACAATTCTCCAAAGCTCCAAACTAGAAATTTCCATCACGGTCTAGAAACTCTTCCTAGAAACCTAAATATCAGTTTTATATACATAGGGTGAGCACAAAAGTATACTTAGTAGGAAAACCAAAGTATCTCATGCACATGTGAAAAGAGCATACTAATACACCTATGAGAAACTAAAAAACAACAACACCTATACAGGTATACTAACCAAAACCCAAACATCACTAAGGATCACTCACTAAATAAATAATCCAAGTATGATAATATAATATGAAGAATATCGATGATAGGGTACCCACAACACTTTCCCATAGATTTTACACTCTCACACCCCAACTTTGAACATCATGGTGCTCCCACCTCTTCTGAATAACATCACATCACATCACATCCTGCCTATAAACACCTAGTCTATGACATCACATCACATATCATAACTAGTGTATTAGGGTATAGTGAACATAAAGGACATCAACCATATGCCCTCCTCTTACCATGCATGACCCCCACCATAATCCATCTCATCACATCTATATGAAGATACCTAGGCCATAATATTTCATCACATCACATGTAGAAAATGACACTTTTGACTTTTGGCCATCAGAGCCGATGCATATCACCAATGCCTGAAAAAGGGAGAAGGGAAGAGTGGGTGCCGGCCATCCATCCTCCCACCGAGATGTTAGAAAAAACACCCCCAAAACATTTGGTGTTGGCACATAATGCTTGACGTGGGTGGGGTGCATATAGAAATCACAATGACTATACAATGTATATACATATGGAGTCACAACAGAAAAGAACCATCCAAGGGTTCACAACCAAGGCATAAAATATCTCACATAACCTCAACTTGAGCTGCCAAAACTAAAAGCACAGCCCCAATTAAGAAAAACACAAGCCAAAAATCATATTTCGGTCTTTAATTATCATTAATATATTTTCTAAGTTTTCTGTTACCAGCTCCTCCCATTAAAATAGGAACCTTGTTTTGTATTTCCATCACATTAGTTTATACAAAACATTAACCATTTAAACCACATAGACCCTCATCAGTCCATTAATTAAACATGCCCATTTTAAATCATTTTCATGCATTTAGTTCCATTACCACTTAGGAATCTAGAATAACTAACCACCATCATATCCCCACCGCACAACTGCTCCACAACCACCATTGAAACCCCATTGCTCAACCATATTACAACCACCATTGCGACCCCACTAAAAAACTATATTACATCCATTTACTACTACACAAATCAAAACATAGCCACCACCCATTAATTCAATCATCACAACCAAACCACAACACACAACCACATCCCCAAACACACTACAACACATACCACGAAATTTTCCAGATTAGGCATATGAGATTTCAATCAATTCTACTTCTTTATTTAAGGGTGTTATAGAAAAATTCATATATCATGGTGAAAATGATTCATTATTCAAGTATACGTGGTTAACTAGTTATTTATCATGGTTTCAAAACAATCACACAATAGGGGCATCACAAAATATATAAAAATCACAAAATAGGGGCTACCAAAAACCAAGATTTTCATTGAGGCATTATGTCTATACAATCACAATATCAATAATAATTAAGCCTATAAAATTAATGTGATTCACATCCCCCTGATCTGTTTTAAATTCATTTAACTAATTTATTTATCTTGGGTAATTTGGATGAAAACATTTATTATTAGATAAATATAATCACCCCTGATACACATAAATAATAAATGAAGGAATTTATACCTAGAAGAACATAGATTTACACAAACTAGATGCACAAAAAACAGGGGGTGCGTGTATAGGAGGAAACCTCTTTGGGGAAACTCGAACCAATTATAGTAATATGGATCCATGAATCCAAGGGAATAATAATTTGGAACCTCCCATATCAAGATAAAGTAAGACCAAAAGAATTAATAAAAGATCTTCTCTTTTGAAATATTAGATTCGAAAGCAACAAGATTAGATACGATTTTAAATTGGCCATGAAAGTTGAATGTCATTAAATCCACATGTTTTAAACATTTAAAAGGTCTTTATTATTTTTAGAAGTTAAATATATGATTAATCCCCATTGAAACAGATTTATAATTCATTAATATAGGCATTAAAAGCATTTTTCATCAAAGAAACATCAAAAGGGGAAAATATGGGAATTTTAGAAAAACTGGAAATACTATTCACTACCATTGCTCGGGTGCCACTGCCAGGCTACCAATGCCAATGTTACACTGCTAGGATACCACTACTAGGGTGCCACTACCACCAGTGATCCATAACTAGGCTACCACTACCAAGGTGTCACTGCCAAGCTGCCACTGCTAGGGTGCCACCACCGGGCTGTTACCATCAGGTACGACTACCAGGGTGGTACCATCAGGTGATACCATCAGGGTGCTACTGCTAGATGCCACTACTAGGGTGATACTGTTAGGTTCTACCATTAGGGTGTCACCTCTAGGGTGCTACCGCTAGGGTGCTACTATCAGGTGCCACTACCAAGGTGATACTGTTAGGTGCTATCCCCAGGGTGCTACTGTTAGGTGCGACTGCCAGGGTGCTATCTCTAGGTGCCATTGCCAAGGTGATATAATTAGGTGACATCACCTGGGTGATACCATTAGGTGATTCTACCATGGTGCTACTTTCATCCTCCAAAACACCCCATTTTCCTCCAAAACACCTCAAAACTTCTCCCTTCCTTCTCCAAACACCTATGAATCTTCCACGGACACCAAAACCACTAGATTTCCCAAAAAGTAATGGTATGGAAGGTTTATGTAGTTAAATTAGATACCTCTCAAACAATTATTACCCTTGAGAATTCAAAACCAACTGAGAAGGAAAGGGAGATGGTGTTCTGAACAACCAACCTGCAAGATACCTCTCAAGGATCTTGAAATATATTTGGAACACAAAAACCACTAGGGGAAAAAATAAGTGTAAAGATATAAAAAAATTTAAATGATATCCTGAGAAATATACCTATCAAAAATGAGTAAAACCATTAATAAATAATTATTTAAAGGAAGGAATTATTTATCATATATCAACATGAGATCAAACAATTCAACCTAGCCAAGTATGATTTATATAACTTGGAATATTGAGCATACATATATGAATCCCATCACTAAGAAAGGTCACAAATATAACCAAAACTAAACCATAAAGAAATATATATCAATTAATTATGATAAAAACATTATTTTTAATTCAATTCATCATTCGTAGTTTAAATTCCTAACCTAAAATTCAAAATCAAATCTTACTTTATTTTTTTTAAATAAGTTTACGACTTTCAAAATAATCCTTCATTTAAAGTATATTTTTTTAATATATATAAAGAATGACTTTAGCAAACCAATTTTCATTTTAATTCATTTATTTTTATCCACCAAATATTTTCAAATCATTTATAATAATGTTTTATTTCACAATTCCACACCTTTTATTTCAAAAACAAGAATTAAATGGTTTTTTTTGAAAACCTATGTCTCTTATTTCAAATAATAATTTTTTAAGAATCCCAAATTTGAAATTTGACATGAAAAATAAACAAAACAAAACATAAGGTTGGAATAATCCATTTTATCTATCTTTAAAACTTTTTCCAACTTTGTTAACAAAACTTTATTTACCAGGTGCATACCCATGAAAATATTTCACATAGAATTTACCAACTAATACAAGAAATCATTTCAACACAGAAAAATTTACCAAAAGCATAAAAATAAAAGGATCCCATACACTTAACCATTATATTTTCCACTTTGGTCTACAATGACTCACCCACTTGATTTTAAAACATGTCGTAATATAATGTGTCTTGATGCAAGAAAGAGTTTACCTCTCTTAATATGTTTGAGTTCATAATACGTGTCATCAACATAAGATCAATCATAATGAACCCAATCAACCAGATAGTATTAAAACATTCCCATAACCTCCTTAATAAAAGATTTAGGCATGGGAGGCAATCCCATCTTCAATAGTTTTAAGAATTTTCAAACAACCCTTTTTCTTTCATTACTGACTTTAAGTGATTAAGATTTTTATGAGAGGTGGGGGATTCCATGAATACAAACACATCACAAAACAACACAAGCCATCCTACCACAAAAACCACACATCTCATCCACCATGCACCACTACCACTTCATAACACAACCACTAGACAAACTTACCATCCAACAAAAAAGTTCAACATACATTATACACTACCACATCACCTCACCACTTTAACATCCACAAGAAATAACCAAATTATCCATATCATCCTATACACTACCCAAAAAAAATACCACCACTATCATCACACATAAAATCCACAAGCATACAAATCAAGGAATTCCCTCTCCCATATCAAGATATTATCCTCTTTGCATGACAATTAATCACCCACACAATTTTAATCACATCAAAGTACAACATATTTGGGTTAGGGATAAGGTTTTATCCTATTGGTATGATTGAAGTTTTTAAATCACACATCGTACAAGGAAAAACAACAATAATAACCACACATAGCAGCAACACATTCCATCTTCCACAATTATTCAGGGGCATACATTACTTCAACTCATTATTTATCATGCGTATTCTCACAAAAATTTTGAATTTTTTATGGGGAACCAATTCATTAACCACATATAAGTGATTATATTTTTTTGATACATGCTAAGATTAATCGAGAAGTCTTATCAAGGGTCTCATAATCCATGATAATTGCAGGGAAAGAAAGTTTTCCAACAACCATTATTTTCAGAAAGTCATAACAACACTTCGACATAATAATAACAATGAAACCACAAACAACACTCAACATTTCTAAGTCATTTATAGTAAAACACCATGACTTTAATTTAAATATCTTTGACATGGGCCCAAGTTAAAGATAAAGCTGCACATTCTTTATCTCACACATCATGTTTAATATTCTTAAAAAGGACATTTTACATTCATCTTATTATTGAGGAAATACACTTCCAAATTCATTTGAAAAATTTTAATTTCTAGGTTATTGTGTTAAATGAAAATACTACATTACATAAAAAATATGCCACCATAATAATGAAAATAAAACATGCTTTATGAAAAAAAATTAAAACTACACATGTTGTATTACTATGTTTCATTATTTATCATGCTCAAACTAAAAATTCTTTAATCATTTCATGGATCAGAAAAACATGATTATATACAATAATAAGGATAAAATGACTCTACCTACCTATTTAAATACAACATATTAAACATGAAACATGATCAAGATTCACATAATAGAATTTCCCTAGTTACCACACAAATTTTTTCAACATTAGGAATGCTTCCCATAACAAACTACCCATAACTTAACATGTGAGTCAAGGTTATTTCAGCATATAAAAAAATTCTTATTAATTTTATAAGAATAAGTTTAATAATTTAAATAGTCTAAAGTATCAACAAGTTACCACAGATAATTCTCATCATTTTCAAAAAAAAATTAGAAACCAATGCCATAAGAATTTTCATCCTAACACATGATTACAACATATGATTATATTAATATTTTAGAAAAAAAATCATTCCAAAAATAAGGATAAAGTTATTCTTTTTAAGGTTCTCCAAATTCAAAGGAATTATAAATAATTTAGATGGCCATTTTTTCAAAAAAAATTATAATTTAAATGTCCAAAACCAAGTTTTACAACAAGTTCATGACAATTTCTACTGAAAAATTATGAATGGAAAGAATCACATGTCATATTAACTCACATGGTAACTAGAATACTTCTAAGAATAGTTTAAAAATAATTCATTTTATCATGACTATGTTAAATATACTCAAGGTAACATGCTTTATAAGGGTTTTCAAAATTAAATATTTTTTCAAAAAAAATACACTACATATGCTTCTCTAATAACTTCAAATAATAGGAAATAAAGATGACATGTTATACATTTTAACAAAGGAAACAAAATCAAGTTCATTAAGAATCGTACTATAACATGAAAGAAAACAACACATTTAAGCCTAAAAAAGGTTTCAAACAAATTGATCAAGCTGGTAAATCACCATTTTACTCTTTCCTTTTTGGCTATAAGATTAATTCAACAAAAAATAACAGTTTATTAGTAAAAACAACATGGGAACAATCAAATAAATACACAAAAAATTCCATGATTTATTTAATTAATTTCCTTAACATACCAAAACCTCTTAATTAAATCACCAGTTCAATCAATCATGATTCATTTACCTATCATAGGCCTCTACCCTATAAGTGGTTCCAACTCCCATGGTCGTTCCATAGGCTCCAAGTCCTTGAATCAAATCACGGGGGGCCTAAAATCTGGTCACCTAGCTGGTATTTCCTAGACTACATCATGAACCAAGATCAACTGAAATTGTTTCCCTACCAAACCATGCAATCCACATAGTGCCTAATTCTAAACTCCATCCTATCTCTCAACCATTAGCCTCTGATACCACCCTGTCATGACCCTCTCCCTCTAAGGATACCACAATGAGGGGAGAGAGATAACGACTCATGAGTCCCACCTTTAGTATGTCCTGGGTTAACGACTAGCACCGAGGGTATAAAAATATCATGTATAGGATGTATTACCCTCTATAATGTAAATAGGAATGGGGGATAAGATGAATCATCCACCATCAACACCATGAAATAATATAAAAGAAACAAAAAACCATCCCGCAATGCATGTATAAATAAAATTGATACAGGTAAAAGTCTCCAAAGTAAAATAACCAAAATAAAAACTAAATTAATGACACAACAACTATCCAATGGTCCGAACTAGTAATGTTTCGCATGGACCACAAAGTCCTCTTAGAAACCTATAGATCAATTTTATATAAATAAGTTGAGCATACATGTATACTCAGTAAGAAAACAAAATTCTCTTATGCACATGTGAAACTGACATACTAATTCACCCATGAGAAAGTAAGAGAAACAAATAGAACCTATAAAGGTATACTAACCAAAACCTTGACCTCACCAAGGCTTGATCACCAAATAACGCATCCAAGTATAATAATATAATATGAAGCATATCGATGATAGGGTACCCCACACAACTTTCCCACATATTTTCTGCTTTCACACCCCAACATCGAACATCCTGGTGCTCCCAACTCTTCCAAATAACATCACATCACATCACATCCCACCTAAAGACACCTGATCCATCACATCACATCATATCTCATAACCAGTGTAGTAGGGTATCGTGAACATGAAATACATCAACCTCGTTCCCTCCTACGACTATGAAGGATCCCCACTATAATACATATCATCAAATATTTTCTAAAGACACCTGAACCATCATATATCATCAAATCACACGTAGACAATGATACTTTTGACTTATATCCATCACAACTTGTGCATATCACCAATGCCAAGAAGGGGAAGCAAGGAAGAGTGGGTAGCCATCCATCCATCCTCCCATCAGGATGTTGGGAAAAGCACACCCAAAACATTTGGTGTTAGCACATGGTGCTCGATGTGGGTGGGGCATGTATAGAAATAAAAATGAATATATAATGTATATACATATAGAGTCACAAAACAAAAGCCCCATCCTAAGGGTTTACAAAAAAGGCATAAAACATCTCACAAAAAACTCCACTTCCACTAGAAAAACTAAAATAATAACCTCACATAAACAAAACACAAGTGACAAATCATATTTTAGTCAATAATTCTCATTAATTAATTTTCTAGATTTTCCATTACCATCACCTCCCATTAAAACAAGAACATTATTTCATATTTCTATTCCATTAGTTTATAAAAAACATTAAATTTTTAAACCATAAAACCCATCATCAATTCATTCGTTAAACATGCCCATTTTAAATCATTTTAATGCATTTAGTTCCATTATTACTCAGGAAAATAGCATAACCAACCACCATCACAACCCCACCGCACAACCACACCACAACCACCATTGCAACCCCACTACTCAACCATATTACAAACACCATCAAAGTCCCACTACACAACCACATCACATCCATTTCCCCCCCACACACATCACAACCTAGCCATTTCCCATGAATTACATCATCATAGCCAAGCCACAACACACAACCAAATCCATAAACACATTTCATCACGAACCACCACATTTTCTAGATCAGGCATAGGGGATTTTAATCAATTCCACTTATTTATTTAAGGGTGTTATCACAAAATCCATATATCCTGGTGAAACCAATTCATTAGCTGAGTATAAGCGGTTAAACGATTATTTACTATGGTTTTACAATAATCACATAATAGGGGAATCACAACATATATAAAAACCAATAAACAAGGGATTCCAACAACCAAGATTTTCATCAAGGCATTATGTTTATAGAATCACAATATCAATAATAATTAAGTCTATAAAATTCATGAGATTCATATTCCATTACCCCTTTTTAAATTCATTTAACCAATTTATTTATCTTTTTTAATTTGGATGAAACCATTTTTTCTTAGATAAACATAATCACCCCTCCCCACATGACACACATAAATAAGAAATGAAGGGATCCCTACATGATAGAAAAGATATTTACAAAAATTGGTTGCACCAAAAATAGGGGTGCACATACAGGAGGAAACCACTTCGGGGAAAATTGAATAAACTATAGAAACATGGCTCCATGACTCTAAGGAAAGAAGTATTTGGAGCATACTTTCTCAAGAGAAATCAATACTTAAAGAATGAAGAAAAGATCTTCTCTTTTGAAAGATTAGATCTGAAACTAGTGGGATTGGACATACTTTTAATTTGGTAATTAAAGTAGGATATCATTAAATATGCATGTTTTAAACATTTAAAAGGTCTCCAGTCTTTTTAAAAGTTTAAGATATTATTAATACCCTTTGAAACAGTTTTAGAATTCACTAATATAGTCATTAAAATCATTTTTAATCAAATAAAATTCAAAATGGGAAAATCTAGAAATTTTGAAAAGACTAGAAACACTCTTAATTTCCACCACCAAGATGCCACTGCCAGGGTGCTGCCGCTAGGGTGCCACTACCAGGGTGCTACCGCCAGGGTGTTGCGGCCAGGTCCCCACTGCTAGGCTGTCACTTCTAGGGTGCCACCACCTACCACCACCAGGGTGCCACCTTTAGGATGTTGTCATCAAGTGCTGCTAACAGGGTGCTACCATCAGGTACTACATTCAGGGTGCTACCACCAAGTTTCATCACCATGGTGCTTCCATTAGGTGAGACTGCCAAGCTCCATGGTGTTATCTCCAGGGTGCTACTGTCAGGTGCTACTGCTAGGGTGCTATTGTCAGGTGCTACTACCATGGTGTCACTGCCAGGCGCCACCACCTAGTCACACCACCAGGGTTTTAATATCAGGTTCTACCACCAGGGTGATACCATCTGGTGCTACCTATAGGGTTCTACCACTATATTCCAACACCAGGGTGCTACCATCATTATTTTCTATCATCCTCTAAAACACCACTTTTTCCTCCAAAACACCTCAAAACTCCTCCCTTGCTTCATAAAACACCTCTGGACCTTACCCATACACCTAAAACACTAGATTTTCTAAAAATTTATGGTACTTAAGGTCTATTATATTACATGCTTGGCTAGTTTCTACATTTCCTAGAAATTAAGAAGACCGAGCACAGCATTTTGAGCCCGTGTTATAGTTGGATATTCAGTGATATGTTTCGGCTCTTTAGCCAATGTCTTTTAAGAGGTGAGGGATCATGTAAGAATCATATAGAGTGTAATTTCGATGAGATAAGGTTTCATAGAAGATAATTCTCTAGTTTTTAGATAGGTTGAGATGGATGCTTTGATTTTTGGGTCTCAAAATTTTCATAAGAGAAGATTGGAGCAATATTTTAGAGTTAGAGCATGGATTCGAGTCCTGGGTTTGAGTGAGTTAATATATTTCCATTTCTATTAGTATTAATTCCCTGAGTTTTATCATTATTATCATCCTTTGGTGAGTATTTAGTTGTTTATTAGGAGGTGAAGCATGTTCTATGATAGAGTTGATAGTGTTTTCATCCTGTTTGAGAGGTATATCTCCCTAGCTATTGTGTTGGGATTTTCATATTTCAGGTTATGTTTGGATTCTTAGGGTGTGAATATTTTGAGTTAAATTTAATTTGAAGGATTGATTTCCCTATTCCTTCACTTGGAATTGATTTCTTTCTACAGGTTTTGTTTTGATTCTTGAAGGTGATAATCATTAGATAGGTATTTGATGTAAGAGACCGATTTTTCTGAACCCTTTACTTTGTGTTTACTGGGAGTTATGGGTATAAAGAGGGATTTTGGAGGTGTTTATGGGGCTTGAAGTTGAGTTTTGGAACCATGGGGTCCAAAAAATCTATGGTACAATGGCATCCCGCCTTTTTATCACATAAACTTTTCATTACATTATACAAAACATAGGATCTTTTAAAGTTTAGTTTCTTGGAAACAAGGTACATAATACATGAAAAATTAAAACATTATTCTAAAAACATGAAAGGATTCTTAATTGTTTCATCCTAATTACTTTTACTGCATCTCATAACCTGGGGACACACATCAAAGGAAATAGTGAGCATAAAGCCCATTAAGGGATAACAAGGGAAATAGTTTACATGTGATCTTGAGAAATATCAGTAAGAAATTGAGAAAATATCATAAGGAATGATAAAAGAGACATATAATAATAATAATATTAATCATAACTTTTAAATGCATCTACAACATTTAATTAGACATTAATAAACATTTTATCAAAGTTTTTCACTGAGGTTTCATAAAAATTACCAAGGTTATTCACCAAGGTATCATAAAACTTGTCATCTCTAGAGATTAAATTATTTATCCAGTTAATTGGAGAGATATCAGGTTAAACAATTCATATGTATTAATTAATTTTATCCACATATATCATAATTAAAAATTATATAAATAATCCATGTATAATAAAAGAAATGAGTTTCGTATCAAAATCATGATGTTTCAAACGTACTTTAAAAACATGACCATTATGTCATTTTTAACCCACATAAAGGGAATGAGGGTTTTATGTATGTCATTACCAGAATAAAATAAATAATTTTTACAAATTGGTGAATACTTATGGAAAATAAAAAGGTTTGGGTATTCATAAAAAGAAAATAAAAGGGAATTTCTTGAGGATAAGAGATAAATTTTGAGAAGTAAAATCAGCAGTATAACGGGTATAAAACATGGTTATAAAAAAGGGTAAAAAGAGAAAGGAAAGGGGTATAAAAATCATAAAATAATATTAATATGGTAAAGTTATAGAATAAAATGGGCATAATTACATAATTTTAAAATTTTAAAGGTACTCCACATAAAAACAGAACTTGAAAGAAAAAGAGAAGTTGAGATTTCCCTTACCTTAAAGAGTAACTCCTAAAACAAAAATATTAGGACCTTGGGGGATTGAGAAAACATTGGGATGAATCCTTGGGAGGTGAAAATATCATATATTCATGTAGGATAAATTTTTAGTGAAAGGAAATGAATAAATGAGTGGGTATTTATAGCAAAAGTTGGGGTTTTGTTTATTAATTTCTAAATAAAGGCTTTGGACACCTAGGTAGTGGTAAATGAAAAAACGTGGGCTTGACCAAGGTATTTTCCCATGTTATTGGACACTTGGGACACCTATTATGTTATTTTAATCCACAATATTATACCATCATTTTATATTACTTATTTTTGCATGGTAAATTAAAGTTTTCACAAAATAACATTTTTAAAGTTTAAAGTATCCATTTTAAAATTTAGAAAGTAAATTATATATTTGGAAATTGATTAAAATCTATTAAAATACTTTATATTAATAAAATAACATATATTAAGTCTTGGATTGTGGTTAATTATTTATTAAATCATTATGACATAATTATGATGTCATTAAACACACCGAAAAACTCAAACTGTATTTTTACTATTCATAAAAAATAAAATATTTTAGAAAATTCTCATAAATTCACCCAAAACTAATTAATATGTGATACTTTAAAAAATGATATTTATTTTATCATAATAATTTCATAAATATGATAATTTTAACTTTTAAATATAAAAATTCTTATTTATTAAAAATAATAACGGATTGAAAATGCATAGTGAAATTTTAGACACTTGAAAAAACTAAAATTATTTTATCATTTAAAATTAAATAAGAGTGTTTTAATCATACTATTTCATTAAAATAAAAATTATTCATAATACCTTAGTTTATTATAATAATTATATCTTCTTTGAAAAGTGAAATTTCTGTCCGAAAAACAAATTTATCAAATTCCATCTAAATTTATTAAGAAAAACTATTCTTAAAATAGAATTGAGGGAAAAAAATGATTTATATAATGTAATTTCACTTTAAGTAACTAGATCCTTGAAACATAACACATTATAACACCCTCATATGACCTAAGTGTGAGGTGTTCAATGGTGATGGACTCATGGGGCGGCTCAGCTAACATCGACTGAGTGGTAATTTAACCTAACTTGAACTTATCCTATAAGCGATTTCATTCAAGCTTAAGTTGTTGAAGCTATCCTTGGGATTGGTCAAGAGTGAAGCCCAATGATGCTACCTCCCTCCCAATTTCTAACAAATAGGCTTTGTACAACATGAATCTACTGGTTGATTCCATCATTTCTCTTTTATGTATTAATTATCCTTTGTCGTTTCTACTTATAAACACTAATTATAACGTTAAAATTATTATCAAGAGCATAGTTTCCAATGATCATATTGGCCAATGGTCATAATTGACCAATGGGAATATAACGTTCAAAACTCGATGGTCCCATTTCAAGTTATACCCACTTCATTATTAATGAGATATATTTTTTTTGAATAATATAATATAACACACGTTTTCAGGAAATAATTATTAGTCAAAATTTTTAGGTCATTAAATTCTTCCCCCCTTAATAAATTTCATCCTTAAAATTTCAACTCATTCTCTCAATTGAGTAAAGGTGTGGGTAATTTTGCCTCATTGCTTCCTCTGGTTCCCACATTGCTTATTCATATTTGTGTTCCCTCCATAACACTTTTGCGAGGTGGGTAGTCTTTTCATGTAGAACTTTATCTCTACGGTCCAAGATCTACACCGATTTCTCCTCATAAGAGTGGTCATGTTCTAGTTGTACCACCTCAGGATTCAATAAATGTGAAGGGTCAGTTATGTACTTCTTCAAGAGAGATATGTGGAATACATCATGAAATTGAACTAGATTTTGAGGGAGTGAAAGTCAATAGGACACTGATCTTATGTGATCAAGGATTTCATAGAGGCCAATGTACCTGGGGATAAGCTTCCCTTTATTCCCAAACTGCATAAATCTATTTTATGGTGAAATTTGGAGGAATTTGTTGTCGCCAACATCAAACTCCAACTCTATTAAATGATTTTCATCATAGATATTCTACAAACTATGAGTATAATTTATGTGTTTTTGGATGGCATGGACATTTTCTATCATCTATTTCACAAGATCATCCCAAAGAAGCTTTATCTCACCAGCTTCATCCCAACAAGTAGGAGTTCTACATCGCTTCCTATAGACACTATTGGGAATTTGGGCTATATCCACGGTTTTAAACCGTGGCTATAGGTCCTTAAACCGTGGATATAGGTAATAGCCACAGTTTGAGAAACTATGGCTAAGTTTGTCGTGGCTATAGGCCTAGACTTATAGACACAGTTTAAAACCGTGGCTACAGGTCTAGAGCTATGGTTCAAACCATGGATATATGTATACAACAACGGTTCAAACTGTAATAATATCACTATATCCACAGTTTAGAACTATGGATATACTAGAGGAGGGACATAATTTATTGCCATAGTTAGAAACTATGGCATTAGGCCTATAACCATGGTAAAAAACCATGGAAATAGACCTATATCCACGGTTAGAAACCGTGGCTATAGGGTCTGAAAAACCATAAAAAATATCCCCCAACCCCTGCACAGCCCCCCCCTGTAGTAGCCCACCCCATGCAGCCCCCTCCCTCCTGGACACCCCACCCTACATAAACCCCCCCTCCCCTGGACATCCCCCCCTGTAAAGCCCCCCTCCTGGACAGACCCTGGACACCCCCCAGACAGACCCTGGACACCCCCTAGATAGACCGTAGACACCTCCCCCTAGACCCAGGACACCCCCCAGATAGACCCTGGACACCCCCACAGACAGACCCTGGACACCCCCCAGACAGACCCTAGACACCCCCCATACCCTCGACACCCCCAGATAGGCCCAGGACAGACCCCCCGGACCCTGGATACTCCCCCTGGACATACCCTGGACACCCCCTAGACCTTGGACACCCCTAGACACTGGACAGATCCCCCTGGATAGCCCAGACCTCCACTCCCTTGGACATCCACCCCCACCCTCCTAGACAGACCCTGGAACCCCCCAGAACCTAGACACCCCCATACCCCCACTCCCCTGGACATACCCCCCTCCCACCCTCCTGGACAGACCCTGGAACCCCCAGAACCTGGACACCCCCTAGACCCTGGACAAATCCCCCTGGACACCCCCTAGAACTTGGACACCCCACCCCTTGCACCCCCTGCCAGTTACCCCCCTCCCCTTGCCAGTCCCCCTACCAGTCCCCTCCCCCCCTGCTAGTTTCCCCCTCCCCTTTCCAGTTCCCCCCTCCCCCCTCCCAGTCCTACCCCCCCCCCCCAAAAAAAAACCTGGACACCCCCAGACCCCCTGGACAGACTCCCCCAGATAGACCCTGGACAGACCCCCTAGGACAGACCCTCCCCAGACCCTGGACACCCCCCTGGACAGACCCTGGACACCCCCCAGAACCTGGACACCCCCAGACCCTGGATAGATCCCCCTAGACACCCCCCAGAATCTGGACACCCCCCCAGAACCTGGACACCCCACCCCTTTCACCCCCTGCCAGTCCCCTCCCCCCTACTAGTTTCCCCCTTCCCCTATCAGTTCCCCCCTCCCCTTCCAGTCCTACCCCCCAAACCTGGACACCCCCTAGAACCCCTGGACATACCCCCCCAAATAGACCCTGGAAAGACCCCCCAGGTTAGACCCCCAGACCTAGGACACCCCCTGGATAGACCCTGGACACCCCCAGAACTTGGACACCCCCCAGACCCTGGACAGATCCCCCTGAACACCCCCTCGAACCTAGACACCCCACCCCTTGCACCCCCTGCCAGTTACCCCCCTCCCCTACCAGTCCCCCCTGCTAGTTTCCCCCCTCCCCCTGCCAGTTCCCCCCTCCACCAGCCAATCCTGCCCCACTTCCCATTTCCCCTCCCCCTACCAGTCCTGCCCCCCACCCTGCCCGTTTTCCCTCCCCCTGCCCCTTCCATCCCCCACTTGAACCCCATGCAGTCCCCTCCAAATTAAATTATACAGGTAATCTACTTACATAATAATAATTAAACAAATCCAAATATAAAAAAAACACATAACTTCACTTACATGAGTCTCCCTATAAGACAAACTTCAAAGAAGTCTGGAACCAGCTCAAAAGTACCTATAAAACAAGGTATAACATAGTAGTGATCATACCCTATACCCACACCTCTCCCCCTCCCTGCCCCTCTGTTGTACCCCCCTGGACAACCCCCCTTGCTGGACAGAATCCCCCCTTACACATCCCTTGCACATATCCTAAGGAATCCTTAGTTAAGTATATTGACCAAGCAGGCGAGCTTAATGATTTTCCCTTAGATTTACCTACCAAATCATAACCTATAGAGGCTTCTTTACCTAGTGTTGAGAGATTTGTTTCCCCAGTGCCTTCATATTTTTTATCCATAGTATATCTATAATATTTCAAAGAAATACTTCTTTTAGATTTCAGTGGAATTTTGAGTTATTCGGAACCTCCTATAGTTGCATCTACATCTAGTGCGCCACCTCCCTCAGATTTAGTTGATGCTGATTCGATCTAGTCTATAGTCAAATAGTATCTCCATGTTGTTATAGGTGATGTGAATTCATATCATCAGGATTAATTGAGACAGATTTTGCAGAATGGGTTTTCAAGGAATAGGTTGACCAGTTGAAAGTGATGAAAACTTTACTCAAGCTATTCATGGAGGAAAAGATTTCTTTAGTAGTATGGAGAGATGAGGAAATATTATTATAGAATTTTTCAATCTTATGAATCATTTTATATATGTATCCAATACTCTAGTGGCTTCCGGATGGAAGTCAAAAGTGCGACAGTAAAGTGGACTCCAAAGTCCGCACTACTGTAGTGGTCAAAGTTGCTATAGTTTCAAAAACTTTAGAACCGGGGCCTTCGGCCCTCAGACCCCTGGATCAGGGGTGCATTTCTCCCTGCAACCCCCAACGAGTTGACCGCGGATCTTGAACCGTGACAGTTGCTGGCCACAAGTATTCGACCCAAACGGATCAGGCTACTCCAATCCAACAATCTCCCTTGTTGCATCCCTTGATGAGAAGGAGGTTAAGAGTGCCCTTTTTTCTCTAAATCTTGAGAGTGTGGCTGGTCCTGATGGGTTCACAAATTAATTCTTTATGTTCCACTGGGATATAGTTCAGGATGATCTCCTTAGTGCTATAAGGGAGTTCTTTAACCATGCCTCAATTCCCTATGGAATCAACTCCAATTTTATTGCCCTGATCCCAAAGAAGGAAAATGATGTAGATGTAAAGGATTTCATACCTATTGCTATTGGGAATACCTTTCCAAAAAACATTAGCAAAATTATTGATATGAGGTTAGGTCCCATTGCTCGTGGGTTTATCTCTTCAAATCAGCCCCCCAGATAGCCCTTGGACCCCCCCCTGGACAGCTCCCCTAGACACCCCACATGCACCCTGCCCCCTTCCTTACAAACCCCCCCGAAACCCCCCCTCCGGACAGTCCTTTGACACCCCCTGGACATCCCCTCATAGAAACCCCACCTGCACCCTTCCCCTGCCCTGCAGACCCCCCGGCACCCCCCGAACAGGCTTTGGACACCCCACCTGCACCCTTCAAGATCGATTTATTCAATTCTTTTGATTCAGTCAGGTGGGACTTCTTATGGGATGATTTGGATCTGCTCGGCTTTCCAGCTAGGTTCTCATCTTGGGTTAAAGGATGCATCTCTACCCCAATGTTCTCAGTGAACATTAATGGCAGTTTACATGGCTACTTTTTGGGGAAAAGAGGGAACAGGAAAGGGGATCCTCTTTCGCCTTTCCTTTTTGTGATTTACATGGATTTTTTCTCACACATCTTGGAATGCAGAAGGCTGGGGGCTAGTGCGGTGGCTGGTGCGGGCTGAAGTGGCTGGTGCGGGTGGGAAGGCAGGAGGCAGGGGGATGATAGGGGGCTGGTGCGGGCTGGAATAGGTGGCAGGGGGCTGGGGCAGGATGGAATAGGTGGAAGGGGGCTGGTGTGGGATGGAATAGGTGGCAGGGGGCTAGTGTGGGCTGGAATGCTGGTGGCAGTAGGCTGAAATGAAGGTGGAAGGGGGCTGGTGTGGGCTGGATGTGGTTGGAGCAGGGCCAAATCAAGGAATTACCTCAGCATGATCGTGGCGTGACTGCGGTGTGACCGCGGCATGACCTCGGCATGACCGCGGCGTGACCGCAGCGTGACTACGGTGTGACCGCAGTGTGTTGGCCCAGTCCAGCGACATCCGCGGGGCAACATCTTCCAGCCAGGAGCGAAGGGGGCGGGAGGAGGTGGGGAAACATTCTAGCCATCACCCCGCCGAAAAAAATTGTGATTAGTCAGTCTCAATATTTATTACAGGACTCATGGAATACTATCACTATGAACTGCCATAGGGTGTCATCCTAGAGCAGGGTAAAATCATGGCATTACCACAGCGTGACTGCGGCGTGACCGTGGCGTGTTGGCCCAGTCCAACGGCATCTGCGGGGCAGAATCTTCCAGCCAGGAGCGAAGGGAGTAGAAGGAGGTGGGGCAACATTCCGGCCATCACCTCGCCGGAAGAAATTATGATTATTCAGTCTCAACATTGATCAAAAGACTCATGGAATACTATCACTGTGAACTGTCACAGGGTGTTGTCCTGGAGTAGGGCCAAATCACGGCGTGACCATGACGTGACCACGACGTGTTGGCCTGGTCCATTGAAATCTATGGGGAAGCATCTTCCGGTCAGGAGGGAAGGGAGCGAGAGGAGGTGGGGCAACATTTCGGCCGTCGCCCCACCGGTAGAAATTGTGATTAGTTAGTCTCAACATTGATCACAAGACTCATGGAATAATATCACTGCGAACCACCGCGGGGTGTCTCCCTGGAGAAGGGAAAAATCACGGCATGACCGCAGCGTGACCACGGTGTTACTGCAGAATGACCGTGGAGTGTTGGCCTAGTCCAACAACATCCGTGGGGCAACAACTTCCGGCCAGGAGTGAAGGGAGAGGGAGGAGGTGGGGCAACATTCCGGCCATCACCTCACCGGCAGAAATTGTGATTAGTCAGTCTCAACATTGATCACAAGACTCTTGGAATACTATCACTATGAACTGCTGTAGGGTGTCATCCTGGAGTAGGGCCAAATCACGGCCTGACCATGGCGTGACTACGGCGTGACTGCAGCATGACCACGACATGACCGCGACGTGACCACAACGTGACAGCGACGTGTTGGCCCGGTCCAATGACATTCGTGGGGCAGCATCTTCCGGCCAGGAGCGAAGGAAGCGGGAGGAGGCAGGGCAACATTCCGGTCGTCGCCCCACTGACAAAAATTGTGATTAGTCAGTCTCAACATTTATCACAAGACTCATGTAATACTATCACTGCAAACTGTCATAGGGTGTCACCCTGGAGCAGGGCCAAATCACGGTGTGACCGCGGCGTGACTGCGGCATGACCGTGGTGTGACCGCGGCGTGACTGCGGCATGACCGTGGTGTGACCGCGATGTGTTTTCCTGGTCCAGCGACATCCGCGAGGTAGCATCTTCTGGCCAGGAGTGAAGGGATCGGGAGGAGGCGGGGCAACATTCCGACCATCGCCCCGCCAGCAGATGATAGAACAAATCAACTATTTAATATTCTATAACAAGGGATCTCCAGATAAGTTTGTAGCGAGTGGAAAAATGACGCAACGTCTAAAGGGAAACAAAACGATGGAAAATAATCATACACCCTACACAAACCATTTACAAATTCATTCACTTTTCCTAAACATGGAGATTTTATTTATAATATTCAAAGCGTGAAAAGGAAAGTGTCATGGTCCTGGAATATGCATACTCGGGCAATGTCATTTGAGTTAAACAAGTATGATAAGCCAATTTATATTATTCAAAGAAAACAAAAACTAACTAGCTACAAAACAGACACCAACAAGAGGCATATGAAAGAATCAAACCAAATCTAAACATGATACAAATAACTATCACTACTCTTTGGTTTAGAAGACAACGCACCTCTGTTGGAAGGGTTTTATTATAAAATCATAGCATTGATTTATCAAAAAATTCATTTAATTATATTTAACATTTATTCTAAAACTAATTCTGCACAAATCAAATGCAATAATTTAAGCAACTAGATCAACATAACTATCACTGTGAGTTTTTGCAGATAACACACCTCAATTGGAGGGGTTTCATTATAAAAACATGACTTTATTTATCAAATGAAACAATTATATTAAAGAACACTTATTCAAGATATGCAATTCAATATAATTAATTAGAATTAAGAAAGAAGCTAAATTCAATTTAAAGAATTCTTGAATTAAAGAGGATAGAAGAGGGATCCTACATCATGTTGGAACCAAACCATCCACTTTAGCTCTTGGAACTTTCTAACTAAAAGTTTTTGTTCCCCCACTAGGTATATGCACCTTCACTCACATGCAAGGACACCTATCCCCTATGCACACACCCGCATGGCCATGAGCATGTGCAAGGGGATCCTTGCACATATGCTTATATACATATACCAGTCTCCACTCACCTGCGTATGTATTTATATATATATATATACACAGGCACACATATCCCCATACGTTCATAATCACTGCCATGTTTGAGTATACACGTAACGGGGGAACCCACATACATATACTTTCTTACCTATGCACATGCAGGCGAGTCACCCTTAACTTGGCTACTTGAAACCAACAAGCATGGATCAATGCACTATACAAAGGATATTAGGAACATTAAAACACATAAAGGATGCTACATAACTAGTGAGAAACCAACCAACGACATTAAATCCTTACCTCGATTGGGAGAACCAAATCCACCCGAACCAACACAAAATGATCCAACGCCCTACTGAAAAGGCCCCCGACATCGCAACAATAAATGCATGGTTAAGCTAGTTGGTCTTCTCCATACACTCTGCAGATACTGAAACCTACAGATTAACATTCACAATTTCTAAATTTAATGTTACCGTCATCCGAAATAATTTAAAAATACCAAGAAAGAGGCACGAAGATCAGAAAGGAGATATGACAATAATAAAGACAATAAATTGAATGAAATAAATCATACAGTATGAAAATTGGAGGAAGAGTTGAGTGTATCTTGGAGTGGAAACACATTTTATGTGAGATATTTAAATAAATAGTCTCACAAATGTCCATTACAGAGTGCACTAAATCACATCTTGGATAACAGTGACCTGGAGCCTACAAATTAAATGTATTTTATAGAAACCTTCAAATTAAATGGGCAATGTATCACATACAATTTAAAGAGGAAGGTAGAAAACATAAAAAACAGGGAAAACAAAGTAGAAACATGAACCTGGATGTTTGTTTATGCTTCCAACAATAGTATGATTCAATCTTCAATAGGTTTATGAGGTGCTGTACAACTTTTTTCTTGCCCAGAAAACACAAGAAAAATGTTATTAAATAGTAAAATAACTAAAGGAAATAAAAGAAAATAAAAGGGAAAAGAATTTTTAGGTTTCAAACCCCGAACATGGGATGTTGTTAACCTGTCCACAACTGGACAGCTCCAGCAGGTCAACCCCAGTCCATTTGCGGGTGTGGTCATCAGAGTAGGAACCACCTCATCTTGTTTCTATTGAGTGTTGATTGTAGTTCCCCTTGAACTTCATCTTGAGTGAAGTCAATACGATGTACATTAAGACCTCTCAGTAGCTCTTCCCAGTATGTACCCCCTTAGCATCAACCAGACTACTTAAGTGAAAATTCTTATACAATAATCAACCTGAACCCAAATGTTTAATGAGATATAACACAGAAGCAGAGCCATGTATATAAGATTTAATAAAGAAAAAATGTTAAATCCATGAATTATTGGTCTAATACCATCCAAATAAGCATAATTAATGAACTATTTAATCGTGAACCACAAAAAAATAGTAAAAATGAAATATGGAATATCAAAGTTTTTCATTCAGATAATGGTATTTATATATTTATCAAGAATTTCAATATGGACAGCCACATGAATGAATAATGAGAAAATACACCTCTCAACATTATAGTTGTATTATGGTAATAAGAAATAAATGAACATTCCAAAATGTTACCTTCGAGCAGTAGGGAGCATTAAGAGTACATTGCCTTAAGGGTACATTGTCAAATAGATTAGTCTTATGGATGGTAAAATTGACGTCGTTGACCTGTGACCTACCTTTTGGAATAGTAAGTAGTGGCCATATTTTACCTGTGATGGCCGGTAGGATTGAAGGCTTCTTGTATTTATATATCCCATCTATTACACTAATATGATAAGCATCATTCCTCATTGATAACATAACAAATAATAGTTTATCCTAAATGGAAAATTAATGTAAATAAATCAAAAGAAGAATATAAATAAAATTATTTAAATGAAAAGTATAAATATTTTTTCTATGTTATAAAATGTTTTCATTTTGTATATGCCGAGTTTTTGTATAACAAAAACATTTAAGAATCTATAAATGCATTTATAAGAAAGATCAAGATCTATATAGAAGTAAAACTGCATTATCTTGGTAATCCATAGTTTCAAAAATGAAAATTAGCAATTCATATTGAACACTTGACATAAAGCTATTAAATTAAAGGAACACTAAAACTAATTATCAAAATACATACCTTAATATCCAACACTTTATGTCCTAATACACACAAAGATGATCTAGATATTGAACTGCACCAGATAATTAAGATTTTAAAATTTCTAATAAAATAAGAAGATTGGATGAGCTTACATACAAAGAAGTTTAGGAATACCAGGTACAACATTAAACTGAAACATCACTTATCCATTAAAAAACATGTTCTTCCATGTGATCCCATCTCCTAATGAACAAATGATTCAAAAAATCATGTATGGATTTACACATTAAACTATAATAAAGAGAGGTAGAGCCCAGAAAAATCTCCTAAGAGAAGCTTGACAACAGATCGGGGTGGCCTCTCTTGAAAAAGAAATCGATCTACAAACCAGTTGAGTAAGATAATCACAAAGGACAATGAAAAACCACAATAAATGCTTCCAAGATGTGACTTTTCCTTCCCGACCTCTCCTCCCCAACCTCTCCTCACCGCATCCCCTTTCCGCCCTCCACCCACCCCCTGCCCCTGCCCCCCTGCTCTGCAGACCTCCCCCATGCCCCCTGCCCCCCTCCACCCTCCCCCCTCCCCCCCTGCCCCCTACCCTCTACCCTCTACCCCCTACCCCTGCCCCCTAGCCCCTTCCCCCTGCCCCCTCCACCCTGCCCCCTACCCCCTTCCCCCCTCCACCTAGCCCCATAGCATGCACAACCCCCCTGTACCGCCCATCCCCCAGCCTGCACTAACTCCCTAGCCTGCACACCCCCTATCCTGCACCACCCCTAGCCTGTACACCCCCTGTGAGTCAAAAAAATCTTTGGAGATGCCCGTGGAGTCTCAAACTTCAGCTGTAAAACCAATCCATGTTTTTACAAATGATTAGATTGCACACAACACCATCCTAATGGAAACACTTGGAACAAAATTTGAAAATCTGATGTCAATTCAGGAGTTTTCATTCTCAGAGAAATAGAGAAACAATCATTTTGAAAGGAAATACAAAGAAGCCTTGAAATCAAGTGAAGATAGAAAAAAGAAATTAGAAGAAGCTGAAAGGAGAGTCCATCAACTCCAGGATTCTCTCAACAGTGTTATTTAGGATGATATACTCCATGTCTGAGAAATTTCAAGAGCTAAAAATGATTTTATGTGCCTCATCCTCCACTTCTGCATCTATTACTGATGACCATGAAGTTGATGTTAGTTATGATATCTCTGACAACTCATCAACCAAATCTAAGTTCAATTTTCCAACCCTATCTTTAGCAACTAGGAATGGATCTACCTTAAATCCTAATGCTCTACAGATTCTAGTTCAGGATATGTCAGTGACTGAAATTTCAGGTTATGAAAACTGTGCAAGTATCACAAAGGGTGGATTTGATGACTTCTTCTGATGAATTACTATTCCTATACAGTATGTAGTGGTGTTTATGTCCCTACTGATTAAATGTGTTAATCTAGTTAACATTACCCTCTGGCCATGTGGAGAAGGATAGAAGAAGATAGATTTGTACTGTGTACAAGTCTGATGGAAAATATCAGCTGTTAAATTATTCATTTTTCCTTGTTCTTTTGAAGGAAAGGAGTAGGAGGGTGACTGTAAATCACCATGAATGATAATTGTGAGTTCAAATTACACTAGTATGCCAATAAACTAACATTTAATGAAAGGGAGAATAAAGGATTAAAAATTAACACTTATGATACATAATTAGTGTGCTGTTTTGATAATGAAAACCTTACTACTTGGCTAGATGAAGACAGTGGATCTTGAGCACCAGCAACATGAACATGGCTAAGGGAAACATAAAAAGGCATCCAATCTTGTTTCATGGCCTCCAGGTAATACTCATGTGTGTTCTACAAGAAAAATTTAATGCCCGTGAAAGTTTTTATTGGTCACATGTATGTTCATAGAAAGGATAGATTAAGGCATTTTTCATCATCATGTGTTTCTTTTTTGCCTTTTTAACACGGGACTAGACCTAACCTGAATCCCACTATCCCTACCACTTGGCTAATTTCACCCCTTAAATTAGTTAATGCTTTTTACATCTAATGAGATCACTATGTTTATGGTACTGGGGTTAAAACCCAATATACTTTTCACATAGGGCATGGGAGTAGAAACAATACGTTGCGTTTTAGTACTAAGTAGTAAACCCAATACACTATTCTTATTGTATTGTGATGTAAACCAAATACTCTATTTTTGGAAAAAATTCTCTACGAGCAATCAATTTGGAATAACCTATGGGAAGATACAATATTGGAATAGTAATAATGTTTTTAATACAGTTAGTTTTCCCTAACATTCAACAAGTCACAAACTGAAAAAAAGATAGAAAAAAAGTTATTATATATGTGTAGAGACATACCTATCTTGAAATTAAGATAAATCATAGAGAATATAGTAGTCCCAAAAATTGGCCCTTGCTGAAATCCTAGGGAGGAGTAGTAGAAAGAGTTGAATTCCAGGAAACCATATCTTACTATATATAGATAAACAAAGAATTTGTTAACAAATATAAAAAGATGCTAATTCATCAAGAATAATACCTTTCATGTTTCCATAGCCTGGAATAAAAACCCTTTCCCATAGTGCAATCATAGCTTCAAGCTGGCCTGACACCAAGAGGAAGTATCCATCAAAGTAGTTTGATGACATAAAGGATTGAGGAATCCCTTCCACATGAGAAAACTATAGGAAAGGAAGAAATGATCATCTTGTAAATTAATACATTGAAATATATAGATTCTTTAATGGAAACTCACATAGATCCCCCTGCAGATGATAATTCCTCAAGAATAATACCTTTCATGATTCTATCACCTAGAATAAAAACCCTTTCGCTCGACGTAACCATAACTCCAAGTTGGACGAACACCTAAAGGAAGTATCCATCAAAGCAGTTTGATGATACAAAGGAATGGGGAATCCCTTCCACCTAAGAAAACCTTGTGAAATGCAGAATTTTCATACCTGTATGGAATAAAAGATGGACCTATTTGAAAAAAATATGAAAAAATTAGAACCAAAATATAAACCTGTTAAATTCTAGAATAAAAGATGAACCTGTTTGAAAAGATGACACTAACTGGGCCTTCCTAACTCAACTCCTTGGAGAGGTTATTTGTCTGTGTTGTGTTGTACTGTTATCTCCTTGTGTAATTGAAACAAAAAAACATAAAACATTAAGATATAAGGTATAATATAAAGAATATAAAGATATGATACAATACATGCACCTTTTATCAGTAGAATATCATACACAGTTCAGGTCGTGTTTTGGTTGTGTTTGAATAGTACACTTGAAGCACAAAATAGCCCCATTTGGCATTTATAAATCCTGTAAAAGGTTAAAAAATTGCCTTAGTCAAGTAAAAGATCAGAAACTTTCAGCAACACAACATAACCACAACATACCTTATAGATATTTCTAAGGTTTAGGTAGGCATCAGGAAATGTAGGTTTCAACTTTACAACTTCCTAGATGAATTAAATTATTAGGAAGGAAAAAAAAATAAAAAATGGGAAAGGTAACCAAAGTCACAAGTTTTTCCTCACTCATTCTGAATAACTTCCCCACCTTCCAAATGTAATCGGGTTGAGTCGGGTATAAAGTATCATAACTTAAGTCCCTCAAAATCCTCATCCCCAGGATCTATTTTACTGGAACATGATTCTTCATCTTGAAACTTCCAGAAAATTCAATCTTTATCTCATCAACTATATCTTTTATTGGATTGTAAATAAAAATATCATCAACATGGATATATAGGATTATGAAGATCCAATCTTAGAAAAAATTCAGGCAATAGTAATGATTTGTATTGTTTCATATGAAATTTTGTTTCATCACGAAGTAATTAATCTTCTAATTCTGCTTCCTTGTTTCCAAGAGAAATAGTACAAAAGTAGCTTTCACCATGTACTTCTCTTGAATGATAGACAACATGAGTGGCCGAAGAAGTCCATAAATCTGAAAGACTCAAATTAATGGGAGTTGGAAACAAGGGTTGATATTTATTCCCTCCATGTGTTTAGAGAATAAGTGATAATAGAGTTGAATTTTGGAAGAATACTGCTAAAAAATATATTTTTAGAAGCTAAAGTAGGAATGGGATGGTATATTGAGGTATAAGATGCAACTAGTTGTGAAAGTATTTTTTTTGGGATCATGGCTACATTTTGGAATACCACTAGAAGATATCTTCTAGAAATTACTTAGGAATAAACAATGTATCAATATTCAATCCCACACTATGGTTTCAAAGACTTAGAAGGATATGGAAATAAATCATAACACTACAATGAACAAACCACTTCAAAGGGACACATACAAGAGTATCAAAATATAATTATTAAAATGAAAAAAAGAAAAAAAAGAAAAAAAATATTTACATTGTCAAGATATGATTCCTACTCCACAAGGAGAATACTATTTTATTTTTATTCAAGGAATCAAAAATTATTACAATTTACTAATACTGATTAAATAATCCATGTTAATAAATATAGTAGAATTCATCCAGTGAAACTATATGCCATGTCTTTTAATCTCTATGAGGAGTGATTTTATATATCTCATAGCTTCACAACTACCTCTCCATTCCATTAGAGGATCCCACCACCTAAAATCATTCACCTAGTACATTGTGAACATTATAAAAATATCATGAGAAAAACATTATATTTGATTCATCAATAAACTAGTATATTATATTTTCTAAAATATTCCAAGAGTAAAAGCTTACATACTCTTCAATTAGGGAAAATATATGAAAGTCATTTTCATTTCCCACACTACTTAAATTATAATAAGTTGTTGGGTAATATTTGATTTTCATTTTATGACTGCACCATCCAGTTAAAGTAACTTCTATTCTTCTAAATTTTTTAGCTAATACTCCATTATTGCAATCAATGTTCTAGAAATTACTCTTCTATAATTTATCCTTCTATTTGACTATGTTTTGGAACATAAAAATGGTTTTCACACACATAGATGAAACCTAACAATCTTCAAAATTTGGAATCTTTTTTGGAGATTCACTATTGAGACCCCCATCAACTTCTATAAACCTATTTCTATTCCTCAAACTTTCTTAACAGATGTATGGTTCCCCCATGATGATTTTATTTATCCTAGCTCAACTGAGGTGAATATCCCCTCAAAACATTCTTGACAATGACCTTTTTTAGTATATCTACCATATTTTGAGTCCCTTCTATCTTTCCATATATCCAGTACTCTATCCCCCAAAAACTTATAGATAAAGTGATAATTCCTCAAAATATTATTCATACTAGATTAAATCATCATATTTTCTACTAATTAAATCACAATCTGTGATTAAAAAAACAACATCTCATCATATTTCCTCCTTCCAAGATATTTCAATGTCCCATTCAACCCAAAAAACTCCTTTCCAACTTCTTTTAAAGAAATATAATCTATTTTTATTATTGAGAGTGAAAATATAAATTAAATCTTTGACATTTGACACTAAGCATTTCCTCTGAAATTGAACACATATATAGTGGTTCTCTTTCAAGTGTAATAATATCTCTCACAGTAAGACTTAGAAAAACCAGGAAATGACTCATTTATTTTAAAGGAAATTTCCAAGCTTCTAGAACCTTTTAATTTCTATAAAATCCACTTCCCATCAACCCAATATTATCTTATGGGATTCTATGTGTTCCTTCTCCTTTATCAATTTGAAATGTTCAACTAGGGGTGTGGTCATTGGTTTCACCTCGCCCATGATGAAGTGATCCACCAATTTCTAGATGTAATCCAAATAATTTAGGTACAAAGTACCGAAACATAAGTCCCTCAAAATCCTTATCCTAAAGATCCATTTATTCAAACTATTTTTTATCATCTCAAAACTTATGGACAATTCAATCTTCATCACATTGACCCTTTCCTTTACTGGATTGGAAATAAGCATATTATGAGCATAGTTAAGTGGGATGATTTATCTCCTATCATCAAACAGCCAGCAATAAAAAAAAGATTGTTATTTCTCTAGATAAACTTCAACTTCACCATGAAGTTATTAAACTTCCAATTCTATTGCCTTAGTGCCAAGTACAAAGGTATGAAATTAACTTGTGTTACCTGTATCTAATGGACGATGGAGAACCCAATAGCTTAAAAGAGGAAAGATATTTGAAATACTTTAATTAGTGGGATTTATACATGAGGGATGATAATGATTCCCTCCATGTGTATGGGAAATGGGAGAAAATGGAGAGGCCTGATAGAAATAAATTTATTCAGAATAAATGGATGTATTAGTTAGAGTAGGTAGCAGATGATATATAGAGTTACAAGGCATGAATATTTGTGAGGGGTTTTTTGGGTGCATGGATATCTTCTATAATACTCCTTAAATATATCCTCCAAAACTAAATGATGAGGAATCAAAGTACAGATAGTTGAGCTCATGCTTTGGAGTCTATAACATAAAAAACTATGCACCTATATCACCACACTGCAATGTACAAACCACTAAAAATGAACACAAACAACAGTATAGGAAGAAAATGATTGAAACAGAAGAATTAAAATGAGAAACAAAAATTTAACCCCATTATCTCAAACTCAATAAAATTAAACTTAGTATAATGGGGAATGTGTAGCAGCATCCATATCCTACTTGTTACCTGAAAAAATTTAGCCTCTTTCTAGTAAGTTTATGATTACCCAGTGTGAAGAAGAGTTGTAGAAGCTAAGGTTACTCAATTAAAAATACATCAGAGTTAATATACCAACAGAGTGTAAATCCTAGTAATAGGATAATTTATCTCCTCCAATGAATCAACATCAATAATAATGAACTAATCAACCAATAATGAAGGTAATAGATGAATATTCCTACCTCAAATCGCCGCATAAGAGGTGTGCCAGAGGAAAATATGGGAAGGAATCCTTGGAGCAGTGTCGGTAGGGAGGTGAGGTGACCACAAAGAGGTAGATAGGTCGTTTCAGCAGGGAGGTGGGCTGGCAGTGCCAGATCCACGTCGGCAGGGAGGCGTCGGAGCCGGCAGGGAGGTTTGCTGGCTGCGTCGAAGCTGAAGGGGGAGGAGGAATCGCAAGAGGAGGAATAAATAGGGGAGGAGGAGAGGAGTGAAGGATAAATGGAGAGGGAGGAGGAATATTTAGGGGAGGAGTGGAAGAGGAACGACAAGGATGGTGAGGGAGGAGGAATAGCGATGCGGGAGGAACGACAAGGACGACGAGGGAGGAGATTCACGATGCGGGAGGAAGGAAACCCGATCAAAATAATTTTTACATAATATATTTCTATTCCCAGCTATTTGGGTGTGAATATATCTTATCTATAGCCATGGATCATTTAAAGTGTGGCTATAGATCCGTGGCTGTAGATCATTTTTTCAGTAGTGAGAGAACTTCATAGGGTTCCATTTTAATAATCAAATTGATGCTGTTTTTGTATGATAACTCAACTAATGATAGATATTTCTCTCATCCACCTTTTCTCAACATGTCCTCAAGTTTTTTAATATTCCTTTAAAATTGGACATCAGTTTGTGGGTGATAGGCCATACTGAAATTTAATTTAGTATTCAAAGCATGTTGAATACTTCTCTAGAACTTTGACGTGAACCTTGGATTGTGATTAGAAATGATAGAGTTCTACCCCATGAATCCTTAATACTTCCTTCATTTATATCTCGGAAAGTTGGTTATGAGAGAAATATTCTTGAATAGAGATTAAATGGGAATTCTTGGTGAGAAAATCCACTACAACCCATATCACATTGTTTCCTTTGGATTTTATCAAGAGACCCATGACAAAGTCTATAGTGATATTGTCCCACTCCCATGTTGGTATGGGTAGTGTTTATAATACCCCTTTAGTAAATTTTCTCTCTAACTTCACTTTTTTACACACCAGGCACCTTATAGTGTAGTCGACAATCACCCTTTTCATGTTATCCCACCAATAATGATCACGAAGGTCCCTACTTATTTTAGTGCTTCCAAGATGTATAGAGAATGTAGAGATCTATGATCTTAATCCATCAACTCCTTCTTTATTTATAGAATATATGGAATTCATATCCTTGTATGAAATTTTAGTATACCTTCCTAATCAATATTGAACTCAGGAAAATTCTCATTCTTCACATCCTATATCTTCTTTTGAAACAAAGGATATTCTATTAGATATTTATTGATATTCCCTAGTAATAATGGTTGATAAATAATTTGTTATTGGTTTGATGATTACCCTTACCTTATTATTACTATATAAAATTTTACAAGGCCTTTGATCAAAGGATCTCCTTCAATCCTCATCATTTCCAAAACTACAGGGTCTTTCCTACTTAATGCATCAACAAATTTGTTTTCTCTTCTAGGATGATAATGAATTGAACAATCATAGTCTTTAAGAAGTTAAAACCATATCCTATGTCTCATGTTCAATTATTTTCTTTTGAAAATATACTTCAAACTTTTATGGTCTGTGTATATATCACATTTCTCTATATAAAGATAGTGCCTCCATATCTTTAGAGAAAAAATAACCATAGCTATCTCCAGACTAGGCATAGGATAATTCTGCTCATGAGGATTCAACTGTTGATATGCATAAGAAATCACCTTGTCATTTTTCATGAGGAAACACCCAAGACATTTTATAGATTCATCACTAAAAATAATTTATCCTTCTCCGATAGAGGGTAGAATTAACATGGGTGTAAAAACTAATATCTTCTTCAACTCTTATAAAATTTCTTCACACTCCTTTGTCAAGATGAACTTGGACCCTTTTCAAGATAAATTGATTAGTGGATTATAAATTCATGAAAAAAAAATTCACAAACCTCTTATAATATCCTACCAAACAAAGGAAACTAATAATCTCAGTTACTGTTGTAGGATGAGGGCACTCTGTAGGTTCTGGCCGTAGCGGAAGCGCATTGGTGGGTGTACCCAACTTTAATTTTAGCATTAACAATGATTAATCTGAGATATATCATGATAATAAAACACAGGATCTTAGAAATAGAAAGAATAATAAAAAATAAAGAGGGGAGTTATAGAACCATAGATAATATCATCATATGTTGGTTATAATTAATTTAATCAATTAACAAGAATTACCTTGATGGAATTATTTCTTCATTGATATTTCCGGTCATGATATGATGTGATACATCATCATGTCATAGAATCAAAGTATAGGATTCCTCCAGTGGTGATCCATATGTGCTCCACGTATCTCTGGACGTCGCCGAAGGGATCTCCGAGTGCTAGCATGGAAGATACTTCGCTTTCGATGTCCGCCTTCGATCGCCTTGATCCGGTGGAGGTGGATCTCTCTCTCGTAGCTTGAGGGTGTTCTTGGTGGAAAAGGAATTTTCTCTAGGCTTGAGAGCTTTTCCAAATCCATTGTGCACAACCATAAAAAATGTATGGGCTAATGAGAAATATATAATTGGGATTTTTAATTACATAGAAAAATAAAATTAATTAATTACCCGAAATCATTTATTCATTTCATTTAATTATTAGTAATGCCCCATGTCTAATAATAATAGTTGAATATTATTATTACTTGACATGAAACCAGCGAATTACACCTAATATTATTTAATTAAATAAATAATAATATTTCTCATAAATTCCCAAAAAAACTACACAACGTGTATATATTAATATACATGGCATGTACTTTTTTTTATTTTCCATTTTTCTTTATTTCCTCCACCAAATTTATTAGACCTTGAATAATGACTATTTATTTCTGAAATAAATATCACTGCATTACTCACTAATTAATATATTATTTCACCAAAAATATATTATCTCAAATAAATAGTGTTAAAATAAATGTGACCAGACATCCTTGAATAATTATTAAAACAGAGTTGGGAATAATCTTTATTAACCCTGTTAAATTAATATTTAACTGAGATACTTGGACACACTTAGTGTGTGACCCTCTAGGCCTCTTTCTTAGTAGCATTAGGCGGAGCCTGCCTAAAGTCCAAGGTTAGCATCTAGCAACATGCCAAGGCACCCATAGAGAAATAAGTTAACACCGCAACGACGTTTCATCTCCTACAAATGCTTACCCTGTAATGTAATCCCTTTGTCGCAATATCTCTTATCAAGCGGGTTGCATGCTAGTGCCATAAAACCTTGTGCTCGATTATTCTTTCTTTGACTTTCTGTAATTGAACTTTCCCATTACTCACTATGGCCATGGATTTATTTAGGCTATATAAATTCCAACAAAGGTCCTGAGATATCTAATTCCGTTATGGAATAGAAGGGACAAATCCTTTCTTGTATTATCTATTAATGCAGTATCACTCGTGACACACCCAAACTATCCTACCTTGCTGAGAACAGTGTGTCGTCACAGTTTTGATCAATACATCTAAGCACATGTGTTTTAATACCCATTAATAATAATCTTAAAGTCTAAGGACCAATACACACGTTCGAAAATGGGAACATCAAATGACACTATGAAATGTGGATTTCCCACTGGCGGGTCTCGTTCTCATAATATCCTCTTGGATATTAACAAGGGATCACACCATGAGAAGGTGCCTAAAAGTTTTATGAGTCCTCACCCCTAGTGGCCTTTATTATTTGTGTCTCTAAAATAACATCATCTGGCCATAGAACATATATTTAAGAATAGTGTTATGGAATTTCTGGGTTCTCATCATAGCAGGGATCCTCTATGACCCTTTAATGCAACAAATATCCTTAGGACATCATCACATGCATTTTAATGCAGAAGAAAATATCATGATGTGATAAGGTATTTATTAATGAATAAATTATAAATTAGTTGGTTCTAGGCCTCCAACTCCAATAGACACCCACTTGGACTAGATCCAACTTCTAACAACCTTTAACCCGCTAGCTCTCACATGATATTCATGCTTCTACTAAGATAGGCCTTTAGTCATGGGGTCTTCGACATTCTCTTCTGTGGAAACTTTGCTCACAGCAACTTCACCCCTTTGATATAACTCCCTCAAGAGGTGATACTTCCGGAGTATGTGCTTTATCCGTTGATGTGACCTTGGTTCTTTTTCAAGATCCATCGCTACAGTATTATCACAATACAACGTGATAGGATCTTTACTTCTAGGTACCACATCAATCTCCTGGAAAAAGTTAAAAATCCAGATGACTTCCTTGGATGCATCAGAATATGCAATATATTCAGACTCCACTGTTGAATCGGCGACAACTGGATACTTTGAACTCTTCCAGCTCACAGATCCTCCATTGAGACAGAAAATATATCCAGATTGTGACTTCATATCATTCTGATCTGTCTGAAAACTAGCATCAGCATACCCTCTGATGACAAGCTCCTCGTCTCCTCCATACACCAGGAACATATCCTCAGTTCTTCTCAGATACCTAAGGATAGTCTTAATAGGAGTCCAATGTTGTTCTCCTGGATCTGCTTAATATCTTCCTACCATGATCAGTGCATAGGCAACATCAATCCTGGTACATAACATGGAATACACGATGGATCCTATAGACTAAGCATATGGTATCTTACTCATTCTATATTTCTCTTGTTGTCTCTGAGGACACATTTTCTTAGAAATATGTATGCCATGTGACACTGGAACGAATCCCCTCTTGGATTGTTCCATACTAAATCTATTTAGTATCTGGTCAATGTATGTACCCTGGCTTAGTCCAAGCAGCCTCTTGTATCTATCACGAATGATCTTGATCCCTAGAATGTAGGCTGCTTCACCCAAGTCCTTCATGGAGAAACACTTGTTCAACCAGTCCTCAACTGACTGTAAGACTGGTACATCATTTCCAATAAGCAATATGTAATCAACATATACTACTAGGATAACGATCGCATTCCCATTAAACCACTTATAAACACATGGCTCACATTCGTTCTTAATAAAACCAAATTCCTGTATGGCTTCATCAAATCGAATATTCAATGACCTGTAAGCTTGCTTTAATCCATAAATGGATTTTTGCAACTTGAAAACCCATTTGGATTCACCTGGTGTTACAAACCCTTCTGGTTGTGTCATATAGATATATTCCTGAAGGTTCCCATTAAGGAATGTTGTTTTGACATCCATCTTCCAAATCTCATAGCCATGGTAAGCTGTTATGGAAAGTATGATTCTTATGGATTTAAACCTAGAAACTGGCGAGAAGGTTTCATCATAGTCAATTCCTTGATGTTGTATGAATCCTTGAGCCACTAGCCTTTCTTTATAGGTGCTAACTTGACCTTCCATGTCCAACTTTCTCTTGAATACCCATTTGAATCCAAAATTCTTTACATCAATTGTCTCATCGACTAGAACCCAGACTTGGTTCTGATACATGGAATCCATCTTAGAATTCATAGCTTCTAGCCATCTTGCAGATTCTGAGCTTTCTACTTCTTCCTTGTAGGATAAAGGTTCATCATTGTCCAAAAATAATGATTCACCATCCTCAGTGACTAGGAAACCAAATCTCCATGGTTTCTTTACCTCTCTTGAGATCCTTAGTAGTACTTGTGTTTATGGAACCTCTTCCACAGGGACCTGTGGAACTTGTTCCTGTACCAACTCCTGTGTATCTTGATCATCAAATTCATCAAAGTTAATATTTATACCACTATCCTTTTTGAGGATGTGTTCCCTCTCAAGAAAGACAACTTGTCTGGCGATAATCACTTTCTTGTCTGAAGGGTTATATAAGTAATATCCTTTCATTTCATTGGGATATCCTATAAAGATAAACCTTGTGCCCCGAGGTGCTAGTTTGTTGCCTGAGAAGGCATTAACAAACGCCTTGCATCCCCATACACGTGTGTAAGACAAAATGGGTTTCTTTCCATTCCATAACTCAGAGGGAATTCCATTTTCCGTCTTAGTTGGTACTCAGTTTAATGTGTATGCTGCAACTTGTAATGCATATACCCAAAATGATAATGGAAGATCTACATGACTCATCATCAACCTCACCATGTCCAACAAGGTGAGATTACTCCTTTCACTAACACCATTCCACTATGGTGTATAAGGAGGAGTAAGCTGAGATAAAATCCCAGACTCCCATAGAAGATCGATGAAATCTTGGTTTAGATATTCTCCACCTCGATCCGATCGAATCTTCTTTACCTTCTTACCAAGCTGATAATCTACTTCATTATTGAATTCCGTAAATTTCTCTAAGGACTCTGACTTATAACTCATTAATTAGACATAGCCATATCTAGTCAAATCATCAGTAAAAGTAATTAAGTAAGAATATCCACCTCTATCTTCTACAGGAAATGGTCCACACACATCCATGTTGTAACGACCCAAAATTTCATTAATGGGAATTCATCTTGATATAATTAAATGTATTATTATGTAAAATGTTTATATAAAATGTGAACTTCATTGGTTGTATGTTTTTGGATACCGTTAAGAATTGTGACCATTGCTAATATAGTCGTTGAATAGTGATCACATGATTAGTATAAATATAGGCCTTTAATGAATCCAATTTACTCAGACAAAGGAACAGATGGCCCCATCCAGTAGAATTTCCCTGTATGAAGCCCATTTATCAGAGCTCAGAAAGGAGGTGGTGTCTTTGGGATTCGATCTTGACCAAGCCCAATCTCATCTTGAATACGTTAAGCTCGAGTGGAACTGCCTACGAGAGGTGGAAGTTAATAGAGATTACCACCCGAGCAAAGTTATCCGAGCCACCCCAAGAGTCTGTCACCATAGCGCACCTTACCCTAAGGTATTATGTGGGTGTTTCAAGGGGTTATGTAAAAATACCCTAGCCCTATGATTATGTACACTATTTTTGTATATAATAAAGAATATACTTTCATTTTATTACTTTGTAAATAGTTTTTGAAGCACAAATAGTATTTTTAGTTAATATTCTACTAAGAAATCTATTTTGATGAATTAATGTATTTTTGAATTAAATAATATTTTAACAAAATATTATTATTATTATTAAATTAATTTTTATTAAATATAAATGACTGTATAATTTTATGAATGCAATTGTAATTTTTATTAATGTTTCAAAGCTCTTTTTTTCAAAACCCATGATTTTTCGATAAATGTCAGTTTTTATTTTAAAAGTGAAAATTCACATATTTAGAAAATAATTTAGATAAAATGAATATTATTTTTGGAATCAGTATGTTGATATTATCCGACAGTGAATTTTTCATAATTTTCTGAGTCACTCAAATTTTTGGGTAAAAATTAAATACCGTTTAAATATATAATGTGTTTTATGACATCTTAATGACCCAATAGTGATGTAAAAAAATACTATAAATGATATTTTAGGACAATATATTTTTTATCCTTTAAATAATGTGATTTTAGATTTTTTTGATTAATTTTGTGATGCCTTAGTGGACCCTCCATGACTTATAAAACATTTTATCTTTTTAAATTGTTTTCCTTGAGAGTGCGACTCACGTCCAAATAAGCAACCCTATTATTTTAAGAAGTTCAGAAACTGGCATTATAAAATATTTTTTTTCACTACCCTTTGGAAAAAACTATGGGAAAAAACCATGGGTTGGTTTATGGTTTTTATTAGTTTAATGTGTGGTGTCCCAAACCTAAATAATAAAGAATTCCTTCCCCTTTCCTATATAAACCCACCCAAGCTCCCACTTCCTCTTCACTAAAAGCCTTTGGAGTTTGTCTAACCTATGGAATCCACTCTCTATAATCCTCTCAAGGCACCCCAAGCTCCCAAGAAGCCTCTCTCAATCCTCTCCCAAGCCTTTGGAATCACATTTCCAAGTAAGGGTTTTCCTCCTTTCTCAATTTTGTCCAATTTTCTTTAAGTTGTTATGCCATTTTAATTTCAATTATAAATGTTGGGGTATGGTTTCACACCTCCCCCATACTTCTCTCTTTATGTTTTAATGATGGGATAACCCTTTCTCTCTCATAAAATCCCTCCCATGTACACTCATTACTATGCCGAAATTCCGAAAGGAATTTCTCTCTCCTCATTTACATTCAAGAAATTATTTTGTATCATGAATATAAATTTCATTACAATTGTTGGGACATGTATCTATATGAACCCATTACTGCCCATTTAATTTACATATTATGAGACACCCCTTTCTCTCTCACCAACCATTTTTTTGAATCCTTATGTCACGCCGTTATGCTGCCGAAATTGCACCGCATTTTTCCAAGCCAATATCATTGTGTAGTGAATACCATACCCATGTCTCTATCAAGGGTATTCACCTTTATGCACATTTACTTATTGATTATAGAGTTTCATGTATGAATTCCAAATTCCTTTATCATGGAATAAATGATGATGTTTAATGAATCCATGTTTTATGATCCATGTGGGACACTTATGCATGAAATGAAATGTTTAAGAAGGGTGCGCCCTGATAACGCCCCATTGCATTGGGTAAAGTATAGTATCATGATACGTCATGTTCAATGAGTGTTGAATCCTTCTAATTCAAGTTCAATGAGGGTTTACTCATGCTTCATGTGCAATGAGGGTTTACTCATGCTCTATGTGCAATGAGGCTTGGCTCATGCTAATTCCTTGTTGTGTTCCATTCATATGACTATTGTCTAACATGTATTGTATTCCTCATGTTATTCCTTATTTATTCTCTTACTGGGATTTATATCTCACCCTTTTCTTATGCATTTCCTCATGTTATCCTATTCAATGCTAAGTAAGAGGGAATATATTGTTCATGTAAAGGAAGTTTTCAATAAGATACTGTGTTTTATGTTTTAAGTTGTTATGTAATGATCCTAAGACCCAAAGATAGTAGACCTATCTATCTTCTATATTGTATCAAGTGAAGTTTATGTAATAAACATGTTTATGTGTGAAATAAAATCAGGGTTGTCATAGATTCTATCAGAGGATAGGTTTAGTTATTTTTGGGATTAGGATTAGAAAACCCAAGTAAAGCCTTAGAGACAAGACTAAGTATAATAAAAACATCACTAAGTTTTGGTGAGTATTGAGTAAGTGGGTTATCAATCAAATATATCCCTGTTTGGATACGATCAGGTAGAGGCGGATCTGACACAGATGTATCCTAGGGGTAAAACCCAAAAACACCACTTTAAGCTAGACTAGAACAGGAACTGGTGCACGAAAATGGGCCTTGTTGCACTCTTGGTTATGACACTCCTGGGGGATATGATTTGTTAAATTCATAAGCTTAGTATGAACCATTATTAAGGGACTAAAAAAATAATTCCCTAAGAATATATATTATAAAGTAGATAATGGATAACATAGAATGAAGCCAATTGATTCAGAAGTTAAGGAAATAAAATATATTTATAATTCATCCATTTTTTGTCTTTGGATTAACATTTTATGTGTTACCCCTAACATTCATTTTATTCCATCCAATGCCTGGTAATAGGAGGACTCAGGCTAACAACCGATGTGAAGATCAATGCGATCACTGTTCTAATGAGATGACCAATCCGATGAGAGCGGGAATCGAGAACTTTGTCATGCTTCTCTCTCAGTTAACTCAAGCTTTGAATAGAAACATGGGTCAAGATTAACGTTCAACCCCCCCTAAGAAATAACAAGTCACTATCGAGAGCTTCATGAGACAAAGACCTCCTACTTTTAATAGATCACATGATCCCTCAATCGCCGAAAAATGGATCAACTCCATTGAAAATATCTTCTCCATCCTTCAACGTTATGAACAAGAGAAGGTTCTCCTAGATTCTTATCATATGGAGGGTGAAGCTGATCAATGGTGGATGTTGATCAAAAATATGAAGCTTGAGGAGGAGATCGAGGCATTGGAATAGAAGGATTTCCGGAAAATATTTTTTGATAAATATTTTCCATGCACCCTTCGACTTAAGATGGAAAGGGACTTTCTTGACCTCAAACAAAAAGATGATGAATCTATCAGAGGGTGTGAAGAAAACTTCACAAGGCTTGTAAGATACGCTTCCGACTTTGTCATTACCCCCGAATGAAAGGTTGACCACTTCTTTGGTGGGATGTAACCTAGCCTGCGGAAAGCGCTGGTGATCCGTGACTTCGAAAACTATGAGGAAATTTTCCAATGTGCCCTCAAGGTCGAAATGGAGATTGGAGAATCTCAGGGGTTTCATGGGGATAAAAAGTGTAAGGTGGAATTCAATCATGGTAGTCTGATGGATAAATCCAATGGTGCTAAGAAGATCCAGCACCCCACTTGCCAAAGGTGCGAAAAGAAACACCCTGGGAATTGCCTGAAGGGTATAAGGAAATGATTTAGGTTTGGAAGAGAAGGGAACCTAGATATTAAATATCGGCAAGAAAAAATCGTGGCTGCAGTAGAGGATAGGTACGCTCCATTAAAACCTAAACACATTGTTCATTGCTACAACTACATAGAACTAGGGCACCTTGCAAATCAATTCCCTAATCCAAGGGTTTTTGGAGGCAACCAACAACCTCCAAGGCAGTAAGGGAGAGCTTTTTCCATCACTACTGCTGAAGTGAACCCTGAAAATGAAGTGGTGACAGGTACACTAGTTATTCATTCAAGAATAGAGATTATACTTTTTTATTCAGGTTCTAAGCATTCTTTTATATCCTGAAAGTTTAGCAGAAAAATCCCAACACCACCACAAATCATGGAAGTGAAGATGTCGGTGGGTACAGAAAATGGGGAAATCATTGAATCCCATGAATATAACTCCTCCCCTTTCATAATCTATGGACTGAACTTCCCTAAGAACCTTTTTATACTCTCTATGGTAGAATTTGATGCAATTCTCAGCATGGATTGGCTTTCCATATATAGAGCCAACATAAATTTCCATGAGAGGGAAATAAATCTCCATATAGAGAATCGACCCCAGATTCTATACAAGTGAAAGGAGGAAGATGAATCTCCTTTAGATCCATCACCTCAAGCATGGATATTACTTCCCTATGATCACACGTATTTGGCTCAGATGATTGAGTCCAAGGAAGAAACCATCCTTGAAGACATGCTTATTGTGAGGGAATTTTCTGAAGTGTTTGCCGAAGAATTTTCTGGTCTTCCTCATAGAAGATATGTTGAATTCTCAATTGATCTTATACTTGGGGCATTGCCAATATCCAAAACTCTGTATAGAATAGCTGTTGTGGAGCTTGAGGAGCTGAAGAAACAACTACAGGAGAATCTGGATAAAGGGTTTATATGCCCAAGTGCTTCACCATAGGGTGCACCATTCATCTTCATCAAGAAGAAGGATGGGTCAATGTGCCTTTGCATCAATTATCGTGATCTTAAAAAAATCATGATAAAGAAAAAGTATCCTCTCCCATGAATTGATGACTTGTTTGATCAGTTGCGTGGGGCACAATACTTCTCTAAGGTGGATTTGCGGTCGGGATATTATAAAGTAAGGGTGAAGAAGGAAGATACCCCCAAGACTAGTTTTCATACAAGATACGGGCATCATGAATTCATAGTAATGCCTTTCGTACTCACTAATGCTCTAGCAATATTCATGGACTTGTTGAATGGAGTCTTTAGAGATTACCTTGACAAATTTTTGGTAGTATTTATAGATGATATTATAATATACTCCAAAACCAAGGAGGATCATGAGGAGCATCTAAAAAATTTACTAGAGACCTTGAGAAAGGAGAATCTCTATGAAAAGTACATAAAGTGTGAGTTCTGGTTGAAAGAGGTCTCATTCTTGGGCCATATCATCACAAGAAATGGGATATCTGTGGATCCCTCCAAAATAGCTGTAATTGAGGGATGGTCGAGGCCAACATCAGTAATGGATATCCATAGATTCTTGGGGTTCGATGTATATTATCGATGATTTTTGAGAAATTTATCATGATTTTCCAACCCTCTTACCAAGCTAACTCGTAAGGGAGTAAAGTTTGTTTGGAGTGATGAATGTGAAGAAAGATTCGAGGAGTTGAAAAGGAGGTTTATCACTGTGTCCGTGCTCACTTTACCCACAAGTGGAGAATTTTTTTTGGTATTTAGTGATGCTTTGAAGAAGGTCCTAGGATGTGAGTTGATGAAAAATGAAAAAGTCACTGTATATGCTTCAAGGAAATTGAAAGTTCATGAATAGAACTATCCAACACATGACCTTGAGTTGGATGTAGTGATCTTCACTTTGAAAATTTGGCGGCATTATCTATTTGGGGAGAAGTGTGAAATATATACGGACAAAAAAAGCCTCAAGTATATATTCACACAGAAAGAGTTGAGAATGCACCAATGAAGTTGGCTAGAGTTGATCAAAGACTATGACTGCTCAATCCATTACCACCCTGGGAAAACGAACAAGGTGGCAGATGCTCTAAGTAGAAAGGACCCAACGATTCTATCATTGATGAGAATTTAAAAGGATCCAATCTTATTAGATTTGATGAAGATGGAAATGAGAATCATAAATAATGGAACATCATCAATCCTTTCACAAATTATTGCTCAACCATCTCTTTTGGAAAGGTTAAAGGATGATCAAAAGGATGATGTGGAAATTCAAAAAAAAGTGGAAGATATCAGAAAAGGAAAATCCTCAGAGTTTAATGTTAATGAATAAGGAACTTTGAGATTTGGGAAAAGACTATGTGTTCCATCAAGTCTAGAGATGAAGAAGGAACTTTTAGATGATGCACATAGTTCAAATTTCTCTATTCACCCGGGAAACACATAGATGTATCGAGATCTACGAGAGCATTATTGGTGGGATAATATGAAGAAGAAGATCACTGAATATACATCAAAGTGTTTGGTGTGTTAGAAAGTGAAGGTAGAGAGGAAAAAGTCTAAGGGGATGATACAACCATTGCCCATACCAGAATGGAAATGGGATAACATCACCATGGAATTTGTCACTGGACTTTCGAAGACATCCAAAGGAAAAAAATGCAATCTGGGTTGTTGTGGATCATCTTACAAAGGCTGCACACTTCATTGCTATTTAGGAGGATTTCTCATTGGATCAATTGGCACAGATATATATCAGGGAAGTGGCAGGGCTTCATGGAGTACCACTATCTATTTTATCTGATCGAGATCCAATATTCACCTCTATGTTTTGTAAGAGTCTTCAACATGCTCTAGATACTGAGATGAACTTTAGTACGAATTATCATCCTCAAACTGATGGCCAATCCAAGTGGACTATCCAAACACTTGAGAACATGTTGATCGCATGCTCAATGGACTTTAAAGGAGGATGGGATCAACATATTACTCAGGTTGAGTTCTCTTATAAAAACAGTTTCCACTCGAGCATTCGAATGGCACCTTATGAATCCCTATATGGGAAGAGGTGCCGAACACCGACATGTTGGGATGAAGTTGGTGAGCGTAAGCTGCTAGGACCAGAAATGGTCGATGAAATGGTGGAGAAGGTGAAAACCATTCAGTAGCATATCAAGGCAGCCCAGAGTCGACAAAAGAGTTATGCAGATAACTGTCGATGAGACATTGAGTTTAAAGTTGGAGACATGGTATTTCTACACATATCCCCATGGAATAGGGTCATGAGGTTTGGAAAGAAAGGGAAGTTATGTCCAAGGTACATCGACCCCTTCTAGATTCTTGATCGTGTTGCAGTTGTGGCCAATAAACTAGCACTTCCACCTACCATGGCCAAAGTAAATGATGTCTTTCATGTATCCCTCTTAAGGAAGTACATACCGGACCCTTAACATGTACTCTCTTCAGAGGTAGTATAGCTAGAGGGTGATCTTTCCTACGAGGAGAAACCAGTGAAGATCTTAGATCATAGAGAAAAATTTATACGAAATAAGATAATTCCCCTCATCAAGGTGTTGTGGAAATATCACAAGTTTGAAGAAACGATGTGGGAATCAGAAGAAGTGATAAATCAGAGTTTCCCACGTCTATTTTAGTGCGGGAAAAGGAAATTTTGAGGGCGAAATTTCTTAAGGGGGGGAGATTGTAACGACCCAAACTTTCATTAATGGAAATTCCTCTTGATATAATTAAATGTCTTATTATGTAAAATTTTTATATAAAATGTGAACTTCATTGGTTGTATGTTTTTGGATAACATTAAGAATTGTGACTATTTCTAATATAGTTGTTGAACAATGATCACATGATTAGTATAAATATATCCCTTTAATGAATCCAATTTACTCAGACAAAGGAACTAATGGCCTTATCCAGTAGACTTGCCCCATACGAATCCCATTTGTTGGAGCTCGGAAAGGAGGTGGCATCTTTGGGGTTCGCTCTCGACCAAGCCCAAGATGAGCTTGAATACGTTAAGCTCGAGTGGAACCACCTATGAGAGAAGTGGAAGTTGATAGAGATTATCACCCGAGCAATGTTATCCGAGCCACGCCAAGAGTCTGTCACCATCGCGCACCTTAACCTAAGGTCTTATTCGAGTATTTTAAGGGGTTATGTAACAAGGCCATAACACTATGATTATGTACCTTATTTTTTTATATAATAAAGAATATACTTTCATTTTATTACTTTGTAAATAGTTTTTGAAGTGCAAATAGTATTTTTAGTTAATATTCAAATAAGAAATCTATTTTGATGAATTAATGGATTTTTGAATTAAATATTATTTTAATAAAATATTATTATTATTATGAAATTAATTTTTATTAAATATAAATGACCATATAATTTTATGAATGCAATTGTAATTTTTATTAAAGTTTCAAATCTCTTTTTGTCAAAACCCATGATTTTTCGATAAATGTCGGTTTTTTTTAAAAGTGAAAATTCACATATTTAGAAAATTATTTAGATAAAATTAATATTATTTTTGGAATCAGGATGTCAAAATTATCCAATGGTGATTTTTTCATAATTTTCTGAGACAATCAAATTATTGGGTAAAAATTAAATACCGTTTAAATATATAATGTGTTTTATGACATCATAATGACCCAATAGTGATGTAATAAAATAATATAAATGATATTTTCGGACAATATATGTTTTTTAATTAAAATAATGTGATTATATATTTGTTTTATTAATTTTTTGATGCCTTAGTGGACCCTCCATGACTTATAAAATATTTTATCTTTTTAAATTGTTTTCCTTGAGAGTGTGACTCACCTCCACATAAGAAACCATATTATTTTAAGAAGTTAGGCCATTGGAATTATAAAATAATTTTTTCCACTCCCCTTTAGAAAAAACCATGGGCAAAAACCATGGGCTGGTTTGTGGTTTTGATTAGTTTAATGTGAGGTGTCCCAAACATAAATAATAAATAATTTCTTCTCCTTTCCTGTATAAACCCTCCCAAGCTCCCACTTCCTCTTCACTAAAAGCATTTTGAGTTCATATAACTTATGGCCTAATCTCTCTAGAATCTTCCCAATGCACCAAAATCTTCCAAGAAGCCTCTCTCAAGCCTCTCCCAAGCCTTTGGAAGCACACTTCCAAGTAAGGGTTTTCCTCCTTTCTCATTTTTGTCCAATTTTATTTAAGTTGTTATGCCATTTTAATTTCAATTATAAATGTTGGGGTATGGTTTTACACCTCCCCTATACTGCCCTATTTATGTTTTAATGATGGGAGACCCCTTTCTCTCTCATAAAATTCCTCCCATGTACACCCGTTACTATGCCAAAATTCAGAAAGGAATTTCTCTCTCCTCATTTACATTCAAGAAATTATTTTGTATCAAGAATATAAATTCCATTACAATTGTTGGGACATGTATCTATATTAAACCCTTACTTTCCATTTCATGTAAATATGATGAGACACCCCTTTCTCTCTCATCAACCATTTTTGTGAATCTTTATGTCACCCCGTTATGCTGCTGAAATTGCACCACATTTTTCCAAGCCAATATCATTGTGTAGTGAATACCATAACCTTGTCTCTATAAAGTGTATTAACCTTTATGAAAATTTAATTATTTATTATAGAGTTTCATATATGAATTCCACATTTATTTATCGTGGAATAAATGATGATTTTTAATGAATCCATGTTTTATGATCCATGTGGCACACTTATGCATGAAATGAAATGTTTAAGAAGGGTGGGATCTAATAGCACTCTAATGCATTAGGTAAAGTATAGTATCATGATACGTCATGTGCAATGAGTGTTGACTCATGATAATTCAAGTTAAATGAGGTTTTACTCATGATTCATGTTCAATGAGGGTTTACTCATGCTCCATGTGTAATAAGCCTTGGCTCATGCTAATTCCATGTTAAGTGTTATTGCCACATCTCCATGTTATGATTATCAAGATTTATCATGACTTTATGTTAATGTTTCTCTTGTGTTCCATTTATATGCCTATTGTCTAAAATGTATTGTATTCCTCGTGATATTCCTTGTTTATTCCCTTACTGGGCTTTATAGCTCACCCTTTTAATTATATAATATTACTAACATGTATAATTCCATATATTATTTACCTTTTACCTTTTATTACTCATTCACTAACAATTCCTTGTTAAAATTATGTTTATCGCAATAACTGCTTTTTTTATTTGTTGTTTTTTGTCCTATAATATTTAATATGGTTCTATAATCTTGAGAATGTTAAATATGATATAAATAATATATATATTCATTATATATGTTTTTATATTAATGAATAAGGGTTGTAGATATAAAATGAAATACATCATTCTTGGAGACGATAGACCTTACTTAGACATGAAAGTTGTTTCAATTTTCTCAAAGGATTGAAAAAGAAAAAAGTAAATAATATATTACCATTAAATAATGATTATTATTTCACATATATCATCAATATTAATTAAATTTATACTTAAAAACTTCCATGTATCATGTAAGTGAAAACTAATCACATCGATTCAGGAGGTAGTAGTCCGCAGTCCACACTAGTGACATTATCAAATTCCCCACGAAATGGAAAGATAGAAGCTATAAATGATATAATAATTTCTGAAGTATAGTAATTTCATAAATATAAATATATTTTTTCAATACATAATTATATCCATCCTTTAAATGTTATTATGGAAAAAAACTACATCAGTTTGCGAAGTGGTTGTCTATGGTACACACAGGTGACGATTTCATTTTCCATTTGATGGAAGTGCAGATGAAAATAAGTTACTAAATTAATATAATAATATATCAGTATATAGGATATAATGGTGTTATTATATTTTATTTTTATGAAATAATCGAAGGTGAAAAAGTATAAATAAAAAGGATAAGATTATTTAAGATAATTACCTTCGCTAAGAAGAACCTCCATTGGATCTCTTGTTAATGACCATAATGTTGGTATTTTGGGGGGACCATGAGCTCTAGAAAATATATAAGGATGTTGGGGAGGGATTTTGATATAGTTTTTAGGAATTATACTTCTTTATAAATGTGATTAACTGGAGGGTGGTGGTGGCCAGTTATAAGTGGGAGAAAGGAACCCACTTGGAAACTAGATGTAAATTTTCCAAAACAATCCAAAATAAAAAGATCATCACCAAGAAAAAAGATTCCAAATGACCATATATTATAAATTGGGAAGAAAATTATTTAAATATGGACAAATAATAGTAATTTTAAAAGTTTTATAGTCATTTTAACCCTTATTATCTTTGTTTGACCATTGGTAAACAAAATTTTAACTTAATCATGGTAATTAATTTTTTACAATTTTACTTATCCATTATGGTAAAAAATGAATTTTAAATTATTAAATAATATAAATTATTCTTATTACAAATATGTAATAAAATTTTCCAAATTCATTTCACATAATTGGAAAAATTATTTTAAGGACAATCCCATAGATATGATGATAAAGTGTGTCTTCAAAGAGAAAATGTTCAAAATATTTTAAAGTTTTAATATCAAAATTAAATATAAAAATGATTAAAATGAAATAAATTTGAATAATAGATATATAATTTAACTTATTTTACTTAAAAATAAATTTAAAATATAATTTAACATTATAAATATCTTAAATGGAAAGGCATTTTACAATCAAAATTCCGTATTTTTCACTATTCATTGAAAACGTAATCTGTTTAGAAAATTATCAAAAATTAAACCTATGATAATTTTGATATTATGATTTTAAAAGTGATTTTTACTATTTAACATAATGTTTCTAATTTTTTCAAGAATTATTTTTAAAATATGTTTGTAGAGATGTGATAAAAACAACTTTTTTTAAGAAACATACAGTTTTAAGCATAAAATAGGATTTATTCATATCTCTTGTACAAAAAACACATAAGATGAATGTTAATTATTTTATTGAAAAAATAATTTGTAAATTTAGTTAAAATTATTAAAAAAAGGTGGTTTTTTAATTTTTTTTAGTAAAACATGTTTGTTTTTTATAAAAATTATTTATTTAGAAAAATATTTACATTATTTTCAAATAGTTTTTATTTTAATTTTTAAGTAATTTTTTCCCAAAGAATTTAATTTATATGAATGTGTAAAAAATATATTTCCATAATTTAGGTAATTCTATTCATACTATCCATTACAATAGTTAGATGATAACTATCATATAATAATATCTTAATAAAATGAAATGTTTTGTTTAAACTTAGTATTATGTGTAATAAAAGATAAAATCAGTGTTATGTGTGATTAAAAGTATAAAAAAGTTCAAATTATTTGGAAAACAATATTCCACAAAATCTCTGTATGTTAAATAATACCCCACTTAAATGAATTTTTACACCAAAATTCATCTCGTTCATCAGAGGCTTAACATTTGAAAATTACTTCATAGAAACCCACATCATAAAAAGTGTTCGTAAAACATCTTCATGAAATAGAGAAAGGGATGTGTGAAAGTTATCTAGAATAACACATTATAGGTTTCCAAATTAGATAACATAAATGGGTAGTGAAAACTTGGGCATATAAGATAAAACTAACACCCGAATACTCATGGAGAGTGATATAGAACATAGTCATGAGAAAGTTAATGACCACAAATACATAAACCAATAAGGAAAGAAGAAGGTCATTGATATCATAAAAATTGATGATAATAATATTTTTTTATTTCAATATCCTTTTCCTAATTTTGGGGAATTATGTTTCTATCTTGATTGATAAAATACGAAATGTACATAGTTGATACCTTTTTATTTCATAGGAATAATTTCATTCTTTGTTTGTGAATTGATCAATTTACACTTCATTTCTTACTCAAATATTTTAATTTTTCATGTGTGAGGCTCTAAATAAGGTACATAATAGAATGATAAGTAATTACTTCTATCTATATTTAAAAAAGTTTAACACTGATATCCAATATATATAAGTTATTATATGGAGAAGTAATAAATTAATATCTAAAACCTCATCCAAAGATCAACATAAATAGTTCTATAAATAGTTACCCCTTTAAACCTTCCAAAAATCAAAATTTTTAAATAAGTTCACTAGATTTATCAAAATACACATAACATTAATACCCATATACCATAAAGTGTCTCTTGATTTTCAAATACTAAATATGTGAATACATTTATCATCTATTCTCTTGAAACATGGTAATAAATTAAAATTAGATAAAACCTTATTGAAGACATAAAATATTTATTATTACTTAAAGAAAACACAAATTGTTGGATATATTACTTAAATCCAAAACTGCACTAAACTCTATCAATGATAACATAGATCACTTTTTTAACAAATCATTAATCAGTTCCAAGGAAATAAATAAAATCTAATTTACTTTATTCATATCAATCATATATTTACTACAACATAATAATATCAACATCTGGAACATATTAAGGGTTATTTTTTCCTTTAATCATGTGTTTTACATGAACATCACATTTACATTAAACACTTATCTAAGTCATCAAAACCATTCAACATATTATTAAAAATATTTAATGCCAAACTTATATAATTTTTTTTATATATTACTATTTATATAACATAATTCTAGAATTCCATTATATAAATAGTTCAATTATCCCACCTCACCCTTAATAAATTAACTTATCTTACTCATATTATTATTTAATACCTTATTCCTTTCATATTCTATTCATAGTCTCTCCATCAACAACATAAAAACCATTCCTCTTATAACCTTACTGATTCTATCCATGTGATTTCCCCTTAGGACATAAATTTTCATAATTATCATACTTTTTACATTGAAAAAAGTAAATAGTAAATGATATCAAAGGGAGATCATTATTATCATACATTTCATCAACTAAAATTTTAATTTTTTTTAATTTGTAATTACTTGATTTATGTCCTTATTTTTGACACAGAAAATATCTTCCCATTCATTTAATACATCTAATTGGGAACTTCTTCCCACATTATTAACATATAGAAAAATGAATATTATTTCCTATATGGTATCAACTACCCAAAATCTCTATAAACTATATCATTCTATTATTTGGTGAGTCTGAAAGTTGGTTAAGGTGAACATTGTTAATCAGGTTCCATGATAACAAATTAGGAATAATCAAAACATCCTTCAGTTTTGTCATTATCCCATTCAGCTTCTCATCATCAAATTTTACATCATAATAAATGTTTACCCACTTCCTTTTGGGTTCCCACCATTGACTAAAACAAAAAAAAAACATAGTGTGAGAAACACTAATCCTATTGGGAAAAAAAATAATCATGAAATTAAATTATAGGATATATAAATCATGATACCTTATTTTTAATCTATGAAACCATAGGTTTATCCCAAGTTATTAATAATAGTCATCTATTAAAATCCTTCATGAGGGTTTTTGAATAGTTTTTCAATTTCCAAATCATATCCCCCAGGAGTGTCAATCCACTTTCTTAGCAATGCCCATTATCATACACCATGTGGAGATCGAGTCTAGTTAAATTCACCCCTTTCAGATTTATCACCCTTAAACATATCTATGCCAGATCTATATCAAACTAATGTATCCAAATGGGTATATAATTACTTTTAAAGAACTCTTTACAACCTTTAAAAAAATTCTAGGATATTTTCCTATACATTTATTCATCCTTATAATTACACTTAGAGAAATCACTAGATATATCCTTAGAAATATCCCATTGGGATATCATCAAAGTTTTATCATCCAAGTTTTGAATGTTGAACTAAATTGTTCCACTAATACCAACTGTAGCAACCCATGGTTTTCATACATGGATATTATAACTATTTAGTTGAATATTCAATAAATTACTCAAACACATTGCTAAGGACTGTAATAGTTCAGTATATTTGGATTATAGTTACACAATCTTATAATTTGGTGAAATATATTCAACATATAACATAAAGATATTCTCATTTACTGCTCTTAAAAAACATACCCTACATTAAACCTTTCTTCATAGCCCGGGGAATAGAAATATAATAAATAGTGGCATAAAATTCTCAGTAAGTGTAAATAGAGGATATACATATGCATAACATGAGAATTAGAGTATGAGAACATGATCATAACATATAGAAACCATACCATACATATAAAAAATAATATTCTTGATTCATGACATAGAGATTAAAATTTCATAAGACATGAATCATATGTAAATTAAATAACATTCTCCATGAGAGATTAATTTTGGAATAAGACATGGAATTATAGAATAGACATCAAATTATAACATTGTGAACATGTATATTAAATCATTAAGTTAAAAAAATGTAATTAGACCCTTGAATAACACTATGAACATGTAATTAGGTTCATCTATAACATTGTGAACATGTAAGTAGGATCACACATAAAATATTTACTCATAAGTTATCCATATTTACTCAATGCATTGGAGAGAGGTATTGGTCCCACCTATCAGTTAATGAAAAACATATGTATCTATTCCATAAGATCATAAATTTTTTGATATATAATAAACTATGGAATATATATAGGTTTCAAAATCATTTCATTATCACATATCCTATGGAAATAGAAGAGATTTTCATAATAATTTTATCATAGTATAACCCATCAAAGAGAAACGAGTTTCATAAAAATATTTTCATGACAATCCATTTAGAGAAATAATAATTATGTGATATTTAGTTCATTTCATGAAAAAATAATAAGTAACATCACACAATTTCATGTTAGATGGAGAATTATTTTGAAATATCACATGGAACCTTTTTTGGAGGAAAATAAATTTTCATTGAAAATAACTTCTTAAATCTAAAAAATTATAATTTTTTTTAACAATCCCTTTCTTGGAAAATAAAAAATAAAAAATATAAAGTAATATTCAAATAAAATAATGGTAATGATAGTGGAAAAATATTATCATGTTGTATAGGTAAAAAAAATTCCTTTAAAATTTTTAGTAAAAGTTAAAAATCATTTTTTTTGGAAACAGACATGAAGAGTCCTTTAAATATTTTTTTATTAAAATTAAAATATTGGTAATATTTATTTAATAAATAATTTTATAAATGTTAAAAAATTTTTTAAATTTTTTTTTATAAATCATGGACATGGAATAAAAAGGGTTTTCAGTCAAAGATAGAAATAAAGATGATTTTTCATAAAAAAAATTATTTTTAAATCTTGATTAAAAAGGTATAGTAAAATGAAGGGAAACATGTATTATCATGAATTAACTCGAGGATAATAAAACTCATGTGTTTTTGGAGAGATAAATCATATGATTTCATCATTTTAAGCATAATCATAAATAATTCTGATAAAGGATGAGATTGTAACAGAAAACTCTTACCCCTTTGGTAACATTGCATTGTAATCCCCAAGAATGAATAAATATAAATTAAACTTATAGTTACATGAATAGAATTATATTAATGATATAAAATGTCAAATTGGAAGTATATAAACCTCATAAACGAATATAGGTACATAACATAAATTAGGTCTCAAAGAAGAGTATTTGAGAAAAAAATCATTTATTACTTTGGTAACTTTTGAACTGTAAACCCCATGAAATATAGATACTATAATGGTTATTTAAAACCAAAAAACATTAATAATAGTAATAATAAAATAAATTCATGGGTAGTATATATACCACATAAATTAAATAGATTGTGAATATTACATGTGTCTCACATAAGTAAAAATTGATATGTAAATCCCTTACAACTTTATTAATATTTTTAATCATAAAAAAATAATGAATAACATCAAATAAAAATTAAAATATAATAATAATAAGTATATTAATGATATAACATTTTAAATGGACATTATATGCACCAAAAAAAGAAACAATTGGTGAATTTCATATGTCTCCATGAAATAAAAGAGAGACTAGAAATTCCTTACCTGAAGTCACAACTTCCATCATACATATTAAAAAATATTCTATAATAAATTATAGTTTATTATAAATATTATAAATAACTATAAATATATTTATAATTAAATATATGATTTACTTATGACCATTTATTATCGGTTTATTAACAATTCCTTGTTAACATTACATTTTGAGTAATAACTAAATTGTTTTTCATATATGTTTTTATTTTTTATTTTTGATCCTATTAATTTTATCATAGATCCATCATATAAAAAATTTAAACCATTTTATAAATACAATATATATTGGGTATTTTTTTAAGAGTAATCTATAATATTTATTTATAGAAAATGGAATACACTATTCTGGGTGATGGTAGGTTGTACGTACTCATGAACGATGATTACATTTTCTCAAAGGATTGGAAAAGAAAAAGGTAAATAATATATTCAAATTAAAAATTATTATTATTTAATATATATAATTTATTTTAATTAAATATATCCTTACTACCATGAATGTAAAGTGTAAGTGAAAATGAGTCACATCACTTCACGAGGTAATGGTCTGCTGTATACACGAGCAACGTTATCATATCCCCCCACAGAATGGAAAGCAAGAAGCTATATTTTATATAATAATTTCAAAAGTATATTATTTTTATAAATATGATATTAATATTTCAAATTAATAATTATATCTATAATTTAATTGTGGTTATGTAAAACAAACTACATCGGTTCGTGAGAAGGTAGTTCGATGTAAAAATGATCGAGAGTTTCATTTTAAAATTGATAGAATTTGGAATGAATATAATTTGTTACATTAAAATAATAATACATCAGTATATATGATATAATGGTGTTAATATATTTTATTTTTAATACATAATTTAAGGTTTAAAAATAAAAAATAAAAAATAGGATCATAGTGAAGCCAATTACCTTCACTTGGAAGTATCTCCTTTGAATATCTTGTTAAGGACTTTAGTGTTAGAATTTTGGGAGGAAAAACTACTATAGAACATGACTAAGGATGTTGTTTAGGGATTTATTAATGTTCTAGAAAAATATATGGCATGATTGGTGTGAAAAAGATGATGGTGGTGGTGGCCTTTAATATGTGAGGGAAAGGAACCAACTTAAAAGCATTATGGAAATTCTCCAAAATAATCCAAAATAAAATGGAAATTTGCATGCTAAAAGCTTAAAAATTAAAATATATTAGAACATGGGAAGGGTGGTATTAAAATATGGCCATGAAATTAGAATTTTAAAAGTTATATAATCATTTTAATGCTTATATTCTTAGTTTAACCCCCGGTAAACCCATTTTTACCTTAACTATAGTAATTAATTTTTTTACAATTTTCACTATTAAATTTGCTCAAAAATTAAGGTAAAAATATTGGATAAATTAAATTAGTTTTATTAAAAATATGATATCAATTTTTCATAGTTTAAATAAAATATTTGGAAAAATTTATTTTAAAGTTAATCCTGTAGATGTGTGGAGAAAGGCAGTTTCCAAATAGAAAATGATCAAAAGTTTTCAATGTTTTATATCAAAATTAAATATGAAAATGAGTCAAATGAACTAAATTATATTAATTTATATATAATTTAACTAATATTATTTTATAAAAAATTTAAAATACAATTTTTCATTAAAAATAATTTAAACAAAAAGGTAGCTTTCAAATAAAATTCTTAATTTCTCACTATTCATTGAAAAATTTATCTTTTCAGAAAATAAAAAAAATTCACCATGAACTAATTTTGATTTTATGATTTAAAAAACAAGGTTTATTATTTAAAATAAATTTTATAAATTTTTAAAAAATTAGTTTTAAAATAACTTCCCAAAAATAAGAGAAAACTACTTTAAATAAAAATTTATGTTTTAAAGTAAAATTGGATTTATTCATATCTATTATCTAGAAAACAAATAATCTGAAGGAAAAATAGTTGATTGAATATATATTATATAAATTTCATTAAAATTATTCCCCAATAGTGTTCTTTTAAATTATTATGGTAAAAAATGTTTATTTATATAAAAATAATTTTTCAGAAAAAGGTTTCTTTCATTTTAAAATAGTTTTTATTTTCATTATTAAATAATTGGTCACAAAAGAATTCATTTTTTATAATTTTTTAAATAATATAATTTAATAATTTAGTAAATCATATTCATTCCAACCATTCTAATGGCCTGGTAATTAGAATCATATAATATTATTTTAATAATATGACATATTTTATAACTATTTATTGTGTGTAATGAAAGATAAAATCAATGTTATGTGTAATAAAAAATATTAAAATGATTAAATTCATTTGAATAAATATTTAAAAAATTCTCAGGGTGTTTCTAGTACCACCAACGTGGTCTTGTACTAACTAGCATATGTAGTGATATGTGCAAGGGTAATGATCATGTAAAATAAATAGTATATCTAGATAAAAAAATATTATTGATCCCCAGGTCTATAAAACTAATGGACCACACCCACCTGAGCATCCAAACATATATTTATATCAATGTATGGATCCTCTTACACTAGGATGAATCACTCTTTTGGTGAAAGATTCACCTGAAGAAGATTAATAAAACAAAACATCATATAAAAATCATTCTTTCCCGAATTATTATATGAATCTCTCCCTTAGGGATCCATCATCTCTCCCTAAATCATATAGAAACCTCACCCTTGGGAATCCGTTAACTATGAATCTAGACCTTAAGAAACCCATTATGATCATACACTCTACCCTCAGGCATCAAGTACCTATGTTCCTAGCCTATAGTTGGTACGAAATCATTCACCTTTCCCTTAGGATTCATGTAGTCACATGTCTACAACTCATGTGGTCTTTACAATGCATCAATACCTCAGCCGGTCCACATCATGCATCTCTCCATTAAGTTTTATATATGGTTCCTTCCTACACCAAAATAATAATAATAAGTCTTGTTAAAATAAGAACTTGAAGGCTAATTAGTATCCATACCTAGAAAAACTTATCACATCTTCCCCTAGTCTGTGCCTAAAAAATGTAACACAACACCTATTCAGATACTCACACTCATCATCTCTATCCACAACCCCTCAGCTCCCAGGTTTGGTACATTTTCCAAGATTACACTCATTACTATATCACATAACACACTTTGGGGTTTTCTATCCATGGGGTACCCACTAGTACCCCTTGGTCTCAACACTATTGAGGAACTCTCATCTAGTCATTGGTATTTGCCACGGTGTCATGTCAAAACCCAACACATGTATCCCACAACATTTTCAATAAAGTATCATGACCTTGAAAACTACACAAGGACCCTCCACATGGGTTTTAGTCAAGAGATGAAACATATACCTTCTCAATAATTAGGATCACTTTGGTTAGGTCCACTCACCCACATATGGTTTTGGTCAGCCTATGGTCTGTCCACAAAGGCTTTGTCAAAATAGATAGGAGAAGGTCGCTCATGCTGTCCACACCTAGGCAAGTATGATTGGCCTGAAGTCCAGTAGGGATTCTTCTAAGGTTTCATTCCTTAATTCATGGTCCAAGAATATCATGGTCTATCCTTACCTTAGGAGAGGTCTGGAGGCCTTTAGTTATCTCATAGTCTTAAACTTTTCCATTAGTAGCTGTGATGATAATCCAGTGCACAAGGGTCATCCATAAGCCTTATTTCTCAATTATTTTAAAATTGTATTTTATTTAATATATAAATTTAAATTAAACTAAATTAAATGTTTAGAAAAATGGGTCTCAAAATGCCCATCCCCACCTCATAACAGTTTTAGAGGCCATCCATAGTCTTAAGGTCTCAGCATTGACCATCAGTGGACAATTTGCCAGGAAAGAGATACAGAGTTATTTCTGACCCTTGGTAGTTATCTCTTCAATCATAAAATTTTAATTAAATAATTTTTTTAATTTAAAAAATTATGTGAAACACCCTCAATGTAATTCCCAAGAATCTAAGTGCATCATATAATGAAAGTAAATTTCAGAGGCCATCTAAGTGCGACCACCTACCTCAAACAGAGCTTTTCTAATTTGTCGTTAAGGGCCAACAAGATCTTATAAGGACTAAAAAGATTTTCCAACCTAGACTATGATCATCTAGACTCATCTTAATGATCTAAGTCCCTAACTCAAGCCAAGAAACTAGAAATAATTAATTATAGTATAATTAATTAATTAATTAATTAAATTTAAGTGTTGAATAAATATAGTTAACTTAAGGAGTTAATATACCATGAGAAAAAAATTAGAAACTAGGTGTGTTATACTCTATATGTACCACTGGATTTAGGATTCACAATATCCCTAATTATAAAGCTAATTAAACTAGACAAAAAATAAAAATTTAGTACAAAAAAACTTCCAAATATCGAAATAGAGTCACACATCACTGTATAGATGTATAAATGTTGGTAGACATCCTCTTAGGATCCCCTATTTATAAGAAACATGGAATCCCAGAACAACACTGATGATTTTACCACCATCCAGATAATTCATCATTTTTTATAAAATGGAAACTTTTGAATATAGGAACAATGTGTGAAGAACAACGATTAATGAGGGAAGATGAAGTCCTTACTTGTAAATAATATTAATTCAAACCAATGATCACCTTGATCAGTGAAGAATAAAGGGATAGGGGTTTCAGTCAAAATCTATAGATCACCCCCCAAATTACTTGAAAAAACAATGAGTAAACATCCCTATTTAACATCTTAAAAAAGTAGTCCCTATATGATGGAAGACGTGAACCATTTTCACATCATGAATTATTAGGGTCTCCTTATCCCCATTCATTTCTTAAATTTCTACTATCTGTACACCATGAAACCCCATTACATTGTGAATGGGATTGAGGGAGTAAATGTCAGGTTACCACCATTTTCAACAGCCCAACATGCCCATTAATTCTAGGATTTTCACCCAAACCCTAGGGTACTCCAATTTAACATAAAACATTTAAAAAATAAAAAAAATTGGATGTTAAAATTATTAGAACCTTATTCTGATTCCAAGATTTCAAAACAAACCATTATCAAATAGAGAAAGTTAAATTTTATACTAAAACATCAATTGTTTAGATGCGGGTTGTTACATTCTCCCCACCATAAAACATCACATCCCTAAAAATCTTTGAAAATCATTTACTAGATGTACCCAACTTCCATGGGTTTCAGAACCGTTAACTATTTATCAAATTCTAATCAATAATATTGATAGATTATTATTTTTTCAAATCCAAAAAATGAGGTTAATTATCTTCAAACACCCGAGCCACCGCTCATATCCATTACTAAACCACTAGATGGTGTTTATCAACACATATTTATTTTGAAATAATATTATTTCATTAGTCATGTCATCTGTAGAATCATTGGGCTCCCAAACATATAACCCAACCCTATTTTACCATTTCAAAACCAAGTCGCTCCTCACCATATGATCTCTTATTAAAAAATGTTCCTAGTAGTCCAATGTCCTACTTGACACAGGCTCTAAATTAATGTGTTTGAACAAGAACAAAACTTCTTCTAGAGCTGGCACAACCTTTCATATTTTGACTCTCTATTAAAATGGATGAGTTTCCAAAACCAATGCCTAGAGACCACATATTCTATCCTTTCTATGAAATGTTTTGACCAAACATTATAATACCCTCATCATACCTAAAATTTAATTCTTAAACCATATTACAAACCTTCTACACCTTTTAATGAATTTATCCCCAAAAAAACCCTAGCACTTTTCACCACATTTTTTACCCAGTGAAAAGTTTCACTAAAAGTTTCATTAGTTGTTTCACCCCTAAAAAAATTCATGAATCAAGGGGAATCCCACTGAACATGTCATGAAATTTGTCTCACCCAATGAAACATGTCATGAAATTGGGTTCAACCCATGAATTTCCCTCCGAACACATAAAAATATTTTGAGATTGATGATAACATAATTACTCCATCCTATATTTTTTCCTGGATTCGGAATTTGGTGTTTCAATAGAATAGACTAATCATACATACAACCCACCAATGTTCACATTCCACCTCAACCGTGTAATGGTCAATTAAACAAATCCAATGAAACTTCTCATATGAGGGACACCCTCCAATATCCTACAGTGATATCTCCACCATATGAAATTCCTTATACCAATCAATGAGTGTAACCATGAGGAGGCCCATTACCCAACCATAAGACATTTTTGTAGATAGATGTATTGAAAACCCCCTATTAACATAATTCTGATTATGTCAACATATTGGTCATGATTTTCTATACAGTAGGTACAATATGATGTCCCCAATGATTATAGATTCCCCCCTTAATGTTGGGACATGAAAACCAATTCAAATGTCCCAGGACTCCCTTCCCATAATTATCTCATCAACTCCCATCTTCCACAATTCAAAGACTCATTATCTAAAACTCACTAAAGTCTCCCACTTATATAACAAACATCCATGAATGATAGTCTGTTACGATAGTACCTCTACCACGAACCGACCCACAGGGGCCTACCTGTCTAGTAAAAGTTTGATCCACAACTACATCATTCCTTCCTATATAAGAAAAAGGCTAGAGACCTACATCGAAAGACATAACTAAAATGGGAGTCATTTTCCTAAGTACCTGCACACATGCACCCTACTATATCCTTTCATGTGAAAATATATATGTAATTCAAACGAGTGAAATAGAGTAAAAAATTAAAGGAGAAAAAATAAATTGCCAACTATAATATATGTCCCAACCTAAAAATAGATTGAAAAGTAAATTCCGAGAGAACACTTCTCAATATCTCTAATCCCTGACCAACGTACACAGTCATATACACCTAGGTATCCCTATACTCCTTTATAATTTTTGATTCCTAGTCCATCATCTTAATAATACATGAAATGTGTAGTAAAATACCATGAAGTGGTGAGTATATACATACCCAATATGATGACCCAAAAACTAAAGGGTGAGAAATAATATACATGATTCAAATAGATAGTAAAACCATAATAAGAGGGAAATTAAATGAAATCAACATGCACACACACACAGACACACACATATTTGTTAATAAAAGAAACATATATGAGTGAGAAAGGGGATCTCCATATCAAATCCCATGCCATGAAAATTGTTTACGAATAGTTCCAATGGGGTACATCAATGATTCCCAACATCTCGCATGTTTATCCTAAGTAGTAACTATGTAGAGGGCCCACACCTTTCCACTATGCTTCACATCTAAGGGGGAACAATCTTAAAATAGAGGACCCATACCCTTGTCTATCATGGTGTTAAACTTAGTAAATAGATAGATGACCCATGATTTAATACCTTAGGGGGTACCACTCAATAGATAGGTATATGACCCACACATGGTCTGTTAGTGGGTACCACTCTGTAGATAGAAAGAGGACCCTCACCTTAGTTTTTCAAGGGGATAAAATTTACTAGGTAGATATAGGATCCACACTCTAATATTTTAGTAGGGTACCGCCAATTAGGTAGATAGGGGATTCATTCCCTAGTCCGTCAAGGGGTACTACTACATATGCAGAGGAACTACACCCTTATCCGTCAGTGGACTACCACTATCTCATGATATTGTCCAATCACTACCATTATCAAACTGCACCTAAAGAATCCTCATACTATGAAAATATCACATCATATCTCAATATTCACTATGAATTCCACCATCACATTCTATGAATAAAATCACTTAGGGAAAGATACACACATGACAAAATACAATTCCAAGCAAAGAAGATATGAGAGATAGATGTTTTATTGAAAATGATTTATATGGTGTGTAAGGGGGTCCACAGATAATTTGGCCCAGCTACTCTATCTAAAAATGTCTTATTTAGTACATGACTCTCTATCCATTTAGTACTACAATATGTGTAAGAGTACTACATGGATTGTCTCATCCCCTGGGGCCTGCCCATGCTCTCCCGGTTGTACCCATGTACACTAGACAAGTGATAGAGCACATGGACATTTCCTTATCCCTACAATCATGTGGTAAATTCCATGAAGCCAAAATGGAGTCACATGGTCTATTGTGGTCCCACACGTAGTGTGGTATTTATCTCATCTGGAAACCTGGCCTCCGCAGCCAGGGGTCTACATGTCGTGTGTTCATTAGAATACATGGTGTATAGTTAGGGTTTTAGAAGAATACAGATCTATCATGTGGATCCTAGATCCACTACTTCAGCCACTATTCATGGCTCATTGAACACTAATATTTTTGGAAACTACTCTAACCATCAATTTTGGCCCTCTGTTGGTTGGAAATTAGAATCCATTTCTCCCACATGAAACCCATATATCCTTGATTCGTCCCCATTCTATTTCCATCAATGCTTCAGATCCCATATCAAAAAATCCATCAAAAAAAATCCAAAATACTCTCTAATTCATCATCAAATCACCAATCCATTCATCACATGAGATTCTGTCACAAAATTGGGTGATCGATCCTGCTCGAACCCGCCCAACCAAGTCGAACTGCGACCCCGTAGGCCAACAATGATGTACATGATGAAAGATGGTGGAAAATAACTATAAAAATGTTTTTAAAAAACATAATCCAAGTTTTCTAATCCAATAATTTTGATATGCCAAAATACAAGGTGAGAAACATGTCATAAATATAAGATAAATTGAATCAACAATCTTCAGGGATCATACGATGGTTGGAGAACCCCAAAAATCAATGAATTTAATTATAAAAGAATTGATTAATTAAAAAATGGTGGAAATAAAAAAAATACATTCCCTACCACAGGATTGGATCATTATTTGGTGAATAATGTTGTCAAAAATGGTGGAAAAGACCCATTTTTTTGTTGCACCTTGATTAACCTTTATTTGGCTGTCAGTTATTGTTCGATCTCAATACATCAGTGAAGAATGGTGGAAAATCCTCTAAAAATTACCAAAGATATGTGGTTCACCCTGGTGATTTTATATAGTAGATTATTTAGATAGGGAAAACCATTTAGCTAATTTTTTCCAAAAATATATAAATTAATTATCTTTTTAATTCAATGCACACTTCATCAGCCACCTCTACCGGATGTCCCGCTTCAAAAAATATTAGGTCACACCTAGGGTAAATACCGCACTCCTAATTCTACCATGGAATCAATTTTTTAGCTCAAGACTCTATTTAGGAGACTTAACATTATTTAAAAAAATTAATCCTATGTGACTTAAAAATATATTTTATACTTTTATAAAATTATTTCTGAGCCCACCGTGCCTCGAAATCACGCGCTGTCTTAAAACATGGATCTAAAAATACTTAATATATTTAAAATTATTAAAATGAAAAATAATGGTCTCCAAAACCTCCACAAAATTACTTGATTTACTCCATCGCAACCAGAACAATTTCTTGAAAAAATGCATTTGATCAATCACAATGTTCCAAAATCAAACTATCCTATAAAATATGTGCACATAACATCGATTCCCATGAAGGAAGTTGGTGCTCACTCTGGATCCACACATCCTCATATACCAAGAATAAACATGCATCTCAATCACATTCCTACCATATTATCTCACTTGGATCCCCCAGGTCATACACTATCATACAACCATTCACCAAACCTGACTAAAAATGTCATGAGTCATTCAACTCCAAAACATGGCTAAAATTCCCATTCCAAAAGCTAGAACTATCTCTTTGCCTTTCAGCCTTAGAAATCTCAAGGATACCTTGGAAATCATCTTCTAAAAACTAGCATAGTACCCATGCCAAGACTAATCACATGACCATATGCCACATGGCATAATTCATGTACTGCAGGTGCTCATCCTTTTTCAGCGACATGTCAACTACAATGACATGCTTGGCCATCACCCAGTTCCACTCTATCCAGAAGCATCCACCCATGCTCTAACTACACTACTAATTTTTTCTAAAAAAACCACTAGATGTTACCTTGGTACTGTCCTAAAGTACACACATTGATTCCCAAGGAACCCTTATGCAAGGTTCCCATCACCAAACAAAACAATATCTGAATCACTAAGTTCTTAGTTAAAACTATAGATAAGGCCCTCTATGTCTCCCACCTAGCCTTACCAATAAAGTCTATATAAATACACTAGTTCTGCACATGTAGCCCATTATTCAACCTCACATAAAGTCACCACTAATGGGAATGAAACACACACCCATACCAACATCATATGATATCAAAATGTGATGAAATTAATCTCATGATCTAAAAATTAAAGAAATAAAAAGAAAAACCTCCGACACAAAACTAGGGAACCTTTCCACTCTAATCACCATCACAACAGACTCCTCCCAAGAGGATTAGGTCAGGCAACTGAACCCAAACAAGGAACACTCCCAAGGAAACTAAATATTATAAACCAAGTGCTACATCAATCCACTAAGGTTACTAAAGCCCCCGATGAAAGTGTACTGATTCAATATCCTCACCATAGATCCACATGATGTATCCTCTAAATGAATTCATATAAGATAAAAAAATACTAGTCCAATATATCATGTGAATCACATGTTCCTAATATTATGCATCATATGCCTCTTTCTGTTATAGGTGAAGAGTTAAAACAAAATAATTGGCCTCTTGGAAATAGTCTAAGAGCCAGGCACCCATCATGAATCAAACATAAAAAGAAGATGTGCATAACTCAAGGATAAAGTCATATAATAATGTAATAGTTCAAATTAGAAAATCACATACATTCCCTAGTAACATGGAATTATTACTAAAATAGGTGTTTACAATACACCAAACTTGTATCCATCTTAGGATCCAACACATTCTAAAATATCCATTATACCAGATCCCAAAATTGAAAGGCAATAGAAAAAAACCTACCCCGATACCACTTTTTAACCTACCACCCCTTCTCACTATATAAACAGTGGAAAAAATGTTCTACTAGATGAACTCCGGAGAGCCTCCCCATATACCAAAGGATGCTGACTATCAATTGGTGGGTAAGGTGGTACTATGTGAAGACTATACCCCCTCTATCAGAGTGTGTACTAACAAATAAATAATGAAAATACCATCCGAAACATTAAATAATTAGATTACATAAAGAATAATAAAAATATAACAATGATAAATGAAATTAAGTGAGGGACCGAAGATCCATGATATATATTAAATACCACCAACTCGGTTGGTTAAAAATATAGACCAGAGTAAAAGAAAATAAAAAAAACTGATATATTGAATATTTGAGCCAAAACTCATCTAGTATTATAATACAAAATGGGCTATCCTATTCAACCACACAATCACATTTCTCATCCCAACCTATACATGAAACCAAGTGAATGTCTTCTTGGGTACCCAAGTTATGTTTTGTACTGAGAAGGGTGTGAGTACAGAACTCAATAGGCAAACACCAATGTGGTCCCACACTAACCAACATATGTAGTGACATGTGAAAGTGGAATTATCAACAAAAATAACGAAAAAATGAAAATAAATAAAATATTGTTGATCCATAGGTCCAGAATATCAATCAAACATTACTAGTTCGGTACACTGCTAAATATCTCTATCAAAGGACAGATCCTCCTTCAGTAAGATGAATCACTCAGTCGGTAGAAGATTATTAGAATGATGACAAATCACACAATACATATTATAAAAAAATTAATCCTTTACCTCATGAAAAAATGAATATTTTTCTCATCAATCCATCATATAAACCTAAGAAATTCAATCACCTCTCCCATGGGCATCTAGTGACCATGGATCTAGCCCCAAAACACCCATTATGATCATAAAATACATCCTCAGACATCAGGTACCTATGATCCTAGCCCAAAAGAGGTAAAAAATCATGATCATTTCCCTAAGGTGTCAAGTTATCATTCTTCTAGTTTTCAGGTAGTTTGTATCATGCCATAATCCCTCTAGCAGTTTATATTATACATTTACCTTTAGGTGGTACATATGGCGCCTTCCTACACCCAATTCAAGAACATGTAATGTAAAAACAAGAACTCAAAGGCCATGTTGAATCTAGTCATATCATCCAAACCATATCACACCTTCTTTGAGTAAGAATGAAAAAAGGGAATATAAAAACTTTTTATAAACCCACCCTCACCATCTCCATATATATCCCCTCATCTCCCATGCTTGGTAATGGTACCATAAAGACACCCATTATTGTATCATGTCACCCACTCAGGTTAAATCTTTCAATGAGGTACAAACTGGTACCCCACGGTCTCAAAACTAATGGGGAACTCTCAAATCGTCCTCAGTCTCAGCCATAGTCTTGGGTAAACACCCAAAAAATTGGTACAACATATCCCATGACATTTTCAAATAGGGTAGCACAACATTTCTCACTACAAAGGGTCCCATAATAAGGGATTCAGTCGAGATATTTCTTATAGATCATATCAATAATCAGCGTAACTCTAAACTGGTATACTCTCCCAGAACATGTTTCTTTTGACCTATACTCTATCCATTTAGGCCTGGTCAAATCAGACATGAGAGGGGTACTCTTCCTACGCTAACATCTATTCTTGATAATGGCATAGATATTGATAAGGAGTATTCTATGGTCTCACTCCCCAATAAATGGGATAAGTATCCCATGGAATTTTCTCACCTCACAAGAGGTTTTGATGCATGCTAGTATCTTAGAGTCACAAAATTTTTTATCCGCACCCATGGTGACATGATAGTTTACAAGGGTCATTCTTGACCCTTGGTGGAAATTTATTTTAAACTGACTGTTTATTTAATTTAAACACACCACTGAAATTAAATAACCCATTTAACAAAAAGGTGTCTGAAAAGGCCTATCTCACCACACAATAGGTCTAATAGCCATACATAGTCTCAAGGTTTTATCATCAACCATCAGGGACTGATGTGTAATACAAAATCATAGGGATTTTTCATGACCTGTAGAAATTACCACCTCAATCAGGAATTTTCAATTAAATAAAAATAGTTATTTAATTATTCTCAATAGGGGAAAACCCTTAATTGTGTTCCTGAGAATCCATGTGAATTAAAAATTAAAAGATAATTCATTTAGGATAGTATGAAAGACCACCTATGAAACTGTTCCAATTTGGAATTATTTTCTAGAAACATCTTTCAAGTTCCACTAAGCTCGTACAACCTCACTATTCATCATCCAAACACATCATAACACTCTGACTCCCTAATTAAAGACATTAAATCATAATTAATTAATTATAATAGATATAATTAATTAATTAATTAAACTCAAGCATAGATTAAAGAATGTTACTCATGATTTCAATCCACCATGATGAAACCAAAGAAAATAATGTTTATTCTACTCAATATGCACTACCAGATTTAGAATTCAAAGAATTATCAATTGTAAATATGAGTAAATCGGTCAATAAAATAAATTTTGGGAAAAACTCCTTTAAAAAATTGAAAAAGATTAATTTCTAAATATATAGACATGTGAATATAGGAGGGTATAATATCAATATCCCTTTATATAGGGTGAAAAGAATATTTGACCAAAATTGTTGATTTCACCATCCTCTGGTGAAATTAGAATTTTTACCTAAAATGAAAAAATACAATAAAAGTAATGATAGAGGGAGAACAATATAGGATTGAAGAGGATGTTGTTACCCACATATATATTTTATAATTAAATCTATGATCACCTTAATCAGTGAAGAAAAGTGGGATATGGGTGTTGATTGAGAGACCTTGTGAACCATCCTACTTTCAAAAAGAAATAATGGGGGGGGGGAAGCCCATGTTTAACATTTTAAAAATGGAATCCTCATATGATACATGATGTGAAATATATTTATATTATAACGATCTATACTTTACATACATTGTTAGTACTTCAAAACTGAAGTACACTTATTACAACATATAACAAGACCATGAAAGGACCGTATAGGTATAGTGTATTTAGAAACTGGGAAACATAAACAACTGGTTCATAAATCATCTACGTTGTCTCCCATTTATTTCATCATATCTGGAGTCCATTTTTGGAATATCCTACTTAATAACCTTCTTACTGACCTGGGGAAAGAAAACATACAAAAGTGTGAGCTTAAATGCTCAGTAAGGGTAAACAAAAGAAATATCAATCACATCATATTCATAAGAACATAACACTTTGGAAATCTTAACCTGCAAAAGAGATCATAATTTCATAACATGGGATAAATCATAGTAGTGAAATGTAATCCCAATAATCATAACTTAAAACATGAAACTTTGTGGCATACACAGATAATCATAGAGAATCATTTCTTAGTAGTCAAGACTCATTGCCAAGACTATCTTAGCAGACAAAGTCCATTTCTAAACCGAGTTCACTCCTCATTTCAGTCCTGTTTCACTGAACCAGATTAACCTTCCATTCCATACATGTCTATCTCATGAGATATAAATCTTTACCCAACACATTGGAGGGAGATATAGGTCCCACCCATCTTATAATGATACTATTCTTATGTGTGCCACAAAATCATAAACCATACATCATAGCATAACCCATGTAATAAAAATGGGATTCTAAAACATCACGTCATCATAACATAATACATAAAAGATAAAAGGACATCATAAAAATAATTACATCATAACATAATCAAATCAATGTAAAAATAGGGATAGAAATAGAACCCTATATTATCTTAGATGGAAAATAATTTTGATAAAACACTTGAACTCCATTCTTGAGGAAAATATCCTTTTTACTTCAAAAACATTTTCCTTTCTTAACATGTCATATAATTTTGAAAAAGAAGTTGATTAAAAATAAACTTGAAAACTTGTAAATTAAGCTTCTTGGAAATAATGTTTTAAAAATCCATTTATGCCATATAAGTTAAAAAAAACATTCTTCTCGTACTTATGTCGGAAAAGTCAAAAAGTACCTCGTACGAAAAACGACAAAAGATTCCTTTCATATCTTTTACTAAAAACTCACCGAAGGGTAAAATTGGATTTAAACAATTGTAGAAGGATATAAATATTACATATTTAGGAAACATGGATGTGGATGATAAATATTTCCCAGTAAATTCTGAAGTATAAACAATCTCGGATAAAAATGATATTGCGATATTTTCCCTTACCTTGGGTCCAATTTGCTTCATAAGTGTCTGAACCTCCTTTATAATGATTTAAATAATGTCATTGAATTATTATAGAATCATAATAATTGTTATGATATCATATATGGTCATATTCTTAGCTTCTTATTAGTAATATTTCATTGCTACTTGTTATTCGGGTGTTTATTACTTTTTGTTCTTATGCGTGTTTTGTCGAATAAATTCTCATTCTTATTTTTAGGTTATAAATACCTCATTTAAAGATTAGTATTAGTTTAATATATATCATATTTATTCATTCAATTCATTTATATAATCATTATGCAATGAAGATCATGTAGAATGAGTCACATCACATCGTGGAGACGGTATTCTGTACATACGCACGAGCGATGATATCGTTCCCATGATCGTGGAATTGTATTAGAGTGTATGTATACTATTTGAGAATCAATATAAATTTACAATAATCATATATAGTCATTATTTACACCATTATATCTATCCAAGTAAGGTGGTGGTGGAAAATAGATTACACCACGGCGTGGAGACGGTATTCCGTACGTACGCACGCGCGGTGATTTCGTTTTCCGTAGGATGGATAGATGGTGAAATAGGGTTGTTTCATACTTATAATAACATATCAGTATATGAGTGATACTGATGTTATTACTTCGTAATTAAACAACTAAAGAAGAAGAAGTGGAAGAGGAAATAAAGTTGAAAGAATCGGTAACGGACATTGCCTCTTCATTGAAGTGCCTCTTTGAGACCTCCTCTTAGGGCACTAAAATTGGTCTTTTAAGAAGACCAGGACCTCTAGGATGTTTCTAGGGAAGTGGAGAAGATAATTTGGGAGGGGTTTTCCGAGCTTGAAGGCTCAAAGTGGTGTGAGGAAGAGAGGGAGGAGGTGCCCTTTTATAAGGGAGGAGAGGGTCACTTTTGGAAAAACTAAAAATATTATTTTATTATGAAGTCATATTCGGTTTTTAATAGCTCCAATCTGATTTATTTCGAAACTAAGGTGGGTATGGGTCTAAATTCTCTCATCCAATAGAATTTAGACAATTTTAGGTATCTATTTTAACCTTATTATTTAGATTTAACTTTAAGTTAAATAATTTTACTTTTACCGTGTCTTCTTGTTTTCTTACACTATAAGGTTAATAAAATCAATATAACAAGAAAAACGAACCCCAAGTTGTTTATTATTAATATATAAAACCTTATTTAATTCATTTGGCCGAACCTTATATTTTTAGGAATAAAATAACAATTAATAATATAATATTTGTTTTAACAACTATTTTGTGTCAATTTTGACACTATTTGGTAATTTATTTTTGTGAAAATCATAACAAAATGATTAGTTCTAAAAACATTAATTAAATCAATAATAAAATGTCATATTAACCTATAAAATTATTTTAATTCATAAAAAGTCTCAAATTACATTTATTTGGGTATTTATAACATCAATTATGTCAATATTTCATTAATAAGATAATTAATGCATCATCATTGTGTCATAAATAAATTAACTTATTTAATGTTTAAAAATTACAAATAAAATACCATTATGTAGGAAATATTTTTAGATTTATAATTAATATTTATAGTCAGATTTATCTTATGTATAACCCAATATTAAAAATGATTTAGTTATTAAACTTTGATTTTAACTATTTTAACCCTTCTTTAAATAAATTAATAATAAATGTCCTAATCTAATCCAAGTGGGCCTAAATGGTCATATGTTATTCCTAAGGTTGTTTTTGGTCGAATTACACTTATCCAATAGAATTAGGACATGTTTTAGGGTAATAATAATATCATTTTTACCCTTAATTACCCTATTTACTTTTAACCGTGGTAAAAAAAATAAAAAGTTACTATTCACAAAAAATTATCTTCATCTCATTGAACTACATTTTACTTACTTACATCAATCGTGTCTCTTGGATTTTTTAAATTCCATTCACAAAAGCGGTAAAATTAAGTTTAATGTGAATTTGGAAATTCTCCTAGGAGGTGGGTAAAAGACGGTGAAAAGTTCAATAAAATTTTTATATATCTAAAATTATTATAAAATGACTCCAATGAATTGCATTGAACTTATATAGGTATTATGTATCAATTTTGACCTAAAATAAATTTAAATAAAATAAATAATTATTTAAATAAAAATTAGTTTTTAAATAGTAACCCAGTGTTTTCATTATTCATCAAAAATTGAAAGTTTTCAAAAAAATACCAAAATTTCACCCTAGGATAATTTTGATATTCCGAATTCAAAAATGAAGTCCATTTTGAAAAATAAAATTTATAAAATTTCAAAAAGTGGTTATTACTATTCATAACGGCTAATTTTAATAATATTTTAATAGCATATCGTTGTTTAGTAAAACTCGGTATTGCGTACAACGCAAGCTATCGAGGAAGGCGGCAATTGCGTGTAAATCAAGCCAAGATAGTGTTGTGTGTAGTGAAAGATCCCTTTGATGATTTATATAACATAAAAACAAAATAGTTCTCATAAAAGTCTCGGGTGTTACATTCTACCCCCCTTAAAATGAATTTCGCCCTCGAAATTCGTCACTTTGTAACAAATAGATGAGGATACCTCTCCCTCATCATATCCTCAAGCTCCCATGTAGCTTATTCTAATTGGTTGTTCCTCCATAAAACTTTCACTAAGCGAGTGGTCTTGTTCCGTAGGACTTTTTCGCTAGGATCCAGAATCTCTATCGGCTGTTCTTCATAAGAAAGATCTTGCTCTAGCGGTACAACTTCTGAGCTGAGTACATGTGAAGGATCAGGTATGTACTTTCTCAGGAGAGATACATGGAACACATCGTGAACTTGAGAGAGATTCTGTGGAAGCACCAATCGGTAAGCTACCTTCCCAACACGAGCCAGTATTTCGAAATGACCGATATACCTAGGGCTCAGCTTTCCCTTCTTTCCAAATATCATTACTCTCTTCCAAGGAGATATTCGTAAGAACACTTTATCACCCACTTCAAACTCTAGGTATTTTCTTTGGTTGTCAGCATGACTTTTTTTTTCGACTCTGAGCTGCTCTTATGTGTTGTTGAATAGATCGGATCTTTTTTGCCATCTCATCAACAAGATCCGGTCCTAAAAGATTTCTTTCCCCGACTTCATCCCAGCAAGTTGGAGTCCTGCATTTCTTTCCATAGAGAGCTTCATAGGGAGCCATCTGAATACTGGAGTGAAAGATATTATTATAAGAAAATTCCACCAAAGGTAGGTGTTGATCCCAACCACCTTTTAAATCCATAGAGCAAGCTCTCAACATATCTTCTAGAGTTTGAATTGTCCTCTCAGACTGACCGTCTTTCTGAGGATGATAAGTAGTGATGAAACTCAACTCTGTATCCAGAGTATGCTGAAGACTTCACCCGAACTTTGAGGTAAATCTCGGATCCCGATCAGATATAATGGAAAGTGGTACTCCATGCAATCTTACCACTTCCTTTACATATATCTTGGCAAGATTATCTAGAGAGAAATCCTCTCTAATATCAATGAAGTGTGCAGACTTTTTAAGACGATAAACAATGACCCAGATATCATTATTGCCTTTGGATGTTTTAGGAAGTCCAGTGACAAAGTCCATAGTGATGTTTTCCCATTTCCATTCAGGTATGGGTAATGGTTGTAACATCCCCTTAGACTTATGTCTCTCAACTTTAACTTGCTGACAAACCAAGCATCGAGAGACATATTCAACAACATCTCTTTTCATACCATCCCACCAGAAGTACTCTTTCAGGTCCCTATACATCTTCGTGCTTCTAGGACGAATAGAGAATTAAGAACTATGAGCCTCATCCAGCAGCTCCTTCTTTAATTCAGGGATGGGAGGAACACAAACCCATTTCCTGAACGTTATTATCCCATCACAATCAAGGTTAAATTCAGGAACATTTCTCACCTTCTTTTGTAACTCGACATCTTCTTTCTGTGCCTCTTTAATCTTCACATGTATAGATGGTTGAACATTCATTTGAGAAAGATATGATTTTCCCCCTTTCATTATAATTCCTAGATCCATCCTTTGTAAATCCATAAATATTGGATCTTTTGTGATCCTCATCATGGATAAGCTAGCATGGTCTTGTCGACTTAATACATCTACCACCTTATTTGCTTTCCCAGGGTGGTAATGAATTGAGCAGTCGTAATCCTTAATCAGATACAACCATGTTCTTTGGCGCATATTCATCTCCTTTTGTGTGAAAATATACTTTAAACTTTTATGATCAGTATAAATAACACACCTTTCTCCATAAAGATAATGCCTCCAAATCTTTAATGCAAAGATTTCCGCAGCTAACTCCAAATCATGAGTTGGGTAATTTTGCTCATGGATTTTCAACTGTCATGAAGCCTAAGCTATCACAATATCATTTTGCATAAGAACACACCCCGACCCCTTCTTGGATGCATCACTGTAGATCACAAACCTTTCTCCACTACAAGGAAGTGTGAGTACAGGTGCACTGGATAAACTTCTTTTCAACTCCTTGAAATTCTCTTCACATTCCTCTGTCCACACAAACTTAACTCCTTTTCGAGTCAACCTGGTGAGTGGATTAGAAAATCGTGAAAAATCTTTCACCAAATGTCGATAATATCCAGCCAAACCAAGAAAACTTAGGATCTTGGTTACTTTTGTTGGTCTCAACCATCTTTCGATAACCTCTGTTTTTTCTGGATCCACAAATATCCCCTCTTTTGAGATTATGTGACCAAAAAATGCAACTTTTTGAAGCCAAAATTCACACTTGGTAAATTTGGCATAAATCTTCTCCTTTCTCAGGGTCTTCAATATAATTCTCAAGTGAAATTCATGTTCTTCCTAGCTCTTTGAATAGACAAGAATATAATCTATAAAGACTACCACAAACTGATCAAGATAGTCTCTAAAGACTCTATACATCAGATCCATGAAGATAGCAGGGGCATTAGTAAGACCAAATGGAATCACTATAAATTCATAGTGTCCATACCTTGTACGGAAAACCGTGTTTGGTATATCCTCCCTTTTGACCCTTAATTGATGATACCCATAATGAAGATCAATCTTGGAAAAGTATTGAGCTCTGCATAGTTGGTCAAATAAGTCATCAATGCGTGGGAGAGGATATTTTTTCTTGATAGTGATCTTGTTAAGTTCTCAATAATCAATGCAGAGTCTCATTGATCCATATTTCTTCTTAACAAATAGAACAGGTTCTCCCCAAGGTGATGCACTAGGGTGTATGAATCCCTTATCAAGATTCTCTTGGAGTTGCTTCTTCAATTCCTGCAACTCAATTGGGGCCATTCTATAAGGTGTCTTTGAAATAGTCAAAGCACCCGGTACGAGTTCTGTTGAAAACTTGAGTTCACAATTTGGTGGAAGACCCAACAATTCCTCTGGATAGACATCATCAAACTCCCATACAATGGGCATATTCTTAATCGTGAGTTTCTCTCCAACCATTTCAGATAAATAACCCTGATTTAGTGGAATCAAGACCCATAAGATGGAAGAAATTTCCACTGGAAGGTTATGTTCATCCTTGTATTGATAGATGACCATAGATTGATCTGGAATATGAAATGTGACTTCCCTTATTTGGAAATTGATATGAGCTCCATATAAAGAAAGCCAATCCATGCCAAGAATCACATCAAATTCCACTATAGAAAGGATCACAAGATTTGCAGGAAGCACTTTCCCACTAACTTCAATCAGAGAAGAATTGTAAAGTTTTGATGTGACTGTTGTGCCATTAGGAGTTGTCACAGCCAAATAAACATCTAATTATTGAGGTAATATGATGATAACCTTAGAAAATTCTTCAGAAATAAAAGATTGGGTGGATCCAGAATCAAATAAAACATTTTCTACTTTAGAGTGGATGGTAAGTGTACATCTCACCACTTCATTGTCATACTCCACATTGCCGATAGTAATTGCATGTGACTTTCCTTTGTCTTTGGCCTTAAGAGTTTGTTGACGTCGATCATCATCATCAACCCTTGGATTTGGGCATTGATTGGCATAATGCCCCATCTCCTTGCACTTGTAACATTGAAGTGTAGGAGGTGCACTCTGTGTAGCCTTTTCTTTGTTCACATCACTAGAAATATTCTTCCCATCATTTCAGAATTCAAATTCCCGATGACCTTCCTTTCCACATTTGAAACATTTACTTGTCCCTTTAAGACCACTCCCTCCATGTTTCTTTCAACACTTTGAGCATAAGGGAAAACTCATCTTCTTTTCAGTGTGCTCTTTATATTTATCTTTGAATTCCATTTTCCTCTTCTTATCAAACCCATATGACTGATGGGATACTCCAATCTCCATCTCAACCTTGGAAGCACATCGAAAAATTTACTCGTAGCTATTGAAGTCCCTTATGGCTAACGCCCTTAAAAGACTTGGTTTTAAGCCACTAAAGAATCAATCGATATTACTCTCTGGTTGGATAATAATACCAGAAGTGTACCTTGAAAGTCTTGTAAAATTTTCTTCATAGGTACCAACAGATTCATCATCCTTTTTCTTCAGTTCAAGAAACTCCTTCTCCATATTTGTTCGAAGAATACGAGGGAATTAATTATTGAAAAATAAGTTCTTGAACTCGTCTCATTCCATGGACTCAATTTCACCCCTTTGCCTCATATTCTTAATAAGATTACACCATTGATCAGCATCACCTTCCAAACGATATACTACTAAGATGACTTTATCATGTTCAGAACATTGAAGAACTGAAAATATCTTTTCAGTGGTACTGATCCATTGTTCAGCCACTAATGGATCAGAAGACCCGCTGAATGAAGGTGGATGCTGCCTCATGAAGGATTCAACAGAATGTTGCTCCTTCCTTTGCACGTTTGGAAGTACTGCATGATTCATATCTTGAGAAAGTTGTGTGAGCATGGCTACAAGATTTTTCATTCCAGCTCCCATAACGTTTGGTTGCTCAGGGGGACAATCATTGCATTTCCCGTCACATTCCGCATTAACACAGTTCCTTCGGGTTCCAGCCATTGACTAAAACCAAGAAGAATAGTGTGAGCAACACTAATTATAATAGAAAAAATGCATAATGAAGAATAAAATTTCACACTTGAGGTCTTATCACAGGTTGTTCATGGCCATTTTTAAAACACTAAGATCGTGTTCAATGCTTAGACTTATCCTTAGGGTTCTTACTAAGGATTTCACTTCCTAGTTTCCAAAGTTTGACTATACCATTCCTCTGATACCAACTATAACGACCCATACTTTACATACATTGTTAGTAATTCAAAGTTGAAGTACACTTATTAAAACATATAAAAAGACCATGAAAGGACCGTATAGGTATAGTGTCTTTAGAAACTGGGAAACCTAAACAACTGGTTCATAAATCATCTACATTGTCCCCCATTTATTTCATCATATCTAGAGTCCCTTTTTGGAATATCCTACTTAATAACCTTCTTCCTGACCCGGGGAAAGAAAAAATACAAAAGGGTGAGCTCAAATGCTCAGTACGGGTAAACAAAAGAAATATCAATCACATCATATTCATAAGAACATAACATTTTGGAAATCTTAACCTGCAAAAGAGATCATAATTTCATAAAATGGGATAAATCATATTAGTGAAATGTAATCCCAATAATCATAACTTAAAACATGAAACTTTGTGGTATACACACATAATCATAGATAATCATTTCTTAGTAGCCAAGATCATTTCCAAGACCATCTTAGCAGACAAAGTCCATTTCTGAACCAAGTTCACTCCTCGTTTGAGTCCTGTTTCACTGAACCGGATTAACCTGCCGTTCCAGCCATGTATATATCATGAGATATAAATCTTTACCCAATGCATTGGAGGGAGATATAGGTCCCACCCATCTCATAATGATACCATTCTTATGTGTGCCACAAATTCATAAACCATACATCATAGCATAACCCATGTAATAAAAATGGGATTCTTAAACATCACGTCATCATAACATAATCCATAAAATATAAAAGGACATCATAAAAATAATTCCATCATAAAATAATCAAATCAATGTAAAAATAGGGATAGAAATAGAACCCTATATTATCTTAGATGGAAAATAATTTTGATAAAACACTTGAACTCCATTCTTGAGGAAAATATCCTTTTTACTTCAAAAATATTTTCCTTTCTTAACATGTAATATAATTTTGAAAAAGAAGTTAATTAAAAATAAACTTGAAAACTTGAAAAGGAATCTTCTTGGAAATAATGTTTTAAAAATCCATTCATTCCGTATAAGTTAAAAAAACATTCTTCTCGTACTTATGTCGGAAAAGTCAAAAAGTACCTCGTACGAAAAACGACAAAAGATTCCTTTCATATATTTTACTAAAAACTCACCGAAGGGTAAAATTGGATTTAAACAATTTTAGAAGGATATAAATATTACATATTGAGGAAACATGGATTTGGATGATAAATATTCCCCAGTAAATTCTGAAGTATAAACAATCTCAGATAAAAATGAGATTGCGAGATTTTCCCTTACCTTAGGTCTGATTTGCTTCGTAAGTGTCTGAACCTCCTGTATAATGATTTAAATAATATCATTGACTTATTCCAGAATCATACTCATTGTTATGATATTATATATGGTCATATTCTTAGCTTCTTATTAGTAATATTTCATTGCTACTTGTTATTCGGGTGTTTATTACTTTTTGTTCTTATACGTGTTTTGTCAAATAAATTCTCATTCTTATTTTTTGGTTATATATACCTCATTTACAGAATATTATTAGTGTAATATATATCATATTTATTCATTAAATTCATTTATATAATCATTATTCAATTAAGATCATGTACAACGAGTCACATCACATCGTGGAGACGGCATTCCGTACGTACGCACGAGCGATGATATCGTTCCCATGATCGTGGAATTGTATTGGAGTGTATGTATACTATTTAAAAATCAATATCAATTTACAATAATCATATATAGTCATTATTTACACCATTATACCCATCCAAGTAAGGTGGTGGTGGAAAATAGATTACACCACGGCGTGGAGACGGTATTCCATACATACGCACGCGCGATGATTTTGTTTTCCGTAGGATGGATAGATGGTGAAATTGGGTTGTTTCATACTTATAATAAAATATCATAATATGAGTGATACTGATTTTATTAATTCATAATTAAACAAATAAATAAGAATAAGTGGAAGAAGAAATAAAGTTGAAAGAATCAGTAACAGACATTACCTCTTCTTTGAAGCGCCTCTTTGAGACCTCCTCTTAGGGCACTAAAATTGGTATTTGAAGAAGACCAAGACCTCTAGGATGTTTCTAGGGAAGTGGATAAGAGAATTTGGTAGGTTTTGGTCGAGCTTGAAGGCTCAATGTGGTGTGAGGAAGAGAGGGAGGAGGTGCCCTTTTATAAGGGAGGAGAGGGGAACCTTTGGAAAAACTAAAAATATTATTTTATTATAAAGTCATATTCGGTTTTTAATAGCTCAAAGCTGATTTATTTCTAAGATAAGGTGGGTATGGGTCTAAATACTCTCATACAATAGAATTTACACAAGTTTAGGTATCTATTTTAACCTTATCATTTAGATTTAACTTTAAGTTAAATAATTTTACTTTTACCGTGTCTTCTTGTTTTCTTACAATATAAGGTTAATAAACTTACTATAACAAGCCAATCGAACCCCAAGTTATTTATTATTAATATATAAAACCTTATCTAAGTCATTTGGCCGAAACTTATATTTTTAGGAATAAAATAACAATTAATAATATAATATTTTTTTTAAAAACTATTTTATGTCAATTTTGACACTATTTGGTAATTGATTTTTGTGAAAATCATAACAGAATTATTAGTTCGAAAAAAGTTAATTAAATCAATACTAACATGTCATATTAACCTATAAAATTATTTTAATTCATAAAAAGTCTCAAATTACATTTATTTGGGTATTTATAACATCAATTATGTCAATATTTCATTAATAAGATAATTACTGCATCATCATTGTGTCATAAATAAATTAAATTATTTAATGTCTAAAAATTAAAAATAAAATACCATTATGTAGGAAATCTTTTTATATTTCTAATTAATATTTATAGTTGGATTTATCTTATGTATAACCCTATATTAAAAATTATTTAGTTATTAAACTTTGATATTAACTATTTTAACCCTTCTTTAAATAAATTAATAATAAATATCCTAATCTAATCCAAGTGGGCCTAGATGGTCATATTGTATTCCTAAGGTTGTTTTTGGTCGAATTAAACTTATCCAATATAATTAGGACATGTTTTAGGGTAATAATAATATCATTTTTACCCTTAATTACCCTATTTACTTTTAACCGTGGTAAAAAAAATAAAAAGTTACTATTCACCAAAAATTATTTTCATCTCATTGAACCACATTTTACTTACTTACATCAACCATGTCTCTCGTATTTTTTAAATTCCATTCACAAAAGCGATAAAATTAAGTTTTATGTGAATTTGGAAATTCTCCAAGGAGGTGGGTAAAAGACGGTGAAAAGTTCAATAAACTTTTTATATATCTAAAATTATTATAAAATGACTCCAATGAATTGCATTGAAGTTATATAGGTATTATGTATCAATTTTGACCTAAAGTAAATTTAAATAAAATAAATAATTATTTAAATAAAAAGTTGGTCTTTAAATAGTAACCCAGTGTTTTCAGTATTCATCAAAAATTGAAAGTTTTCAGAAAAATACCAAAATTTCACCCTAGGATAATTTCAATATTCCGAATCCAAAAATGAAGTCCATTTTGAAAAATAAAATTTATAAAATTTCAAAAAGTGGTTATTACTATTCATAACGGCTAGTTTTAATAATATTTTAATAGCATATCGTTGTTTAGTGAAACTCGGTATTGCGTACAATGCAAGCTATCGAGGAAGGCCAAAATTGCGTGTAAAGCAAGCCAATATAGTGTTGTGTGTAGTGAAAGATCCATTTGATGATTTATATAACATAAAAACAAAATATTTCTCATAAAATTCTCGGGTGTTACATTCTACCCCCTTAAAATGAATCTCGCCCTCGAAATTCGTCACTTTGTAACAAACAGATGAGGATACCTCTCCCTAATGATATCCTCAAGCTCCCATGTAGCTTATTATAATTGGTGGTTCCTCCATAAAACTTTCACTAAGAGAGTGGTCTTGTTCCATAGGAATTTTTTTCTAGGATCCAGAATCTCTATCGGCTGTTCTTCATAAGAAAGATCTTGCTCTAGCGGTACAACTTCTGAGCTGAGTAAATGTGAAAGATCAGGTATGTACTTTCTCAGGAGAGATACATGGAAGACATCGTGAACTTGAGAGAGATTCGGTGGAAGCACCAATCAGTAAGCTACCTTCCCAACACCATCCAGTATTTCGAAAGGACCGATATACCTAGGGCTCAGCTTTCCCTTCTTTCCAAATCTCATTACTCTCTTCCAAGGAGATATTTGTAAGAACACTTTATCACCCACTTCAAACTCTAGGTCTTTTCTTTTGTTGTCGGCACAACTTTTTTGTCGACTCTGAACTGCTCTTATGTGTTTTTGAATAGATCAGATCTTTTCTACCATCTCATCAACAAGATCAGGTCCTAAAAGCTTTCTTTCCCCAACTTCATCCAAGCAAGTTGGAGTCCTGCATTTCTTTCCATAGAGAGCTTAATAAGGAGCCATCTGAATACTGGAGTGAAAGCTATTATTATAAGAAAATTCCACCAAAGGTAGGTGTTGATCCCAACCACCTTTAAAATTCATAGAGAAAGTTATCAACATATATTTTAGAGTTTTAATTTTCTTCTCAGACTAACCGTCTGTCTGAGGATGATAAGTAGTGCTGAAACTCAACTCTGTATCCATAGTATGCTGAAGACTTCGCCAGAACTTCGAGGTAAATCTCAGATCCTGATCAGATATAATGGAAAGTGGTACTCCATGCAATCTTACCACTTCCTTTACATATATCCTGGAAAGCTGATCTAGAGAGAAATCCTCTCTAATAGCAATTAAGTGTGCAGACTTTGTAAGACGATCAACTATGACCTAGATAGAATTATTGTCTTTGGATGTTTTAGGAAGTCCAGTGACAAAGTCCATAGTGATGTTTTCCCATTTCCATTCAGGTATGGGTAATGGTTATAACATCCCCTTAGACTTCTGTCTCTTAGCTTTAACTTACTGACAAACCAAGCATCGAGAGACATATTCAACAACATCTCTTTTCATGCCATCCCACCAGAAGTACTCTTTCAGGTCCCTATACATCTTCGTGCTTCCAGTATGAATAGAGAATGAAGAACTATGAGCCTCATCCAGCATCTCCTTCTTTAATTCGGGGATGGGAGGAACACAAACCCATTTCCTGAACGTTATTATCCCATCACAATCAAGGTTGAATTCAGGAACATTTCTCACCTTCCTTTATAACTCGACATCTTCTTTCTGTGCCTATTTAATCTTCACATGTATAGATGGTTGAACATTCATTTGAGAAAGATACGATTTTCCCCCTTTCATTATAATTCCAGGATCCACACTTTGTAAATCCATAAATATTGGATCTTTTGTGATCCTCATCATGGATAAGCTATCATGGTCTTGTTGACTTAATGCATCTGCCACCTTGTTTTCTTTCCTAGGGTGGTAATGAATTGATCAGTCATAATCCTTAATCAGATCCAACCATCTTCTTTGGTGCATATTCATCTCCTTTTGTGTGAAAATATACTTTAAACTTTTATGATCAGTATAAATAACACACCTTTCTCCATAAAGATAATGCCTCTAAATATTTAATGAAAATATTACCGCAGCTAACTCCAAATCATGAGTTGGGTAATTTTGCTCATGGATTTTCAACTTTCGTGAGGCATAAGCTATCACTATATCATTTTACATAATAACACACCCCAGCCCCTTCTTAGATGTATCACTGTAGATCACAAACCTTTGTCCACTACAAGGAAGTGTAAGTACAGCTACACTGGATAACCTTCTTTTCAAATCCTTGAAATTCTCTTCACATTCCTCCATCCACAGGAACTTAACTCCTTTTCGAGTCGACCTGGTGAGTGGATTAGATAATCGTGAAAAATCTTTCACAAAACGTCGATAATATCCATCCAAACCAAGAAAACTTCGGATCTAGATTACTGTTGTTGTTCTCGACCATCTTTCGATAACCTCTGTTTTTGCTGGATTCAGATATCCCCTATTTTGAGATTATGTGACCAAAAATGCAACTTTTTGAATCAAAAATTCACACTTGGTAAATTTGGAATAAAGCTTCTCCTTTCTCAGGGTCTTCAATATAATTCTCAAGTGATCTTCATGTTCTTCCTTGCTCTTTGAATAGACAAGAATATCATCTATAAAGACTACCACAAACTGATCAAGATAGTCTCTAAAGACTCTATTCATTAGATCCATGAAGATAGCAGGGGCATTAGTAAGACCAAATGGCATCACTATAAATTCATAGTGTCCATACCTTGTACGGAAAGCCGTCTTTGGTATATCCTCCCTTTTGACCCTTAATTGATGATACCCAGAATGAAGATCAATCTTGGAAAAGTATTGAGCTTCGTGTAGTTGGTCAAATAAGTCATCAATGCATGGGAGAGGATATTTTTTCTTGATAGTGATCTTGTTAAGTCCTCTATAATCAATGCAGAGTCTCATTGATCCATATTTCTTCTTAATAAACAGAACAGGTGCTCCCCAAGGTGACACACTAGGGCGTATGAATCCCTTATCAAGATTCTCTTGGAGTTGCTTCTTCAATTCCTGCAACTCAATTGGGGCCATTCTATAAGGTGTCTTTGAAATAGGCAAAGCACCTGGTACGGGTTCTACTGAAAACTTGACTTCAAGATTTGGTGGAAGACCCGAAAATTCCTCTGGAAATACATCATCAAACTCCCGTACAATGAGAATATTATTAATCGTGAGTTTCTCTCCAACCATTTGAGATAAATAACCCTCATTTAGTGGAATCAAGACCCATAAGATGGAAGAAATTTCCACTGGAAGGTTATGTTCATCCTTGCATTGATAGACGATCATAGATTGATCTGGAATATGAAATGTGACTTCCCTTCTTTGTTAATTGATATGAGATCCATATAAAGAAATCCAATCCATACCAAGAATCACATCAAATTCCACTATTGTAAGGATTACAAGATTTGTAAGAAGCACTTTCCCACAAACTTCAATCAGATAATAATTGTAAACTTTTGATGCGACTGTTGTGCCATTAGGAGTTGTCACAACCAACTCAACATCTAATTGTTGAGGTAATACGACGATACCCTTAGAAAATTTTTCAGAAATAAAAGAGTGGGTGGATCCAAAATCAAATAAAGCATTTGCTACTTTAGAGTGGATGGTAAGTGTACCTCTCACCACTTCGTTGTCGTACTCCACATCGCCAATAGTAATTGAATGTGACTTTCCTTTGTCTTTGGCCTTAAGAGTTTGTTGACGTCGATCATCATCATCAACCCTTGGATTTGGGCATTGATTGGCATAATGCCCCATCTCCTTGCACTTGTAACATTGAAGTGTAGGAGGTGCACTCTGTGTAGCCTTTTCTTTGTTCACATCACTAGACATCTTCTTCCCATCATTGCGGCATTCAAATGCCCGATGACCTTACTTTCCACATTTTAAACATTTACTTGTCCCTTTAAGACAACTCCCTCCATGTTTCTTTCCACACTTTGAGCATAAGGGAAAACTCATCTTCTTTTCAATGTGCTCTTTATATTTTCCTTTGAATTCCATTTTCCTTTTCTTATCAAACCCATATGACTGATGGGTTACTCTAATCTCCATCTCAACCTTGAGAACACATCGAACAATTTCCTTATAGCTATTGAAGTCCCTTATGGATAATGCCCTTCGAAGACTTAGTTTTAAGCCACTAAAGAATCGATCGATCTTAATCTCAGGTTGGATAATAATACCAGAATCATACCTTGCAAGTCTTGTAAAATTTTCTTCATTGGTACCAACAAATTCATCATCATTTTTCTTCAGTTCAAGAAACTCCTTATCCATCTTTGTTCGAAGAATACGAGGGAAGCACTTATTGAAAAATAAGTTCTTGAACTCGTCCCATTACATGGACTCAATTTCATCCCTTTGCCTCATATTCTTAATAATATTACACCATTTATCAGCATCACCTTCCAAACGATATACTGCTAAGATGACTTTATCATGTTCAGAACATTGAAGAACTAAAAATATCTTTTCAGTGGTACTGATCCATTGTTCAACCACTAATGTATCAGAAGACCCGCTGAATGAAGCTGGACACTGCCTCATGAAGGATTCAACAGAATGTTGCTCCTTCCTTTGATCATTTGGAAGTCCTGCATGATTCATAGCTTTAGAAAGTTGTGTGAGCATGGATACAAGATTTTTTCTTTCCAGTTCCCATAATGTTTGGTTGCTCAGGGGGACAATCATTGCATTGTCCGTCGCATTCCGCATTAACACAGTTCCTTCGGGTTCCATCCATTGACTAAAACCAAGAAGAATAGTGTGAGAAACACTAATTATAATAGGAAAAACACATAATGAAGAATAAAATGTCACACTTAAGGTCTTATCATCGGTTGTTCATGGCCATTTTTAAAACACTAAGATTGTGTTCTATGCTTAGACTTATCCTTAGGGTTCTTACTAAGGCTTTCACTTCCTAGTTTCCAAAGGTTGACTATACCTTTCCTCTGATACCAACTATAACGACCCATACTTTACATACATTGTTAGCAATTCAAAATTGAATTACACTTATTACAATATATAACAAGACCATGAAAGGACCGTATAGGTATAGTGTCTTTAGAAACTGGGAAACATAAACAACTGGTTCATAAATCATCTACGTTGTCTCCCATTTATTTCATCATATCTAGAGTCCGTTTTTGGCATATCCTACTTAATAACCTTATTCCTGACCTGGGGAAAGAAAAAATACAAAAGGGTGAGATCAAATGCTCAGTAAGGGTAAACAAACGAAATATCAATCACATCATATTCATAAGAACAGAACATTTTGGAAATATTAACCTGCAAAAGAGATCATAATTTCATAATATGGGATAAATCATAGTAGTGAAATGTAATCCCTATAATCATAACTTAAAACATTAAACTTTGTGTCATACACACATAATCATAGAGAATCATTTCTTAGTAGTCAAGACTCATTTCCAAGACTATCTTAGCGGACAAAGTCCATTTCTGAACTGAGTTCACTCCTCGTTTCAGTCCTGTTTCACTGAACCAGATTAACCTTCCCTTCCAGCCATGTCTATCTCATGAGATATAAATCTTTACCCAATGCATTTGAGGGAGATATAGGTCCCACCCATCTCATAATGATACCATTCTTATGTGATCCATAAAATCATAAACCATACATCATAGCATAACCCATGTAATAAAAATGGGATTCTTAAACATCACGTCATCATAAAAAAATCCATAAAAGTTAAAATGACATCATAAAAATAATTACATCATAACATAATCAAATCAATGTAAAAATAGGGAAAGAAACCGAACCCTATATTATCTTAGATGGAAAATAATTTTGATAAAACACTTGAACTCCATTCTTGAGGAAAATATCCTTTTTACTTCGAAAACATTTTCCTTTCTTAACATGTCATATAATTTTGAAAAATAAGTTGATTAAAAATAAACTTGAAAACTTGTAAAGGAATATTCTTATAAATAATGTTTTAAAAATATATTCATGTCGTATAAGTTAAAAAGAAACATTCTTCTCGTACTTATGTCGGAAAAGTCAAAAAGTACCTCGTACGAAAAATGACAAAAGATTCCTTTCATATCTTTTACTAAAAACTCACCGAAGGGAAAAATTAGATTTAAACAATTTTAGAAGGATATAAATATTTCATATTGAGGAAATATGGATGTGGATGATAAATATTCCCCAGTAAATTCTGAAGTATAAACAATCTCGGATAAAAATGAGATTGCGAGATTTTCCCTTACCTTAGGCCCGATTTGCTTCATAAGTGTCCGAAACTCCTATATAATGATTTAAATAATGTCATTGACTTATTCCAGAATAATACTCATTGTTATGATATCATATATTGTCATATTCTTAGCTTCTTATTAGTAATATTTCATTGCTACTTGTTATTCGGGTGTTTATTACTTTTTGTTCTTATGCGTGTTTTGTTGAATAAATTCTCATTCTTATTTTTAGGTTATAGACACCTCATTTAAAGAATATTATTAGTGTAATATATATCATATTTATTAATTCAATTCATTTATATAATCATTATGCAATGAAGATCATGTAGAACGAGTCACATCACATCGTGGAGACGGTATTCCGTACGTACGCACGAGCGATGATATCGTTCCCATGATCGTGGAATTGTATTGGAGTGTATGTATACTATTTTGAAATCAATATCAATTTAAAATAATCATATATAGTCATTATTTACACCATTATACCCATCCAAGGAAGGTGGTGGTGGAAAATAGATTACACCATGGCGTGGAGACGGTATTCCGTACGTACGCACGCGCGGTGATTTCGTTTTCCGTAGAATGGATAGATGGTGAAATAGGGATGTTTCATACTTATAATAACATATCAGTATATTAGTGATACTTATGTTATTACTTTATAATGAAACAACTAAAGAAGAAGAAGTGGAAGAAGCAATAAAGTTGAAAGAATCGATAACAGACATTACCTCTTCTTTGAAGCGCCTCTTTGAGACCTCCTCTTAGGGCACTAAAATTGGTCTTTGAAGAAGACCAGGACCTCTAGGATGTTTCTAGGGAAGTGGAGAAGAGAATTTTTCAGCATTTGGCCGAGCTTGAAGGCTCAAAGTGGTGTGAGGAAGAGAGGGATGAGGTTCCATTTTATAAGGGAGGAGAGGGGCACCTTTGGAAAAACTAAAAATATTATTTTATTATAAAGTAATATTCGGTTTTTAATAGCTCCAATATGATTTATTTAAAAGATAAGGCGATGATGGGTATAAATACTCTCATCAAATATAATTTAGACAAGTTTAGGTATCTGTTTCAACCTTATCATTTAGATTTAACTTTAAGTTAAATAATTTTACTTTTACCATGTCTTCTTGTTTTCTTACACTATAAGGTTAATAAACTTACTATAAAAAGCCAAACGAACCCCAAGTTTTTTATTATGAATATATAAAACCATATCTATGTCATTTGGCCGAACCTTATATTTTTAGGAATAAAATAACAATTAATAATATAATATTTGTTTTAAAAACTATTTTATGTCAATTTTGACACTATTTGGTAATTGATTTTTGTGAAAATCATAACAGAATGATTAGTTCGAAAAAAGTTAATTAAATCAATAATAACATGTAATATTAACCTATAAAATTATTTTAATTCTTAAAAAGTCTCAAATTACATTTATTTGGGTATTTATAACATCAATTATGTCAATATTTCATTAATAAGATAATTACTGCATCATCATTGTGTCATAAATAAATTAAATTATTTAATGTCTAAAAATTAAAAATAAAATACCATTATGTAGGAAATATTTTTATATTTCTAATTAATATTTATAGTCTGATTTATCTTATGTATAACACTATATTAAAAATTATTTAGTTATTAAACATTGATTTTAACTATTTTAACCCTTCTTTAAATAAATTAATAATAAATGTCCTAATCTAATACAAGTGGGCCTAAATGGTCATATTTTATTCATAAGGTTTTTTTTGGTCGAGTTACACTTATCCAATAGAATTAGGACATGTTTTAGGGTAATAATAATATCATTTTTACCCTTAATTACCCTATTTACTTTTAACCGTGGTAAAAAAATAAAAAGTTACTATTCACCAAAAATTATTTTCATCTCATTGAACCACATTTTACTTACTGAAATCAACCGTGTCTCTTGGATTTTTGAAATTCCATTCAAAAAAGTGGTAAAATTTAGTTTTATGTGAATTTGGAAATTCTCCTAGGAGGTGGGTAAAAGACGGTGAAAAGTTCAATAAAATTTTTATATATCTAAAATTATTATAAAATGAATCCAATGAATTGCATTTAACTTATATAGGTATTATGTATCAATTTTGACCTAAAATAAATTTAAATAAAATAAATAATTATTTAAATAAAAAGTCGGGTTTTAAATAGTAACCTAGTGTTTTCACTATTCATCAAAAATTGAATGTTTTCAGAAAAATACCAAAATTTCACCTTAGGATAATTTCGATATTCTGAATCCAAAAATGATGACCATTTTGAAAAATAAAATTTATAAAATTTCAAAAAGTGGTTATTACTATTCATAACGGCTTGTTTTAATAATATTTTAATAGCATATTGTTGTTTAGTGAAACTCAGTATTGCGTACAACGCAAGCTATCGAGGAAGGCCGCAATTGTGTGTAAATCAAGCCAAGCTAGTGTTGTGTGTAGTGAAAGATCCCTTTGATGATTTATATAACATAAAAACAAACTATTTCTCATAAAATTCTCGGGTGTTACATATATCAAAAATTCCTTAGGGTCAATAGATCTCCTTTCATGTCATAAATTTCCCCAAGCCATACCTCATGAATCCCATTTATGTAATGAATGACATTTATGATGATAATGTCTTATTACCGCCATTTTTATCATCCCAACATGACCATTCATCCTATAATGTTCCCTAAAACACTATGAACCTCCATATAAACATAAAAATCACTAAAAATACACCATATTTGAATGTTAAAACATTTGGAACCTTGTTCTTATTCCAAAATTTCAAAACAACCCATCAACCAGTGAAGAAAATTCATATTTCCAATGAAACTTTAACCTGTTTAGACATGTTTTATCACAAAAACTACTGATTCCAAAACCTTTTACACATATAATTCCATGATTTTTAACAAAATCATCCAATAATTACAACCGAATGATTGTTGGACCAAGTTTCTTGTAATGACTAGGTTCATAATACATCAAAGTGAGATTAAAATAAATATTTTTTATTTTATTTTTTATAATGTTCTCCTAAATAATATCAAGATCTTAAAACTACATGGGATAACATAGGGAATATATAGAAAAAATACGAGATCTAAAAATCCTAGTAAGGGAATAAATAAGTTAAAAAATAATATCATTTGAGTCAAATGTATAACTTTATATCATGAAAAAGAAGTCTATAATCACATGAAAGAATATCATAAATAACACAATTTCATAATATAATTACATAATAGGAAATGAGGAAGCAAAAAATAAATTGAAAAAAAACACGAGTCATGAAAACATTCTAAGAAAATATCACATGGTGGAAAAGGTCCCATAATGTATTAGGTTTCATCCCAAATACCTTACATGATAACTCATGTGAACAAAGATTTACCAAATGAATTGGAACACAATCTAGTTGGACACATCATAACATGTTCTAGAGTATGTGTTCCCCAAAAAGTAAATCAATCATAGTGCATAAAACAAATAATTACACATAGAAAGAAATGAGTTTCTTAATATTTTCTTATATCTTAATCAAATAAAATTTTGTAATGATGGAATTTGATAGATTAACATAAGGAATGTATTACTATATCAATATAAGGTAGAATAAGCTATGAATATATATGAGAGACATATATATATATATAAATAATAAATCCATAACCTCAATGGTTTTTTTCATTGATGGAAATTTCTTTATATGATTACATTGAATATTTCGTGATGAAAATACCCTTTTCACATTGAAATTAGTTCTTCAAAATATTAAAATTTCCAAAATATTGTATAAAAAATTTTCATTAAAAATAAACATGGAAAATTATAACATAATCATCAATGAATTTGTTGGTCATTGTGGTGGATGATTTTTTACATGTTGTATATATTAACAAATCATTCTATTCACACTATTGTAAAAGTATTTAAAATAACCTCATTCCAAAAAAAATAAAAAGATTCATTTCATACCATTTTAAAAAAAGTAAAACATGCATAAAAATTACTTTATAAACTAATTTTTAAAATTTTAAAAATATTCTTTAAAATATATTTTGAAAACATAGATTTGGAATAAAATGGATTTTCTCCCAGAGAAAAATAAAGAAAAGTTTTCTTAACATTATTTTCTCATTAATTTTAATTTCCAACAAGAGGATAATAGTAATAAAAAATGAAAATTTCATGAATCAAAAACAGATAAAAAAATTAATGGGCTTTATTAAAAAATGATCAAATAATATCATACAATAAAAATTCAGGCCTAAATAATCCTGATGAAAATGATATTGAATCGTAAACCCTTAATGCTTTTGTAACATTTGAATCAAAAATCTGATGAATGAAAAAGTGAATTGTAACATATAATATCAGGGTGTATGAATTATTCATTATATAATATGTAAAGGGTTGGTATATAATATATTTAAAATAAATTAGGTGTGTAAAAATACATGAGTCTCAAAGAGGGATGTTTTGAGATGAAACCCTTACCTCGATTCTAGACATGTTGTGTTTGTCATTTGTCTTAGATATAATAAATTATATCAATTTTATTGAAATAAAATTTTCCATTTTTAATAAATTACACATAAACCATTTACATCATTTATATTAATGACATGTTTAGTTACTTATTTAGTTATGTATACATTGAGTGTTTTGAGAGCACTTAGTTCATAATATCAATATGACACCAGTGTGTTAAATATGGTCAAAGGGGTCCTTATTACATAATTTCCTTCAAAATAATCATGAAACAATAATAATTTTTATATTTAAATTATACTTTTGAAACCAACAATGAAATGTGGTTATGAAAAATGATTTATGTTACAATCAGGGAGACCGTAGGTCATATGTATGTTTGAGTAATGTTTCCTTATTTAAATGATAATGTTGGAAATAAGGGAAGTGTTATTTTATCTTCATATAATTATAATTATATCATAAATATCATATTATTTCTTTAAATATAGGTACACATACCATCCATGTGATATGGTAATAAAAAATGAACCACATCGTTTCTTGAGTTAGCAGTCCTCCGTACACACGAATGATGTTATCATTTTTGAATGGATTGTAAGGTAAAAAGTTATATGATATATTAATTTTATATAATCATTAATATTTCATGAATATAATATATAATATTAAATTGATCCTTATTAATAGCCACACGAGGAAATTATGGATGATGAATTACATCGGTTTGTGAGGTGGTAGTCAATTGTACACACGAACGATGGTTTCGTTTTCCATTTGATGGAGGAAGAGATAGATAAATATTATTCCAAAAACATAATAAAACATTAGTATATAGAATATAATTGTGTTATTATATTCTAATTTTTAATAAATAATTGATATTGGAAAAGGAAGAAGTAAAATTAAGGAGTGCAGTGAAGATGATTGCCACCCCTTAGAAGAACCTCCTTTGGATATCTTATTGAGGACCATATGGTTTGAATATTAGGAAGAACATACGATAAATAATGTGGATAAGGATTTTGGGTAGAAGAGTTTTCTTTTATTTTTTTCACATAATACTTGAGTGGTGTGAATAAATTAAAGGTGGGGGTTCCCATTTATAATTGAGGAGTAGTGGATTTTATTAAATACCTAACACTATTCAGTAATGGGAAGTCACTCTCAACATATGTGAATAAAATAATGATAAATAATGGAGTTCAGAGGTGATACAGTCAATAAAAACATCATACATTCAAGAATAAACATATATTAAGTATTTTACTCCCTTTACCTTTTTATTTTAACCCCTAATAAATCTGTCTCAACACCAACTTTTGTAATAAATTTTTACTAATTCTAATATTTATTATGACGAAATATTATGTTGACCATATTATATAAAATTAATTATTATCAATAAAAATATGGAATAAATTTTTTCAAATTAAATTTAATTAAGTTTCAAAATTTAATTTAAAAATAATCAAACACAAATGGTCAAAAAACTATTTTTCAACAAATGTGCTTTTAAAGCAATAGACGATCTTTTATCAACATTGTGACTAGAAATCATTAATATATGAAATTAAATTCACACACACACAAATATATTTATTTATAATACTTTAATTTCATTTAAATATTTCTATAATAGTGGTTTTTATTTAATTAAAATGGATAAATGTGATGCACTTGAAAACATTTTGCAGAAACAAATGTTTTTAAAAAAAAAATAAACATGTACAAAAATCATGAAATTGATTATTCAAATGAAAATAATTAAAATATTTTAAATTAAATGGTAAATATTTCACATTAATATTAAATAAAATATATATTTATCTTTTAAATTAATTTATTTAATGAAATGGAATTCTATTATTTTAAAAATCGATAATTTTGACTATTCACTAAAAATAAAATGTTTCAGAAAAATCCAAAAATTTCACCCTATGATAATTTTGATATTATTATATAAAAAATTATTTTAATCTTATAAAATAGTATTTTTATAATTTCCATTGATTAATTATAATATATTTTCACAAAAACAAAAAAAAATATTTTTGAAGGAAACAATTTTTTTATGAAAAAATTATCTTCCTTAAAAGTTGAGTTCTCATTTATTTATAATTTATTAATAAATTTATATTCATTAGGAAATTAATATATACTTCATTAAGTAGTTATTAATATTAACACTATCGAATATAATGGTTGGGTTATAACATTAATATTTTTCATGGGTCATTTAAGATTGGTGTCTTGTGTTGTATATGCTATAAAAAATTATATTCTTTTAAAATATCAGGGTGTTACATTATACCCCATTAAATAAGTTAAATATTCAAAATTTATACTTTTTATTATTAAAAAAGGTTTATACATTCATAAATTCCATTTTGGAAAAACAATATTGTAAAAAGGGTTAATAAAACTTCCTAGTAAAAATAGTGAAAGGGAAGAACAAAGATGATCTGAAATAACAAAAAACTTTGTTTCTAAATAAGGATAACATTGGAGGGAAGTGAAAACATGGATATTAATAAAATATGAATTTAGGAAAAAAAATTATACTATTTTATTTATGAGAGAAAAGACCATCGATTTATCAAAAATGAATAACATTCTTATCTGAAGATGATTTTCCTAAAGTTATTGGAACCTTTTACCATATAGATTAATAACATAATTAAATATAATTAAATGATAAATATAATTTCATACATTAAAAATCTTTACCATAATATTATTTCTTGAATCATATGATGAGTATTGAAGATAAAGTTTTTATGGCCAATGTACTAAAATTAACTTTTAATGAATCATGTGATTCCAAAATACGACATCAAGTTATTTCTCCTGTGTTTAGACATTAAAAAAGTCTATAAATAGTTACAAAAAGTTAATATAATTTCAAAAAATAATGAACCTATATTTTAGTCTCTAAATTCAACGATCAACATAAATCATTCCATAATAAAATAACAATATAACCCATGTAACCATATCATTCAAGGAAATAATTGTACTCCACCACAATAATATTTCATTTTCAATCAAATTTTGGAACTATAGGTAAAATATAAGTCAATGAAATGAAATACTTCCCAAAATACAAAAAATCACCTCAAAATCCTAAAAATTCAAAAAAAAAAAATCCTAAAATGTGTTTCCCAAAATCAAATTTATATTTATCCACCAAATATTTTAAAAAAATAATTTCATACTAACTGGTACATCATGTAGCCCAATTTTACTCAATTCACCCTTGTTTACCTTTAGTTATGGGTTTATTCCCTATAGCTTTTCCAGATTTGATGAGTTGTCTCCAAGATTGTGGGTTATCATTTTTTATAAAACTATGGAAAAAAGTGAAAATTATATTCAAGATTTTACTTAATCCTATAAAATTATCAATATTAGGATGAACATATTCAAAAGTAAAATTAGTCCTTAAATAATTTTTTTAACCTCCTAGATTTTTTATTTATCATATTAATTTTTGAAAATCAAATAATTTTAATTGAGTATAATTATATAAACATCAAGAACACCTCAAATATTATCTTTTTCCCAATCACGTTTTTTTCAATAAAGTATATCCATACAATTAATAATACATTGTATTTAATTTTTACCATTCAATATATTCTTGCATGTCCGTAAATAAAAAAAAATACTACGGAACTATCATTATAGTTTTCATGAATCTTATTACAAGAACACCATTAAATAAAAAACCTCAATGGTTCTCTTCCTAAATCCCAAAACATAAACACTTCAATCATTCCAATTTAATGATTTTCATAATATAGGACCATAAGAAATAATCCTTAGAATAGATTATTTTATTATATTATGAACAATCTCCCCATATCTATGACATTTAATTATTACTGGTTCCTTAGGTTGATCATTATTTACATGAGTCCTTTTAAGCTAAATATTAGTTTTTATTGATAATTAGATTCCTTGTTCCCTTATTTCCATCATATAGAGAATATTATAATTCCTTTAAGTAATTTTTCATATCTTCACTTTAATGAATTTTGACATGTAAGAAATTGAATATTTTATTCTTTATTATCTTTAACACTTGAACATACATGAGCTTCCAACCTTACCATCTTTTATGTGTTTAGAAATTAGACCATGGTCCAATTTTCAATAATAATTCATGATTTCTCATTTGGAATGATGAAAATATTTATAAATTATTATTCTATCAGGTTATTCATCTCATTAGGGAAATCATTAAACTTACCATCACATTGGTTTTTGTCATTCTTTCTCTTATTTATTCTATGAACTAAAAAAATATAAGAGAAATAAGATCAGAATGCGTTGATATAAAGAAGGTAAACTCATAATCCAAGAAGGAATAACCTATAAATGATAAGTGTATCATAAATTATAAGTATCTAAGTTTAATTATAGGTTATCCATGGTAAAATTCATTATCAGGTTTTTTATCCCAATCATTTGTTCAAGTCCTTTATAATGGATCATAAAGAGTTTATTAATTTCTAAAATATACCCAACGGTATTTTCAAAATAGGTGTGAAAAATGACCCATTTTCATGAACTAGGTGATGATTAAGTCAAATAAAAATACAACCTTTTCAATTTTATTACCCCTTGGTACAACAATTCCAGAGCCACATCCACATGTAGTATCTAGGTAGGGATGAAAATTCTTGCAAACCACGCACTGTAAACATCAACAAAATTTAATGATATTGTCCCATACATAGTATTATCTTAATACTTTTTTTAGGTTTCTCACTAAATTATTCCAGTCCTAATTGCAAAAAATTACTAGACCTTTCTCTGATACCAACTATAGAGACCCAATAGTTTTAGAAATATTTTCTAGGATATTTAAGATAAACAAATAATTATTAAAACAAAAATATTATGAGTTCTCGTGTATTTTTATTACGTGGATCCTAATACATCATGGTGAGAATAAAATTAAACTTATTTATTTTAATATCCATAATGAGATGCTAAATCATTTAGAGTTTATAGAGCATCACATAATACTTAGGGAATACATAGCTAAAAGGGGAGATCTATAAAGACTAATAAGGGAATAAACAAGATAAGGAATAATAACATGTGAATCAATGGTATAACATGATATGATGAGAAATAAGGCTCAACAATAATCAAATAGGAAAATTACATGAAGTACATGGTATAATAAGATCATGTAATCATAAGGAATAATGAAAAAACATATTACATGACATAAAAATGAGTTAAGGATAACTACCTATACAATATCCAATACTTTTCGAAGTCCTGTAAATGATTAGGTTTACTCTGTAATACCACACATGAATCCTCACGAGACTAAAACTTTACCCAATGCATTGGAGTGATATCTTTGTGCACCCATAATAAAAAGACCAAGATTAAATGTTCCAAAAAATGTAAATCAGTCATATTGAATAAACATAAGAATTACCTGGTGAATGAAATGGGTTTCCTAATCTAGACTTATATCATAATCCTGGGAAATTTCATAATGAAGGAATTTGAAATTTGAAAATAATTCATGAATAGTCTAGTCAATGTAAGGGAGAATAATATTTCAATATATGTGAGAGACATATATACATAATTTTCATGAAATTCATAACATAAAAGGTTTTATTTATTGATGAAAATGTAATTAAAATATTTTAGGGAATATTTCTTGTGGAAAATAACATTTTTATATTGAAATCACTTTGTAAAAATCTAAATATTTCCAAAAATATTATATATTTTTTTTTTCAAAATATCTCTAGAAAAAATAATATAACATTCATTGAATTGAGTGTTCATGATGGTTGGTAATTCGGTACATTCCATATAAGATAAAAAATATTCCATTCAAACTATTTTAAAATTCTTAAAAAACACGTCCTTCATAAAATGACTTGATGATTCCTTTTAAAATGTTTTTTAAAAAGTAAAAACAGGTACAAATTACATCAATAAATCAGTTATAAATATTTTAAAATATTCCTTAAAATATTTTTAAAAAACTTGGATATGGATGAAAATTGATTTTCGATCGAAGAGGGAAATGAAATAATATTTTCTTAGAAACATTTTGCCAATAATTTTAAGTAAAAATGAAAAAATAATGTTATTATTAATTGAAAATTCCATGAATAAAAATATCTTAAGAAAATTAAGGGGTTTTATTACACAATGTTCAAATTATTTCTTACAATGGAAATTTAGGCATACAAATTCTAGATTAAAATGAGATTGAAACACAAACCCCTACCAATTTGATAACTTTTGAATCATAAATCCCTTGAATGAGTTAAATGAATTTTAAAATAAAATATAATTATGTTTTAACAATTAATGATATAATAAGTAATTTGGAATTATATTAACCACTTAAAATAAATAAGCTTCATAAAATAACATGTTTCTCAAAGAATGATGTTTTGAGATGAAACCCTTACCCCGAGTCCAGACTTATCTTGTATATAATTTATGTCCTATATAATAAACACATATCAATTATGTATTTTTTAGAAAAAATTTAAAGTTTTAGTACCAAATAATTAAAAAATTTACTTCATTTATTTTTATAACATATTCAATTACTTATTTAGTCATATATACTTCAGATATTTTGAGGATGCCCAGTTCATAATTTCAAAATGACATCAGTGAGTTGACCATTGTCAAAGGGGCCATTGCTTCATCATACAAAAAATAATAATCAAGAAATAATTATTAATTTTTAAATCAATTATAATTTTAATACAAACTATGAATCATGGTTATGAAAAATTAATTATGTCACAATCATAGAGATGATAGGTTATACGTATGCATGAGTAACGTTTCCATTTTTCAATAATCATGATTAAAATAAGGTAAATATGATTTTATAATTGAAAATGACAACTATATCTTAAATAAAATATTATTTCTTTAAATACACCTAATTATACCATCCATTTGATGTGTTAATAAAAAGTATAATCACATCGCTTCGTGAGCCGGAAGTCTGCCATACATAGGAATGATGTTATCATTTTTAAATGGATGGAAAGGAAAGAAGTTATATGATATTATATAATTACCTAATTATGGGTATTTAATTTATATAATACATTAAAATTAAATCTATCATCATAATCATATATTATAGGTGATTATGAAAAACAAATTACATCGGTTCGTGAGGTAGTAGTCCACCATATATACGAATGATGGTTTCATTTCCCATTTTATGAAAGAAAAGATGAATAAATACTATGATCTAAAAATAATAAAATATTAATATATATGATATAATATTATTATAACATTTTAAATTTTTTATGACATAATTGATTGTGCAAAAAGTAGAAGTAAAAGGAAGGACCTTGGTGAATATGATTACCTTATCTTAGACGAACCTCTTTTGGATCCCTTAACAAGGACCCTAAGGATGGTACTTTGGGAATATCATAAGATAAAAAATGTGGATAAGGATTTTAAGGAGAGATTTAGATAGTTTTTGGTTAGGAAATACAACTTTAGAGGTGTGAATAAGTGAGTGGAGGGGTGCCCTTTCATAGCCGAGGATGAGTGACATTTTTGTAAATACCCAAAACTATTTAGTAATGGGAAGTCATTATTAGGAAAAGTGACTCCAAAACTGATAACTAATGTATTGGAGGGGTGATATGTTCCATATACACCTCAATAATTAAAAAACAATCATGTTTTAAACATTTTACACACTATACCTCTTATGTTTAACCCCTGTTAAGCCGATTTTAACATTAACCATGGTAATAGATTTTGACTATTTTTACTATTCATTAGGATAAAAAATTATGTTGGGAATATTATATAGTATTAGTTAATATGAATCAAAATATATAATCCTTATTATAAAATTCAATTCATATAAGATTAAAATATAATTTAAAATTAAACCCACCGAATGTGTTAAAAAAACTTGTTTTCAAGAAATTCATTTTCCATGAAATAAATGATATTATATTAATTATATGAATATCCATCATAATTATATTAATTTAAATTAATATAAATAGATGTATATTATATAAATTTAATTTAAATTTTAACTTAATATGTATAATATTAATTCATTAAAATGGATAAACATTTCTCTTTTAAAAACAGTTTTAGAAAATTGAGTTTTTTTTAAAAAAACTTATACCAAAATCATGAAAATCAGTGTTTAAAAATAATTATTTATATTATTATAAATCAAATGTTTAATATTTAAAATTATTATAAAATTCAATATATAATATAACTTTAAAATTACATTATTTATTAAAAGGAAATTTCTGTATTTGAAAAATATGAAATTTTTACTATTCATTGAAAAAGCAAACATTTCAAAAAATACCATTAATACCCTATTATATAATTTTTATATTCGAATTTATAAAATGATACTTTAAAAAAAAATTATGAAATTTCCATAAATTAATTGTAATATTTTCATTCAAAATGTAATGAAAATAATTTTTGAAGGAATCATATTCATTCTAGATAAAAATATCTTTATTAAAAGTTGAGTGAATATTTATTATGAATTTATTAATTAATTTATATTTATTAGAAAATTTATATATATTTTATAAAATATTTATTACTCTTCATACCCTTCAATTTAACACTTAGGTTATAAGGGTAATATATTTCATTGATTGTTTATGCTTGGTGTTGCGTGTCAAATACACTATTAAAAATTATGTTCATAATTTAAAATATCTCTGTGTTATATAACTTATTACATTCCAATTTTCTAGAAAATTATAATTTCTCTAATTCATACATGTCAACTACCAACTCCATAAAGCGATGTGATATTTTTTTCATTCTTATTTTACATGGATGGTACTAAGGATAAATTTAATTAATATATGTGATGTATATGATATAATAATGATTCTATAAAAGAGAATTAATATTTACCACTCTTTCATTCCATCCATTAAATAGTAATAACAACATTCATTCATATGTATGGATTTTCGTTTCCATGAATAGTGTAATTTATTTTTCTATCTATAATATTAAGGAAGAATATAAAATAAATATATAATATATAATAAGAATGTAAATGATTATATTATAGAAGTATAATAAATTTAAATTTATTATGAAGGAGGTTATAGAACATTTGATTCAAGTCAAACATGAGGTAAGGTATTTTCATCTTATTTTTATTTATATGAGACACATTCTATATTGACCACATGTTTCATTTATGTGTTGTATATACATCCCAAGAATGTATTTTATGATTCTTATTATTATGATTATAGGGATTTAAGTATCCATATATGCTTCCTTCATTCATGGGGATTATGAATCCAATGTCACCATAGTGTTATGTGTTTTATTTTACAATCTCATTGTTTATTGGAATTGTTTATGTTATGTTTACAATGATGAAATTTCACGATCTACCATTCAATAATATAATGACATTTATTTTCCTCTTGTTATTTATTTATAATATATTATTTCCTTTCATTTTTTTCTCATTATATACTTAAGAGGCTGGAATAATTATTTTAAGTAAAATATAATTTATATCCCTCTTCAGTCAAAAATACTTTTAAATTCATGTACATGATTTAACAAAAAATTCTTCATGAATGATTTAATTTAATTATATAGTTCTTTAAAGTCATTTTTACACATGGTTGAATTTAAAAAAATTAATGAAAAAGTTCTTGTTATTTTCCGAATGAGTTACTTTGGACTTTTTAATGAAAACATGAAAGGAATATTTGTTTTGACATACAATACATGAATATAATTTTGATCCAAAATTCCCATTAAATTATTTTAAGATTCCTTTACATCATTCTAAGATTAAATTTAAATAATTTTGTCTATAATATTTAGAAACTTTTATATTTTAATGAAGTGATTTCAAATTGAAAAGTGTATTTTCCTCAAGAAATGTTTTATGTGATCTTTGAAAATCATATTTCCCAATCATTACAAAGGATATGTTCAAATTATACCATACTTATTCTTTCTCTAGATGTTTTATGAAAATTAAGACAAGATGTTTATGAAACCGATTTCTTTTCCATATGTAATGTCTTTAAGAAGTGTTTATGAAAACTATTTCATTTCAATGGGTTATGTCAGGATTTTTTGTTTATGAAACCTATTTACTTTTAATGGGTTATATTTAAATTAATATTTTATGATCTTTTGGATCTCATAAATATTATTTTCATTATATGAAAACTAGTCATAGAATTATATATCCCACCAATGTATTGAGTAATGTTGGATTACTCATGGGAAAAATAAGTTATGTGTGAACTTGTTTCATGTTTAGAATTTTATGTGATGAGATTGATTTAATGTGCATAATATTATTAATGGATATAGTTTCAATGTCCATAAGTTTATGCATGGAACTATATTTCATGTCCATTAAATTATTTTTGGAAATTGTTTTCATGTTAATATTTTTAGGTGTGGACCTAGATTTCATGTCCATAAGATTATGCATGGACCTAGTTTCATGTCTACAATTTTATGAGAGGTCCTTATTTCATGTTCATAACTTAATGAGTGAAACTTTTTCTATTTATACTTGTTCAAAAAGTTATAATATTATGTTTACGACACAAATATATGTATTATTCCAATGTTATGAACTCATGACTAAGTATATTTGATTCCATTATGTTCCATGTTTTATGAAAATACATTCTTTATTCCATGAAATTTTTTTTTGATCTATGATATATAGTGTATTTTTATTCAAATGTTATGTTCATGTTCTCATACAGTTATACTCATGTTATGTTTATGTGATCATCAATATCTCTATTGGATACCCAATATGGCATCTAATCTCACACTTTATTATGTTTTACCCTAGGTTATGAAGAAAGGTTTTAAGTATTGTATTTATATAAAGAGTACTATATTAGAAGATCATTATGGGAGATGTTGACGATATTCTGTGAAATATGAATATTTTATTCTATTATAATATGATTATCCTTTATGGTCCTTGGGTTCATATTTGTGAATTGTATGGAATACTCACCTAAGAATATTTGATATCCATATATGAGGATCATGGGATTATATAGTAGGTATAAGTGGATAGGTTTAGTAAATATTTCAAAATTAGTATTGGATAAATTTAGTAAAATAATTGGGGATAAGTCTACATAACGGATAACATTCTAATGATTTGGTATGAGTGAGAATATGTAAATTTCCTAGAAATAAATCCACGTCTGGATATTACAACTGAATGTGGGTTTAGAACATATGAATCTAGGGTAAATGAACCTGTAAATAGTTGTTTTAGTATATATTTTCCGTAATTATAGTGGAAAGTGAGTTTTCCCATACTGTTCACCAGGTTCAATACTCCAAGGGGATATACTTTGGTTAATTCATATTTTAGTTATAATCCATTATGATGGATTTAAAGATATGATGATCATGGATGAACTTACTTAAACCTATGGTTCCATAGATTGAAATGAGGGTGTCATGATTTAGATAAACTAAGAATTATTTTCATGATTATGTGGTTTTCCACTATGTTTTTTGTTTCTACCACTAATGTTTTTGGTTTAAGTTAATAGTTGAAACCTCAAGGAATTTTGTAAATAGTGAATGTGATGGCCAATGAAATGACCATCCTCATGTTAAGAAAAATGGCTTAGAATATGGGATTCAATATTTTGTGACTATTCTAAGTCAACTCTCTTAAGATATGAGTGGTAAAACATATCATGTTGAACTTATTAATTAACCAAGGAGGGATTAATATGCCATTGAATATTTTATGTGACAACATCGATCCTCATTTTATGGGTATTCTGATCCACTTTTTGTTGGAAAATGGATCAATGTGATGAAAATTATAATTATATTTATTCATTTATTATACCATGAAAAGGTTTTCCTAGTTGTATTTCATTTGGATGTAAAAGAATAAAAATGGTGGAATCCTATTAAGATTACAACGAATGAAGAATAAATTGGTACCATAAAATAGGATGAGTTTAAAGGAATTTTTTTATTTAGTAATTCCCAATTATTTCATATAAAAAAATAATGAATTCCTTGAGCATATGAAGTTGTTTTATAAATCCATTGGTACCTACAAGGGAAATTTTATAGGACTTACAAGTTATTCTTTTATAGTTTAAACATTAACCCTGAAAGAAAAATTTAATTTTTCTTTAGTGGTTTGAAACCACCTCTTCAAAAGGAATTATCTATAATTGACTTTGTAAGTTGTGAATAAATCATTTGATGTGAACTGAAAGTGGAAATGGAAGTTAGAAACCCTCAAGAATCAATTTATAAGAAAAAGAATATGGAGTTTCCTAGAATATCCAAGGTCATATAACATGGAGGGAAGAAAAATTTTCAACCACATAAATTCTAAAAATTTGGGATGAAGCACTTAGGTGAATAAATGAAAGGAACATGTAGATTCTTCACATGTGATAAGCCCAACCATCAAGAAAAATAATATCAAATTGATGTGGATAATCTAACCAGTTAAACAAATAGAGAGGGTGTTAAACATAATAAAACACCCACCCTTAAGTTCTATTAATGTAAGGAGTGTGGGGTAGTTATAATAATGAATTCTCTAATCCATGATCTAATGAGGATAATAATAGAAAAAAACATACAAATTGAAAGGATAAATTAAAATCTTATAAAATCTACATAATTGATGTGATGTAGGATATTTAAGACACATATATCCTATTATTGATAATTAGGGTTCCCATGTTGATGATCGTATGGATAATACCTATGAAAATATTATCCATTAGTTAAATTTGTTTCGATTTTGATAATTTATTATCTCTACCTACATAGAATCCACATAAATTTATCAAATAAGAAAATAATATTTGATATTTTAAATCAACCTATGATTGTATATTAGTGTATGGATGAACCTAAACATATAACGGAAACATTTTTGACTAAGAGAAGATCTCATTTAAGGAATAAAGGTTGAATTATATTTTGGATTCATATATGATTTTATTGTGACTTTATTTTTAGAAATGATTATTATATATTGGGGAATGCATGATTAAGGTATATACATTTTGGTATGTGATTATTGAGTGATTAAATATATTTTTAAGTTGATCATGTAAGGATATGTGATCTAATAATTTCAATTTTAGGTTTAAATCTTGGTTAGTAATTTTTTTAATGATTATCAGGGCTAACTACTTATGGAAGAGTTTATGTAGAAAATTTGGTGTTATTTACTGAGGTTAAAGTATGATTTATCATATAGGATAATCGGTGTTAATAATTTCTATTTTTGTAAATATAGATATAGAAGGAATAAAATATAATTCTTTCATGGATATTATAATCCATTAAATGTTAATTATTTTGATTTAGGTATAAAAAATTCATCTTGAATATTCATTGATTAGAGTGAGAGACGAAGTGTAAATTGATCAAATCAAAACCAATGGATGGAATTATACTTAAGGAATGGAATTAAATCAAGTAAGTAGATTATGTTTTTTATCCATATTGTATATATAATTTATAAAATTATCTTTTAATATTAGTTTATAATTTTAACCTCATTTCTGATGAATTGATGGCCTCTTCACCCAATATAGATTTATGGTTTTATAGTTATTATCTTTCTCCAGAGCACTTTATCTGTCACCCTATATCCATCAATGGGAGTCAGTTTACTCTTAAATATCAATATATTCTCAAACCACTATAGTAATACTATTTGGAAACCTAGTTTCTATAATTTCATATTACCTATATATTTCTCATTAATTTTTATGATGGAGTTTTAAAAACCCTTTTTATGACATGGGGTTCCACAAATGAATTTTTGAATGTAAAATTTTGGATTTTGAAGAACATGTTAAAATTATGAGGATGAAATTTATAATGGGGGAGAATGTAACACCTTGAGATTTTATGAAATATTTTTTCAATTAAATATAATTTCCTTGATAGGTTGTGTTAAATACAACACAGAGCCTAATCGAACCATAAAATATTATCATACAATCATCATAATCTAAAAAACTAAATTGGAGGGTATAAATAGGATTAAATACTTTATGAAATTTATATATTAATGCCCTAATAAATATAAATTTATTGATAAATTCATAGTAATTAATCACTGAATTTCAAGTAAATTCATTATATTCTTTGAAAACATATTTTCTTAAAAAAATTATTTCTTTCTCTGAGGAAATATTATAACTAAATTTTATATGTTTTAGAAATTTTAATTTTTAAAAATATATCACATTTTAAAGTAATATATCAAAATTATTTTCTGGTGAAATTTTTATATTTTTATTAAAAGTTTGATCATTAATTGAATAGTAAAAAGTAATAATTTTTATTGAAGTCTATATTTTATTTAATATTATTTAAAATTTAAAATTATATATTTTCTATCATTTAAAATATTTTATTAGTTATTTTTTATTGAACATAATCCAATTATTATCACTGTAATAAATTTATACTTGAATTTGGTTAAAACTTTTTTTTACTTAAAAAAGGAATTTCTTCAGAATAACTGTATTTCATTGCATTTTGAATTTTAATTGCAAATTAAATTTTTCCAAATACAAAAATTTAAACATTGAAAATATATTCCATATTTATAATAAAGATTTCCAAATTTGGTAAATAGGTATCTTTTATGTTTGGTCAATATGAATAGTAACCATGGTAAAATTTATCACCTCGATAAAGGGTAAATAAAGTTAATATATTTTAAAAATAAGTGATAGGGATATATATTTTCATCATGTTTATTATTTTAAATATGGAATAAATACTTATTATATTAGGATTAAAATTTATTTTTTATTAGACACTTGCCCATGAAAATTACCAATATAATATTTAAAGCCATGGAAAATTCAAAACATCACTCTCTTTCATTTAAATACATCTTATGTGTTCATATAGGTAAAATATATTGTGGTGGTAGAATATAAATATATATTTATTCCTAATTAATTTATTTTCATGATGGTAATTTATTGGTAATATTTTTCGGATCAAATAACTATATTTAATTCTTATGAAATTTTGATGTAGTATTTCATCAATTAATCGAAAAATAAAATAAATGAATTAAAAAATATTAAAAGTAATAAAATTTAATTAATTTATAGTGTTACACTAATTTAATTTATTTTTATGATATATTTATATTTATTTAAATGATTATATTATAATTATAAATTTTTCATTATGTTTTTTAAGTAAAATTAAATGAATAGTGTTAAAATTAACATTAATGATATTTTATCAAAATAATATTTTATTAAAATATTGAAAAATCATTAAAATAATGAAATTTAAAAAGGGGGATAGTATATGGTCTAATAATCCATCCCCTGTACATTAATGAACAAATTTTCACCATACGAGTAATTTTATTATTTCTTAAGATTGAAAAAGCATTACCATGGGTGAGGTAAAAATTGGTTAACTATAGGGTGAAACCAGAAGATATGTGTTAAACTATCATATACACCTATCCAAATATTATTGGTTATTTATATATAAACCATATAATAACTAAAATTCAAATTCCTAGAAATGTTTTAAGCATTTGGATTAAAATGAAATTTTATATTTAAATATTTTAAAAAATTTCAAAAGCACCTCTCACCTCAATTATAAAATGGAACCTTCTACCCTCACATCATATCACATTTTGAGAATTAAAGGTAAAAAATTCCTATTCAAAATCCTTATAAACTTCCCTATAAACATTATATATGTTTTAGTATTCAAAATATACAAAACCTAGTATCCTTAAGAGGAGACCCAAAGGAGTTTCTTCAAAGAAGTGGTTATCGCCTTAACCGATCATTTTATTTTTAATTATTATATTATGCAATATAAATAGAAGGTATATATCATAAATAACTAAATTAAGTATACTAAATATACATAAATGTTAATATTATTATTAAACCACCATTATACAACCTCTTTCCCATCAAACAGAAAGTGAATGTATCATTTATGTGTACGTACGACTTACCGTCTCTAGAAAGAGATACAATTTATTTTTCATCAACATGAATTATTTAAGGTTATTATATTGGTTTTAATTTTTATAGATGATATTTAATAAATAATTATGATTATTTAATGATAATACCATATGTAACTTCTTACCTTTAAATCTGTTAGAGAAGGATAATGGAAATTGTGTGTACGTGTGGGCTACCACATCCATAAAGATATGTGATTCATTTTTCATTTTTGTTTTACATAGATAGTGATAAGGATGTATTTTATTAATATATTTTATTTATATGATATAATAATTATTCTTTAAATTTGGATAATATTTACATTTCTTTCATTACATCTATTGAAAAGTGAAAACAATATTCATCGAATTGTACGACATACTATCTATATGAACTATGTAATTAATTTTTTCTATCACTTCCTTTATATATGACTATATATAATTAATATATATGATATAATAATCATTTATATTATTTTTAATATATTTATAATAAATTTAAGTTTATTATACATGAGGTTAATAATATTTTGAAGCAATTTAAAATTAGGTAAGGGATCTTCATCTCAATTTATTCTTTATGAGACACATTTTGTATGGACCACTTTTATCTTTTATTTGGTGTATATATGACCCATGAATAAACTTTATGATTATTATTTTGAAAATTAGGGTTATTTACATATCCATATATTTCTATTTCATTCATGGGTCCTATGATTCAAAAGATACTAAAGTGTTAAGGGTTTATGTTACAATATCATTATTTATCAGGATTGGTTATGATTATATTTCCTATGATGAAATTTCTTGATATACATTTCCATAATTCTTAGAATTTTATATCCCTATGGTGAACTCTAATTAATACATTATATCCTTTTATTTTACTCTTTTTAAGTATGAAAGATACCGAAATATTTTTTTTAAGGAAAAATGAATTTATTTCCCTCTTCGATCAAAAATCCATTTTCTTCTAGGTATATGTTTTTACAAAAATGTTATCAAGAATGTTATAATGTTATTATATGATTATTTAAAGACATTTTTACCCATGTTTTTATTTTTAAATGTTTTTTAAAAGGAATCTTATTATCCTTTTTTGATAAATTAATTTTGGTTTTTACTGAAAATGTAAAAGGAATCTGTGTTTTAACATACATAGAATAAACATAAAAATTTTATGTAATTTCCAATAAATTCAAAGAATCTTACTTCAAAACATTTCAGTTTTTTTTAAATATTTTTTCCATAATATTTTATAGAATTTTTTATTTTAAATAATATATTTTAAATTGAAAATTCTAATTTCCACAAGAAAATTTGTAAGTAATTTTTTAAATACATTTTTCATCTTAGATGACATGATTTTGTGTTTCCTAATACATAAAAGGGATATTATCCAATGACACCATAATTATTATTTATCTATATTATTTATGATTTGGAGGACAAGATGTTTATGAATCCTGTTTCTTTTCCATGGGTTATGTCTCGATGAAATGTTTATGAATCCCATTTCATTTCCACATGTTATTCAATGATGAATTATTTTTGAGTCCTATTTCTATTTAATTTATTATGAATAGAATAATGATTTATGATCTTTTAGAAAACATATGTATGATTTTAATTATGTGATTGGTGGTCTCCAAATTATATATCCCACCAATGCATTGGGTATAGTTGGATAACTCATAAGGTACATTTGTTATACAATAATCTGATTTCATGTCTACAATTTTATGCATAGACCTGGATTTGATGACCATAAATTATTCATAGACCTAGTTTTCTTTTCCATAATTTTATACTTGGACTTGGATTTAATGTCCATAAGATTATGTATGGACATAGTTTTGATGCCCATAAGTTTATGTGTATCGAAGGATTTCATGTCCATAAGATTACATGTGGACCTGGTTTTATTGCCATAAGTTTATGGAGGGGATTATTTTATTCTTTTTACTTAATGAGTAAACCCATTTCTATTTATACATGTTCAAACGTCACAAAATGATCTCAAACTCTCTTTTATTTTAATCTTATTGCGATATCACATCATTTGGAAAAAGTTGGGTTTGTGGTCCCAGTTTGCAATTTTTGACGTTTAATAATTTGGATGGGTTTCAGACCGGTGCACAGGCACCACACAGTTTGCGGTAACCACACAGTCAGCCCAGGTGCCCGTGCAGTTATCTAATGTTTAAAATAAATAATCTTTGTTATAAAAATAAAATAGGTTAAACGTTTGCGCCGTAATACAAATAATATTATTGTGTAGATATTATTATTATTATTATTATTGGAAGTGTTGTTATTATTATTATTATTATTTTTATTATTAAAAAAATATTGTCATCAATATTTTTTATTATTAAATGGTTGTTAAAAAGAATTCTTAATATTTTTATGATTAAATTATTATTAATGTTTTTATTATTTAAAATGAGTTATTATTATGAATATTATTATTAATAAAATTAATGAGGTTGTTATGATTATATTATTATTAATATTATCACAAAGGACAAAATAAATATATTTTTTTAATTATATTTACAATTAATTTATAATAATAATAATAATTATTATTATAATTTTATTTTTTATTATTATAATTATAATTTTATTATTATTAAAAAATAAAGTGTAAACCCTAGGGGGGGGGTCTCCCCCCTTCTTACACAGTGCGACCAAACCCACCCTCGCGGTCCGTTCTGTGCGCAACCCACCCTCACCTGATCTTCCTTTCGAGCGAAAAACCTCTACTCTGGCCTCCACCCTACATGTTCCCCTTTCCCAATCCAAACTCCCCTGCATGCTTTGCCCACTCCATCGTTCCACCTTCCACGATCCGCCACCCCACCTTGCACCGTATCTCCAGCTGACGCAACCTGACCCCAACAGCCTCCCTTGCTGGCATGAGTCATCCTGGTGCAAATCCCATGCTCGTGATACCCTACTCTAGTTTGTTCATTTTTCATTTCATATTTTTTGTTTTTCTTTAATTTAGCCAAACCCTAACACCTCGAGGTTATGTTTATGCATTTTCCTCATTGCCAAGGTTGTTCAGTTGATCTATGAGGTCTCAATATCCCTCTCCTTGAATGTAACGACCTAGGAATTTATAGAATAATACATATTCTATTTCTATTAATATTTATGAACAAGATTTTATGTTTACATTAAAGGGGATTCTTTTTCCGATAATGTACTCAACATGCAACAATGGGTTTCTTTGAAATCTTAAATTGCAAACAACTTTGAGTTATACCAAAAAATAATATAATAATATTATTATTTTATATAGCAGTTAACACCTAGCTGTTGTATTTGAAGAAATAAAAAAAAACTAACTAAAATATGATTATAAATGTTTGTTAAATATCCTTACATTTATTGGATGAATTTTAGATTCTTAAAATAAGAACGAATCCGATTTTAAGCATGAAATAATATAATATTTTTAAATGGTTGTTTTACCTTCTTTTGATGGAGAAGCTTTTTTAAATATAGTTTTTGAAACATTTATATGTTTTATTTTAAAAAATAGACTTTTTATTTATAATAATAACATCAAAATTTACTTTGGATAATTTTTTGGTAATTTTCTGATAAAGTTCATTTTTTAATGAATAAATACGACATTTTAAATCAAAATTGCATTTTCATATAATTTATTTATACAGTTATATTGTAATTTTAATTCGTTTTAAAGTGTAATTGGATTATACTTTTGTCATTTAATCTAATTTGTATTGTTGGAAGTAATTTCACTTTGAAATTGGACATAAACACATATCAATCTTTTGGAAGTTTTTACTTCTTAAAAACACACCTTTTGGTTTTGACAATGAAAATTAATTTTAAATCAATTTATGTAACTTCTATATTTTAAATTTGGAGAAATTTATTCCATATTTGGAACCAGTAGGTTTAAATTGTGTAAATAGGTACCTTTTATTTTTAGAAATTATGAATAGTAACTTCAATATTTATTTTATTTACTATGGTTAAAGGGTAAATATGGTAAATAAGGGTAAAAAATAATATAATAATAATATTAAACTGCCCTAAAACATGTAATAATCCTATTGGATGAGATATGTCTTACTATGGTCATCATTGGGTCGATATTGGGACCCCATGGAGCCACTTGGATGTGAACATGACATATTATAAGAATTAATTTAAAGTAATGAAAAATATAGCATAAACATATCTTTTTTACTAAAACAATTTTTAGATGGGGTTATATAAGTGATATCTTAGACTATATATATTAATTATAAATCTAAAAAGATTTAATACATCATGGTATTTTATTTATAATATTTATTCATCAAATAAATAAATATATTTATGACACAATGTTGATGTAATGATTACCTCATTAATGCATAATTTAAATAAATGAGATTATAAATACTAAAATAAATTTATTTTAAAACTTTTTATTCCATACACGAATTTTATGGATTATTATGAATATTTATATTTTAATTAATGAAGTTTTTTTGAAATAATAAAGATGTTATGTATTTTTAAAAAGTCATGATATGAATAGTATAAAAGTTGACATAAATGAGTTTTTAAAACAAATACTATTTTATTAAATGATATAAGAGTCCTAAAAATATAAGATTAATACAAATGACTTATATAATGTTTAAAATATCATTAATACAAAATATTAGGTTATATTATCATTTTATAGTATCTATATTAACCATATAGTATGAATATACAAGAAGACATGGTAAGAGTTAAATTAGTTAACTAAGGGTTAAAACTAAAAGATATGGTTAAATTTGTGACCTAGACTTATCTAAAACCTATTGGTTGAGAGGTTTTCAACCCAAAAGTAACTTATATTTTAAATATATGATTTTGTGACCTTTTGAAACCGAAAATAATTTTATAATAAAATAAAACATCAAAACTGTCCTAAAGTGCCCCTCCTCCCACTTATAAAAGTGCATCACCCCTTCCCATTTAATCACACCTCTCAATACCCTTTTATCATAAAAAATAAGTAAAAATAAAATCCAAAAAACTCTATATTCCTCCTATAATCTTTAACTTTATAATAATGATATTCAATGAATCCTTTTTTCTCAAATCAAAGGGAGTTACACATTTTAAGAGGCAACGTCTTCTCTAAAGTTCCTTTCCATTATTTTACTTCTTCACTATATATTTTATTCTTATTATTTGATTAAATAAAAAACTAGTATCCTCAATATACTAGGATGTTTTTATGATAAATATTTGAACTACACTTACACACACACCTTCATCTAGTGGATATGAACATACTGTTTCTGTGGACGGTAAACTACTGCCTCATGAAATGATGATTGTTCAATTTTACCCTAACACCTCTCATGGTGGACATTATGGTAGAACTATATTTATATATTATATATATTATATTTATAATGTCTCTATGATTCTTTTTTTATTTAAATCATTCTTTTATGCATTCCATAATGTGTAAAAATGATAATTTCATTTGGGAAGTGCAGACTATTGCCCCCTCAGAGTGATATGACTCGTTCATGCCATACATGGAACATAAAAAGGATGGAGTTAATGAAATTATGTAATGTATTTAAAATATTATATTATAATTTAATTATAATATACCAATTTATAATTTAGTTTTCATTCCTTTAAATATAAAAAAGAAATGAAAGTAGTGTTCATGCGTACATACGACTTATCGTCTCCATAAACGATGAATTTCATTTCTTATCGCCAAATATTATGTAATATTGTAAATAAATATAACTATAATAGATATATATGATATTTAAATCATGAATATAATTATGGAGATAATGGAATTTTGACCACATGGATAATTTTTTATTATAACATGTTCATTTTTCACTCAAGTACCGAATATCGACCAAATAATCGATATTAACTTAAATAATTTTGCAATGTTTATAACATGGTAATAAGTGATATAAAAGGAATAATAAAATTTAAAAAGGTTCTGAATCAAGTAGAAATTAACTTAAGTTTATTATTCAGGAAGAACAAGAAACATATGCGATGAGTCAGACTCAAGTTAAGGGAACTTATTAACCCAACTTCCATTCTTTGGGTTAATCTTATACTTTTTGATTATTTCGTGTTATGATTATGTAAGAACTAGATTTTTATGTCCTATATTTTATTTATACATTACTTATGTGTAATTATAGTGAATACACACAATTGATCTATTTTATTTACAAAATGATCTTTGTAAGGGACTACGTCTCAATCTCTATTCATTGAGGCATATCTTGATATTGTGCACCTTTAATATCATATAAGGTGTATATATAAACCTTTTAACATTTTATATCATGAATTTATATATTATCAAGATATTTAATGTTTTATTTGATGTTATTATTTAATTATTTTTATTCAAATGTTTCTCAAGTGTTACGATACTCTTTTACTAAAACATTGTTTTAAATGTTTTAAAGATTTATTCTTCTAAATATTTCTCTTCAATGTCCATGTTTTCAAAATGGTTTTTAGAATTTATTTATATGGAAATTAATTTTGTAAAATTTTAATTTTTTTAAAATTTTCAAAGTGGCATGAGACAGTTTGATTAAAAAATATCTTTATTAAATGTTTTAAATGTTTTTGGAAATGGATTGAATATTTGAAATATCATGAATTGATTTATTGTGATTAATGAGTGAAATTTTTATAATTTAAATCTTTTATGTGTTATGATTATGTAATGGTACTTGAAAATTTGACGGTTGGTTACGTGATATACAAAATACGGGTGGTTCTATGACAAACCGAGGGGGGGTGAGCCCGAGATAGCTCTCCAATGCATTTGGTAATGTGACAGAGTTAAACGTTAATCTTTCTACTAAGAGATTTGGGGAATATACTGTGATGGGTATTCCAAACATAACTCCCTATGTGGTTGTGAAATCTAAAACATAAGTATGTTATGGATGCCACAAGTTACCTTTATGATTTATTATTTCTATGTGTTATTCAAAAATCTTATGATTTCATGAGGTATGTTAAAGATTTTATGTTTTAAGATTGAAAAGTATGATTTCTTTGATTTGTATATATTCATGGACTAATGTTTTCTTTCCTTATTTTATAACCCTTACTGAGATTTTTATGCTCATCCTAAGTTTTTGAAAATTTTTTCACAGGGTATAAGGAAGGGTAAGAGATAGGAATAATTCAAGAATATTTATATCAAGAAAATAATTATTATTTTATTTAAAGAGTTTTATTATTGTAAAAAAATTGGATAGAGTAGAAGTGTATACTTTGTAATATTTGAGATGTAATGTAATAGTTATGTCCTAATTCTCTAAAACTATAAACCTGAAAGGATCCTCAATGTGAATTTTTATCTTAACTCAAGATTAAATAACGTTTAAGTATGGAGCCTTACAATTGGTATCAGAGGTTGGTTTAGATAACTTTAGAGGTTAGGGTGTTATCTGGGTGTTGGTAATGGATCCCATATAACCAAGAGGGTTATTAACATATTGAAACCTTAAAAGGGTTATGGTAAAATAGGTTGTTTGGATAAAAATATGAATAATGGAGATATAAAGAGGTTTATGTATTTGAGTAATATGAATGTTTTTATGTTATATTATCATATAGAGGATTCTGGTTTTTAATAATAATATTTCATTTCATGTTTAAGTGTTGATTATTTTCAGTAGATTAAGGATCATTTGTTTAGATGGAAGGAAAGATATCTTGCACAACCTTCTTATACCTCCCTGAGAATTTGATCACCACTATTATGGAAAAATTCTGTTCGAATGATTTTGATAACTTCTTGATTATTCAAATCAGCTACATGAAATTGTTTGAGTTATCCAACACCTACTCATTTATAAAACAATTTTATGGGTCATGGTATCTTTTTCATAGGATTTCCAGATCTCAACTTTTACAACTCTATAAAAAAGTGAAATTATAGAAGTGGAGAGAACGTATACTTTTTGAAAGTATAAAAACATGCAGAAAGAGAAAGGGAACATCCTGAAGATCCTGATATTTGGATTCAAGGTATGATTTATTTTCTTATCCCAAAATAATGAAGCATATTTGGATTGATATTTATAAATGATGAGGATATTCAATCTTCAGGAATGATTTATTAATAAGTATAGTGTAAATTCATAATAAATAGATTATGAAGAGCTCTAAATGAGTAAGAAGTATATATATAAGGGATTCAAGGGTTATGGTAGATTATAGGATGATGAAATTTTTAAAAGTATTAATGATTGTTTGACGATGGGATTAACTTGGAATATATTTTCTAATATGTGTAACCTCAATGATTGGTATGTTAAAATTTTATTCAAGGAAGAATTACCTTTTCTTATATAGACATAACAGATAACCTTAAGGGTTCATATGATCTTTTGTTTTTGAGGTGATTAATGGTTATTATATTTTGGGATGCAAAATGAAAGGTATTAGATAACCTTTGAGGATAAAGTAGGTTATGGTAATTTTTGAGGGAATTATCTTATTTTTTAGAATTTTATAAGAATGACATGGTTTTAGAAAAAGGAAAAACCATATGATGGGCGACAACCCGTCGCATCGGACAAGTCCATAGGAATAAAACCCACAACTAAAGAGAGACAAGGGTGCATCTCCTACCACTATCCAATATGAAGTCCCTGGTTAGTATGACTTGTTATTTTTAGTTAAATGATTTTATGGATCAAGAATAAGTTGATTTTGGAACTTATGTTTTATCAAATAGATATATTTAGTATAGAAAAATGATTTTGTGATTAAGTGATAAATGCTATTTTGGAAGACATTATCTATTTTGGGAATAGTATATTCCTAAGTAAAATGGAATACTATGGGATTTAATTTTTGGAGTAATGGTTGGAATATTATTTTGAAAGAATCTATGTTTTATTGTGGACATATGGATATTTGGGTTATTTATGTAAATGATTAACCTATCATAGATAATATGTGATTAAGTTAATTACTTTTTAGTATGATAATTTTAGAGTAGTTGATATTATTTGGATATAGATTTTAAGATTTATCGTGGAAGACTATGTGATCAAATCCTTCTGAATTTTGGTTTTCAATCTCAGTTGGATTATTTTGAATAATTTTATGGAAAATTGTGTATTGAATGGTCTTTTTTTGAACTTTAGGTTTTGTTTTTTTTTAATTTTTGAGATTAAGAGTAGTATTTCTTTACATAAAGGATTATCCTTTTTGGGGATTATCTAATATCATACTAGCCATTTTGTTATTGGTTATTGTCTAAATATAGGGGAAATATATAGTTTATCTTTTGTGGATTATGTGATTATCTAGTATTATATTATAGTGCTTTAGGTGTGAGCAATTAATTTGGAATACTAATCGTTTAGAGAAAAGATAAGTTTGAGGTAGAAATTTATTAAAGGATGAAACTCTATTTAAAAAGTTTGTATATTTCCTTATGTTATTAGTCAAACTCATAAATAAATTCCTGAAATTTATGTAAAGTAAATTAAAAAAAAGTTGTTTGTTTACTTTTACTACTTTGAAATCAATGACTGTTTAACCCATCACAAGTTTTTGGTTTTTGGGTGGTTTACTTTCTCCTGGTCATGTTTTCTATCACTCTCCATCCAAAATTGATGGTTAGTTTTCTCTACCATATCCATGTTTTCCTACATGGAATACTAATATGTTTTATCTCGGGCGTCCTTTTTTACTTATCTTTATTTCTTTTAAAGTGATAGTTTTATTGACTCTTTTTCCAATGTGGGACTTTCAATGAAGTTTCCAAGCCCAATTTTAAAATTGTGAGGACGTAATTTCCAAAAGGGGGGAAGGATATAATGACTCAGGTATTTATAGAATAATAATTTTGTCATATATATTTCTATTTATGAATAATATATTATTTTTACATTAAAGGAGATATTTTTCTGATAGCGTACTCAACATACAACAACATGTTTCTTTGAAATCTTACATTACACACTACTTTGAGTTATACTGAAAAATAATATAATTATATTATTATTTTAAATGGTAGTTAATTCATAGCTGTTGTATTAGAGTAAATGAACATAAATAAATAAAATATGACTATACATGTTTGTTAAATATCTTTACACTTATCAGATACATTTTGGAGGCTTAAAATAAGAACGAATCTCATTTTAAGCATGAAATACTCTATTGTTTTTAAAAGGTCATTTTACCGCCATTTCATAGTGAACCTTTTTTAAATATATTATTTGAAACCTTTATTTGTTATATTTGACAAAATAAACTTCTTATTTAGAATATAAACATAAAAATTTAATTTGGATAAATTTTTGGTAATTTTCTGATAAAGTTCATTTTTAATGAATTGTGAAAAATACTGCATCTTAAGTTAAAATGGCCTTTTCACCTAATTTATTTATGTAGTTAGATTGTACTTTTCATTTGTTTTAAAGTTTAATTGGATTATATTTTTATCATTTAATATAATTTTGGTAATTGTAAGTAATTTCACATTGAAATTGGACCTAAAAACATTTCAATCTTTTGGATGTTTTTACTTCTCAAAAACACATTTTTTGGTTTTGACAAAGGGAATTAATTTTTGATTTACTTCTGAAACTTATGAATTTTTAATTTTGATAAATGGATTCCATATTTTAAATCAGGAGGTTAAAATTGTGTAAATAGGTACCTTTTATTTTTAGATATTATGAATAGTAAACTTCACTAATTATTTTATTTACCATGGTGAAAGGGTAAATATGGTAAATAAGGGAAAATAATGATATAATAATAATATTAAACTATCCTAACCCATGTCCTAATTCTTTTTTATGAGATATTACTAACAATGATCATCTTTCAGTTAATTTTGGGACCCAATGGAGTAACTTTGATGTGAAAATGACATTTTATAAGAATTAATTTAAAGTAAAGAAAAATATAGCATAAAAATGTATTTTTTAATAATTTTTTTACTTGGGGTTATATAAGTGATATATTCGACTATAAATAGTAATTAGAAATCTAAAAATATTTCCTACATCAAGGTATTTTATTGATAATTTTTAGATATCAAATAAATAAATATATTTATGATAGAATGATGATGTAGTGATTACCTTATTAATTAATGATTTAAATAAATGAGATTAAAATTATTAAAATATTTTTTTTTAAAATTTTTATGCTATACATGAATTTAATGAAGTTTTTTCAAAATAATCAAGTTGTTATGATTTTTTAAAAAGTCATGATTTGAATAGTATAAAAAATGACATAAATGAGTTTAAAAAAATAATATTTTATTAAATGATATAATAGTCCTAAAAATATAATATTAGGAAAAATTAATTATATAATATTTAAAATTTTATTAATTAACCACTTTAGGTTTGATTGGCATTTTATAGCAACAATATTAACTATATAGTATGAATATACCAGAAGACATGATAAGAGTTAAATTAGTTAACTAAGGGTTGAAGCTAAAAGATAAGGTTAAATTGGTGACCTAGACTTGTATAAAACATATTTTCTGAGAGGTTTTAGACCCAAAAATATTTTATATTTTAAAAAAATTCTTTATGACAATTTGAAACTAAAAAAGTTTTATAATAAAATAATACTTCCAAACTTTCTTAAAGTGCCCCTCCTTCATCTTAAAAAAGGGAATCGCCCCTACCCATTTAATCACACCTCTCAAGCCCCTTGGATGGTCCCAAATATTCCCAAATAATCTCCAAAAATCCCTCTATTACTCCTATAATACTTACCTTAGGGGAAGTCAATTCAAGAAATCATTTTTTCACAAATCAAAGGGAGTTACACGTTGTAAGAGGTAACATCTTCTCTAAAGTTCCTTTACATTATTTGACTTCTTCACTCTATATTATGTTATTATTATTTTATTACATAACAAAAAATTTTCCAAAATATACTAAGAGGTTTTATGAGAATTATTAGAACTACATACTCACACACACCTCTATCTAATGGAAATGAACATACTGTTTTTGTGGATGGTTAACTACTGCCTCACGAAACGATGATTGTTCAATTTTACCCTACCACCTCTAATTATGGCCATTATTATGGAACCATATTTATATAATATATATATTATATTTATATTGTATCTATTCTTTTGTTTTTTTATTTAAATCATACCTTTATACTTTCCATAATGTGTAAATACGATAATTTCATTTGAGGAAATGCGGACTACCGCCCCCTCAAAGTGATATAACTCATTCATTCCATATATGGAACATATAAAGGATGAAGTTAATGAAAATATGAAATGTATATAAAATATTATATTATAATGGAATTATAATATACCTATTTATCATTTAGTTTTCATTCCTTTAAATATGAAAAAGAAATAAAAGTAGCATTATTGCGTATGTATGTCTTACCATCTCCATGAATGGTTCATTTCATTTCTTATCTCAAAATGTTATTTAATATTATAAATACATATATATACTATATATATAATATTTAAATCATGAATATCATTCAGGAGATAAATTATTTTTTACCACAGGGAGAATTTGTAAATATAACATGTTCATTTTTGACTCAAGTACCAAATATCGACAAAATGACCGATATTAACTTAAATAATTATGTAATGTTTATAACATGGTAATAAGTGATATAAAAGGAATAATAAACTTGAAAATGTTATTAATTAATTACAAATTAACTTAAGTTTATTATTCAGGAAGAATAAGGAACATATGTGATGAGTTGGACTCAAGGTAAGGGAACTTCTTAACCCAATTTGAATTCTTTGGGTTAATATTATACTTTTTTATTATATCATTATAGGATTATGTAATAACTATATTTTTATCTCCTATATTGTCTTTATACATTACTTTTTTTTAATTATAGTGAATACATAGAATCAAATTATTTTATTTACAAAATGATCTGTGTAAGGGACTATGTCTCAATCTTTTTTCATTGAGGAACATCTTGATATTTTACAACTTTAATATACTATCAAATGTATATATAACCATTTTTACATTTTATATCATAAATTTATTTATTATCATGATATTTAATGTTTTTTTATTCTTTAATTTTTTTTATTCAAGTGTTTCTCAAGTGTTACAAGACTCTTCAACTAAAACATTGTTTTAAATATTTTAAATATTTATTCTTATAAATATTTCTCATTAATGTCCTTGTTTTCAAATTGGTTTTTAAGATTTATTTATATCGACATTAATTTTTTAAAATGTTAATTCCTCTAAAAGTTTGAAAGTGGTATGAGACACTTTGATTAAAAAATATATTTATTAAATGTTTTAAATAGTTTTGGAAATGTATTGAATATTTGAAATATCTTGAATTGGTTTCTTGTGATTGATGAGTGAAATATTGATAATTTCGTTATTTTATGTGTTATGATTATGTAATGGTACTTGGAAATTTGATGGGTGGTTACGTGATAAACCAAATATTGGTGGTTCCGAGATAAACCGAGGGCGGGTGAGCCCGAGATAGCTCTCCAATGCATTATGTAACATGACAGAGGTAAATGTTAATGTTTCTCCTAATAGATTTAGGGAATATAATATGATGAGTATTACAAACGTAACTCCCTATGTGGATGTGAAAGATATAATGTAGGTATGTTATAGATTTCTCAAGTTACCTTTATGATTTATGATTTCTATGTCTTTTTCATAAATCTTATGATTTCATGTGGTATGTTAAAGAGATTATATTTTATGATTGAAAAGTATGATTTCAATGATTTGTATGTATTCATGGACTAATGTTTTCTTTCATTATTTTATAAACCTTACTAATGTTTTTATGCTCATCCTAAGTTTTTGAAATGTTTTTTCACAGGGTATAAGGAAGGGTAAAAGATTGGAAGAACTCAATAAGATTTATATCAAGAAAATAATTCTTGTTTTATTTATGCAGTTTTATTATTGTGAAAAAATTATATTGAGTAGAAGTGTCTACTTTGTAATATTTGAGATGTAATGTAATAGTTATGGCCTAATTCTATAAAACTATAAACCTAAAAATATCCTCAAATTGAATTCTTGACTTAATACAAGATTAAGTAAGGTTTAAGGCTAGAGACTTATATTGAATTTTGACTCCATCCGAACTTGATTTGTGGTAGGAGAGTTTGTATTTTTCATTTCCCATGAATTTTATTTGATGCTTGGTGTCTTTATTATGTTTATAAACTTGTTTTTGACCTCTATGAGACCTCTATGTTTCTTGTTATGATGTTTTAAAGTTGTTATATTTTTGTTAAAAATTAGTTTTTATGTGAATCTTATTTTATGACCATGTGTGTTTGTTCTATAGGTGTTTGAAAAAAATTTCATTAAACTTTTAGGGTGAAACTGGATGGTTTAGTGAGGTTTTCCCCATTATAAATGTTTTTTTAAATTGATTTGAATGATATCTTGGGTTTTCAATTTGAAGCTTGGTGATTCCTTTTGGTGCGGGTGGAAACTCATTTTGGAAAAAGGCCTTCTTGGTTGATGGACTTGTGTTGTACTTTGTAAATGGATGAAATGGTTAAATTTTATTTTTACAGAAAATGTTGGTTTTATGAAAATGGGTTTGTATGTTCTCTTTGTATTTCGAATGTGCCATTGGATATTGGCACATCCATGGTTTCACTAAGTGCACATTTGGATGTGCAATCAAATGAAGATGACACAATAGAAATAGGTTTCCCTCAAGGATACCTCTTCTTCCATTCCTCTTTTCCTCCTTTAAAATGGTTCCATGTTTTCTAAAATTGGGGAAATTGGTGTTTCTTGAGTTTTTAAAGCACATTAATAAGGCATTACTCATGGGTTTTTCTCGGTTGGCCTTGAGACGTACTTAGGCATGTGATTTGAATCTAAGGCCTATTTTGTGATTTTTAAAGAGAATTTTCTTGTGAGTAATTCGAAGGAATGTTTGGAACTTTCATAATATTTTTGTGTTTTAAATTGGCTTAAAAATGAAGTTGGGATCTTTTTTTTAAAATCCTTGGTGTAAAGGCTCATTTGGACTTGTATATATAAAATTGGTATTTGTTGTTGTTTTGAAAATGGTTTCAAACTGTTTTTGGTAAATTATGGAAAGTTGTAAAGTATAAAGGCATTTTTTTTAGGTTTTACTAGTTGATAATTTTTTATGAAAATGGTAATTTAAATTGTTCTTAGTAAATGCATTTGGGAGGTGTGAAGGTTAAAGGCCCATCTGGCGCTTCCTACTCTTGTGAAGTATTTTTGTTGACTGTTTGAAAGGATTGTGTTTTGGAAACTGTATACCCATTCGAAAACTTTGTGGTTTTTTGAAATGATTTAAATGGTTATATGTTGTTGTGTCTTGGTTGTCACCTTCGATGATATGATATGAATATGTGATATAAGTATGTATGTATATATTTATTAGGCACCTCTATCGGGGGATATCCTTTCATGGGTTATCATTTAGTGTCCATGTTTAGGGTAGGTAAGTGTGGTGGTGGTAGGTAAGGTGAGTCACACGTACGAGGGCCTCCTACATACACAGTATTACTACCACCATGGGTTCCTAGGTGTATTTTAGTTGATCGAGTGATGGTTTCATTCTAGACCCTATTAGATGGTTTATTATTCCCTGGAGTTATAGATAAGATAGAAGGGATGTGCAACTAGTGAGGCTTGGTTATGGAAGCTAGTTGGTTATTGATTTAAGGGCTTCATCATATACCGGTAGGTGGTTCAAAACCGAGTACGTCCAAGGGTTTTCTATAAATGTTTAGGATCACCCATTGTAATTATTTATTTTTCTTATTTAATTTCTGTTATACCAGTTTCTATGCCTGTACCATTTATCTATTTATTTTTAGCACTATACTTGCTTTCCTTATAAGTATTTTGATTATAAGATGGCATTTGGTTGTGGAAATGAGATGTGTTGTATATTATTTTTTAAAATATGGAAAACCCAATTTTTGTAACTGTATTTTAGACTAGTGTCATTGGACTGTTTTGGGAAAGTAAATACTTGGATTCAGTGGTTTATTCTTGGCATCCCCATTGAGAATTTCATTGCTGATGCCTATTTGATCATTTCAGTTGCAGGTTCCCTTTTCTCAGGTTCTCCTAGATTCATTTATCATTATTAGAGAATGTTTGGTCTTTGGTTGGGTGGTGACCTAAAAGGTCACATGGAGGTATGTGCGGTTATCTTCTTTCCTCTATTAGTGGTTATCTTTGTTGTTCAATTTTTATTCATTTATGTATTTGTATTTATTTTATGCTATAAATTGTTCCCACATATTAGTTTTGATGCCTGTCAATAGTTTCCATCCCTTGGGGATCGAGAACACCCTTCGGGACTTACAGTGGGCTGGTTCAAGTGACTGGTTTAGGGTTGACCCGGGTTGGTTCATGCAAAAATGGTATCAGAGGTAGACCCTTGTTATTTGGGGTGTCTAGTAGAAGGAGATTAGGATTTTTGGGAATCAAGAGGTAGGAACAGGGTGAGCATCACAAACTATTTCTCCCATTGACCCTCAAGTTACCAGGGGTAGTCTGGGATTTGAGTCTTTGGACTTGGGTTGTTTTGGATTGAGGGATGAAAATAGAGGCGAATTGGGTTATGTTGTGGCCTCACATGGGGTGGTGACCCATGTGGAGTTCAATTTCCTGATTCAAGGTCCTCTTAGTGCCATTCCTTACTTGGGGCATGGCTCACCACTATGTCACTGAGTTAGGCATAGACACTAGTTCCTCATTCTGGTGGTTTGTTGTTGGTTGTGTTCTATTCTGATCTTGCTTGATGTTAGTGTGGGTTAAAAATTAAAGTGGTTTTGAAATGGAAAAGGGTTTATTTCAATTTTTTTGGAAATTGGTGAAGTGGGTTTTAAAAAAGGAAGTGTTTTTATTTAGAAAGTTTGGTATGAGTTTGGATTTTATGGTGAAAAGAGATGACTAAACGTTAACACTCCTTATAGAGGATCACAAGTGTGTGAGTAAGTATGAAGAGTGCATGAGGGCACTTTTCTGTGGATGATGTATGCGGGATTATTTGAATGCACATGTGGCAGTTCATAAGGCTCCATAGGTGAGTTTTAAAATTTAAAATAAATTGAGGTTTTTTGAAATTATTTTTATTGTGTTTGTATATATTAGGCATATGAGCCTATTTCCATTGGTCTAGGCTATTTCCTTGATTGAGTGTATGATTTATATCGATTTCCATTGTGTTTTTCATGTTGTTTGGAGTATGCCACCCAAAAAGGTTGCTAATGATGCTAGTGAGTCATGCCCAGTTTATGGTTCTTCTCGGGTGATGCTTGTACTTTGAGGTGTTTGAGGTCTATTAGAATTACTGTAGTGGTTTGATAGGTGCAGATCATATATTCGGGTGGTTGATAACTCTTGATTTTGTTATAGTTTGTTTTGTCTCATATTTAATGGAGTGTCCAATTTTGGACAAGTGGAGGTTGGGTTCCTCATTGTTTTTAGGATTTGGTGTGTGGTTAAAGGGTAATCAGTTTTTGTGAGGGTTCTGCATCTGGCGAGTGGGGTGTTCCAGAGGAACATGTGTCTAAGGAATCTTCTTCTTTGGTTCCAACTCCTACTTTTTCGAACAATTCTCTTGTATGCCACCAATATGGACAGTTAGGGAATTATAATTTGTCATGTTTCATCCCATTGAAAAAGTACCACTATTGTGGTCATTTGAATAATTGGGTGGAAGAAGGAGTTGGGGATTAGAGTATACAAATGCCTAACTATAAGTAAGGAGATGCTTCAACCATTAGGTCCTCAGCCACAAGTCTTTGGGGGTGAAGCTCGCACATAGTCTAGAGATTCGAAGGGTGTGTGGAACCTCAGTCTGAATCATATTTTCAAATTTGGGATGTAAATATCCAATGTTTCCTTATTTTATTCTTATCACCATCGTAATCTCATCCTTTTTATGGTGGTTTGATGAGATTGTTCTACCGTAGTCCAAGAGGTCTTATCTGCTCTTAGTGTGGTTTCTAAATCGTTTATATTCCTTGATGGGTGTTGGGACCATGAATAAACATACTTGTTCCAGTTTTGAGTCGGTCTCAGCTATGTTTGTTAGGAGGATGATTGGTTTCATTAAATTAATGGGTTTTCCTCTAGTGTGTTTTGATTTTGTAGATCATTCTTCCATACCAGTGTCCCGGTGTGCCGTTTTCCCCCATAATAGTTTTAATCCCGGTGGTGGAGTTGTTCCATTAGCATTGAGAAAGTGGGTTGAGTTTGGGATATGAATTCCCTAGTCTTCAGTTGCGGTGATGACTTTATTCGGTCGATGTGGGAGGTGTCGAGTTAATTTTTTATCCTCATGTAGCTGGGTCATTTATTAGCAAGATTTCCGTTCAAGTCTCAGGTGTGTTGTTTAGTCCTTATGGAGGATTTTAATGAGTATAGTTTGGGAGTTCCCACATTCCCCCATAGGGGTGGTGTGTTCAGATTTCAAGGTTTCCGTGTTAGTGGAATTCTTGTGGTGGGGATAACCCTCTCATATTATCTCCTTTTTTTTCCTACTATGGTTTCTTCTTAAATTGGTCGGGTGTGACCAGTGGTGAGTGAGGTCATCCTGGGATCCTTGCTTTTCCTTGGTTTTGTCTGGGCATGGACTAGAGTTGTGTTAACTGTTGTTTTGGTGAATTATCTAGGGGAAAAAGTGTCTGTGGTGGGGAGGATTGTTACACCCCGATCTCAGATGTTCTTTTATTTTATTCTTCTCGTATTCTCACATCATTTGGATAAAGTTGGTTTTGGGGTTATGGTTTTAAATTTCTAATGTTTAATAATTTGGATGAGTTTTAGACCGGTGCGTGGGAACACACGATTGGCGGTAACCATGCGGTCGGCCTAGGTGATTATACTGTTATCTAATGTTTAAAATAAATAAATTTTGTTATAAAAATAAAACAGGTTAAACGTTTTCACGATAATAATAATAATATTATTGTGTAAATAACAATAATATCATTATTACTGTAAGTGTTATTATTATTATTATTAATTATTTTTTTTCATTAATATTTTTATTATTAAATGGCTGTTTAAAAGGGTTCTTAATATTTTTATGATTAAATTATTATTAATGTTGTTATTATTTAAAATAAATTTTTATTATAATGATAATTATTAAGAAAATTAATGATATTGTTATGATTATATTATTATTAATGTTATCAATAATAATTAAATTATTATTATTAAAATTATTTTTAAAATTAAATTATTACTATTATTATAATTGTAATTATTATTATTATAATTATAACTATTATTGTAATAATAATTTTTATTATTATAAAAAAAGGAAGTGTAAACCCTGGGGGGGGGGGGGGGGGTCTCCCCCCCTTCTTCCACAGTGCGGGAAATCCCCCCTCATGGTCCATTCTATGTGAAACCCTCCCTCATCGGAGCTTCCTTCTAAGCAGTGAACCCCTGCTCAACCTCCACCCTACATGATCCCCTTTCCCCAGCCGGAATCCCCTTCTTGCTCTGCCCTCCACCATCACACTGCCTTATATGATTCATCACCCCACCTTGCGCCCTGTCTCTGGCTGGCGCGACCAGACCCTGGTGACCTCCCTTCCCGACATGAGCTATCCTAGCAGAAACCCCCTGCTCGTTACCCCCTTCTTTGGTTTGTTTGTTTTTAATTCCATATTTGATTTTTTATTTAATTTATCCAAACCCTGACATCTATAGGTTGTGTTCGCTCATTTCACTCATTGCCTAGGTTGTGCGGTTGGTCCGCGAGGTCTAAATCTCCCTCTACTTGAAGTTTTACTTCATCTATAACTAATTTGAGGTAGGCGAATCCATATTTTTATTTTCCAATTAACTTCCTTTGATTATTAGTGTCTTTATTAAATTTATAAACATTTTTCACACCTCTATAACACCTCTATGTAGATTTTCATGATGTTTTAAAGTTGTTCGATTTTATTAAAAATAGGTTTTTACACGAATCTTATTTTATGCCCATGTGTGCTTGTGCAATAGGTGTTTGATAAAAAGTTCATTAAACATTTAGTGTGAAATTGGATAGTTTAGTGAGGTTTTCCTCATTATAAATGTTTTTTAAAATTCATTGTATTGTATATATTTGGTTTTAAATTTGAAGCTTGGTGATTCCTTTTGGTGTGGGTGGGAACTCATTTTGGAAAAAGGTATTCTTGGTTAATGGACTCGTATTGTACTTTATAAATGGTTTAAATGGATGAATTTTAGTTTGAAAGAAAATGGTAGTTTTATGAAAATTAGTTTGGATATTCTATTTATCATTGGAATGTTCCATTGGATGTTGGAACATCCATGGGTGCACTTAGTTCACACATGGATGTTCAATCAAATGAAGATGACACATTAAAAATTGGTTTCCCTCAAGGACACCTCTTCTTCCCTTCCTCTTGTCCTCCTTTAAAATGGTTCCATGTTTTCTAAAATGGTGGAAATTGGTGTTTCTTGATTTTTTAAAGTGTGGTTCAAAGGGTGTTTTTCATGGTTTGGCCTGGTTGGCCTCGAAATTTACTTGTGTGTGATATTGAAATCTAAGTCCCATTTGGAATTTATTAAATAGAATTGGATTGTAAGTAATTCAAAGGCCTGTTAAAAACTTTCATATACTTTGTGTGTTTTAACATGGAATTAAAAGAAAGTTGGGAACTTTTTGGAAAATATTTAGTGGAAAGGATAATTTGGACATGTTTATATAAAAGTGGTATTTGTTGTTTTGGGAATGGTTTCAAAGTGTTTTTGGTAAATACAAGAAATTTTTAATGTCTAAATTCCCATGTGCTGGGTTTTACTAGATGATTTTTTTTTCTAAAAATGGGAATTGAAAATGTTCTTGGTAAATGTATTTAGGAGGTGTGAAGGTTAAAGGCCTATCTATAACTTCCAACTCTAGTGTAATATTTGTGTTGAATCTTTGAAAGGATTGTTTTTTGGAAACTATGTGCCAATTTGGAAACATTGTGGTTTTGTGAAATGTTTTAAATAGTTATATGTTGTAGTGGACCAGTTGGTGCCTTAAGTGATATGATGTGAATATGTGATATAGGTATATATTTATATATTTATAGGGAACCTATATATGGGGATATCCCTTTATGGGTTATAGTATAGAGTTTCCATGTTTGGGGTAGGAAAGTGTGGTGGCAGAAGGTAAGGTGAGTCACATTTGTGAGGGACTCCTACTTATAAAGTATTACAACCACCATGGGTTCTTGGGAATCTTTTAGTGTATCTATAGATTGTTTCTTTCTATCCCTGATTAGAATGGTTGGTTCGCCTAGAGTTATGGACATGCTGGGAGGGATGTGCTACTAGTGAGGCCAGGTTAGGGCTGCTAGTTGGTTATTTACTTAGGGGCTTCACCATATGTCGGTAGGTGGTTCCGAACCTTGTATGTATAAGGGTATTATAGGGATGTTTAGGATCATCCATGATAATTATTTATTTTTCTTTTTTACTTTTTGTTAAACCAGTTTCTATGCCTGCATTGTTTATCCGTTTATTTTTAGCACTGTCCTTGCTTTCCTTGTTTGTATTTTGATTATAAAATGGAATTTTGTTGTGCAAATGAGATGTGTTGTTTATTGTTTTGTAAAATATGGGAATCCCTAATTTTGTAACTATATTTCAAACTAGTTTCATTGGACTATTTTGGGAAATGAAATAATTGGATTCAGTGGTTTATTCTTGGCATCCATACTGAGCATTTCAGTGCTCATGCCTATTTTATCATTTCAGTAATAGGTTACCTTTTCTTAGGCTCTCCTAGATTAGTTTCGCATTGTTGGATCAAGGTTGGTCTTTGGTTTTCTGGTGATCTAGAAGGTCACATGGAGGTATGTGCAATTATCATCTTTCTGCTATTAGTGGTTATCAGTGTTGTTCAATTTTTATTCATTTACTTATTTATCTTTATTTTATGGGACAAATAATTCCCACATGTTAGTTTTGATGACCAACACTAGTTGCCAGCCTATGGGGATTAGAAATACCCTTTGGCCCTTTCTGCCTGCCGGCTTGGGTGATTGGTTTAGGGTCAAACCGGGTTGGTTTGTGACATCAAAAGTATAGAATCTTATGTGTATTCCACAAATCTATATCTTATTAAATTTTTTTTCTATCTTGGATCATTTTATTTGACTCCATTATGGTTTATATCTTATGAAATACTATGATTTATTCCATGAAACAATATTTTTATCTATGATATATAGGGTATAATTTTTTAAAATTTAATGATCATGTTATAAAACCCTTATTCTCATATTATTTTTATGTGATCATCAATATCTTTCTTGTTTACACATACTGAGCATATAAGCTCATCTTTTCTTATGATTCCTTTCCCTAGGATATAACAAATGGTTTTAAGTAGGGAATTTCTAAGAATATTACTATGTGGGAATAAATTTGGGTAATATGTTGAAGATCCATCATAAAATAAGAATATTTTTTATCTAGTCTCCAAAGACACTAAACCTTTATGATCCTCGGGCGTGTATTTGTGAATTGTACTGAATATTTATCTAATAACAAATCATATATAATTATTGATGATATCGTGTCCTTATAGGGTGTAGTATATGGCATAATATATAGAACATATTATGTATTATAATGTATCCAAAATATAATGTCATTACATTCTATAACCATAAATAAATTTCAACCTCACAATTTTAATTATTATTTTTAAACAAAATAAGCTAATAGATATAGAAGAAATTATACATATATATTCTATTGTGATTTCCAGATCATTATAATTTATAAATATAGGAAACTAATAATCTAAAATATACTTCTTCAGATTTCTTAAGGATATACCTTTCATATATTAATTTCCTCGATCTTGATTTAACCGAAAAATAAAACAAAAAATGTTATGATAATAGCCAAAAGTATTAAATTATATGAATGATAATGTTCAAACAAAAGCTTTACCCTCCAATTAATATATAATTTCAACATAAAATACTTTCATTTCATCTTTTTTATACTTGGGTAATCCTATAATTATTTTTGTTCTACCAAGGTTACATTAATTTAGGATGTCATATGTTTCCCATCATAATTAATTAGAGTAACATAAAAATAAATCCTTTATAGTGGTTAATATAGATCTTATTATTAACCCTTTAATATCCTTATATAGGGTCAAAATAGGATTTTAGTTTGGCCACTTTTTCATGCACTTAGTGGTGATTGTCTTAATAGTGAATACACCCTTATTACACTTAGGTTCAACTATTCTTGATCATGCATCCACATGTAGTTTCTAGAAAGGAATTTATTTCTTGGGAAAACTATATACTCAAGACTTTACCAATATACCCAGATATCATCCAATACATAGACTCATGTCTAGGGTTTTTAACAAGGATCATGAAAATAATCTAAAAAATTGACTAAATTAATCTCTAAAATAACTTAACCCTTATCCAATACCAACTGATACTATCAAAATCTCAAAAATAGTCAGAAAACCCAAGGACCCAATGGTTTAGTGTCAATGAGATTAGCAACTATAACAACTTATTTTGAAAAATATTCATTTCTTTATCCATAATAGTTCTCCTATAGAATCTTTATAGACCTATCACATTATAAAATATTCTTCCTATCCTATTGATTAGAAATATAAGAAACAAGTAATCTTAAATGATCAATAATGGAAAAGATATATCCTAAAGGATTTGATTATGAAGGTGAAGGATAATATGATAAATTCATAAATAACATAATAAAAGATTAAAAAGTCATTGATAATAATAATAAAACATTATGGAGATAGATAAGATTATAATATGATGGTTAATGAAACAGAAAATAAATTAACCTGATTAAAAAATATCAATAATCAGAAATCACATGATTATGATATACATATGTAGAATACATAAAAAATAAATAATAATCATGAAAAAATGGGAGAACATGACCCTCAAATTGAAAGGGTTCCACAATAATAAATATAGTATTTCTTATCCGTGTGAACCGAGATGCTCACTAACCTATTCACATGTAATATTTGGAGTAATGTTTAATGCCCTCATAATTACCCTTTGTAAACCTCATAACTCTATAACCTATTCAAATGTGAAATTTTAATTAGATATTAATGTCATCACACTCACCCTTTATTAACCTAGAGGCTTGTTAAACTGTTCATGCATAAAATTGTGAGTAGTGAATTATTCCATCAACCCATCCTTTGTGAACCTAGAGAATTTATAACCTCCTCATAGTTAAAATTTTAAGTAGTTCTTAATCCCATATCACTAATCCTTTGTGGATAATGTATCTTTTAAACATTTTCACATGTAAAATTGTGAGTTGAGATTAAATCCATCACACTCAACAATTATGGACCGAGAGAATTGTTGAAGTGTTCACATAATATTTATATCTCAAGAGATTAAATCCTTTATTTAATTCATTGGGGAAGGATATAGGTACCACCCATCTGATAATGCACATATTTTTTTACCTCTTGAAAACCAAACATTCCTCATATTATAATGAATTGATGGAAATAATAGATTTCATAAAATACAAAAAATATCACATAACATGAACCTAATAATTCATATAATATAAGAAATCTCATTTTAAAAAATAAATCATATCTAAAAAACATATAAAGTGTGATAAAAAACCACTTCATGAAAAATAATCCTTGAAGGGTAAATATAAGTGAAAATAAAAAATATTCCATAATTTTTTTTACAAAAATCAATTGGAAAATTACATAGGAAATCATTTTTATGAAAGTAGAGAGAATAAATTTTAAAAAATTATTATATATAGTTCTTACTAAAAATACATTAAAATTCATAAAGCTTTCAAAAAGGATAATTGATAATACATTGAAAATGATCAATATAAAGAGAATATTTAATAATGTAAACATGAAATGAAACAATGTTTTCAATAAAAGATGTGAAAATACATTGATAACTTATAATTTTAAAAATAATATTTAATAAAGTAAAAATAAAATAGGAATAATTTTTTAAATTAAATAAGTGGAAATACAATGATTTTTTTTCTTTTAAATATAATCATTAATAATAGAAACTTGAAAAATAAATAAAGCAATCAAATGAAAATGCGGAGAGGGTCATAAAAAATTTATTATATAAAGGATGAAAAACCATTTGAACATTATGAACTAGCCATTTTTTGAAAAACCACTTATTTAATATGAAATAAAAACGATTTAAATAAATTATATTAAGGTAAAATTTATCATTAGAATTAAAAAAAATTGAGTTTCCATTAGGTAATGGAGAACATTGGAGTAATGTGAAAACATGAATATGGAAGAAAAATCCAGTTAAATTTATAGAAATTATTATTAAAAAATATTTTAAAAAATAATAAAATCATAAATTAAAAGTAATTTGATGTGAAAAATGATTTTTATAGAAAATAATGTGAAAATATAACATAACATAATTATAGGTAAAATTAGTCATTCTTGAAAAATTATAGTAAATGAAAACTAATTAATACCCATGGAAAATATTTTCGTTATAAAAACCCCTTTTAACATTTATAAATTTTGAATCAGAAACCCATGGGGGTAAAACATTAAATATCATGAAATATAAGGTAATAATCATAAAAAATTACAATTTAATTTTATTTAAACCATTTAAAATGAAACATGGTGGTTATAATAAACACTTCTTAATGGAATCAAATTTTAGACAAAGAAACACTTACCATTTGAGAAGTGAATGGATTTAAAATAAATATAGGAAAAATTATATTTTATCACTTCATATTATGTATGGTGAAATAGTTTATTTGAGAACTATGTACACCACATCAAAATGGAAATAGTTTTAATAGAAACAATCATTCCTCAATGAAGGTGACCTTGATACAATAAACATTTATGGCTTAAGAAACGTTCCAATAAAAATACCTTGAAAGAGAGATATGGAAAAAAATTTAATTTAAAATAAAATTATAACAATTATTCATGATATTATAAAACCAATTTTAATTATTAACACTATTTATATGAAATTGGGTTTATTAAATAATTGTGTCTCGTAGACGAAATGTTTGAGACAAAACCCTTAACACGTTTCCTTGCATAGTTTATGACACTCTAACCTCATAAAAAATACATAGCTAAAATAATATCCTATTTTTGAAAATTTCTCATAAATATTAATATTTTATAATCATTATTATAATTATTTATCATGAGTAGATTAATTACTTATAGTTTATTATTACCATCATGTGTTAATAATTTTAACTGCTTGGAAGATGATTAATAATTTTGAAATCATTACCCAATATTTGATATCAAGTTCATTAGTTACATATCATATAATTTTATTTAATACATAACTTATTCTTATTTAAATTTTTTTCATTTCATCCCATATGTGTTTTTGTTATGTTATGTGAAAACTATGTTTATAATTGATTATTTCAGTAGTTTTACAGAAAGAAAATGTTACATTATTAATAAGTGAAATAAATAATAGAATATTCAAAGAAACATATAGTAATAATCATTTGATTAATATATTATAATAATAATTTTTTTCATGTTACCATATTCATCCATTATCATATTTAATTCATTATTCATGTAGGTCGTTCAACTGACCAAAACATGAACACAATTTAACTCAACTTTTTAGTATAGTTAAGGTGATGGTTATTTTAAAGTAGTATAATTTAAATTAATAATAATTATATTATATTTAATTTTTCATGATTTAGTATCATATTTTATGTTTTTTATATAATTTATGAGTATCTAAATGACAAAAGAATAATAATTCATTGTGGAGGCTGCAGTCTACAAATACACGTGATTAATATTCTTGATTCTCAATAGATTGGAGGGAGTGAAGTTAGATATGAAATTAAATATTGAGATTTTTTTTTCTGATATGTATCATACTAGTTCATAAATACCACTATTAATATCATCCATGAAATGAGTTAATAAAAAAAATGACTTCACTTCATGGAGGCAGCAGTCCCCACAATGCACAAATGATATTATTTTATTTTTATAAGTAGATGGAAATGAATAAATAATGTCCATAAAAGTAATAAAAAACATATATGTATAATAATTATACTTAATTAAACATATTATTATATTTATAAGATATTTTTGTGGGTAATATTAAGAAGAAAAGTTTAAGAGGGGATAACACTTATGTTGGAGACTTGATTTTTCTCATGGAAGTTCCAATGAAATTGTTGGGATTAGGCTAACAATGAGTGACCATGTGATTATGTTCATAGAATATGGAATTAGGTAGAGTAATGTTGCAGAGTTTATAGGATTATTTAGAAATATATGTGTGTATTTGGAAGGGTATATGTGATCCCCATTTATAAGAGATGAAAAGGGAACATTTGGAAACATCCTTTATAATTTAATAATTTCATGATAGTATTCAATTTTTAATGGGTCAAAAGTTTTGAAACTGTTGAGTTTGGGTTTTATTTGGATCTATAAAGGAATACAAATTAATTTTTAATCATTTTTAAATGTTTTATTTTATTTTACTATTAATTATTCACATTTTAGTCATTTAATTTTAAACTATGTAACTAGTTTTTATATATGTAATTTTCTTCTTTATTAAACATATAAAATAAACTATATAAAAAATTTGGGTTTTTTCCAATTAAATTTAATATATATTTAATACAATTAAATATATAAATATTATAAAATTAAAATTTAATTTAAAACTGAAAATATATAGAAAAACCGTTTTAGTAGAAAATATCATTTTGACCATTATAGATTCTTAACATTATTTTTTGTTGATTAAAAATTAAATTAAAGTTAACATATTTATTTATATGATTATAAATAACATTATATTTAAGTTTTTAATGATTTTAATTTAATTTACTGGACATAAACCCATAGATATTAATAAATACAATTACTTCAAAATAATTCTTTCACTATTATCGTGGTAATTAACAATTATCCTATAATTATAAATTTTATACCCAAAATGAAATTATAAAATTTATATAATATGAATATTATAATATAAAATATAAAAATTATTTTATCAAATTATCTTTCCATGTGTTTTTAAAATAATCTTAGCATTAGCGCATGTGTCGTGTAAAAAATTGTATTTTGGAAAAGTTTATTTTTAAGAAAACAATAGTTATGATTAAGAAATAATTTTAAATATAATTGACTAAAATGGATTTAAAGTAATTATAAACATTCATTGATTATTTATTTAATGAAAAAACTAACCAAACAAAAAATCATTTCATCATGTTAAACATAATGAAACAAAAATGTTTTCATTAAAAGAGTACATAAATATTCCAAATGTTAAGCATGAGTGGATAAATAAAAGATAGTATTTTAAAATGTATTATTCTAATTTATAAAATATATTTATATATGAAATAGAATCCAAAAAACATTCAATATTTTTATATAGTAAAATAATTTTATAAAAGTGATCATATTAATTGATATTTTCACCATTCACTTGAAAATAAACTATTTTATTAAAGTCTTGAAAATTCATCATAATATAATATTTATGTGGGGATTAAAAAATAATTTAAATTTATCATATATATTTTCGATTTTTTTAAATATTTCATTTTAAATAAGAATACATAATATAATGAAAAAAATTATTGAAAATAACCTTTTTCATTATTAACTCATATTAATTGTTTACCTTCAATAGAAAATAACTATTAACATTTTACAATCTATGCATTTATTATAATTTCATATATATTGTAATCTTAATATGTTGTGATTTTGTTACATTATTTATTGTAATTATCACAATTTATAGGACATAGTATGTAATTTAGAGAATCCAAAATATCGGGTCATTATATTCAAGCACTAAACATATCTTCTTACCTCTTTATCAGATTGATTATTTCATTAATTATAGCATGATCCTTTTTAAATTAGCCTCAATGGAGTTTTTTAAGTAGTCAATGTTAATACCACTTTAAAAATAGTATAATAGCTCATATCCATTTGATACATCCTTTCTTGCATTCAAATTAGACACCTTGTGAGTAGTATGCTCAGTTTGGTTATTTTTTAAATCACCATTATTCACTTTCTTCTCACCCAAGAGAGGCTCATAATTATTCCATTTGTTTTCATCACATGTAGATTTATTATTTTCTTATAATTATGTATTTTTTTGTGTCAATATATTCAAGAACTTATCAAAATAATGACCATACAAGTTTCCAAAATCACATAAATTCTCCATGGATTCATATATAAATTTATAAGACAGATTATTTTTTTGAAGTTTTATTTTTTACAGTAGGCTATATTATGTTATCTACTATATTTCACTTGAATTTGGAATCCTAAAATATTCATAAGTTGATGCATTTTACCAAAATTCAATGGATATATTCCCATACATCAAAAAACACAATCAATATCCAATAAGTATTTTTTTTATTATGTTGGTAGGAATCTAACTAGGTTTTCATGAATTATTTTCTTACAATATCTAGAAATAAAATCAACCACTTTGGTTTGTTATCATGAAAAATCTTTTCTTGGACATGTCAGTATCCATCCATGATGATTTTTTTGGATTCATTGTATTTTATCCACTTGTATTTTTTTATTTTTAGACTTTGAACTTACACTTGCATATGTGTGAGTATTAGTTAAAAACTCTATAGGAAAATGGGGTAGATTTTTAAATGATCTTCATGTACATATAAATATAGATGTTCTAATGTTCTCTATGACACAAGTATTGATTTTTTTGTTTGTTAGTATTCTTTTCTAATTTTTGTATGAAAAATTATTTATTTCCATTAGTTGTGGAAGTCATCGTTTGAATTGATTCTAGATTTTTTCATTTTACATCAAACTCATGATTCATCATGTGGAGGAAGATATTATCATCATTTAAATATCTCATTTTGACTTACCATTCATCCCTCTACTTCTCACTGTGATCTTTATTACCTTTTATCATCATGAAAAGAAATTTTAATCTCTTTTATTTACATTTAAAATATTTTAAATTGATTATCATCATCATTTATAGAGGTTTTATATAGAATTTATAAATTATGTATTACTTATCCAATGAAAATATTTTTCACAAAAATATCATAATTATTACATTTTAATTTTTCTTCTACTAAAGAAATATTTACATCCAAAAGTGTCATAGATTATTTCTTTGCTTCCATCAGATCTTTGAGAAATTAATATCGTCAATTGTTTTTAGCCAAAACACTATCTATTTACTCAGAATATATTTCTTGATTGGTTTTTTCATTAGGTATTTCCTTAAAAATTAAATTATATATATTATTACATCATTATATACAGTCTATACATACATTTCAATTTGAGAATAAAAGCCTTTAACTATTTTAATCGATTCATCTTCTACATACTTACCATAACTTTAACTAGTCTCATTAAAAATGATCTATATCACTCTATATTTTAGAAAACCCCCCACTAATTAGATCATTTATTGATAATGATGGATCCCTATTTTCTTTTAACATGTTTAACTTCTTATTTTCTTCCATCTTTTCCCCATTTTTTAATAATTTTGATGATATCTACATTTAAATTTTTATAGGTATAGAGTCTATATTCTATATGTGAGACACTTAAATGATTTCTTCCAATATTCACTTCATGTTTATCAAGAAAAAATATAGAGATATAAATATGTATATTTAATTAGTAGATGGCTTTGATATTGATATAACTTTAAGGTCCTAGTGGATCATATGGGGAAACTAATGGTTGGGGTGGGGGTAAATCATTAGGGTAAAATTTTACCAAGTTTTTATTTAATTTTAATTAACATATATAAAAAAAGAAGTACTATCCTGGTTAATAGTTATGGATATTTTTATAGATAATATACCCTCACCATGATAAGAAATACAAAATAATTTAGAAGGTAACACAAACCTATTTTATTAGGTTTGTCCTCAATGCATGATCCAACTCCTTACCATTCTCAAATCTTATAAAGTTATGAATTATCACATCACTGTTAAATTTATTTGAACATAAGTACCTAGGAATTGGTAAACAAGGGGTGGGATGATATTATCCATATCCCTAAACTATCTCTAAAAAAGATCTATATATTTCACCCAACAGTCTCCATCTCTCACTGGTAGATTGAATTGCTTACGTTAGAACCTACATCTCTAGTGGTTCAACATTGAACCTATTAAAATGTCTTTAAAAACTATTATATGATAAAAACACATCATTAATGTTGGATATTTTCTTTATTTTGTCTCACCATGATTTTAAACAATAGTGGATATCAATATTTAAAATTATCAATGTAAATAGATAGATTGAAGTAGAAAAATCGATCCCTTTATCTTTCATCTACATTATAACTATTTAAGAACTCTTGAATATAATGATATTTTATTTCAAAGATAAACATAAAATATTCATGTTATTATAATATTTGGTTTTGCTTCATTGACTAAATAGAATATCTATATAATTACTTCAACATCAATGGAATTCACTCAAAAAATAAAACTTATTCTTCAATAACAATGTATATAATTTTAATATAATATAGACAAAAGGTTTGAGAGATAGGAAGAGGCCTCCTCCCAAAAAACTATTATAAAAAAGAGTAAATAGTACAAAGAGACTCAAAAAACAAGAAGCCTTACAAAGCCTTGTATAAAAAGCACCTTCCCGATCATTGCAAACCAAACTGTCACAATAAGCGAGTAGAACAAACGACCAACTCAAACTAATTATGGAATAATACTTGATTTTAGAAGAAAAATACATCCACATTTAAACTCATTAAATTATTGAGCCAGTGTCTTCATTTGAATCTCCTTAAAAACCATATCTTAAATATTCATGTGGTATTTTATTGTCCATGTAATCAATTTCTACATCCATTATCATGCATGAATATTCAATAATTTCACATGTACCACCCCACTATTTCAAGTAATTAACCCTTTATTTATGTGTTTTATGTATTTAATGTGTTTGGGTGATGTTTTAGAAGGTTTGGAAGACTTTCAGAATGTTTTTGTCACTTTTCTGGAGGTTCTTGGTTTGAGAACTATTAGTAAAAACAATGAAACTCATATATAGAACCTTGAAAAGTGATGTAGCTAGCTTTGGGTAGGCACACTGTTAGCTGCATGTTTTTTTCTAACCATGTAGACACCAAGGAAAAACCATGTATTTGGGTATAGAGGCATTTTATCTATTAGCACATGGTTTTCCTAACCATGCACCCTAACCGTGCACGATATAAAATTAGATCTAATTTTTTTAAATCTAATTTATTTTTCTCCTTAATGGATCATTAACCCCTATTTAGACCCTAAGATGAATTCCTCTCTTCCCAAAAGTTTTGAAGACCACCCCCTTGATCTAGGAGTGATCCGTTGGTTATTCTTAGTGCGTTGAATCCTTGATTCCTTGGTAAGTCTATATTTTTGGTTCTTTTCCTTAGATATATTCTTCTTTACACTTATATAATAATATATCCAGTACATTGAGGATATATATAAGATTTTTGACTCTAATAATGATGATATTTGTCTATTTTTATGTTAGGGAACAAGATCTAAAGAGGGTTTTTGGAGTTTTCACCCGCTTTTGTTGTTGTTTTTTTGTCTCTTTTAATTTCTACAATAGTTTTCGAGGTTGTTCGATTTAATCTTGATTCCTATAATTATAAAATGAAATATTTCTTTCAAATCAATTTAATTTCTTAGAATTTATTGTGAAATTATTTTCTAAATCTTGGTAAAAACCTTCTTTATTGATGGTTTGTGAAATTGTGGAATTTTTGTAAAAAGTGAATTATTGAGTTATTTTAAAATGATTGATTGGTTTGGTTCATGGAAAAAGATTTTATCGAAAGGTTTTAAATATTATTATTTTTTATTAAAATGGTTTGTTACAATGTGATTAGAATGGTTTTGGTATAATTGGCTAGCGTGTGTTCATTTTCATTAACATGACCCTATAAAAGGGGTGTTCACCATTGGGGAATACATATATGGTTACCATGTGATAACTTGGTAGATAAAAGATAGAACACTCATGAGTATAGAACTATCACATGGGAATGCATGTGTGGATGTGTTGATGTGTGGAAAGTAATGAGTTTTTCAAAATGAATTTGTGAAGTGGTTTGAAAGAAATGTTTGGTAATTTTCCAAGGAATCTATTTTTTTAGTGAAAAATGGATTGGCTTGATATAAACTATTTTAAATTTTTTTATAATGATTTCTGTATAGTTATTTTATAAAAAAATGCTAACATGTTCTATCATAGTGGAATGAGTGGGGAAATCATATGGGTAAAACCTACTGAGTTTCATTACTCACCCCTTCTTGGAAACTTTGGTGCATTTTCAAATATTTATTTTCAAGACACGTGTAATTGAAAGGTTTTACATTTATTTAGTGATATTATAGGATACTTTGGTAATTGATTATGGAGATAGATATTGTGGAATGATGCAAGCTATGGAGTTGTTATCTTTGAGTCTTTGAGTTTTGTTGGTTTTGTCTTCCGCTTTATACTCTGATATAGTTTTTTATGGTGTAGTTCATATTATTTCCTTTTTGTATTAGTTTGAGATGTATTGAATTTTTATCATGAATCATATAATGGTTTTTGGTTATGGTGTTATTGGTTGTGGTGGTTTTTTTTTATTTTCAATAGAAGGGTGGATTTGTTTTAAAGTTGGTTAAAGAGTATAATTATTGAATTTTGGAAATGTGTAATGTGATATTAGTGACGTGGTTGAATTTGAAATTTCTAAGACTTCTATTTAGAGAGAGCGGTACTTATGGAATTTTGTTTTGTTTATAGAAATGGCACTTGGTAGGCATAGAAGAAATCAACTTGAGGAATTTACTGAGATTGTGCTTTCACCAGATCCATAGGTGGACCAATATCTGGTTCAATGTATTCTCTAGGATTTTAATGCTATGGATATTGGGAACCAATGGTCTAAACCAAGGTAAGTGGATCATTTTTTCTAGTTCCACATGAAGAATCCACCCATCATTCAGGGTGATTTGAAACTATAAAAAGTAAAGGTGTGGCTAAATATGAATAATTGAATACTTGATTTCCATGGAACACGAGCAAAGTTAAAATTCAAGTTGGCAATGTATATGCTGGAGGTTCATGAATGAAAGTGGTTAGATTTTTCATTTTAAGATAAATTAAACCAATTAATTACACATGAGGATATTGATATATTGTTTAATGATTTTTTCCTCAGATGTTCAGGATTTCTATAATGATGTATTTTTTCAACTTGAATTATAAGAATAATTCCATGAAAGATTATACAAGTAAATTTATGGATTTATTCGTTTTTGCACTAGATGTTGCTTATAGTGCATCCATGAAGGAACAATTTTATTAATTGGGGTTGTGTATAACACCCTGATATTTTTATGAGGTAGAATTTTTAATTTCTTTGATGTATTGTGTTATACGCTACACTAAGATAGGCTTACGCAATACGCAACACCGAATTAGATTGCGGTATACTCAATGCTATTCTTGGATTTTGTTACACACAATTTCAAGTTCTTTTTATAGAATATATTTCACGTATGACTAAGTATATGTGAACAAAAAAATATTATAAACTAGTCATTATAATGGTGGATATGGATATTATTAACTTTCTTATAAAAAATATTTAAATGAAAATAAGTGATTCTATAAAATAATAAAACCAAACTTGATGAATTTTTATTAATGAAAAATAAATTTAATATATTCAATATAATGTTTAAAATTCATCTTATATGTATTCTAGACATGATATAGGGAAATATTCAAAAAAATTTTAGATAAAAGAATTATTTTAAAAAAAATCACAGTTATACCACCTTTTGATGGCGCACCCATTTTCAATATAGTTTTTGACACTTTTTTATATTAAATTTGACATAATAAACTTCTTAATTTAATTATTAATATAAAAAATTACTTTTTTTTGAATTTTTGGTATTTTTTTGATAATTTTTATTTTTTGATGAATTGTAAAAATACTAATTTTTATTGAAAACATTATTTTATATTGAATTTGTTACATAATTATGTTTTGGATTAATTTTAAATTTTAATGAGTTAATTTTTATCAAATTAGTGTTTTTGAAAATTATTTTATACATGAATTTATTAGAAAAATATTTTCCATTTAAAAGGGGAATTTTTCCAAAAAAAACTATTTTTCATGAAGTTTTACCAGTTTAATATTAAATTTAATTTTGCAACTTCTGTGTTATGAATTTTGAAAAATGAATGTAAAATTTGGTAAGTAGGTAACTTTAATTTCGGACCAATATAAATAGTTACCATGGTAAATCTTATTACCACAATAGAGGATAAATTATATAATTTAGTTTAAAAATAAAATTATAATTTCTATAAAATGACAAAAAAATGGAAAAAAATTATTTTATAAATTTCATTCGACCATTAATACTTAAGGATTTAAATTATGTCATTTAATGGACACTTCCTCATGAAATGAATTAAATAATATTTAAATAAAAGAAAGACATACACGTCATTTTCTTTGTCTTTAATATCTATTATGTGTCCACATATGAAAAAATGGATTGTATCAACGAATATAAGTGGTAATTTTTAACCTAATAAACATATTTACCTAATATAAATTTATTTTTGATGTTTTGGGGCCAATTATAAGATATTATGGGTTTTTATAATATTTTATTTAATGAAAATTTAAATATGTCACATTCATGTTTAAATAATATATCATTTTTAAAATAAGGTTATAAAAAATCTATATTCGACTATAAATATCAATTTTAAAGATAATTTGTTTTATTTGTCAAGGTAATTTATTTTTAATTTTTAGGAAATAAATAATTACCTTAATGTCTTTTAAATTGATGATGTAAAAATTATTTAATTAATAAAAGGTCAATAAAATAATTTTATTAAAATGATAATAAATACTAAAATACCAAAAAAATTGCCACAAACTTATTGGTCAAGTATATATCGACCATAATCATTCATGGTCCTAGTTAGTGACAATTTGGATGTTTATAGAAGAGATTTAGACACTTATGTTATTTTTTTAAAGTGATGTAAAAGTTGTCACATTTATAATTTAATAAGTATAACATTTTAAATGTGGGATTTTACAGAAGATAAATTAGACTAAATATATTCCTATGAAATATAGCATATTTATATTCCTTATAATATTTTATTTTTAGTTTTTATTCAACAAATTATTGTATTAAATAATTACAAACTACTTATGTAGTAATTATTTTAATAATATAAATATGAAGTTAATGTTATTAAAAATATTAAAATAAATATAATTTAAATAATTAATATGTCCATAGAATTTCCTAGATTACCTAGACCCCAAAGGGATATAATAAAATATTTTTTTCTATGATAAAATGTTTTCTACATATTTTTTAAAAATCCATGGATTGAATAGTGAAAAAATTCACACTATTGTTCTTTTGTTAAAATAATTTTTGATTAAATTATTTAAAAATAATATATATTTTTTAAAATATATAATAATTTTTATATGGTCTAAAATTATCCAAATTATTTATTTTTCATTTAAGTTACATACAATTTGTAAATATTTTACCATTTTAATATTGAAATAATTGTTACCCTAGTTAAAATTAAATAGAATAAGTAAGTGTTAAATTAAAATGATAATGTTTAAATTGACATAAAAACTTTTCAAAATTTTTTTTGTTTATTATATTACGAACTTATATCATATCATCTTAAAAAATATTACATTTTGGAGGTTTTTGGACATGGTTTCATTTTATTATAAATTAATATTTTTGGAGATTCCGAAAGTGTCTCTCACCTCAATTATAAAAGGGAACATCTTCCCTCACAATTTCAAGTCACTTTGAGACATAAAGATAAAAAATACCCTAACAAATTACCTTATTAAATTAAATAATAAAATTATATAGGTTTTTTTCTTCTCAAAATACCAACTATAGTGCCTTTAAGAGGAGATCTAGAGGGAGCTCGTTGAAGAAGAGGTAATATCTTATACCAATTTTTTAAATTAGTTATTCTTATACTTTCTATTCGTGAGTTTTTTCCATTATAAACTAATTATTCGAGTATGAATTTTATATTAATATTTTATTAACATTATGTAAAAACCATATTCCACCTTCTATCCATCCCACAAAAAACAAAACCACCACGCGTGTGTATGTACGACTTACTGTCTCCATGCCACGGTGTAATCTAATTTTTCACCCCCACTTGACTTGGATGGGTATAATGATGGAAATAATAACTATATATTATTATTATAACAATATGTTTATTCTAGAACAATATATATATATATACCATCCACTTCGATACCATTCCATAATTAAAGCAATTCTATCACCGGTCATGCATACGTACGATCTACCGTCTCCATTATGCGATGCGATTCATTCTACATGATATCCATTAAATCATGATTATATAAATGTATATAATAAATAAATATGATAAATATGATATTATTATCATTTTATAATGATATAATTATGACCTAATAAGGATAACCAGAACTTATTTGACAAAACATGCAAGAGAAAATGAAGTAGTAAATACCCGAATAATGAGTAATAATGAAATATTATTACCAAAAAGATGATAATATGTTCACATATGATATAATAAAAATAATTATGATTCTATAATAATTCAATTAAATTATTTAAAAAATTATACAAGAGGTTCAAATACATACAACATATAGCGTACTTAAGGTAAGGGGAAATTTTTCAATCTCATTATTATATGAGATTGTTTATTACTAAGTATTTACTAGGGTATATTTACAATCCATGTCCATGTTTCACAAATATGTATTCCAAAATATTCTTTCTATCCTTCTAAAAAATTTTAAATTCAGTTTAACCACTTAGTGATTTTTTATTAAATGGTATATAAGGAATCTTTTGTTGTTTTTGTTACGAGGTACTTTTTGACTTTTCGAAAAAAGTACGAGAAGAATGTTCTATTTTAAATTATATAGAATGAACATATTTTTACGTTTTCATAATGAATTATTTCCATGAATATTACTTTATAATATTTCATGTTTATTTTCAATTTAATTATTTTGTTTTAAAATTTCATGTCATTTTCAGAAAAGAAAATGTTTTTGAATAGGAAATGATATTTTCCTCAAGAACAGATTTCTAGTGTTTTATCAAAATTATTTTCCATATAAGATGAAATTGTTCAAATAGGGATATATTTTTATCCCTATTGTTACTATTATTTAATTGTGTTAATTATAGAATAAAATTTATGAAATCCATTTGTTTTATATGTATTACAGTGGAATGATGTTTAAGAAACCCATTTTTATTCCTTGGGTTACGCTATGATTAATGATTTATGTTTTTTTAGAACACGTAGGAATGATTTAATTATAAGATGGGTGGTACCTATATATCCCTCCAATGCATTGGGTAAAGATTTATATATCATAATATTGATATTACTATAAGGAAAAGTAAATCTGGTTCAGTAATACATGCCTAGAATGATAAGTAAATATTGTTCAGTAATACAGGGTTAGAATGAGGAGGGAACTTGGTTTAGTAATAGACTTTTTCTACTTTGATGGTCTTTTAAATGAGCCTTGGCTAATACGGAAATGATTTTCTATGTTTATGCGTTTTCCATAATTCCATGTTTTATGCCAATGCTATTTTATCATGATTTTTATTCCTTCATGATTTATGTCTTACAAACTGCCAAGATTTATTTCATGACTCAAGATTTTGATATTAAAAATTTATGTTCATTTAATTACATGCTAATTTTTATATTTTGTTTGATTTTCTCCATTTTTACCCTTAATGAGCATTTGAGATCACCATTTTTATGTTTTTTCTCAGGATATAGAGAAAGGGTTTAGGTAGTAAAACTAAAGGAGAAGATATTTATGGAAGATGTTGAAGATATTTCACCAAGTTAGAAGAATGTGTTCTATGTTTCTAAATATAATAACCTAATATGGTCTTTGAGCATCTATTTGTGTAATGTATTAATTTTTTCAAAAGAAATATAATGTCCATGTATGTCAGGATTGGTTCGTTAGAGTGGGTATCCGAGAAAAAGTTTATTTAACCTTTGGGAGCTAGGTTGCGAAAATTTTAGTGAGATACCTAGATATATTTCTAATGATATGTCTAGGGTTTTCCCTAAGGGTAAGTTTAACTATAGTTTATAGTGCTATAATTATGTTAACAGTCATGAATAATCTGAGATTAAACCTAATATTTTAGAGATTTAAAGTACCCACTTGATTATGTTGTTTTTCTAGTATGATTTTTGCCTCTCACACTATTCTTTTTGGGTTTTAGACAACGGATAGAACCCGAAGGAACCATGTTAATGATTAATTCAATGGTAAATGTAATGAGTTTCCTCCAAAATAGCCAAATGTTATGGGATATGTAATGAAATATCTTATTTCTATACTTACAAAAACTATGAATCATTCTAGAGTTCCAAATCAGTAGAGAGGGGAACAACATTCTGTTGAGTCCTTAATGAGGCAACGCCCACCTTCTTTCAGTGGGTCTTCTGATCCACATGTTAATGAACAACAGATTAGTACCATTGAAAAGATATTTTCCATCCTTCGTTGTTTACAACATGAAAAATTCATTTTGACTGTTTATCGTTTAGAAGGAAAAGTAGACCAATGGTCGACTCTAATAAAGAATACAATACATCAAGATGAAATTGAATCCATGGAATGGGACAAGTTCAAGAATTTATTTTTCAATAGATACTTTATTCATATTCTTCAAAAAAATATGGAAAAAGAGTTCCTTTAGATTAAGAAAAAATATGAGGATGTTTTTGGTACTTATGAGGAAAAGTTTACAAGACTTTCAAGGTATGATTATGGATTTATCATCCGACATGAAAGTAAAGTTGATCGATTCTTCTGTGGCTTAAAACCAAGTCTTAGAAGGGCATTAAATATAAGAGACTTTGTTAGCTATGAAGAGATTCTGCTTTGTGATATCAAGGTAGAAATGGAAGTTGGTGTTACATATCAATCTCATGGTTTTGATAAGAAATGAAAGATGGAGTTCAAATGAAAATCTAAAAACAATGGTGAAAAGAAGATGAGTGTTTCCTTATGTTCAATGTGTGGAAAGAATCATGGTAGAGATTTTCTTAATGGGACTAATTTTTTTAACTGTGGAAAATAAGGTTATCAGGATGTTGAGTGTTGAAGTAAAAAGAAAAAAGCAGTTAATGACACGAATAGAGAAAATGAAACCGAGAATGCACCACCCACACTACACTGCTATAAGTGGATAAAATGGGTAATTATTCTAGCCAGTTCCCTAATCCAAGGGTAATCAATGATGATCAATGTCAAAAACCTCTAAAGGACAAAGAAAACGTAAAATCACATGAGATCACTATTGGTAATGTTGAGTATGATAATGAAGTAGTGTATTGATTGTGTGTTTTTGTAACGGGATTCCAAAATAATATTGTAAAATATATTTTATAGTATTATGGAATTTTGAAAAATATATTTATTGCTCCATTTTTTGGTTTTCCATAAGTACATGGTTCCAGTAACCATGAAAAGTGATTGAAATATTTTTGGAAAACACATGATATGTGCATAATGATGGGATAAAATTATAATGAGATGTTTGATAGTATTAATGACCTCCGGAATGATATAAGGATAAAGTGATATCATGGTTTAAGTATATATAATTTTTTGGAATTTTGTTGTGTTGAAAGAGTTAATTTTTGACAGTATTCATTTTTTCACTAAGGTTCTATAGTAATTCAAGCTATTACCATGTTTCGAGAGAATACATGATTAAGGTATTCACATGTTTAGAATGCAACAACCAAGAACTACCATATTATATATGGGGATAAATGTTAAGCCAATTTAGTTCACCTATATCTATAGTTTTGGATTTTCTGATTTATAAAGGATTGTAAAGTTATAAATTTATGGAAAGTAAAATTTAAACTTAAAATGAAGTTTGTTAGAATAAAATCTTATCTAACCATTGGTGTACTTATGAATATTTGACTACATCTGCTAAACTATTTGTTGTGATAAAGATAGATTGAATGACCTATAATTCTATTTATGAATCACATGATCTGCTAACACTTTAGGAATAATAAATTCAACTTAATTTCTTTGAATAATATATGAAGTTGAAATTGTTTAAGGCTTGACCAACGATGAGATTGTACTGAAATCAAGTAAGTTTTTCATCTCATGATCTTTACATTTCGTGAATGTATCTTTAAAACTAAATATGTTATCCTACTACCTTTTTATCCGATGGATATAATGGACCCTTAAATCATCACTGATATATGGATTTATGATTGTTAAATTTCTCCTAACCTTGTTCCCTATCATTATTCATCATATTTATATGGTTATATTTTTCTTCCATATTCTTGTTTTCGCTTCCCACCTATGTTTTTATATGTGGAAAACCAGTGATGAGTTACTTTGGTTAACCATTATGTTTCTAACTTTTTTTTTTAATTAATTTTTAGTATTACTTTTTACAATTTGGGTTTCTATGAAAGAAAATTTCGAATAGTAAACCTTTTATAACCCTGATGAATTTCAATGGAGAAATTCATTTTATGGGGGTAGAATTTAACACCCATTATTTTTAAGAGATATAATTTTTAATTTCTTTAATGTCTTGTGTTGTATGCTACACCAAGATAGGCTTTCACAATACACAACACGACCATAGCTTGTGGTATACACAACACTATTCTTGGATTATGTCACACAAAATTTCAATTTATTTTGATAGAATTAATTTCACATAATACTGAGTATAATTGAACAACTAAATACGAAAACATAGTCATTATAATGGAGGTTATGAAAAGTATTAACTTTCTTCTGAAAAACTATTTAAATGCAAATAAGTGAGTCTATAAAATAATAAATTCACTCTTGATGGATTTTTATTAATGAAAAATATAAGTAATATATTCAATATAACGTTTAATATTCATCTTAAATGTTTCCTAGACATGATATAGGAACAAATTCAATTTTTTAGATAAAAGAAATATTTTTCCAAAAAATACAGTTTTGTCGTCTTTTGATGGAACACATATTTTAAATTTAGTTTTGACACTTTTTTTATTCAATTTGACACAATAAACTTCTTATTTAAATTTTTAATATAAAAAATTTCTTTGGCTGATTTTTTGGTATTTTTCTAGATAAGTTTCACTTTTTATGAATAGTGAAAATATTAATTTTTATTGAAAACTATATTTTATTTCAAATTCATTAAATAATTATGTTTTAGGTTAGTTTTAAATTTTAATTAGTTTATTTTTATCCAATTATTGTTTTTCAAAATGATTTTACACATGAATTTATTAGAAAAAATGTTTCCATTTAAAAAGAGGTATTTTCCAAAAAAATTGTTTTCCGTGACATTTTATCGATTTTATTTTAAATTTAATTATGAAACTTCTATGTTATGAATTTTAAAAAATGGATGTAAAATATGTTTTTAGGAGGTCCAAATTTTTTAAGTAAGTCCCTTTAATGTTTGACCAATATGAATAGTAAACATCGTAAATTTTGTTACCACGGTAAAAGGTAAATTAAGTAATTTAGGTTAAAAATAAAATTATAATGACTATAAAATGGAGAAAAAAATGAAAAAAATTTTATTTAATGAATTTTATTCGACCCTTAACACTTAAGGCTCGAAATTATGTCATTTAATGGAAAATTGTCCATGAAAATGACTTAAATAATATTTAAATCAATGAAAGACATAAGTGTCATTTTTTGTTTTTAATATCTATTATGTGTCCACATATGAAAAAATGGATGGTATTAATAAATATAAGTGGTAATTTTTAAATTAATAATCATATTTCCAAAATATAAATCTATTTTTGATGTTTTTGGGCCATTTGGGAGATATTATGGTATTTATAATATTTTATTTAATGAAAATTTAAAGATTTCACATTCATGTTATAAATAATATATCATTTTTAAAATAAGGATACATAGAATCTATATTCAACTATAAATACTCATTTGAAATATATAAATTTTTTCTTTATCAATGTTTTTTTAATTTTTAGGTAATAAATAATTACCTTAAAGGCTTATAAATTGATGATGCAAAAATTATTTAATTGATAAAAAATCAATAAAGTAATTTTATTAAAGTGATAATAAATATTTAAATACGAAAACACTTTCTCAAATATTATTTTTAGATTATAACTTGAAAATAATCACCCATGGGCCTATTTAGTGACCATTTGGAGCCTTATATAAGAGATTGCAGCACTTATATTATTTTATTTAAAGTGATGTTAAAGTTGTCACATTCATAATTTAATAAGTATAAAATTTTAAATGTTTCATTTTCCATACGATAAATTCAAATAAATATATTTATATGAAATATAGTACATTTATATTCATCATAATATTTTATTTTTAATTTCTATTCAATAAATAAGTATATTAAATAAATACACAATACTGATGTAGTAATTATTTTATTAATGGAAATATCAAATTAATGTTATTAAAAATATTATACTAAATATAATTTGAGAAAATTAATATGTCTATTGAATTTTATAGATGACCTACACCATATAGGGATATAATAAAATAATTTTTTCTATGATAACATCTTATATTTATATTTCAAAAAGCCCATTAGCTGAATAGTGTCCAAATTGAAACTATTGTTGTTTTGTCAAAATTGTGTTTTATTAAATTATTTAAAAATCATATATATTTTTTTAAAATATATAATAATTATTATATGGTCTAGAATTATCCAAATTATTTTTTTTATCATTTAAGTTACTTCAAATTAGTAAATATTTTACCATTTTAATATTGAAATAATTTTTACCCTAGTTAAATTTAAATAGAATAAGTTGGTGTTAAATTAAAATGATAAGGTTTAAATTGACAGAATTTTTTTCCAAAATTTATTGGTTGATGATATTATATAATTATATCATATAATATTTTAAACTACAACATTTTTGGGGTTTTGGGATGTGGTTTAATTTTATTAAAAATTAATATTTTTGGAGATTCCAAATGTGCCCCTCACCTCAATTATAAAAGGCCACATACTACCTCATAATGTCAATTCCCTTTGATCCTTCAAGATCAATCATACCCTAAAAATTTACCTTATAAAATTCCTTAATCACATTATAGATATTCTTTTCTTCTCAAAAGACCAAATCTATTTCCTTTAAGAGGAGATATAGAGGGAGCTCGTCGAAGAAGAGGTAATCTCCTATACCGATTCTTTCAAATTATTTCTTCTTATACTTTCTATTAGTGAGTTGTTTACATAATAAATTAATGATTAAAATATTAATTTTATACTAATATTTTATTAATATTATGGAGAAACCATATTCCACCTTCTATAAATCCTACAAAAAATAAAATCACCACGCTTATGTACGTACGACTAATCGTCTCCACACTATGGTGTAATCTATTTTTACCCACTACATGACTTGGATGGGTATAGTGATGGAAATAATAAATATATATGATAATTATAACAAGATATTTATTATGAAACTATATATATATATATATAAACACCATCTACTTCGATACCATTTCATAATTAAAGGAATGATTACATCACTCGTGCGTATGTACGACCTAACATCTCCACGATGCGATTCAATTAATTTTACATGATATCCATTAAATCATGATAATATAAATGTAAAAAATAAAAAAAATATAAAATATAATATATTAGTATCATTTTTGATTGATATAACTATGTCCTAAGAAGGAGAACCAGAGTTTATTCGACAAAACATGCATGATAAAATGAAGCAGTTAATACCCGAATAACGAGTAATAATGAAACATTATTACCAAATGTATGATTATATGATCATACATGATATCCTAAAAATAAATATTATTCTATAATAAGTCAATAAAATTATTTAAATCATTATACAGGATGTTCAGATACATACAACTGATAGCAAACCTAAGGTAAGGGGTAATTTTGCAATCTCATTATTAACCGAGATTGTTTATTCATAATTATTTACTAGGGTATATTTATCATCCATATTCATATTTACTAAATATATATTCCAAAATATTCTTTCTATACTTATAATTTTTTTAAAGTTACTTTTACCAATTTTTGAATTTTTATTAAATTGTATATAAGGAATCTTTTTTTTGTTTTCGGTATGAGGTAATTTTTGAATTTCTAACAAAAGTACAAGAAGAATGTTATATTTTAACTTATATGCCATGAATGGATTATTATGTTTTCATAATTAATTATTTCCATGAAGATTAATTTATAATATTTCAAGTTTATTTTTAATTAAATTCGATTATTTTAAAATTTCATTAAATTTTGAGAATTGAAAACAGTTTTGAAGAAGAAAGGATATTTTCCTCAAGAATTGATTTGAAGTGTTTTATCAAAATTATTTTTCATCTAAGATGAAATTATTCAAATTGGGATATGTTTTCATCTCTATTATTATTATGATTTTATTATATTTATAATGTAATTATATTTATAAAATCTAATTGTTTTATATGGATTATGATTGAATGATGTTTAAGAAAACAATTTTTATTCCTTGGGTTATGATATGATGAATAATTTATGTTTTTGTGGGACATGTAAGAATGATTTCATTATGTTATGGGTGGGAACTATATCTCCCTCTAATTAATTAGGTAAAAATTTATATCTCATGATATAAACATGACTGGAGAAAAAAGTAAATACGGTTCAACAATAAATGGCTAGAATGATAAGTAAATCTAGTTCAGTAATACAGGGCATGAACGGGGAGTGAACTCAATTCTGTAATGGAATATTTCTGCTATGATGATATTAGAAATGAGCCTTTGATAATATGGAAATGATTTTCTATGCTTATGTGTTTTCCATAATTCCATGTTTTATTCCAATGCCATTTTATCATGATTCATGTTCCTTTATGATTTATGTATTATGAACTGCCAATATTTATTTCATGACTCAATATTTTGATATTTAGAATTTATGTTCATGTTTTTATATTCTAATATTTATGTTTTGTTTGATGTTCTCCATTTTTACCCTTACTGAGCATTTAATATCACCCTTTTTATGTTTTTTCCAAGGATATAAAGAAAGGTTTTAGGTAGGAAAACTAAAGGGGAATATCTTTATGGGATATGTTGAAGATATTTCACCAAGTTAGAAGAATGTGTTCCAAGTTTCCAAATACACTAAAAGATTACAGTCTTTGGGAGTCTGTTTGTAAAATGTATTAATTTTTTAAAAAGAAATGTAATTTCCATGTACTCCAAGATTGGGTCGTTATATTTCTGCATGAAATTCTATTGAAAATTTCCATTATTTGTATAATAGATTATATAAATATTCTCAATAGAGATAAGGTGGTTAAAAGGGACATATCGGGAACTATGGGTGGAGGAAGTATGTCAATACCTATAAGAAATGGTGGAAAATGTAATGCTGGGAACAAGAGGAAGAGGGAATCCTATTACATGTTAGTGTAATGACTCAGAATCAGACTGCTCTATCGGTAAATATTCCTCCAAAACTCATGGGTAAATATGTATATTTACAATTTAGTTCATTTTTTTACATTATGTGAGATTTTATGAAACCATCTAGAGCATGAAAAAATTTCAACAAGATGGGAAATATTTAGTTCTATTGTTATAGATCTCCAAGGTAAAGTGTTTTTGATATAAATCATAGGTCAAAAACATCAAATTATTTGATAGGATGAGAGGGTTAGAATAATTCTCATCAGAATAATTGAGATAACCACAGTAATTCTAGAAATACCATGATCACTCAGGAACTAAAATCGTAATAGGGAAATAAAGAACAAATTTAAATGATCAAGTAGTTGTATGGAGATGAGTAGGTGATTATGGATGATCAACCTAGACCATCTACGGTGATTGGTAAATATATTTTAAACTGTACCCTTAGTAAAGATTTGTTTGATGACGGTGCATGAATTTCATTTTACGTTTCTTGTGTTATTGATCTTATTGGTTTTCATGGGGAGATGATTTTTTCTATTTTGATACTTGAAACTCCTCTTAGTTAAAGAGAATGTATAGAATTTATCTCTATATATTTTTATATATTTTTGATGGATTTGAGTTGATATGGGATTTCCTTATGGTTAATATGGGTTTCTATGACATAATCCAGGGTATGGATTAGTTCACAATGTTCGAGGCTCACATCGAAGTTATAACTGAATTTTTTGTTTTATGAATGATGATGGTTTATAACATCTCTTTATAGTAGTCTAGAATATAAAGGAAGTTACAATAGGATTATTGGTACCCGTAGTTGGATCGATATCAAACTAGTTGGAAGCTTTGACTTTGGAATTGGTGTATGATATGGGGGATAATTGTTTTCTAAAAGAACATTGATCAGTTCCCAGATGTTTTGCCAAAAAAATACAAGGGTTCCCACTCACAAGAGAAATTTAGAGTATAATTATTCTATTAATCGGGACCAGTCCTATATCAATTTTGTCTTATTAGATAGAACCAATAGAACTAAGGTAATTGAAAATCTAGTTGGAAGAGTTTGAAATAAAAAGCGTTCATTCAGCCTAACATGTCTCCATGGAGAGCACCAGTCTTGTTTTTAAAAAAAGGTGGGCGTAACTCTTAGGATATGTGTGAATTATAGTATTCTTGAAAAAGTTATAATAAAAAAATAGGTATCAAATTTCATACATTAAAGATATTTTTTATCAATTTAGGGGATCCCAATGGTTCTATAAAATTGAATGGCGATCAGGATATCACTGATTACGGGTTTGAAAAGAAGATATTCCAATGGAATATTTCGGGAGTAGATATAGCTATTATGAGTATGCTCTTATGACTTTCAGTCCTACAAATGCACCAGTGGACTTTATGGAATTGATGGATCATATATTTTAGAGGTATCTAGATTCTAATATGGTGGTTTTTATGGATGAAATATTGGTTTATTCAAGGAAAAGGGATCATCATGAGAAACACATGGATATAGTGTTGGGAATTTTGTGGGATCATCTTCTATATTCCAAATTTTCAAAGTGTGTTTTTTTGGATAAAAGTGGTATGTTTCCTTGGACAAGTAATATCTGAAAGAGTTGTTTATGTGCATTTAGAAAATATTGAGGCCATTATATCTTAAAATCATCAAAAAATTTCTTCAAGATACATAGTTTCCTTAGACTAATTGGTTATTATTGATGCTCTATTCATGAATTTTCACAAGTGTCTTCACCTATGAAAGCCATGAAAAGGAAAAATGTTCCATTTCAATGGCATGGTGAATATCAGAAGACTTCTTGTGAGATTAAAGTTCACCTTACATCATCACGAATCTTGATCTTTCAAGAATTATGACAGGGGTATGTGGTCTATTGTGATTCTTGAGGATAAGGTTTGCTATGTGTTATCAGGAAGAGATATCGTGTTGTTGCTTATGGATTATGGATGTTTTGGATTCATGATAATGACTTCCAAAAAAATGATTTGTATTTAGTTTTCATAGTCTATTCTCGGAATACATGGAATCATGACCTATTTGGTGATAAATTTATAGTATTTATAGATCATATGATCTTGAAACATATTTTCTCACTAATGGATTTGCACATGATACAAAAAAGATGGATGGAGTATCTCAAATTTTTTGACTTTTACTTGATGTATACACTGGGTAAAGGAAATTATGTGGAAGATTCATTAAGAATAAATTTATAATCTCATTTGGAAAAAGAGGCCCCGGAATAGTGGAAATCGATGTTGGTAATATCCAACATGTACTGGTATTGTGAAGAATGAGGAAGTATTGCGGTTTTCTTTCTAGTTTTTTATCCATAGTTTGGTGAATATGGTGAAAAAGGTACATACATCCGATTATTAATGTGTTTCAATGAGGTCAAAACAAAATTATGGGGAGACCATTGAAGGATATAAGTTGGATGGGAGTTCAGTTTTGAGGTTTCAAAATTAGATGGTCATACATATTCCTTATCAGGAACAAATTCTTCATGATTACCACTATTCAAGATGAATTTTCATTATATAATATAAATGTTGTATAAGGAAATTATATCCTATTTTTGGTGGGTAACCATGAAAAGGATGGTGGGTGAGTTTTTTATGAGATTATTCACCTGTCAGTAGGTGAAGGAAGATCAACAGGGTCTAGTTGGTATTTTGTAGTCATTACTTATTCTTGTTTGTAAATGAGAGTAGATAGCCATGTATTTTATAATAGGTTTTCAATGGACAATTGAAAAACACAATGCCATATGGGTGATAGTGAATTTTTTAACAAATTCATCCTATTTTATTCCTATTCATGAATCTTATACGGTGGGTGGTTTGTATAAAATATATTTCCAAAAAGTGGCAATGAGTCATGACATACCAATTTTGATAGTGTTAGATAGATATATGAGGATTATGTCTCCTGTCTTGAAATCCTTACAGTAATCACTTGAGACTCAATTGACCTTGAGTATAGTGTATCATCCTCAGTCCGATGGAAAATCCAAATAAATGATAGAAATATTGAAAGAAATGATTCGGGCTTGTCTAATAGATTTTATTGTCTCATGGAAAGAGTATATACTTTTAGTAGAGTTCACTTATAATAACTATTATCACACCTTGATACATATTGATAATTTTTAATCATTGTATGGGTGTCCTTTTCATTATCCACTTTGTTGGTTGGAAAATAGTGAAACATCATTGGTTGGACCAAGCCTTGTCCAGTATAAAATAGAGAATATTAATAGATTAGGGAATTAATGGAGATGATATAGAGTCATCATAAATCATATATATATCATTATCAACAATTGTTGTCATTTGAGGTGAGTGATTGTGTGTTCTTGAGAATCTCTCTATGGATTGGGAACCATTGTTTTGGAATGTATATCAAGTTATCTCCTCAATACATAGTTCCTATTTATATACAAGAATTCATTATTGAGGTGGAAAATTGGTTAGATTTTCCACCAAAGTTTAGTACAATGCATAATGTGTTTTATGTATCTCAATTGAAAACAAGTCATTATGATACTGAACATTTGATGTTATGGGATTATGTTGACCAATATCGGGATGATTCTTTGGTTCATATGTTGGTAGAGATGTTGGATAGGCAATAACAAGTCTTTCTTTAAAAAACAATCGGTCTAGTGTTGGTTTTTTTGCAACATGGTCAGATTTATGAAGATAATTGGGAATGAGAAAAGGAAATGGTTGTCCAAAGTCCTGAACTCCTTAAAGAAAATTATGGATTTCCACATTATGAGGATGGAAAGGCCAATTTTAGTGATAATTTAGCACCCTTGGTTCCATGTAATTAACACTTAATGTATTTTTTTTATATTTTATGTGTTTGGGTGAAGTTTGGGAATATTTGTAGGTATTTTATAATGTTTTTGAGGGAATTTTGGTGGTGAACAGTTAGTAAAAAACATAAGCACCTATATAATACCATGAAAAGTGAGAAAATGTGCCATGGGTAATTACACAGTTAGGTTCATTGCTTTTACAAACTATGCATCCACATAGAAGAAACCATTCAATTGGTGACAGAGGAATTTTCATAGTTAGCACACATTTTTCCTAAATGTGTGTCTTAACTATGAATGATAGAAAACTAGATATGAAAATTATGGATTTGATTTAGTTTTCTCTTAAGTAGCTCATTCTTTCCTAATTCTAGCATAACATGACTTTCTCTCTTCCCAAATACTATAGTGACCATTCCTCTAGATCCGAGAGAATTCCATTGGAGATTATTTCTTTGTTGAAGCCCAAATTCCTTGGTAAGTCCATTATTGGTCATTTTCTTTAGATCTATTCTTCTTAACACTCTTGGATTCATAGATAAAGTTCATTGGTGATAGATCTATGATATTTTATTCCAATCATTTTGAGATTTGGATCTTTTTATGTGATGGAATGAGATTTATGGTAGGTTTGTTGAGTTTCAACCTGAGTTTTTTGAAAAATTTATGCCTTTCCTCATTTCTACCATAGGTTTTGAGGTAGGTGGATTCACTATTGATTTCTCTTATTAGAATATGAAGGATTGTTTTAAAATTGATTTTATTTCTTGGAATTTATTATGAAATTGTTGTTAAAATCTTGATATAAACCTTGTTTAGTGATGATTTATGAAATTGTGAAATTTTTGTGTAAAGTGTTTTGTTAATTTATTTTAAAATATTTATTATAAAATTATTTCTTAGTTTGATTCATAGAAAAAGTATTTTTGGAAATTTTTTAAATATAAATATTTTTTATTTAAATGGTTTGTCACAATTGGTATTCCATTATCTTGGAAAAATTTGTTGGAATGTGTTCATTTTCATTGACGTGACCCTATAGAAGGGGAATGTTCCATTAGGGCACTAGTATATGGTTACCTTGTGATGACTTGGTAGATCGATGAGAGACTACTCATGAGTTTGAAATTGTTACATGGAAATGCTTGTGTGGATGTGTGGAAAGAAATGGGTTATTCCAAATGTATTTTTGAAATGGTTTGAAAGACATGTTTGGTTGTATTCTATGGAAAATGTATTATTGTAAAAAATTTCATGGCTCCATATAAACTATTTTAAAGGATTTTATATAAATTGTTTTATAACAATTATTTTATAAAAATTTACTAACATTTTCTATCTTAGTGGAGTGAGTGGTGACTCCATATGGTAATGATCTACTAAGTTCTATTACTCACCCCCTGCTTAGGAACATTGGTTCATTTACAGATACTGATTATCCAGACATAGGTAAAGGAAAATTATCTCATTTATTTAGTGATTCTGCATGATACCATGGGAATTTATTGTGAAGTTGGAGCTTGGAGCATGTTGGGAGCTATTGAGTTGGGGTCTTGAAGTCTTTGAGTTTTGTTGGTTTTTTTATTCCGCTATGTACACTGACATAGTTTGGTAATGGTGTAGACTGTATTATTGTCTTTTTTATTTATTTTAGTTATATTAAATTTTTATCATTCATAATATTTTATTTTTTTGGTTACGGTTTTCTTAGTTGTGGTTGTTTATATTTAAAAAATGGAAAATTGTACCCAAATTGTATTGAAGCCCTTGGAATTTACATCCATCCATTGACATCTTGGTGATGTCACCCAAAACCAAGTAAAGTTCCACCACTATCTCAAGACAATGTGGAGGGGTGAGATATAAAACACATCCCTAGTAAACAAATAATGTATATATTATTCATTTATTCACCTTGAGTATAATTCATTCTCCTTTAATATTCGAGTAATTAATCCACATTGTGGTCACATCAATTATCTCATAACTATGATACATTCTCTATGAAAATCAATATATTAGCATAATCATATTTTATTTACAAGGTATTTAAATAACAACAAACCATTTCCTTTATAAATCTAGAGGAATTAAATCTGATTTTACATCCTAATTTAAATCTCCATAATAAAAACATTTAACTCTGTTATTTAATAATATTATATAAAACATATCAAAACTTTTATATGACATCATTTCCTTAATTTTTTTGGAATCACCATAATTCATTACAACATTAATTTTCTTATTTTATCCTCTTCTCATTACCACACATTAATGTTTTCATGGAAAATGAATGTATCATGTTATCTCTTGGGCATGTGAGGATTTAAATATACCTTCAAAATAAATCACTCAATTCTATCATGCTTCAATGTATAATGAATTTTTGAGACCAATAATCACAGGGGTGTGAGGAAACTACATATCATATCAAAAAATATTTATTTATGAATATAAATCATGTGAATCCTCTATTTTTTCTTTTAATGGTCTATCTAATCCATACATGGTTAATTTATCCTAGTGTATTATCCATGAAATCATCAATTAAGATTAATCTTTATTTATCACATGCCCAATTTATGTATGTGATGTGGATTCTAAACATTACTTGTGCTCCACATTTCATGAAAGTGAGGTGAATGACTATAAAATTTCTATTATGAACTCACCACATAAAAATCTACTATTTTTTTCAGGAATTATGTCAAACATATGATGAAAAATCAATTTACACAGTCAAAAAATTTCATGAATACTTATTATCCACCACTAGTCGATTATTTAGTATATGATCTTTTGGTAGCACTATTCATCACTGGTGTGGTTAGTTAGCTATCTTGGTGTCATTAGGATCAATACACTCATGCCATATAGTATGTGAATATGATTATCACATTTGATCTATTTCTATCCTCATATAATCTTATAATTCAGGAAAGTTCCATTCCATGGAACCTCATTCTTCATATATGATTATACCTACAGAAGTACATCCTCACAAAAGATCGTCATTTTATTGAATATACACACAAAATGTAATTCTTCATGGAATATATGTGAACTCATTACTCATAGAATAACTTCTTCCCATACTCACAGTTGATCCTCAAATTGAATATATGGTTGAATTTCACAAGATCATGGATTCCTCCCATCTTCTGCAAGCTAATCCATAGGGAAGAATGGATCTCAGAATTTTCCATAGTACATAAAATATCACATTTCATAGAGATTTCTCAGAATAATATTGAATAAATAGAATGATTCCATGATCATGGGATGTATCATTGATTGGTCGATGTAGAATGCATAAATTCTTCAAGAAGGACCAGAATCGAATTCTAGGTTAATGAGAGGTTGAAGATGACTTCTGTGTTTGAGTTCAAACAATCAAAATAAAATTGATCATGCAAAATTTATTTTTTATGAAACATTTAATGGGGTAAATAGTACCCTACATTTTTCAATTAAATATTAGATATATTTTTAACCATGAATTACATAATAAACATTATCATTCTACTAGACTCTCGATGTGAGTAATCAGGTCCACTATGAAAACAATTTCCTCTTCCACCTTTCAAACCCACACAGATGTGCTCCACCAATCCTATTGTAATTCTCCAACTTTAGAAGCTCAAAGTTGGTGCATTATTTTATTACATTGGCATAGATAAAAGCTTCAAATCATAAGATACTGAATTATTTAGAATTTTTGTAAAACAAGATTACATAAATGATACCTATATAAATTGGGAAAAGAAATAAAGAATAAAAAAAAAGATCAAAATCCATGAAACTCATTAAATAGATTCCTATTAATAACCTAGGGAAATAAGACATAATAAGGGTGATCTAAAGTTACTATTAAGTGTATATAAAGTCTAAGAAATAATGAATCATTAAGAATAAATAAACATGTCAAGGAGAATAACTAAGAACACATTCCATTTAATATAGTGGATGATGACATTCGGGATGTGACACACTACCTATCTTGTACTACCACTTTTAATTCCAAACTTCCTATACTTTATGTTTTATTTAATAATTCTCGGTCTGGATTGCTTAGACCCTAGATCTTCATGGTTATATGGAAGGGTAAATAACTAAAACACATGTCGTCTAATCAATAAACAGAGAATAAAATGAATCCTTATATTTAATCATATGAAAACCTCATGGATAATAATAATGATAGATAAAATAACTGTGAAATAAATGCTTAATGATTAGATGTCATTTCTGATGCCCAAGAAAAACTATATCATCAAGACCTTTTTCAAGATGGTTTAAAACTATAGGTGGAAATCTATTTAATTTGGCCAACATATTTGTCTCATGAGAACCTATTGATGCATAGAAATGCTATATAAAGTTCAAGCCCCACCCATATCGAACTATCTAAAGGATTCACCATTTCAAGTAATCGATTCAATTAATAAAAAGTAGGCATTATAAAATATCTATATTGAATAAAGAATACATATTTACTAATATTTCCTCAGATAATCAAATAACTATCAATGTAAAAACCATATATAAAATTGGTATACAGTTTAGAAAATAATATTATCTACCACCCAGTAATGTTTATATTTAAATGATCACAATAAAGTGAAATTTTCATGAAAAATATAGAAATCAAAAAAGAAAGTGAGATTGCAAAGATTACTTTTACCACATGGTAATTTTCAACTAAAACATTAGGTGAGATAATTCAATGTTAAACCTGAAATACCAATAATTATGAGAGAATAATGATATTAAAATAAGGAATATCATTGAAATTGTGGTTACTCTATGAGAAAACTATCTGATTCCACCTTTCAACCCCACATGGAGGTGATATGCCATTCTTATTGTATTGTCCCAACCCTTTGAGACAGAATAACTTACCTTGTGTTTCCTTTTGGGTGAACATCCTTTAACCTCCTGTATAATGGTTATAAGATTTTTAAAAACTTATAGAATAACCATAATCATATTTATAATATCATATATTATCTTCTAATATTATATTATTACCAGTTTGTTAACAATCTTTCATTAATTTCCCTATTTCGAGTGTTAGTCACCTAGTTTTTCAAGTATGTATTAACTTATTACTTATTGTTATTATTAATTAGACTATGATTTAATCATCTATATAATGTAAAACTTACTATCAATATCATAAATATCCATTATATATGTATTTATAATTATCCATAGTATTTTGACATAAGAAATGAAATGTACCATTCATGGAGACGGTGGTCCGTATGTACGCATGAATGATACTTCCATCTCTTTGTCGTGTTAAAATATTTAATAGTAAATGACATATATTTATATTATAATTCCATTATCATAATTATTTCATATTTGAAAAATATTTTTATTTAAAATCATCCCTAATACATTCCATGTATAGCGTGAATGAATCACATCACTTTGATAAAGCCGTAGTCCACACTTCCACAAATGATGTCATCGTATTACCACAAATTGGAACACCTGATGGTATGTGTTATATACATATTAAATAAGTATAAATAAATTATAAATATCATATATAAATATATATTTAACCACAATTCCCACCATTATAGGGGTAATGTAAGAATGACCAATTATCATTTCGTGAGGTAGTAGTCCACCGTACACATAAATAGTTACTTCATTACCCATTAAATGGAGGTTTGTGTAAGTGTAGGATGAAACTTTAGAATAAAAACATCTCATTATATTGAGGATACTGAGGCTATTATTTAATAATAGAATAATAATAGTTGAGGGGGTGGATAATGAAATAAAATGAAATTGATCGTTGAATAATGTTAACACATTTTCGGGTATGTCAAGACTTGTCCCAATGGGGCCCATGCCGCATCTCCCCAAGAAGACCTCCAATAGGCCAAGTGCTAGATACTAGCATCAATAAGGAAAATCACTTACTTGGGAGGCCTGATCCTAAGTTACTACACACACACACAGATATTCGTGCCTATATAACGCTGAAATGAAAAAACTACTGAACTTCAATGCATGCATACATCTAATCCCGTAACCAGAGTATGACAGGAAGTAGAAGTATGTTAATTGGTAAAAATACAAGACTACAACAAAGATTCTAAAAACACAATTACAACTGAAATGTAAGTATTAGGAATGTTGTTATAAATCCACAAGAACACAGCTTAGTCTTTCAGGTCTCACAAATCACTGTTTATTCCCGATCTACCTTCGTTTTTGACAAAAGGTCAATCCTATACAAAAGACATGACACATGAAAGTTTATCTAGTGTAGGGTTGAGTATAAAAATAGTGAGTAGGACACCCTAAAACCACAAATCATATAACAATATAGAACTAGCTATCTCTACACAGGTATATGGATACAACAAATATAACAAAAAAATCCAGATATACTCAACAAAGACACACAATACAGAGGTTGGTCAAAACTATAGTATACCAGCCTAAGATTCCATCTCAAATATTTTAAAAATCATTATATGGGAGAACAAAATCTTGCGTATGATAGTATTTATGACTTCCACCCAAGAGGTACTGCTCATCAGGTCTCTTCAAGAGAAGAACACACTGATAGTCCAAATAGAATATGATACACAGATGTAGATCACTTCTAAGGACATGGGATGATACCAAAAACTCAATATATATTAAAATGATAAGTAGAAGATCAAATTCCATGATTTTTTTTTTCATAATGATACCATAAACTACACCTAGGGAACAAATATTAATAAATGATCTCACTTTGGGACTCTCAGATAGAATCAAACAAATCTATCTAGGAAGTATTACTGAAGGGATCATAATCCTAGGAGTAGGTGATGATTCCATTCCAACCCCCAGAGAAAGGATAAGGGGAATGAACCCTAATGAAACTTGTCCATGATATAGAGGAAAATGACTCTATTCCATGTATAAAAGAGTATATGTCATTAAGTAGGGTTCACACACTATATCCCTTTACCCTGGGTCCTACGCGTGTAAATAGACCATGTTATCAAGCCATATCCATGTGGGGGAGTACACACCATGTAGGATGGCTGTGTACTCTACCCCATGCACATGTACATGTGAGGAACAAACTGAGTATCCTGAGATAGACCACACACCGTGTGATAGTGGTCACACACCATGTGACACTTCTGTCCCTCTAAAACCCTAGCCACTGCTCAGGGGCCCCACACAATGTTTAGATCCATTTTTCACGTCATTTAGAACAATATTTTCTAGAAATAAAGATCCTTGATATAGTAGTATCCTCAATTGAGTCGGTCTCTGATCCTGCCATGGATTTCGAGAAAACTCAATGTACTAATTATTTTGAGCCTTGCCTTTGAAAAATAATGAGTTATGACCATAAAATACATTCAAAAAATAGATTAAATAATCAGTATTCATTATGATATGAAGAACACCAAAGAACATGAAATCATGTATCCTCTATCATCCGAATCACTTCGTCTCTATCTTCAAACCTCTGTTATGTCGTTCCGATCCTAGATCTATGATTTCAGATCATTACACCAAGAAACATGGGCACAATAATTGAATGATTAGGATTTTTTTAGCGGCTGAAAAAATAAAGAATTCCTATGATGAATGATGAATGGAAGGATAAAATAAAAGAACATATCGGATTAATGAACATCGATTGAAGTTTGTGTTAATCTCAATCCATCACCATTATAATGACTATCAAAATTATCAAAACCATAAAGATATTTTCCTATCAAGACCCCACAAAACAAAACCACCCCGCATAAAAATTGAATCATGGATCAATAATTTAATTTATTTATTAATATTCAGTATATAAATCATGAATTTGGAAAAATAAAATCAAAACGCATCCCCACCTCGATTTGGATCAATCACAGATAAAGATTGAAGCTGCGTTGCATTCATTGGTGAGATCCTTATAATCTATTACGCATTAATCATTGACCCATGATCTAGTCACCATTCTCCTAAGAGAGAATATAGTAATCTCTCTCCAATAGTCCTCCAACGATTATAGGGTTATTCAGTAACCTTGGGATTCTATCATAAAAATATTTTCAATGATTTTTAATCATTTCATCAACACAAATGAAATAAATAAATAATTTAAATTATTTTATTCATTTCCATGCCTGTGTTGTCTTCTCTACAAATGATACGCGCCGACAATTGTTAAGTCACTCATAGGGTAAAAAAATCATTCTAAACTCAACAGTTCCCTTGAATTTTTTACTTTGAGACCCATTTAGATGTAATTATACTTTTCAAGAAAACTAGATGCACATGCTATTTAATATATTTAATATATTTCAAACATTTATTCTTGGCACACCAAGCCTCATAATCCCATGTCATCTGAGCACCTAGGGTAAAAAATAATACATATAATATCCAAAAATAATACACAAAATATATTATATATTTCTTTATCCTTAAATTTAGGCTTTACATCCCTAAAAAGACAAAACATGGGATATAGAAAAAGATTTTGGTATTGGGAATGAATCTGAGCCTCCCACTCCCATGTGCTCTAATGAAAATTCCCATTCTACCACTAGACACAGACTAAAGGAATTGATTTCCCACAGATGATCCTCTCATACCAAACCTCGATCTCCACCGGGTACTTAGGAAGGGTCGGTCTGTCCTCAATGTCCCGCTCACCCCAATAGATAACATAAAATGGGACTTTCATGTAGCTCCTTACCCAAGAAAAGTGGAAGATGTCATGTACCTAGTATAATTGTAGAGGTGGATCTAAGAGGTCCGCAATGTCTCTAACTCCACATAATATCTAGAAAGGGACAATAAACCTTAGGGATATCTTGACACTCCATCTAAATCACTATAATCCACATCGAGGTGAAACCCACAGAAACACATGGTGTCCTTCCTCAAACTACAAAGGACTTTAACTTCTACCGGTATAAGGATTCTGATGGCTCATTGTAGTCTTCATACACTCTTAGATGATCTACAACTTCTTTTTTGTAGCTCTCATCAACTTTGGGTCCATTATTGCTGAATCTTCTGGGTCAGTTCTGTAAAGTGGTGACCTGTAGGATCATTTGTACAATGCCTCGAATGGTGCCATACCAATGGTGGAATTGTATATATTTTTGTATGAAAACTACACTTATGATAGGTGATACTCACAACTACATCCAACTCCAACATCTAATCTCACAACATGTACTCCAGAACCTAAATGGTCTGCTCAGTCTAGTTGTTTTTGTGTGTGGGTGAAATGTTGTTCTCAAGCGTAATTGAGTCCCAAAATCCTCCTTCAATCTATTCCAGAACTAGGAAGTAAAGAGATATTAATGGTCATAAATGATCATCGATGAAACTCCTTGGATTCATACTATCTTATGTACATAGAGGCATCCTAAAATATCTATTTAACTCTCCTATCTTATATCTTGTAAGTGGACTGACATGGTGATTTGATCTAAGAAAACCCATATGGAATCATGTCCATCACGAAGTCCATAGATAAACCATCCCTCTTCTACTCTATCACCTTAAGGGGTTGAGATAAAACTGCTAGAACATGGTACATAACCTTCACTTGCTAACAATTGAGACATCAAGAGACAAACTCTACAACTCCCTTCTTCATCCATGGACACCAATACAGATGTCTGAGGTCCTAGTACATCTTTACCACATGGGAAAATGAGATGTATGAAAATATCTTATAATATCATACATTAACATCCCCAATACTATCAGGAATCCTATTAAAAGAATTATGTGCTCCCCAACTTTAAAATATCCATTAGAAACATGTCCATAGGACATCTGAGTACATAGGGTCTCATAGCCGGTATCACCAATTTGTGCCTCTTTGACTTGATACAAGAGTGTAGGGGGAACAACCATCAACTAGAGGAAATATTTTACATCTACATCCACAAATGATAACTTCAATGGGGCCAAATGCCTTAATTTCGAGTCCAATAGCCACAAACAAGATCTCACACTAAGAGAATCTAATATTGTTTTCCCCTTCCCAAGAGTGTATAAAATTACAAAGTCATAACCTTGGAGGAGATCTTTTCATCAAAACCATCTCAAGTTGAGATCCTTCTAAGAGAATTATACTTGATAATTTTGTGATTGGAGTAGATGATAAACTGCTCACCCATCAGGTAGTGTCGCCAAGGGCTAGAGACTAGCATCGAGAAGGAATATCACTGACATAGGAGGCCTTAACCTAAGTACTTGTACACACATACATATCTATTCCTGTATAATATTGAAATAAAAAAACTACTAAACTAACATTCATTCATAGATCTATTCCCATAACTAGAGCACGACATGAATTAAAAGAAAGTAAACTTGTCCAAATAAAATCCCACCAAAAAGAGTATGAAAACACAAGACCAACTTGAAAGTAAGTATTGGTACTTCTATTAGAAATCCATAGGAACAAACCTCAATATATACAATCTCACTAAGCATTGTATGGTCCTAATCCTTCTAGGTTTCTATCAGAAGGTCAATCCTCTACATAAGGTACAACACATGTAGGAAATTCCTATATAGGAGTGAGTATAAAAATACTCAAAAGGACACCATGATACCACAAATCATATTACAAAAGAAAAACTTTTAGATCTACATAGGTATATTTCTATAATACATATAACAAAAATATCCAGATATAATCAACAAAGACACATAGTCATGAGCTAAGTCCCAACTATAGTATACCATCATAAGATTCCAGATCGAATATCAGACTGATCACTTATCTAGGAGAACACACTCTAAAGTTTGATAGTACTGATGATCTCTTCCTAATAGGTACTTCTCATCAAGTCTCTTCATGATGAATAACATGCTGATTGTCCAAATAGATCATGATAAACAGATGAGGATCACTACCAAGTCCATGGGGTGATACCAAAAACTCAATCTGAATTAAATCACTAAGTAGAGGATAAATGTGCACATGGTTTTGGTCACAGTTCTATGAAGAACTCCACATAGGGAAAGAATATAAATAGAGGATCTCACTCTGATCCTCTTGATGGGATTACAACAACTTTACCCAAGACGTCTTGCTAAAGGGATCATAATACCAGGAGTAGGATACAATTCCATACTAATCCTTAGGGTAAGGAAGGGGAACCCACCCTAACAAAACATTTCCAAGATATAGAGGAAAAGGGATATAATTCATAAATAGAAGAGTATAGAATGTGTAGTAGGATTCACACACTGTGTCCCTTGACCTCGATTCCTCCCCGTGTACACAACCTGTGTCATCAAGCTGTGTTCATGTGGGGGATTACACACCATGTTGGATGATCGTGTACTCCACCCCATATCCATATACATCCGAGGAACACAAGTATCTGGGGAGGGATCATACACCATGTGATAGGGGTCACATTCCATGTGATACTTAAGTTCCTATGAAACCCTAGACAATGATCACGGGGGACCACACAACATGTAGATCTGGTTTACACATTGTGTATCATGAGAATTTTTAGAAATTAAGATCCCTAATTCAGTCATCTCCTCTATTCCATCAGACTCCGATCCAGCGATGCCTTTCTATAAAACTCAATGTACCACTTTTTATGAGCCTTGCCTTCGACAAACAATGAGTTTTGACCATCAAATCCTTTTGGAAAACAAATAAAATCGTCATTATTCATTTTGATATGAAGAACCCCAATGAATATGAAATATGTAATCCTCCGTCATCTAAATCTCTCCTTCTATGTCATCACACCTTATTTGTGTCATGACAATCCTAGATCTATGATTTAGGATCATTGTGGCAAGAGACAAGTGAAAAAATACAGATTCATCTGGATTTGTTGAGCCGCGGGCCAAAAAAATAATTCCCATGAAGAATGATGAATGGAGGGAGAAAAGAACCAGAACAGATTAGATGAATGAACCTCGATCAATGTTTTTGTTGATCCTGATCCATCGCTATGAGAAAAAAATTGAAATAATCAAAATCAAAAATATATTCCCCCATAAAAACCCCACAAAATAAAACCACCCCGCATAATGAATGAACCCTGTATAAATCTATTCATTGAATGATTCACGTTTGGCATAGAAATCATAAATTGTGAAAAATCAAATCACAATGCACCCCTACCTCAATTTGGATCGATCACTGATGAAGAAAGAAGTTACGTTGCATTCATTGAAGAGATCCTTTTAATTTTTTTGTGCATCTATCATCAATCCACGATCCTGTCACTATTCTCCTAAGAGAGAATCCGCGAGTCTCGCTCTAATAGACCTCCAACGGTTCTAGGGTTATGCGGTAACCTTGGGATTATATCAGAAAAATCTACATAGTGATTGTTATTCGATGTGTCATCACAAATGAAATAAAATAATTTATTTAAATTATTTTATTCATTTCGATGCATGTGTTGAATTTTATTAAAATTTCCTACGCTGACTATCATGACTATGGTAAAATACATGTTCTGAACTCAATGCTACCTTCAGATTTTTGATCTAGACACCCATTTAGATGTAATTTCAAATTTTTAGGAAAAATATGAGCATATGTTATTTAATATATTTCAAAAATTTATTCCAGGCACAATAGACCATGAAACCCCATGTTCTCTCTACACATGGTATCGAAAATAATCCACATAATATTGAAAACTAATTCCCAGAAATTATGAGACATTACATTCTCCATACTTTGGGGAATTATGTCCTTGAAAAGAAAAAATATGGTCTACTAAAAAAGATGTCGGTATTGGGCATGGATTTGAGCCTCCCACTCCCATGTGCTCTCTAGGGGATTCTTGTGCAACCACCAGAAAAACACTAAAGGAATCAATCACCCATGAAGGATTTTCTCATGCTAATCCTAGATCTCTATATGGTAATAAGAAAATGTCACTCCATCCTTGATGTCCAACATGGCCTAGTCAATATTGTTCAATGAGTCATGCATGTACCTCCTCAGCTACAACATGTGGAAGACATCATGTACCTGGTATAACTACGGAGGGAAAGCTAAGTGGTACTCCACCTCACCAACTCTATGAAGTATCTGGAATTGGCCAATGAACCTTGGAGATAACTTATCACCCCATCCAAATCTCTGTAATCCACATTGAGGTTAAACCCACAAAAACACATGGTATCCTTTCTATAACTAAAAGGCCTCCTCTGTCTATCAGAAAAGGAATTATGATGACTCTGTGTATTCTCCATCAACTTTTGGATGATATAAATATTCTCTGTTGTGGATTGCACCAACTTCGATCCCATGATTGCCGTCTCTGCTGGGTCAGTCCAGCAAAGTGGTGACCTACTCGGCCGCCTGTACAAATACTAGAATAGTTCCATGTTGATGGTGGAATGATAGATATTGTTATATGAAAACTTCACATATGGTAGGTGATCCTTCTAAATATGAACAAAGTACAACATCCAATCTCACAACAAGTCCTCTATAACCCGAATGGTCTACTTAGTCTGGAAATTAGTTTGTAGGTGAAATGTAGTGCTCAAGAATAATTGAGTCCCAAAAGATTCATGAAATCCATTTCAGAACCAAGATATAAAGAGAGAATCATGGTTATAAACAATAATATATGGAATTCCATGGAGTCAAACTATCTTATTCACATGTAGGTGTAAAAAAATATCTAATGAACTCTACTCTCATATATGTTACAAGTGGGGTGACTTGGTGAGTTGGTCTCTAATCACCCCGATGAAATTGTGTCCCTAGGATATATGTGGTAATTCCATTAGTAATTCCATATAAATCCCATCCTAATTCCACTATATAACCTTAAGGGGTTGAGCTAAACCTGCTAGAACTTGGTTCATAGCCTTCACTTACTAAAAATTGAGGCATCAAGAGTCAAACTCTACTACTCTGTTCTTCATCCCTGGCTATAAATACTGATGTCTAATGTCCTGGTACATCTTCCCCATTCCAGAATGTACCTCCATAGTAGATGTCTGAAATTATCTTAAAAACACCTCTCTCAACATCCCCATTTCCATCATACATACTATTAAAAGAACAATGTGCTCCCACATTTAGAATATCAATTAGAAAAATGTCTAGTGAATATATGAGTATGTAAGGTCTCATAGCAGGCAACCTCAAGTTGTGCCTCCCTAACTCACTGCATGATAGGAGGGGATAAATCAATCAACTAGAGGCAAGATAATCCATCTCCATCCAAAAAAGATAACTTCAATGAGGCCAAATTTTCCAATACCTCCTTCATAAACCATGAACAAGATCTCATTATAAGAGAATATGCAACCACATTCCACTTCTCAAGAGTGTAGACAATTTAAAAGTCATAATCCAAGAGAAACTACATCCATTTCCTTCATCTCAAGTTGAGACAATTATATGAAAAGATATACTTGAGAATGTTGTGATTAGAATAGACAATAAATCACTCACCCATTAGGTACTGTCGCCACATGTGCAAGGAGAGGACTATCACTGCTAACTCAAGACTGTGTGTCACATAGTTCTTATCATGTGGTCTAAACTAGAATGAACCATAGGTAATCACCACTTGCATCTGAATCAGAACACTTTCAAGACCGATCCCTAATTCCTAATAGAACACTACATACTCGATACCCTCCTCTAGTAATATCAAATAGGAGCACTCATTAAAATATACCTAAACTGCTAAAAAACCCACTGGAACCACTCTATCCACATAGAAGCTACCTCTTTGGAGTCAAAGCTATCATGGGTGCTGATATACTAGAGAAATATAGTATGAATATCCAGTAACATTATGGCAACCCATGGAATCTATGCACCCCCATTACACTTTTGGGTGGCTCCCAAGCTAACACTACCACAACTTTGGACATGTACACTACCACTCCATATACTAAGATAACATGTCTAGAAAGTGGACTAGTTGAATATAGAACTGGAACTTAGAGATCTTTCCATAAAGCTGGTTCTCTCAGAGTATGTCAAAAACCATCATCTAGTGTCTCACATGATCCATGTCAAACACTAAGTACACACATATATCATCAATGAATTCTACCATGAATCAGTCTAAGTAATTATAAATGATCTGTTTCATGAGTCCCATGAACAATACTAGGGAATTCATTAGGACAAATGGAATAAAAAAGTACTCATAGTGACCATACTTACATTTTAATATTATCTTTAGTATATATTCATCCCATACTTGCAAATGGTGATATCCGAATTTTATTTCAAATGTAGAGAACCATCACGCCCGTCTCAACATATCAAAGTGGTCATTGATCCTCAGTAGTAGATAATTATTCATCACAGTCACCTGATTCAAGCACCAGTATTATACACCAAACCCCATTCCATCATCTTCCTTTTTGGTAAATCAAAATGGTGCTGCCTAGGGTGCAACACTAGGTCTAACAAAACCCATCCTATGCAAGTACTCCAACTTCACCCTTAGCTCATTAATATCTATGAGATCCATCTAATATACTAATATGGATATCAGTTCCATCCTAGGGTGTAGATCAATACATAAGTTTATCACTAGGTAGGGAGGTAAACCTATAACATCTTTAGGGAAGACATCCTTGTACTCCACCACCACTACAGGAAACTGGAAACTCACGATATCCACTACAACAAGCGTTAGGCTTGCCAAATGATGAGTAATCGACAGCCCTGAACTATTAATGAGTCCATCCTATGCTTCTTGGGTTTAATTTTCCCTAATAAAGGAGAACCTAGTTCCATTACTGTAGACACACCACACCCTTAACCTAAAATAGTAAAAATGAGCATGAACTCTAAATAACCAATTCATACCAAGAATGATGTTATCAGTCTTTGACACTAATACCAAGAGATTACAAAAAAAAATCTCACCTACTAGAGTCATGTCACACTATCGGAAGAAGTGTGTGTTATTTGAGTCTTCTTCAGTAGGAGTCTCCAAGCATAAGGGTCGAGCCAAAGGTTCAACCAAAATATCTAATTCTCATTCAAGGTATGTTTCAAGAAAGGAATTACTAGGAAATTTCTCTATCAATATTATATATAAGGTAAGAAATACATATATTGCAACTCAAATCATTCCTGGAGCCTTTGGGTCATAATCTTCAACCACCTACAGCTTTCCTCACCCCTATACTCCAGCACCATGAGCCTGACGCGGACCACCTGGGGTGATGGTCGTAAAAAGTTAAAACATTGACCACCTCCTGCTGCTCTCCGAAATCATTGGACACATTTTCCACCTTGAAAAAATGAATGCTCCTACCACTTTATATCCCTCATTGTCTCACCCATGGTCTTTATATATTCTATATGGTAGGTCAGACAATCTTGGGCAAGATTTCCCCTACCATCACATGAGTAGAACCACCTCTCTCTAGGATGAATAAAAACACCCTTAAAGTCTTGATCTGTAGATCATCTATTATAGGACCTACTTGAGAAACGTCTCACACATATAGGTACTTATGAAAGATGTAGGCTCCCTATTTATGAGGTATCAAATTCTGCTTTCCCACTACTAACAACCACCAGCTGTTTCTTCTCATCCAAGAAACTCACGACCACCAAATCTCTCTCTAGCACCCCATCATTGGTAGGAGTGAAAAGAGGGATTAAACTAGTGTAGAAGTCTCTATGTATTCCTCTATTAGTTGCCTAAGAAACAAATAAATAACATAAAACCATATCCATTGAGTACCTGGAGAGTTTTGTAAACCTTGATTAATACTCAGATACTCTCATGATGCCCTGTAGGAGCTGTAGAAGCTCCAAGATATGTACATATTTCATCACAGTTGGTAAAAAATCATCTTTCAAAAGGTTCTCAAACTCTTTCCAAAAAGAGTCTCCTAATCATAAGATTAGGCTACTAACCCTGACCATCACCGTACTAAGTCGTATAGATGGATCGCAACCAGGACCACCATCTAATCTGCTGGTGTCCTGAACAGATGAAAAAATCAGGTTACTGCCTCATGCCAGTCCCCAGATGCCTATGTGTCGGGGTCACCTCAGAACAAGAGGGGTATCTGTCATTGAAAATCATGAAGCACACTCAGCATGTGCACCTAATCTGATGGTACATCAAGAACCACATGCTACTCTACATGTCGTATGGATGGTGCACCACCTGGAGGTAACATCTCAGGGAATTGGTTCCTATATCTTGCATCATCACTTATGGGATCATACTCATTATCCCGATGTTGAATCCTAGTTAGAATACATTATGGAGGAATCTTGAAAAATCAAGACGTACCATGGTCAATGAGTATATATTGAGATAAGACTCAATAAGGACATGGAAACTGTACCCCATTCCTATATGATGCATGTACAATTATTTCCCTAAAACTAATGTTTTCATGTACAAAGTCAAAAATAAGGTGATAAAGTCTTGGTGTAAAGATACCTCAGTCGTCGCAGCTACACTGGAGTCCCTGACCTAAACTCCAAACATGAAACACTTTACTATGTTTCCCCCAAACCAATATGATAGACTTAAGGTCCTAAATTAAAATTGACCACTCAGATACCACTCTATCATGATCCATCCCATAGTGGTCTATTCCATGACTCCCTAATCCCACCAAAAATAGGCTGGGGGATGGAAAATAGTGTTGATAATGCATATCACTGAAATGGGAGGCCTTATCCCATGTACCTACACACACACATCTCCAAGAATATACAATACTAAAATGTAAAAACAACTGAACAACCATGAAATAATACATCTAATCCCATAACCAGAGTATGATAGGTAGTAAAAGAAAGTAAAATAGGCCAAATACTATCCCACAAAAAGTGTATACAAATAAAAATCCAACTTGAAAGTAATTACTGGGACTAATATCAGAAAGATACAGAAAACCACCTCGGTTTTTCTAGTCTCATTAAGCACCGTCGGGTCCTCATCTGCCTAGGACTCTATCAAATGGTAAATTTTCTACACAAGATATGACATGTGGGGAGAAAATCCTATGCATGGGTGAGTATAACAATACTCAGTAGAACAACCTGAAACCAAAAATCATATCACAATAGAAAATCATTCAACTATACAGAGGTATATGTCAAGATTACATATATGAATAATATCTAAATATACTCAAAAAATACACACCGTACAAAAGTAATACCCAACCATAGTATACCAACCTTGGATTTTAACTTGAATATTGCAAAAAGTACTCATTCAGGAGAACACAATCCTAAGTCCAACAGTACTAATGATGTATGTCTGAGAGGTACTATTAGTTGGGTATCATCGTGATAAAAACACTCTAATAGTCTGAAGATAATATGATACACAGTTAAGGATCACATCCAAGGTGATGTGGTGATACCAACAACTCAATCTGGATTAACCTGCTAGGTAGAGGATCTACACCCACATAGTGTTTGCCACAAAAATACCAAGAACACCACCTATTTCATGAAGTTGAATAGATGATATCACTATGGGCCTCTTAGAGGGATTCTAGTGACTCTATCCAAGAACTTATGATGAATGGATCATATTCCTAGGAGTTGGAGATGTTTCCATACCAACCCTCATGGAATGGATTAGGGGAACATAACCTAAAGAAACCTTTTCAAGATATGTAGGAAAAAGGCTCTAATATATGTATAATATAGTAAAAAAATTTATAGTATGGGTCACATGTTGTGTACCTTGACCCCATGTCTATCCCATGTAAACAACCCATGTCATCAAGTCATGTCCGTGTGAGGGAGTACACACAGTGCTGGCTGACTGTGTATTCCACCCCATGTCTATGTACCTCTAAGGTACACATTGAGTATCTTGTGGTGGGGGGGACTACACATAGTGTGATAGGGGTTACACACCATATGACAGTTAAGTTCCTCAAAACCCCCATCCACCACTCTGGGGGGCCCATATAGTGTTTAGATCTAGTTTACAAGCCTTTAAGTGTGGGATTTTATAGAAATCCATAAAAACACTCCAATCATATCATCCATCACTATGGACTTTTATCAAGACAAAACTTTCTATAAAACTCAAGGAACCACTTCTTTGAAGCCTTTAATTTGATAAATAATATGTTCTGATGATCAAATCCATTCGGAAAATGGATTGAATCACTGTTCTCTGTTGTGAACTAAAAGAACAAAAAGAATGAAATTTTTTTTATTGTTCCTCATCTGAATCACTCTATCTCTATTTTCTAAGCTTCTTCATGTCATGCCAATCCAATATCTATGATTTCAGATCATTACACCAAGAAATGGGAGAAAAACTTTTTATTGATCGATATTTTTCGAACTGTGATCCAAATAAAAAATTCTTGAGATGATCAATGGATGTGGGGAGAAAAACGTAGAAAAATATTGGAGGAATGAAATTAGATTGATGTTCATGTTGATCCTGATATGTCACAATTATAAAAATAATCAAAATAATTAAAATCACAAAGATATTCTCCCATCAAATTTGAAAAAAATAAACCCATCCTAGAAAATGATAAAAAATAGATCAGTCTGTTTGTTGATTGATCTGTGTTAATTTTAGAAATCAATAACAAGTGAGAATAAAATAAAAACACACTCCCATCCTCAATTTTGATCAATCACTGAGGAAGAAAAAATCTAAGTTTCATTCATTGGTAAGATACTTTGAATCCATTGTGTCTTGATCATCGATCCATGATCCTATCATCGTTTGTCTGAGAGAGAGTCCTCAACGCTCTCTCCAACAGTCCTCTAATGGTTCTAGGGTTATGTGACTAACCCTAGGATTATTTCATAATAATATATTTAATGATTATTAATTGTTGTGTCAATATAAATGAAATAAAATAATTTATTTAAATTATTTTATTCACATCCATGCTAACATTGAATTTTCTACAAATGAACCATGTTGACTAATATTATGTCACACCTAGGATAAAACCTATGTAATAAACTCAATGGTTCCCTCATATTTATTATTTAGGAACCCATTTAGAATTTATTCTACTTTTTAAGTAAAACTATGTTTGTGTTCTATTTAATATATTTAATATATTTCAAAAATTTATTACAGGAAAAATGGTCCTTAGAATCTCATGCTTTATTAGCTCATAGTATAAAAAACAATCCATATAATATCTAAAAATAATACAAAAAAAATCGAAGACATTATAGGGTAACTCTATTTGGTTTTTACCAAAATATGTCCTTGGTTGTATTTATGACCTAGGTGAGCCTTATTGGTTTAGGTGAGAGATATTGGTAGAATATTTGAGTAGAGGTTGGGAAATCTAAATGTAATTATAGGGTTGAATAATTGGGAGGGGTTAGTTCCTCCTTATAGTCGAGGAGGAGTGACATTCATGTGAATTTGGGAAAAGGGAATTCCACCTATATGTTTCCCATAACAAGGGGATCCAATAATGCACCAAATTTGATCCAAGTGAGGATATAGATTAAATATCAACAAAAAATGTCTTTTGGAGAAGTTTATAGGTCATTTTTTCTCTTATGTTTATGGTTTAGTTCTTTGTTAAGTTAATTTTTCTTTTAATCACTATAATTAATTTTAATCACTTTTAGTAATATTTTTGGTCAAAAACTAATTTGTCCATATTAGAAATTAGAAATTATTTTGATTCCAAATATGGAATAAAATTTTCTAAATTCCAATCCCATATGTGGCATAAATTAATTTAAATATAATCCCGTAGACTCGAGGACAATGGGGGGTTTTAAAGAATAAACATTCAAAAGTTTCCTATGTTTTTATATCCAATTTCAATGTATTTTTTATTCAGCAAAAATAATGTGAATAAATAGATGTAAAATTAATCTAAATATTAATTAAATATAATAAAAATTTTAATTTAACCTTATAAATAAAATATATGAAAAAATAATTGTTAATTAAAATTCAGTATTTTTCATTATTCATCAAAAAATATAACTTCACAGAAAAATCAAAAAAATTCACCCTAACCTAATTTTGATGTTTGATTTCAAAAATAAAGTTTATTTTTTCATATTAAAATTATAAAAGTGTTAAAATTCACATTTAATGTATGTATTCACTTAAAAGGTGAAAAAATTTCCTTTAGAAAAATATAGGTTTTATGCATAAAATTGGGGTTGTTCCTATCTTGCACCAATAAAATATATTCAATGAATGTAAAAAATATTTTAATTAATATATATTATATATATTTCATTAATATAATTAAAAAATATTAGTTAATTTAATTTATTAGGATGAAACACCTTTATGATTAAAAAAATAGTTTTTATAAAAAAATTCACTTTATATTCAATTGGTTCTTATATTCAATTCAAATTAGTTAGTAACCAATTAATTCAAGAATATATTTTAATAGGCTAGTTAATACTATTAATAACCATCAATTTAATTTCTAGGATATAATTTTCATTTTAAAAAATAATATTAATAGTATTTGGTAAGATTCAGTCTTGTGTGCAACATAAGCCATCAAAGAAACTAGTTTCATGCAATAGAGGATAAAATAAATATTTATTGCATTATAATATATATAATTTACTTAACCTATTTAAATTATAAAATACATTATAAAGTCCCAATATATTATTTTCCCTTACCCTCTATTAAATACAATTTTCTTACCTTTTAATTTTGAGGTGTTACACCTATTAAAAATCTTCACAAACTATGACTTATCATGCCTGTGCTCTATTTATAAAATGAAAAAACGTTCCTCTTAAGGATATCTACGAAATATTCATCCAATTTTGTTGATTATAGCTCCCACATGTGTGGTTTAGTTCACCAATTTTATTTCTTGGGGCTTTCCAAAATTTTAACTAATGTAATGTAAAAAGAGTTATTAAAATTAGAAATAATGTTAAAGGCCATATCAATAATAATTTGTCTTTTATTATTTATTTATTTATTTAATTCCAAGAATTTATAAAATCCAAATAAATTATTCATCATGAAAAAATATATTATTTTTATTATCCATGAAATGATTTTACATTTCATTATCTAAAATATGTTCTTCATTCTAAAATATAAATTTATGGATCTTATTCAATGAAAATATTGAATTATTCATAATCAAATTTCATCAAAACTATCCCCAACATCATCCAAGCTACTGTTTGTTGTAGGAAATATCAATTCTTAGGTCTCCATGAAAAAATCAATTAAAATTTAAAGATTAGTTAAAAAATAACCTAAATTAATAGGATTCTATGTCTTGAAGAATTCAATGTGTTCCATAAACTCTATCCAAGATGGATCTTCATGTTGTGGAATCAATTTCTTTATAAACTAATCATGGTAAAAACACCCTAATAATATATTAACAACATCACATATTGATATAAAATTCAATATTTCCATGGGAACTTCAAATTTGACGAACAAAGTATTCAATTATTACCTTAAGAATTTAATTATGGTATTAATTGATTATATCTTGTTATAGTTTAAATATTATGAATATCATAAATTAGTTTTGATAATCATTATTTAAACTCTCATATGAAAGGAGTTATATGAGAAATTTAGTATTTGTGAATTATATCTTTAAGTGGTTTCTTTTCATGGATATATTATCTCCAAGGATATAATATTTTTTATCATTTAAAGAAAAAATTAGTTAAGGAATGGACTATACCAATGAACATAAAAAAAATATAGTTTCCTTGGATTAATAGGTTAATATCAATGGGTATTTAATTTTCCCCCTGATTTTATAAAATAGTAACCAAGTTGACACATAAAGGGGTTATGTTCATATGAGAAATGAAATGTAGAGAGAGATTTGAAGAATTGAAAGGCATATTGGTCAATGTACATCTATTGAAATTTCCATAATGAAGAGATGATTTTTTGTTATATAGTGATGCATATAAGAGAGTAAATAGATGCATATTTATGAAGAATGATACAATTATTACTTATGCATCAGGATAGTTAAATATAAATTAATAGAATTATCTATCCAATTATCTTGATTTATAATCTAAAATCATTACCTTGAAGATATAAAGGAATTATCATAATTTTAATAGAATTGATATATATATATATATATGGATAAAAAATTTCTGAAATAAACCTCTTAAAAAAGAATAATAACATGAGATAATGGAGGTGGATATAGATATATAAAAATTATGATTTCATAACATACTACCAACCTAGTAAGGGAAATAAGGTGGTTGATATGTTAATTTTGAGTGATCACACAATTATGAAAAAATTAAGGATTGAAAAAGATCTTATATTTATGGATTTAATAAAGTTTTATGTGACAACCATTATGGAAGAGTAAATATCAATATTTTAAATATTATTACAAAACTATATTTACTGAAGAAGATAACAAAAATCACATCTTGATGATAAGAGTTTAAAAAATAAAATTAAAGCTGTGAATGATGGGAAATCAGAAGACATTATTTATGATGATGGTGTGTTAATATTATAAAAGAGGATGTAAGTTACCTTATCACTCATGTTAAATAGGGGATTACCTGATTAAGCCCATAGTTCAAATTTTTATATACAACCTAGTAGCACTAATATACACATGTAATTAGGATAAATATTTTGGCGTGACAATATGAAGAGGGAAATTGAATACTATGTATCATGATTCTTGGATTGTTAACAGGTAAAGGCTATGAGAAAAAATCCTAAAGGATTATTGGATCCCCATCACATTACTAGGTTAATTTTGGATTTTATTTCAATAAATTTTATTATTTCCAATGAATCCTAAAATAAATCATACCATATGTGATATTATTGATCACCTTACAAAGCCTACACATTCCCTTGATAAAAGGGAGTATCTTCCTCTTGAATTCCTTGCTCAAATCTATATCAATGAATTTGTGAGACTTAATTGTTTACCTACTTCCATTGGATCTGATAATAACCCTTTATCTACATTAAATTTTTTGTAAAATATTAAGAAGTCTCTTGACATAGATCTATATTTGAAAACTTTATATCATCCTCAGATATATACACTATCTGTAAGGGCAACTCAGACATTATAATAATTGTTGAGGTCATTCTCAGTTGAAATTCATAGTATGTGGATTAATATTTAATTTTTTTTAAATTTTAATATAATAATATCTTTCATTGAAGCATTGAAACGACACCATATGAATCATTTTATCAAAAATGATGTCATACACCATGTCTCTATGATGACATTAGAGAATGAAATTTTTAAGGACTAGAAATCATTAAATAAAAATGGTGTATGTGAGAACTATTCAAAGTCAAATCAAGTAGTCTTAACGAAGGAAAATTATTTATTCTAATAACCAAATTATTTTAAATTTAATGTGGGGGATCATGTTTTCATGAAGGAATATCAAGGAATGTGTGTTGTAATTGTTAAAAAGAAAGAGAAACTATATCCAAGGTACATATGGCCCTTTGAGTTTTGGTAATGAATTTAAATAGTGTATTATCATTTGGAAGTTCCACCCAACATCACTAAAGTGCATAATATATTCTATATCTCATTATTTATGAAGTATATAACAGACCAATTTCCTTACAAGCCACTTAGAAAAAAATAATTCATGCTTGATTAATCTTATTATGAAGAGATTATCAATATTCATATTAGTAATGAACATGTGTTGTAGAATTCAAGGACTATGCTGGTAATGGTATATTGTAGAAATCATAATCTAGAGGAAGGAACATGGGAACTCATGGAATTTATGATTAATAACTATACACATTTGTTTATGAGGCTACCTTATAGAAATATTGTGGATGAAATATTTTTTAGGGGATAATGTAACACCAAAGTTTTAGTTATAATGAGTATTATTTTCTTTATGATGAAACTATGACCTAATGCACATAGAATTTTTGTAGAATAATATAAAATATTAAATTACCATATTTAATAATTTTAATTTGTTTAAATGAGTCTCATTTATGAATTCAATAATTCAGAATTAACATAGGATGATTTTTTTGATATTTTTTAGAAATATTTGATATTTGTGGTGAATAGTAAAAAACTGATTTTACAAATAATGAAACTTTTAAAAGATTTTAAAGATATAATAATGACTTGAAACTTTATGAAATATTTTTATAGAAAAAAAATATGATAAAAAAATATTTATTTAAAACTTTTATGTTGAAAATATAAACATATATTCAAATATTTTGAAATATAAGTAATTTTTTTATTAAAATAAAAAACTATTTTTTGGTTATTCTTATTTAATCACGAATTCACATGTTTCCATTTAGTTTTAGTTTGATTTTAATATAAAATAAGTCTCCGTTGACTTAACATATTCCAACCAAAAAAATTAGTTTTTTAAAATGGATTTTATATTTTGAATTATTATAATTAATATTAGGTATTGAGTTCAACATAATATTTGTCCAAAATGAATAATAACCATATTAAAGATAATCATATTGATTAGGGAAAAACGAATAAAGAGGGGGTAAAACTAAAGATATAAGCGTTAAGATAACCTAAAAAACTTTTCTAAACCCTAGTGGTTAAATGGATTTAGAACCTATATCATGCAATATTTGAATTTTTTCCCATTAGGATCCACTTGAGGATGATGGTGAACTTATTATATTTTTATGTTATTAATAATTATAAGTTTTCCACCCACCTAAATTTTAATATAATGCATCATTCTCTAACATATCCACACTTTGTAGGCCACTTAACCTAACCAATAACTACACAAATACCTTCCCAAATTAGTTTTTCTTTACCTAGAGGTTCTAGTTTTAAATAAAGACATCTTCAATGAGGACTAAGGTTTATTCCAAAGGAGGTTACAAAAATAGAGGTATAAATTATTACCATGATTTTTCAAGTACAATTATAGTTAAAACTCCTCCAAATCACCAATAATCATGTTAACATAATTTTATCATTATATTCACCATAATAATATTTTTTATGTTAATTTTACATCCACATTATATCTAAATTCCATCATATATAAAATGAAAACAACACTCATTTTTATGTATGAACTACCACCTCCAACTAATGGTGTCATTCTCTTTTCATCACCACTTCACATGGGTAGTTAAAATGATGGAATTTAAAAATATATATGATATTTATGACATATTTTGGATTATGTAAATATAATATATCATCTATCTTATTACCCATCAATCAGTTGGAAAATGATAATGTCACTCGTGTGTATATGTGTCCTACCACCTCTACATAATGATGTGATTCATTTTTCTATTACCACTATGAATATATATTTTAAAATTTTATAAAATGGGAAAAAGTTATATTTATGAATTATATTAAAATTATATATATAAATGAACCATTTCATAATAACTTTAACAATAGTTAATATATAGATGCATTTTTAGAGTAATTGATCAAACAAACATAAGCATTCGACATAAGAAATAACTATTCAAATGATTAAAAATGATTATAAAAGTACCATAAAAAGTATAAAAATTATTAAAAATGTTCTTAATAAGTGTTTAGTAAATTTAATTTATTATTAATGGAAGATATAACATGTTCTGCTAAGAAAGAATTCATGGTAAGGGTTTTTAACCCAATTAAACTCTATTGAGACATATTTATATTACACAATGAGTTTCTTTAATATGGTGTATATAATACCTATTTGACATATTAAATCATTAATTACTACTTATTCATGTTATTTAATGTCTCAATTCAGGTTTTATCTTTGAAGGGGATTTAATTCAAAATCTACTAAATCAATAATGGTTTATTTTAAAATATCACTATTATTTGAGATTGTTCATGTTCAAATTTATATTGGAAGAATTATATGATATTTATATCCTTAAACCCCATATATTTTATTATCATATGGTTTTTTCTTAGATCCCCAGGTTTTTCTTTTATAAATTCCTATCATTGTTACTTAAAAATATAGAAATAATTTTTTTTAATAAAAATTAACAGTATTTATTTTTTATGTCAAGAATATTATTATTCTATATCTATATTTTTCTTCTTTTTATGGTAGTTTTCTTTTTTACTTTTAAAATTATTATAAAATTTACTTCTCTAGTACCTATTAATTTTCTTACAAATGAATAAAATACATATTTTAATGTTTTGAGAAAAATTTATTTTTTACTTTTTTACAAAAGTATGAAAGTAATATTCATTTTAACTTATATGATGAAAATATATTTTCCATCCTCAATGACCATTATTATCTAATTTTCTTCCTCTAAAATCCTGTATGGTTATTCAAAGAGATTCTTTTTTTCCATTATTATATTAGTTTTTGTTTTATATTAAAATAAGAAATCATTAATTTATATAGGTTTGAAAATAATTTTTGAAAATATTTATAACTTCATTTTATTAAAAAATTTACAAAATATTTAAGGAATGATTATTCAAATTATTCACTGAAATTTTACTATTTAATTATACAAAGGCATTTTTATTTAAACTTATACTTTTTTAGAATTAATATTATATTATCATAATTTACCAATTTATTGATTATTCTTTATTTTTTATCATTCCCTTTCTTGTGATCATGTTCTATGTTACACTATTATTTATAGGAAATTATATTTCTCCTTCGTTATCATTTTATAAATATCATGGATGTATTTACTCTCTTTTCAACTTCTTTAATATTGTCTTTACTAAATACAATTTCAATATATGATGTTAACTGAAGGATTATTATTAAAAATAAATTTCATTTATTTAGGAAATATGATTTCATGTATTCTTGATTTGAGATAAGTATTTAATAATTGAGAAGGCATATTGATTATTAACAATAATGTTAATTCAATATGAGGTGAATTAATTGGACATATGTAAATGATGGGAGGAAATAAATTAGCTATAACCCCTTGATGTATTGACATGTATCAGGAGAATAATAGTATTACAAAGTTGTCAGGTATGTGGTGTATACCTACCAAAATTTTGAAATTCCATAGAACAATACCTTAGGGGAAATGCTCATAATGTATTGAAATATGGCCTTGATGATAAAATAATGATGAGAAATATATTGAATTTCTAGTATTGATATTTTAGTTATTATTATCCATGTTATTATTATGTTTATATTCTCAATCGATACATTTTTGAATGTCAGGTTATTTATTAAATATAACATGTATTGATTATCCTCTCTTCAATATCATTAGTTCCTTATCTACTCTTAATAGAATATATTGAATTATTTACCTTTAAATGAATTTTAGTTCACCCTTTATTTTGTTTTCCTTTCCCCATGAAATTATGAAGGTATATATGAATGATTTTCATGGATGTTGAAATTTTGTTGGTGCTATGTTTTATTTTTTCCACTTCAATAAGAAAATCAATTATTTATCTTGTCTCTCAATATTGAGAAACATACCTATGCATAATTTTGAGATACCTTGTATCATTAAATAATGTAATAAAGTAAATATTGGTTCTAGATTAATAATGTCGAGGTTTTTACACTACTACCTCTTTAATCTCAGGTATGGTGAAATTGAATTCTTTTTGTTCCCTTTTAAAAATCCTTTTGAACTCAAAATATTTTTGATGTATCAATTATAAAAATCCAACTCACACACTATATTTTTTTAAGTAGAAACATAAAGAGAAAAAAAATTTATTCTAAAAAATTATCTTTATTTTTTGTTTTTTATAAAATATTAATTTTCAACCTCTATTTTGACCCTTTAAACATTATTTTTAACTATATATTTTATAAATATTTTTTATCTTATTTTTTTTCTCCCACCATAGAGGTCAATATTGGTTGAAATGATTAATTTTAGTTGTAGAGAAAGGATCATCAATGTGAGAAGATATATTTCATGATTTTTACCTTAGATAATACTATAAATTTTTAAACTTTACTATTTTTAAGCACCAATTTTCATATTATGTTGTAAAAACATTTTACTATGTTTGAAATTTCATTTTCTACATTATAATGAATAGTTATTTATATTTTCTCATTTAAAAAATTGAAAAATGTATTTTATTTTTCTCTTTTGAAAAAATTAATTTTGTTGAAATTTTAGGAGTATTTTTTAAAATTTTAATTTAATTTTATCTTCTTAGTGTGATTTAAAATAAAAATATTTTCATTCAAATGGATGGGAAATGAACTCATAATCCTGTTTTAGTTTGTTATTTCTATGTTATTATTATTGGATGTTTTCATTAATCTTTATTTTTGGTTATCAAACTCACTCATCAATCAGTTGTGTATAATTATTCATGTGAACAATTATTTGTGTTTGATAACTATCAAGAAAAAAATTTAGGAATTATTTAATTTAATGTTTAGTTAGGTTACATCCTTTCAAAAAATATAAATTCAATCATATTTTTGAAACTAGATCCCAAATTCTAGAAAAAAATATTATTCTTCAGAGATAAATCATAAAAAATCAGTTTAGAAATTTCCTGAGGGAATTATTTTGTAAAGTAACTCATGTTGAGCCTGATAAATATTTAATTTTTAGGAATAATTACTTTAAACTAATATTTTTAATTTATTTATTTTAAGAAAATAAATAATTTATGAGTGGGAAATTTTATGAGGAATTATTTTATATATTCTTTCCAAATTTTATGCAATTAATTTATATTTTTTTCATATAAAATTAATAATATTAAGAAATATTTTTCATTTTCATATATTTAGTGTTTAAACTGTAAATATTTTAATATTTTAATGAAACTGTGTGTTTTTTTGACAAAAACGATTATTTGATTCTTTTATTTTATTTCAATAATATTTGAAATAATAATTGACTGTTGATGTTGATAAAATATAATTGAAATATTATTTTGTGTATGATTTGAAAAAATATGGATATTTCAGTACATAATTCCAAAATTCATTGTTTTTATCATTGGTATGAGTTTTTGGGATTTATTTTCAGTTTGTTTCATATGGAAATTTTTGAAGATTGACATTTTATTTTGAATTAAAAATTTTTACTATTTTTTATGTTTTATATGCTTTAATTAATATGGGTTTTATATACATTTAAGGCGAAAAATAAGATTTCATATGGTTTATTGAATATTTTATAAGGATTGGTCGTGGAAGCAATGAGAATTTTTGGCGAAGTTCCTAAATTATCATATTTTTTGAGAGAATTCTTTAACATCAACATAAAAAGTTTTCAAGGTATAACTACATTTTTGTAGAGTTTCCATCATTTTTTTAATATAAATTCAACACATTTATATAGGGTTACTATTATTTTTTTATAGGGTACCCCACACAGGTTTACCAAGAATATTATATAGATTTCAATGAAACCTCGATAAATTGAAACCAAGATTGCATCATGTAACTGATGTCAAGGCTGAACTGAAAATTTAAACACCTAAGGACGAGGATTAGTTTGTTGAAAAATATTGTATACAGATGGACATCAAGATAATATCAAGGATTAATGTACTGTTGAGTCATAATGGAATGATTGTAGTCAATGATCAGATGACCGAAGTAGGTCTAATATTGAAGAAATAAAAATAAAAATAAGGTGTTTTTAAGACTAGTTTGAAGATGTTAATTAATGATTGTAACATCATATACTCAAAAAGTCCAAATCTTATTGTTATATTAAATTAATGATATAGAATATAAGACTATCTGCATGATCCAAGAACATAGTAGTCTTGTAATAATAGATAGATAGATACATTTTATTTTATAACATAATATACTTTATGAAAACATTAAGGGAAATTTACCAACTCATCCAGAGTACCCTTTAAAATTATTCATAGTTCACCACATTGTTACCTAAGGTGTGAAAAAGTTTAGGGTGAGATCAAATGCTCATTATGGAGCGACATAAAATAAAAGATACCATAACATAAATATTTCATAAGTGAAATAGAGGGAATAAATAAAAAATATGAATATATAAAAAAGTTAAATTGAGGGAATTCTATATCACTATAAATAAATGAAACCATGGATAATAATAATCAATTATCACATCTTAATGGTTTTTATAATTCTATCCATAAAAACCTATTCTCAAGGCCTTATTCAAATACACTATATAGATATGTGTAAATGTATAAACAAACACCCAAAATAGTTTTTCTTTGAGAACTGTAGATGTGTTGAGGAGCTAAAAAATTCTAGGACCCACCCCTCACATCCATAAGAGTGAAAAAGACATTTTATACCATTCCCTAAGGAACCAAAGGCTAAATAAATTCATTGATATATATATATATATATATATATAATAAGAAAAATGGGAAATAAATACATACTCATAAAATAGAATAATGTGAAATTCTCAGAGTACATCCATTAATCAACTAAGAAGCTTCGGGGTATCATAAAAGTAATAGGATGTAACCTTATCAAGGAAATATAATGTTGAGGTAACTTTTAATTTGCATGTTTATCGTTGGAAGATTGCAATTGTGTTTAACAATTTGCAATGGAAGATAACCAATGAAATATTAGGAAAAAACCATCATATAGTATCCTTAATTGTGTATAACTATTCTAAATCATATCCTCTAGGGGTATCAAGTGAGGTGTGTATTACTAGTCCCACTTGTCAAGAACTAGTGGTGACTGAGTAAATTCTCATCCAACCATTTTATGGGTGATTTCCTCTAGGTGTGGAAAGGAGATATATTTCACTATTTATTATCCTTAAATAAATGATACATTAAATAGAATTTTTTAAACACTATATAAAGAGACCTAGGATTTTAATAAATAGATATTAAATATTTTTAGATAAAAATTCTTAAATTAAATAAAAATTTGTTGGATCGAATATGTAGATATGTATGTCTATTAGATGGTACAATACAAGAGGGGAGTGAATTGTATGTTTAAAAACCTTTGAGTTTTAGAAACTAAGAGATTAGTTTAAAAGATCTTAAACTAATACAAATACAAACACCCACAATTGTATTGAATATAAAAAGGTATGATGTATTGTAATACTAATGTAATGTAAAACAATTGTATTCAAGATGAACACAATGATCAAAGTAATACAAAGATGAATGATTCTACCTTTAAGCGTATAGAATCAAACAATACAATATGTAATAGAATGATTATAATTGAAACAATTACAATTGAAAATGTAAAGAAGAAAGGAAACAATACAAATTCCTTTCAAATACAAGTAACAACGGAAATGTAAAAGAATTACAATTCTTTTAACCCAAAGAGAAGGGTTATCCTTTCACCTAGGATAAAAGGTATGTCTTCACCAACACCTTGGTGAGCCCTCGATACGATGATCGGCACGTCTGTCTGCCTATCCCCGGCAGCCCTCGATACGATGATCGGATGTCTGTCTGCCTATCCCTGGCAGCCCTCGATTTTGTAGGTAATCGGCACCTCTGTCTTTCAATCACTTGAAAGCCCTCGATATGATAATCGGACGAACAAGGCAGATGAGAGAAGTCACAGTGTCTCTCTCTAGAATCTTGGTAGTTCACAAAGTCTCTTCATTCATTTCACCATCCTCCCCTCAGCTTCAAATGACCTCCTATTTATAGGCCTTGGGTTCCAACGGTCATGTTTCCTCCAACGGTCATATTTCTCCGAAAAACTCGGAGGGACCTGGACACCTATCATCATAACGGTCATATTGAAACAGAAAGCACGACATCGTTTTGATTAGTTTGTAACTAACTTAACGACATCGTATTGGTTAAAACAAGATATATATATTGATAAGCAATGGTACGATTCATATGAAACAAGTGCTTTTGACAAAGTACCAAAACAAGTAATGAACATCTGAATAGCAGAGTCAGTACGATACGATTGACAGAGTCAGTACGATACGATTGACAGAGTTAGTATGGTATGATTGACAGAGTCAGTACGATCAGTATTGTACGATACGATATGGTCAGTACGATCAATATTGTACGATATGATATGGTCAGTACGATCAACATTGTACGATACGATAAACATAATAGAAGACAATTGTAATTTCCAAAATATGATAGAATGCATTTGTGATTTCCAAAACATGATATAGAAGTCAAAAGAGGAATTTTCACTCAACAATCTCCCCCTTTTTGGAAAGCACAGCACAAAAAGTAAATGTAATCAAGAAATACTTATCTCCCCATGAGTTATTGGAAACTCTTCTGAATAAGAAATTGAATACAACTAACTCCCCCTTAGGTATGGACTTTCCTAAGGATTGTATTCGTAGATTTTCCTTAAGAGTGTTGTAAAGCATTCTCCCCCTTTATAAAACATTCTCCCCTTTGTAAACATTCTCCCCCTTTGTAAACATTCTCCCCCTTTGTGATTTACAAAAGGAAAGGAGTAATCTTGAATTGTCTGAAGGAGTTAGTAAAGCAATACAAGGAAATTGAAAAAAAAACTTTAAATAACAATCATTACGATAAAAAACATTTCCAGACTTGAAAACAAATACAGATCACTTGTTTACTCTTTCTTTCTCCTTTTTGATTAACTCATGAAGAACTTTCTTCATCTTTTTTATCTCCTTCTTGCCTTTAGAAATAGATTCTCCCTGAGTTCTGAGAAGCTCTTGTTGATCCGCAAAAATCTGATCTTGATTCTTGATAGTCTCCTCCTGGACTCTGATTACTTCTTCAAGGGTATCAATTCTGTTTTACAAATTCTTGTTATCTTTGGATAACACAGAATTTTGATTCTTCAAAAAAACCATTTCATCTTTGAAAGATGAAACCTTCGAGAATTCAGATTGAAAAACATTCATTCTCTCTTTCAAATCTTTCACTGAAGGAACATCGGCTCTTTGAGAAGACAAAAGATTCAACCTTTCAACCGTTTCTCTGTCAATCTTATTGAAAGAAACTGCAAGCTCATTTGACAACCTTCTTATATCTTCAATAGCTATTTCATAATCATTGATTGAGCTCTCTGTTTTGTACGACCACTTGGTCATCTTATTGCAGGCCTTCTTATGAGCAACCAAACTTTCTGAAAGAACTTTAAAATCGGCTTCTACTGACAAAACTTTCTTCCTCAACTTTTTTACAGAGCCAAAATTCTTCTTTTGATTGTCAGTAAAAAAATCGATTTTCCCTTCCAGCCTTGGAAAATATGGAATGGTCTTCTCAACCCTTCTAAAAACATGAACAATGTAATCACTCTTCTTGAGAGAGATTGTATGTTCTGAATCAGTATCTTCATCCTACGATGCTAGTTCATACGATCTGCTTGAGTCAACAACTGGCTGTTTTCCTTTTGCTTTTTCTTTCTACTTTCTTTCTTCTTCCACTTTGTCACTAATGACAACAACTTTATCAGTTTGAGAGGATTGAGCACCTTGCTTTTCTTGAGATGACATTCTGTCCAGAGATTGTGCTTGATCAGCATGAGGAGTTTGTTGAACACCTTCACTCAGATTTTGAACCGATTCCTCTCTACTCTTCTTTGAACTTTGAAGAAATTCTAAAAGAAATTCTCCTTCTTCTTCTTCCACTTCTTATATCTCTTCCATCACTTGTTTTTTTTTCTTTCTCAGGGAGGCTCTATACGATGGGCTCTTGATGCAATTCTGTGGTAAGTTGAGCACTAGATTCCTCAACTGCTTTCAAGACTTTAGAGATATCAAAGTCTTGAGCCTTTCTTTTCAAAACCGTTTTCTTTTTCTTTTCAGCCTTAAGGGTTTCTTCTACCCTTATTCTTTCTGCAAAAGCCTCAGCCGGGTCAAGTCCAAACTTTGGATCACCTTCCTTTCTCTGTTCCTTATCCTTTCTCCATTTTGCTACAACCTCCTTATTGTACCTTGGCTTCTTCTTAGGCTTTGAACTGGTTTGCGGATCAGACTTTTGAGTAACACCAATAGATTGAATGTCTTTGGCTAGCATAGGTGCCGATTGATTCTGAGCCAATTCAGATTCTACATCTCTGACAAAAAGTTTTGAATTTGGATCAAAACAAACATTAAACTTTTTCATCGTACTCTTACTAATCCACAATGGCTTCAAATCTATGGGGTTTCCTTTCAAAGGAATGTTACAAAACTTCATACTTTCGAGAATGAATTTCGTAAGGATGGCTGGATACATAATCATTTGGGACTTAATCCCTCCTGTCTTGACATTCTTAATGGTTTCAAAAATATACCCCATGAGATTTACTTTTATCATATTTACAAGATAGTCAAGCATAAAGATATCAGAAACTTTCAGAGTTTCTCTATCCCCTTTCCTTGGGATAAGAAAACCTTGCATCCATAAAGTCACAAAACGATTGTCCGGTGAAAGATGAGACACTTTTCTATTTTCTTCATTAATAACAAACAAAGTCTTTTCAGCACTTTCTCTATTAAACGTACCAACTTCCTCTAGTAGTTTGTGAGATGGACAGAAAGAATCCCCTTCTACAGAAACATTCAGAAAATGTGCCACTTGTTTCACATACATAGACAATTTTCTATCGTATACAGCAAAATTGATAGTCATGTCTTTGTCGAACGATACGGTTTTATAAAACTGAAAAACTTCATCAAAGAGAACCAGATCTTGAGAAACAGGTCTTTCAACACACAGATGCTCCCATCCTTGAAAGAGAATGATTCTTATGATTGTGGAATCATATGAATCAAAAAAGTCTCGATAAACTAACCTTTCTCTGTTAAAGTCTTTCTCTGTAAAAGTCTTTGAAGACATTTCGGCTAGAGTGTTAGCAGAGGATTGAGACATAAAGGTGATGCCGATGAAAGATCGTACGAAGATTTAAAAACGGTGGAGCAGAGCTTCGCCTCAAATCCTGAAAAAATCAATGTGGGTTTGGGGGGGGGGGGCTATTTATAGGCAAAAAAGGGGTGACCGTTGATCTTCTACGGTCAAGATTAGAGAAAAAACAGATCAATGGTTAGGATTAAAAACGAAAAATAAAAAGAAAAATAAAATAAAATGGAAAATACATGTCGGAGAACATAAGGTAGTTGTTGGTTTTAGGATTAAAGAATACACAACCGTACGAAATAGAAGTATCAAACGACATGCCGATGGAAAACAATCTCATTACCATGAACTGATAATACGATGGAAAACAATCTTGTTACTATGAACTGACAGTACGATGGAAAACAATCTTGTTACCATGAACTGACGATACGATGGAAAACAATCTCATTACCATGAAATGACGATACGATGGAAAAAAATCTTGTTACCATGAACTGACGATACGATGGAAAATAATCTTGTTACCATAAACTGACGATACGATGGAAAACAATCTTGTTACCATGAACTGACGATACGATGGAAAACAATCTTGTTACCATGAACTGACAATACGATGGAAAACAATCTTGTTACCATGAACTGACAGTACGATGGAAAAGAAATTCGTTACCATCATCGGACAGTACGATGGAAAAGAAATTCATTACCATCATCGGACAATACGATGGAAAAGAAATTCATTACCATCATTGGTCGATACGATGGAAAAGAAATTCATTACCATCATCAGTTGATACGATGGAAAAGAAATTCATTACCATCATCGGTCGATATGATGGAAAAGAAATTCATTACAATCATAGGTCGATACGATGAAGTAAATAAAAATATTGTCAAGACGATAAATAGAAAAAAAGATACGATAAAACTGTCAATACGATAAACAGAAAAAAAATGAATACACACATCCAATGAGTAAATAGTTAAAGAACATAAGATAAAAAGAAATATAAAAACATAGAAAGAAAAGTCCTCCCCCTTTCAAGAGGAGTTATTTACTGTAAGGAGATTTGTAAAACATGAAGTAGATATGAATGATTATTTTAATGTAATCATTCCTAGATTCTGTTTTATAAACTAAAATCTATCGGAAGGTAATGGTTTTGTAAAAATGTCAGCAAGTTGTTCTTGCATTCCGATAAATTGTAAAATAATATCTCCTTTTTGTGTGTGATCTCTAAGAAAGTGATGCCTACCATCTATGTGTTTTGCATGAGAGTGATGTGCTGGGTTCTTACTAAGAGCTATGGAACTTGTATTATCACAAAGAATTTTAGTTTTGGAGAAACTCAATCCATAGTCAGTGAGTGTGTGCTGCATCCACAATACTTGAGCACAGCAACTTCCAGCTGCTACATATTCAGCTTCAGCAGTGGATAGTGCTACTGAGTGTTGTTTCTTGCAGGACCAAGAAACCAAGGAATCTCCTAAGAAGTGACATGTTCCAGATGTACTTTTTCTATCCATTCTACAACCACCAAAGTCATCATCTGAAAAACTTTTTAAAACAAAATCATTCCCAGAAGAGTAAAAAAGACATAAATCCATAGTGCCTTTTAAATACCGAAAGATTCTCTTTACGGCTTTTAAATGAGACTCTTTTGGATTAGATTGGTATCTTGCACATAAGCATACAGAAAACATCAAGTCTGGTCGACTAGCTGTCAAGTATAGCAAACTTCCTATCATACCTCTAAAGATTGTTTGATATACTGGTTTCCCAGTTTCATCAAGATCAAGAGTATTTGAGGTACCAATTGGAGTACTAATACTTTTAGTTTTGTAAAATCCATACTTTTTAAGTAAATATATTATATACTTATGTTGAGATATATAAGTTCCTTCTGGTTTTTGAGAAATTTGAAAACCTAGAAAGAATGTTAACTCACCCATCATACTCATTTCAAACTCAGATTTCATTAAGTTTGCAAAAGAATCAGTTAAAGATTTCTGAGTTGATCCAAATATGATGTCATCAATATAGATTTGGACAATCAAAACATTTTTGTTTTCCATTTTGATAAAAAGGGTTGGATCTGCTGTACCTTTTGTATAATTGTTTTGTAAAAGAAATCCTGTAAGTCTATCATACCATGCTCTAGGGGCTTGTTTTAGACCGTATAGGGCTTTGGTAAGTTTAAAAACATGATCAGGATGTTTTGGGTCTTGAAAACCAAGAAGTTGTTCGACAAAAACTTCTTCTTGAACAAAACCATTTAGAAAATCACATTTGACATCCATTTGAAATAGTTTGAAATTGAAAAATGCTGCGAATGCTAATAGAATACGAATAGATTCAAGTCTAGCTACAAGAGCATATGTTTCTTCATAGTCTATTCCCTCTTGTTGATTATAGCCTTTAGCAACAAGTCTTGCTTTATTTCTTACAATGATTCCATTTTCATCACATTTGTTTCTGAAAACCCATTTTACACCAATCACAGTTGTTTCTTTAGGTCTATCAACTAAAGTCCAGACATGATTCCTTTCAAATTCATTTAGTTCATCTTGCATTCCTTTGATCCAATCATCATCACCTAAGGCCTCACTTGGACATTTAGGTTCAAATTGGTAAAGAAAAGAAAGATGTTCTATTTCATTTCTTAAGGAATTTCTGGTCCTTACAGGTTGATTTACATCACCAATGATGTTATCACTGGGATGATTTCTAAGAAACAATTGATTTGGGTTTTGTAAAGCCTGTTCATCAACATATGGTAGAAAATATTCTGTGGTAAATATTTCAGGAATAATTTCTTGAACATTTTCCTTATCAGAATGATCTTCTAATAAAGGTTGATAATCATTTTATAGAAAACACATCCAAGGATGTAGGATTGGGTTGGTTGAAAACAAAAGGATCAGTTTCATCAAATTTTACATGTACTGTTTCTTCAACAGTACAAGTGTTTTTATTGAAAACTCTATAAGCCTTAGAGGTTGTAGAATAGCCTAGAAAGATTCCTTCATCAGATTTTGGTGCAAATTTTTGTAGATTATCTTTTGTATTCATAATGAATACTTTTCATCCAAAAACTTTGAAGTATGAAACTTTAGGTTTTCGGCCAGTCCATAACTCATAAGGGGTTTTATTAAGAAATGGTCTAGTTAAAACATGATTTATAGTATAACAGGTAGTACTAACAGCTTCATCCCAAAAGTGCTTAGCAATTGAGTATTCACTCAACATGGTTCGAGTCATTTCCTGAAGAATACGATTTCTTCTTTCAACAACACCATTTTTCTGAGGAGTTCTTGGAGCTGAAAAATTGTGAGTAATACCTTTCTTACTACAAAAAGTTTCAAAATCTGAATTTTGAAATTCACCACCATGATCACTATGAATAGTTATCAATGGTAGGTTTTTCTCATTTTTAACTTGGGCTCTAAAAGTTTTGAAATAGGAAAAGGCTTCAGATTTCTTTGTGAGAAGGTAGACCCATGTAAACCTAGTAAAGTAGTCAACTAAAACAAATACATAGTATTTGCCTCCAATGCTTCTAGATTGTGAAGGACCAAAAAGATCCATATGCACTAGCTATAATGCATTAGAAGTTGAAACTTAATTAATTGATCTAAAGCTAGTTTTATGTTGCTTGCCAAATTGACAAGGATCACAGACTTTTGAAGAATCATATCTAAGGTCCGGTAGCCCTTTTAAAAGTCCTTTCTTTGAGAGTTTACTTAGGTTTCTCATATTACAGTGTCCTAGTCTCCTATGCCATATCCATGATTGGTCTTCTATTACACTTAAGAAAGGTAAGTTTTGGTTCCTAAGGTCTTCTAAGTTAATAGTGTAAACATTATCTTGCCTATGGGCAGATAGAATGAACTCATCCTTGGAATTGTGAACAAGACACTTATCATTTCTAAAATTCACAAGGTAACCTTCATCACATAATTGACTTATGCTGATGTTATTGTGCCTAATACCTTTAACAAACAAAACATTTGAGATAAGAGCTTTTCCAAGAAAAACAATATTACCTATACCAACAATCTTTCCTTGAGCATTATCTCCAAAGGTAACTTTTCCACCTTTTGTTTTGATAACCTTTTCAGAGAGATCTTTGTTTCCAGTCATATGCCGAGAACATCCACTATCCATGTACCAAATGTTCTTATTGGCACAATTCTCATTTTCCTGAAAAAGAAACAATTAGATTTTCGGAATCCAAACTTGTTTGGATCCAAAAAGGTTAGATAAAAGAATTTTAGGAATCCACATTTGTTTTGCAAAATGAGATTTATGAAATCCTAAAGATTGAGTTTTGTTAAGAGAACAATCTCTTCTCCAGTGCCCACCACATTGACACTTAGAACAAAAAGAGGTTTTTTGAGGAAAAAAATAGTTGTTACTAAAAACCGGTTTGGAATAAGTATAACCAAGACCAGAACGATTTCTCAAAGGTATAATTTCAGAATACATCCTATAAAAGTTTTCTTTTCCATGAGTAAAGTTTGACAAACATTTTTTCAAGGATAAAATCTCTGACTTTAGTTTTAAAACCAAATTCTTATTTTCCAAAACATTTGAATTTGAAATAGAGTTAGGCTCTAAAATATTTTTCTTTGAAATTACAGTTTCAAGATCCTTAGAAAGTTTAACCTTATCAGATTTAACTTTCTCAAGGGTTTTTAAAATACTTTCAAAATCAGAAGTTTTCTCATCAAGATCTTTAGAAAGATCTGATACTTCTTTAGTCAAGATTGAAATTCTAGAATTTTCTTTTTCAAATCTCTTTTTGAGTTTAGAATTTTCATTTTCAAGTAATTTAGCAAATCTAGAGACCTCTTAAAAAGAAGGTAATTTATCATCCTCTGATGATGAGGATTAATCATTTGAAGATTCATAATATCTATTATCAGTACAATTTGCATTCAAAGAGACATTTGTAATAGCTTCAGCATTATGTACCTTATCCATGAGACAATGATCTTCAATTGGTAATCTGGCTAAGAGTCCGATATTCCTTTGTCCTGATGTCTCATATTCTGATGAATCATATGAGGAATCACTACCACTTTCACTCCACGTATCATTTTCTTTCAAGACTTTCTTTGTCTTATAAAACCTTTTCTTGTTTATTTCAGAGTGCTTATCCTTTCTATCTTTCCTCTTCAGTAAAGGACAATCAGACCTTATATGTCCTGCTTTCTTGCATTCATAACAAGTTACCTCTGAATCTTTCCTATCCTTTCTATCTTTCTTTTTGAATCTATATTGAAAGTCTTTCTTTCCCACAATCTTATTCATCCTTCTAGTAAGATTGGATAACTCATTATCCGAAATATTATAATCACTTGAATCAGATATAACAACTTTCTTGGATTTAGACCTTGTAAGCCTATCAGGTGTTTTAGCTTTAGATGCAAAGGCTACACTTCCATTACCATTCTTCTTCTTGTTGAAATCAGCATCTCTCTTCATTCTTGTCTCGTGCTGTAGAAGAGTTCCAAAGAGTTCATCCAGAGTAATCTGGGAAACTATTCTATTTTCATCAATAGCTGTTATTTTTGACTCCCATTAATTTGTCATTATATCTATAATCTTGTCAACAAGAGCTTCATCATCAAGACCTTTTTCTCCCATAGATTGTAAGCTGTTGACAATCGTCATAAAAATTTGTTGCACTTTACATACTGGCTCTCCATAAGGAAAAACAAATCCATGATACTCTGCTCAGAGCATTGCTCTCCTTGTTTCTATAACCTTGGATGTACCAAAATGAGTGACTTCTAATTTCTTCCAAATACAGTTGGCTGCTTCACATGAAGATATCTGACTGTATATATTCCTGGTCATAGAGCATAATAAAGTTTTGCGTACCTTGTAATTCAGTTGATATTCTTGCTTCTCTTGGTTGGTGAAAGTACTAACTTTTTTGTCAGGAATTTTGTAACCTCCAGTAAGCATAATAAAATTTTCTACACTAGTATTGATAACAAATGTCTTCATACGATCTCTCCAGTACTCATAATCATTCCCATCAAAGATTGGTGGTCTAGAAGGATTCAGATTGTCTATTGACCCGATACTCATTCCTACCATCTAATACAACAAAAACTTTTCCACTCCACACGTTAGTGTAGTAATTATTCAAGATAATAATATGAAAGAAATAAAGCTAGTAATATAAATCAGTGGAAAACCTGCTCTGATACCAATTGTTGGATCGAATATGTAGATATGTATGTCTATTAGATGGTACAATACAAGAGGGGGGGTGAATTTTATGTTTAAAAACCTTTGAGTTTTAGCAACTAAGAGATTAGTTTAAAAGATCTTAAACTAATACAAATACAAACACCCACAATTGTATTGAATATAAAAAGGTATGATGTATTTTAATACTAATGTAATGTAAAACAATTGTATTCAAGATGAACACAATGATCAAAGTAATACAAAGATGAATGATTCTACCTTAAAGTGTATAGAATCAAACAATACAATATGTAATAGAATGATTGTAATTGAAACAATTACAATTGAAAATTTAAAGAAGAAAGGAAACAATACAAATTCCTTTCAAATACAAGTAACAGCGGAAATGTAAAAGAATTACAATTCTTTTAACCCAAAGAGAAGGGTTATCCTTTCACCTAGGATAAAAGGTCTGTCTTCACCAACACCTTTGTGAGCCCTCGATACGATGATCGACACGTCTGTCTGCCTATCCCCGGCAGCCCTTGATACGATGATCGGCACGTCTGTCTGCCTATCCCCGGCAGCCCTCGATACGATGATCAGCACGTCTGTCTGCCTATCCCCGACAGCCCTCGATTTTGTAGGTAATCAGCACCTCTGTCTTTCAATCACATGAAAGCCCTCGATATGATAATCGGACACACAAGGCAGATGAGAGAAGTCACAGTGTATCTCTCTAGAATCTTTTTAGTTCACGAAGTCTCTTCATTCATTTCACCATCCTTCCCTCAACTTCAAATGAACTCTTATTTATAGGCCTCGGGTTCCAACGGTCATGTTGCCTCCAACGGTCATATTTCTCCGAAAAACTCGGAGGGACCTGGACACCTGTCATCATAACGGTCATATTGAAATAGAAAGCACAACATCGTTTTGATTAGTTTGTAACTAACTCAACGACATCGTATTGGTTAAAATAGGATATATATATTGATAAGCAGTGGTATGATTCTTATGAAACAAGTGATTTTGACAGAGTACCAAAACAAGTAATGAACATCTGAATAACAGAGTCAGTATGATACGATTGAAAGAGTCAGTACGATATGATTGACAAAGTCAGTATGGTATGATTGACAGAGTCAGTACGATCAGTATTGTACGATACGATATGGTCAGTACGATCAATATTGTACGATACGATATGGTAAGTATGATCAACATTGTACGATACGATAAACATAATAGAAGACAATTGTAATTTCCAAAATATGATAGAATGCATTTGTGATTTCAAAAACATGATATAGAAGTAAAAAGAGGACTTTTGAATCAACAAAATTCACCTTTGTATTATCATACTTTAGTGCCTTTTTTAATGTATAAATATAAACAACTGGTCCATAAGTGAGAAAAATTTTCTCCCACTATGTTTTTCAAAACAAGGAAACTTATTATAGATTTTTTACATAATACATTTCTTCATATCATAGGAAAATTAAACATAACAAAAGGTGATCTTAGATGAACAATAAGGGTAAAGAAGAGAGATAAATAAGAAAAATCTGAACATAAGGTAATGAGAAGATGATTGTATCATTTTCAAACCATACCCTACATGTCAAAGATCATAATCTTAAGTCATGGAATAATTAATGGATGTTTATAATAAATAGATCACAAGAAAGTAAATGTACATAATCCATGAGACCATAATATTGTAATAAGAACAAATTTGTGGAAGAAACATAAGTATAAAAAATCTGATTACAAGGCTACCCACCAATGCATTCATTACATGTTTGGCTTGTGTTAACCATCCGTGAACCTACTTTGGGCATGGTATAACCACATGTGTACCCATTTTTAGGATCAGGATAACCTCCCACATACCCTTTTATATCATATAACATTAATTTTTATCCAATGAATTGGAGGGAGATATATGTCCCACCTGTCTTGAATATAATATGACGATATTCCTTAGTTATAATATAACCACTTTCATATAGTTAAAATCATACATATGGTTTCCACATGATTATAATACATTCATCATATAAGAACCCATTAAATGAAATGGGTTTTATAAAAATTTAATCATAATATATCCTATGTAAAAAAAATAGGTTAGAAAATCATTTCATCATTTCGTCATAGCATAACCCATGGAAAAAGTAGCAAGTTTCATGATTATTTTATTACGGTATAACCATTGTAACTAAAACGAGGTTCATAAACATATTTTAATCATAATAATAAGCTATTATGAGAAGGAATAATTTTTTTCCATGGATCATATCTCCTGTAAATCATCAGTTACATCAATGGAAGTCATTTAAATGGAAAATGATTTTGAAAATATGACAGAACATTTCTTGAGGAATATATCCTTTATAATTTGAAAAAATGGTTAAAAAAGAATTTGAAAATAATTTTCTATGAAAATTAACATGAAAAATTATAAGGTACCCTTCAAATAAAATAATTGTCATGATTGGTATAAATTACATTCATGCTTTATACGTTTAAAAAAGGACTCTGTTCATATTTTGGGAAAAAGGAAAACAAGGATTTTTTGGAAAATGGAATTATGATTCCTTAAAATTTTATTTTTTAAAATTAAAAAATGGATAAAGATTAATTTATTAACAAATTTAAAAATGTTAAAATCATTTCTGAAAACATTTATATAAAAAATGGGTTTTTAAGAAAAAAGGATCTCAACCGAAAAGATGATTTTTCTTAAAAGAATTCCTGGTGAACTCTTGAGTAAATAAAAATTATAAAATAAAGGTGGAAAATATATTATGATTAAATATAAATACTCTAATAAAAATTATTAGTTTCTTGAGAGATTTATCATATTATTATATCATGGAAACCATAATTATAAACAGCCACAATAAAAAATGAGATTGTAAGATAAAATATTTTACAATTTTGTAAATTTTAAACGTAATTAAACTAAAGGAAAATTGTTATATGAAACCTAAAATATAATTAGGATAAATAAATAAATTATATTATATTAAAATTCATCTTTATATACACCTTTTATAAGAATATAGGTGCATAACAAAATAATATGTCCCAAAGAATTAAGATTGAGGCAAAAATCCCATAACAATTTGTTGAATTTTGAACACTAAAAACCATGAAATATGGATCCTATAATATATATTAAAAAATTATTTTAATTAGAAACATCATAGAATACATTCATGTGAAATATTTATGCCATATGAGAGAAACATACAGTGAAAATGGCGTTTGTCTTACAAAAAATAAAAGTGAGACGAAAATCTCTTACTCATTTAAAAACCTTTTGAATAGTAAAACCCAATAAAAAATTACATTGAATGAAATATTAAATATCATGGAATGAATTTTATTCATGATATAAATTTTCAATTAAGAAATTTATACACCACACAAAATAAATGAGTGGTGAATTTTTATATATTTCCCAAAAATAAAAAAGAGACTAGAAATCTCTTACATTAAGTCTTGAATAACATTGTATACATTAAAAACTCATTTATAATAAATGTAAGTTTATTAAAAATATATTACATAATGATAAATATGTATATTATACCATAAATTATTTACTTATGATCTTTTATTACCTTTTAATTAAAAATTCTATGTTAAAGTCACGTTTCGGGCAATACGATCTTTGGGTTTCTTGCATGTTTTGATTTGTTATTTTTTCTCCTCTTATGTTGATCATGGATTAATTAGCTCTATAATTTTAACCATGATATAATTATCATATAAATTACTTAAATATGTATTTAGAGTGATACATAATATTTAGTGATAGAAAATTAAATACATCTTTTATAGAGACAACATGTCATACGTACCCATGAATATTGTTTCCATTTTCATTACAAATTGATAGATATAATGTTAAATAATAGATTATATATCATGAACCATACCATATGGGACCATTCTACGACTCCCCAAGCCTTCCTATAATAGTACATGGATAGGCGACTTGTAACAAGTAGGAATATCACCGACATGGGTGGGGTTACACTATGTAATTTTACAAAAAAACACATATCCAGGACCAAACAATGGTGAAATTAAAAAAAAAACAACTAAAAAACATGCATGCATAAATATAAATCCTATAACCGGAGTATGATATAAAGTAGAAGAAAGTAAAATAGGCCAAATACAATTCCACCACAAAGAGTCTGAAAACACAAGTCCGACCTGAAAGAAAGTACTGGGGCTACGGTAAGAAAGCCACATGAACATACCACTGATTTTCTAGTCTCACTAAGCACTGTCTGGTCCGGGTCCACCTAGGAATATATCAAAAAGTAAATAATCTATATAATACATGACACATGTGGGAAAATATTATACTTGGGGAGTATAAAAATACTTAGTAGGACACCTTGAAACCACAAAGCCTACAACAAAGTAAAATACAGTTAGCTCTACACACATTTATGTCTACAACAAATATAATAAGAATATCCAAATACACTCAATAAATACACATATTCTAGAGTTAATTAAAAACCATAGTATAACAGACCTAGGATTCCAACTCAATGATTACATAGTTCACTCATCCAGGAGAAAACACTCTAGAGTCCGATAGCACTGATGACGTCCATCTGAGAGGTACTGCTCGTCATGTCTCATCATGGGAAGAACACACTAATAGTTTGAATAGAATGTGATTGATAGTTGAGGATCACTTCTTGTTTAGTGGGGTGACACAAATAACTCAATCTAGATTAACTTTATAAGTAGAGGATCAGTGCCCGTATAGTTTTTCTCACAATGATACCAAGAACTCCACCTAGCTCACAAAAATAAACAAAGGATCCCACTTTGAGCCTCTCAGATATATTCCAAAAACTCTACCCAAGAAGTCCTATTGAAGGAATTGTATTCATAGAAGTGTGAAATGGTTAAATACAAACCTTAAGGTAAAGGATAAGGGGGATAAACCCTAATTTTTTTTAAATTCACAAAGGAAAAGATCTCTATGCCATGTTTAAAGGAGTATATGACATGTATTAGGGGTTACACTCTATGTACATGACCTTGCTTCATGCCTGTGTAAATAGACCGTGTTTGAAGTCGTGTCCATGTAGTGGAGTTCATGCCATGTTGTCTACCTGTGTACTCTACCCTATGTCTGTGTATTAACCAAATTCATTTCAAGTCACTCGAGAGAGACCACAAGACATATGATAGGGTTCATACACCATGTGATACATAACATTCTCCCAAAACACTAGTCGCCACTCAGGGGTCCCATGCGTCAGGTAGATCTAGTTTACACGCCGTGTAGGGGAGGATTTTATGGAATCCTAGATCTACATCCTATTCATTCTGGAAGCTCCGACCTTGGATTCGGATATTGTTTCACTCCAATATTGAAGAATCCAACTCGTCTAAACATATCTATCAACAAAAAATATTTTCCGCCATTATATCATCTCTGAAAATATATCAAATTAGCATTATTTTTTTTCACAGAATAATGATGAAGAACGTGAAACTAGAAATAAAATTTCATCTGTATTGCTCTATATCTTTCATCTCACCTTCTTTATGTCATACCAATCCTAGATCTATCATTTTATATCATTGAGGAAGGAAACAGGTGTAAAATAGTCGATTGAACATGATTTTTCTCATCGTGGTCCAAATGAATAACTCCAATGATGAATGATGAATCAGGGGTGAAAATAATAAGAACAGATAAAAGTAATGAACCTTGATTAACTTTCATATCAATATCGATTCGTTTCTATTAGAAAAAAAATTGAATAATCAAAAAATCTAAGAAAATTATACTAAATAAAACCCCACAATTTATCCCATATCGCAAAATGATTGAACCACATATCCATATGTTTATTGATTGATTCATGTTAATCATATAATTCATGAATTGGGAATAAAAAAATCAAAACACATTTCGTACCTTGATTATGATCGATCCCTAATGAAGAACATATTTGTGCTGCATTCATTAGTGAGATCCATTGGATTTGAGGCGTGTCAATCCAGAATCCATGAACTCTTCATCATTTGCTTGACTAAATTCTCCAATAGTCTCTCCAGGGTCTTTAGGGTTATTTGGGTAACCATGGAATTATAACATAACCATCTATTTAAAGATGTGACAATCACTAAATCAACAAAAACTGATATAAAATAATTTAATTAACTATTTTCTTTATTTCTACATCTATAGTGAATTATATAAAAATGACCCACACTGACTAATGTTAAGTCACAAAAATGGTAAAACCCATGTTCTAAACTCAATGGTGACATTATATTTCTAATCTGGGCTCCCATTTTGATGTTATTATACTTTTTTAATAAAATATGCCATGCATGCTATTTAATATTTTTAATATATTATAATCATTTTTTCTGGGAACATCAGGCCTTAGAATCACATGTCTTCTTAGCGACTAATCTCTAAAATAATCCATATAATGTTAAAAAATAATACATAGAAAATATGAGACATTAAATTATACCCACCTTTGTTCTTTACATTCCCAAAAATCCAAAAATAAGGGCTACTCAAAAAGATGTGGGTACTGAGCACGAATCTGAATCTCCCCCTCCCATGTTCTCTCAGAAAGATTCATGTGCTTCCACCAGACATGCACTAAAGGAATCTATTTCCTGGTAAGTATCCTATTCTAATGATCCTCAATCTCTATCAGGTACTCAGCAAAGGTCGCTCCATCCTTGATGTCTAGTTCTCTGTATTTGATAACGTGCGATGGGTCATGCACGTACCTCCTCATCTACAAAAGATAGATGACATTGTGTACTTGGTTTTAATATGGACATATAGATAATCAGTATTCCACCTTTCTATCTCTACATAGTATCTAGAGTGGTCTAATGAACCTCAAATATAGCTTACTTCCCTAACCAAATCACTATAATCCACATTGAGGTGAAACTCGTAGGAACACATGGTATCCTTAATTGAACTCCAAAGACATCATCTATCTGCCATAATAAGACTTATGATGTCTTTATTCAGTCTTTATATTCTCCTGGTTGATCTTCACCTTCTCTGTTGTAGCTCACACCAACTCTGAGCCCATGAGAACTGACTCTCCCGAGTCAATGCAGCAATGTGGTGACCTACAGAGTTTCACGTACAATGACTTGTATTGTACCAGACTAATGGTGGAATGGTAGATGATATTGTATGAAAAATCCACCCATGGTGGATAATATTCATAAATACAACCAAAAAACAACATGAAATATCACAACATATCTTTTAGAACCTGAATGGTTCACTCTTCCTGACAATCAGTTTTGGGGTGAAATGCTGTGCTCAAGGATATCTCAGTCCCAAACACATCATGTAATCCCATCCACAACCGGGATGTAAACCGAGCATCATGCCAAAAAAATCATCTATAAAAGTCTATGGAGGTATAATATCTCATTAACATATAGGTGTCTCAATATCTCTACTAAAATTCTCTCACATATAGCGAGGAGGTGGGAACTTGGTGAGTCAGTCAACGATCACCCTTATGGAATCGTGTCCCCTGGACATATGTGGTAATCCCATCAAGAAGTCCATATATATTCCATCCCACATATATTATAGAACCTCAAGGGGTAGTAATATAACCATTAGAACTTGGTGATCAACCTTCACTTGTTGACAAGTAAGGCATCGAGAGAAAAACTCTACAACTCCTTTTTTCATCCCTAGACTCCAAAATAGATGTTATATGTCCTGGTACATCTTTCCTACACTTGGATTTACTACCAAATTAGATGTATGAAACTCTCTGAAAACCTCTTCCCACAAAATCACTGGTAACATCATGTGTCCTATGAAAATAACAACATTCTCCCCACCATTAAAACATCCACCAGGAGCCTGTTTGGTGGATATTTGAGTGTGTGGGGTCTCATAGTCGGTATCCCCTAGTTATTCCTCCATGAATCAATACAAGATCGGAGGGGTAACAACCATCAAATAGAGGTAATCTACTCCATCTCCATACAAAAATGATTACAACAATGAGGAAAACTACTATGACGACTCATTCAACAACTACAAACAAGATATCCAACTAAGAGAATCTGCTACTACGTTCCCCTTCCAAGGAGTATAGAAAATTTCAAAGTCATAATCCTAGAGAAACTCTAACCATAAACTCTATATCATGTTTTGATCCTTATGAGAGAATACATACTTGATACTATTGTGATCAGATTAGACTATAATCCACTCACTCATAAGGTAGTGTCATCACATCTTAAAAGACAAGAACACCACTGCTAGCTCAAGATCATGGGTCACATAGTTTTCATGTGGTATCAATTAGGGTGAACCATATGAAATCACCACTTGGATCTATAATATAACACAAATATGATTGGTTCTCGATCCATCGTAGAACACTACGTACTCGACACCCTCTTATAGCTATCTCAAGAAGGGAGTGTTCATCAACACTCTACCTCAACTACTAAAAATCATAATGGCACCACTATGTCTACACAAAAGGTGACCAATTTCATGTCAAAGATGTCATGGGAAATGTCACGAACTAGGCCAGGTCGACACCAAACTGGTCAACCAAGCTGATCCATGACATGGACCAAATGGCATTCCCGATCCCCACGAGCTGGAAATCAGTACCAGATATCCAAATAAAGTATTTGGGAATTATTTATCTCACTGAATACATATAAATAAAATAAAACAAACTGAACAAAATAGAAATAGAAATAAAAAAACCTAAGTAATGAAACATACCTCAAGTGACCTCATGGGTCACCATAGAATACAAAACCACACTCACCCCAAGATCGACCCAAACTAGAGGAACCAAACACTAAAAAATAATGTAGGCATGAGCACCAAGATTCTCATTAGGAATTCCAAGGATAAACAATTCCCTATTCCTTTTAATTTAAAAAGAAACCCAATCATGATAGTTTGAAAATAAGGCATATTAAAAATAAAATTTTTCATTCTTTTAAAAATAAATTAAAAAGATTACATTTTTTTATAAAAGCATTTCTTTTACACTACATTTTCGAAATAGATTCCAAGTATGCATTAACATTTAAAAAAGAAAGGGAATAAATTAAAATTAAAATATGGTTTTCATAAAATACGGAATAAGCATGGAACAACTAAAATGAAAATCACATCACCAACATCATGTCACAAATGGGAACCATGGGCAATTCCTTATAGGTTACTATCACAAGTGAGACCCTAGAACCTCGCGTCTTTGTGAAAAGTGGTATAGGAAACATGAAAACTTGTGTTCTCACGCACATGCCACTAGTAGGGGACATACCCATAACTCTAGTGGTATCTAATCATCATCTATATATTTAGTTAGTGTTTTAGTCCTTAATCCTGCTAAGTGATATTGGGTTAAATCCACCTCGAATCACTGGCACACTAGTCCTTGTCCACCCACCTAGATACCATGGGCTTCTCATTTTCTCTATTTCAAGTGGTGGTGAGTTTTCATCAAACATACATGAGCACATAATTTTTTTTTATTAAAAAACACATTCACCCTCTCAACACCGATCTCCACCTCAAGCACATTCCCCTTTTTTCTTCATGCAATAACGCACAAGCCTCTTTACAAGGAACATATCATAATTACCACATTCAACACACATCATTTTATAAAACAAGGGGGTATGCCCTAAGAGGGGTTTTCCACTTTCTCAAACAATTCTCAAAGTGACAAATGGGCCTCATTATTTTACAAGGAATAACTTTTCTTTTATAAAATAAGCTCTCCCATCACTTTTATGTTCTAAAACCATTTGAAATTCCAGTTAAACAAAAAAGGAATCACACATTTTAAAACAACTTGAAAACCTTGCTTAAATAAAAAACTCATTTATAAATGTTAAGAAACTATTTATCTTTAAATTCAAATTAAAGTCTATACATCTTTCCCAACTTACCAAATCGTGGATTTTCCACTTTTAAAAGAAAATATCAAACAAAACCATCTTCATTGAAATTAAACTTTCACAAAAAACATACACACCAATCATTTATGGAAACCACTTTTAAAATTTAACATTTTAAAAAACAATTGAGCATTAGAAATGTATTACATTTTCCAAACTAGGTCGGGAGAATATGTCAACAAAAAAAATGCACATTGGGAACCTAGATAAATTATGAAAACAATGAAAAACTATTTTTACCAATTACAACTAGATTTCATAGCCTATACATTTACTAAAAAAATATAAAATATATTTTTAAAACCATCAATAAATTTTGAAATAAAAATTAAAGGGTTAGGCATAGGGGACCTACCTTAGGGTGGAACCAAACAGAACATTTGGCCCTTGGATATTTCTATCTGAAAGTTGTTTCTCCCCCTAGTAAGCATATGCACCTTCACATACATGTAAGGACACCTATCAACTATGAACACATCTACATGGCCATGAACATATGTAAGGGGATCCTTACATATATTCTTATATGCATATACTACTCATCATTAATCTATATATACATTTCCATATATATACATGGGTACACATAACCCCATACATGTATATTCACTTCCCTGGATGATTATACGTGTGATGGGGAAACCTACATATATATATATAATTACCTGTGAACATGCACGAGAGTCACTTTAGACCCAGCAACTTAAAACCACTTAGAATAGTCCAAATCACTACACAACAATTAATAGAAACCATAAAAACACAGCAGCAAAGTTCAACACACCTCAACTAAATTATTAAAAAGTTATAAACACCTTAATAATCTCAAATAAAGGGTGAAACCAACAAGTGGAATAAAAGTCCATACCTCATATGGAAGTGGTGAAACAAATAATCCTAAACTACCTTGCCTTCAGTGGTGGTTTTCAGAACATATACTAATGAGTTCTAAGAGGCTCCTTGCTTACCTTACTATCAGATGAAATATGAAAATCGATCAAACCCAAATCCAAGGGTTTCATCCAAATCAAGTAGGGAAATGGGGAGTCTGAAAAATCACTGGAAATCAGAAGAGGAGGGATATGAGAGACTTACTATGTCGATTTGAAAGAGAATTTTGGAAAAAATGATGTAATTGATGAATCAGAGTTGGATCTTGGAGGGGGGATGTCATGAGGTTGTGCGAGGGATGTAGGGGGCATTGGTCCGTCGATGTGAGGTCTCCAGTGTAAAGTTTCCGGTGAGAAGTCCTTATAAGGGGGTGCTGACCAAGAGAGCGACCAAGGTAAGGAGGAGCACCAGGTTGGGTTATGGGGGTTGCGGTGTGATGTAAGGAAAGGGGATGATGATTTAGAGAGAAAGGGATGAAGAGGGAAGGAAAAGAAAAAAAATGAAAAGAAAAGAAAAAGAAAAAAAATGAAATTGAAAAATAAAACCTAAAAGAACTAAAATTTAAATGTAATAAAAATAATAATAATAATAATAAATGATAATAATATTAATGATATTAATAATTTAATAATATTAGTAATGACATGTTAATTAAAATATTAACCATAATAATAATAATATTATTCATATTAATAAAATAATAATAATAAGATTATTATTATTATCAACTATCTTAAATCATATTTTATTTTATTTTTCATTTAAATTTTATTTTATTTTAAAACACATGTAGACCGCACAATTACCCGGGGCGAAGCTGCACCGTTTTCGAACTATGCTCTGCCCGCATGCCAGATGCTGCTAAGACCAGAATGCCTATTTCCAAATAAAATCTAAAAAATTTGAATTAGGACTCAATATAATCAATCAAAAAATAAAATAATTCCAAGGATAAATAAAATAATTAAAAAAAAGAGCAGTGTCGGGTTGGGGTGTGACAAACAATGATATCCTAGAGAAATAATATATGAATCACTAGTAATAAACTTCTATCCCATGTAAGCTCTATGACTCTATCACACTATTAGGTGGATCCCAAGTTAACACTACCTCAACCTTAGTTGGGTCCACTTCCACTCCATGAACTATGATAACGTTTCCCAGAAAGTCGACCACCTAAATCTAGAACTAGCACTTTGAGAGATTCTCTTAATGATAGTGCTCTTAGAGTACGTCTATACCAATTCTAAAGTGTCTCACATGATCCTCCTCAAACTCTTAGTACACAATGATTTCATCAGTGAAGACAACAATGAACTATTATAAGAATGGTCAGAATATCTGGTTCATGAGTCCCTTGAACACTATTGGGGAGTTCGTTATGATGAAGAGAATCATGAATTAATCAAAGTGACCGTAGTGACATCTGAATGCCGTCTTCAGTATATCCTCATCCTGTACTCACAACTAGTGATATACTGACTAGAGTTCAACCTTCGAGAACCACAATTACCCTTTCAATTAATCAAATATGTCATCGATCCTTGTTAGTGGATACATGTTCCACACAGTCACCTTTGAAAACTATGACACCCCACTCAAGATCCCTTCTCACTTAATGAAAAAAAACTGGGGATGCCAAGGGTGAAACACCAGGTCTAAAAAATACCTTTCTTTTCATGTCATCCAACTACCCCTCATCTCATGAAGCTCTACGAGAGACATCTGATATGCTGGTGTAGATATCGGTGCCATCTGGGGGTGTAGTTCAATGTTGAGGTCTATCTCTCAGTGGGGAGGTAAACATGGATCATATTCTAGGAAGATGTCCTTGTACTCCACCAACACTGTAGGAAGATAGGAAATCACATCATCTTCTACACCTAGGGTTAGGCTGTCTAACTGACGAGTGATCAGATACACCTTACTGTTCATGAGTCCATCCTCTGCTATCTGGGTTTATTTTTCACCAACAAAGGAAAACCTTTTTCCCTCATTGTGGACACACCACACCCTTATCATAAAACTATAAATATGAGAATTAAATGTAGATAACCAATCCACAACAAGAATGTAATCATAAGACCTCGACGCTGCTACCAAGAGATTCCAATAGAAAATCTCATTTATAATAGTAATTTCACACTGTCAGCATAAGTGTGTGATCACTGAGTCTTATCAAGTAGGAGTATCCAAGTGTAAGGGTCAAGCCAAAGGTTCAACTGGAATATCTAAGTATAATAAAATTTTGGTGGAAAGAAAGAAATGACTTACACCTATTTCTATCAATACTGAAGCTAAGGTAGAATAGATATAGATTGTACCTTGAATAATTACTAGAGTATCTGGGTCATAAGCTTCGATGAAATATAGATGTCCCCACACCTATCATCCATCTCTCTGATCATAGCATAGAGAACATGGGGGTGATGGTGGTAATAATTCAAAACATAGACCACCTCATGCTACTCTCTGATCCCCTGTTACACACCCTCCACCATACAGACCTACCTTCTCTTGTTGTTATCTCTCCCTTGGTAGATCATCTACATTCTCTCTATCTGTTGTAAAGTGGGTAGGAAAGTCTCATGTAAGATGTGTAAGAACCCATATCTCTGTTTTTAGGTATGTCTTTATTTTTCCTGGATTTTTTGAGAAAAGAGATGTTTCTGGAAATTTTTGAAGTACACGCTCTGTACTCTATGAGTACACGCCGTGTACTCCATTGTCGTGCCAGGCTATGTGATGGCTGTGTCTGGGCCACACACATGACGTATAGGGGTGAAGTGGAGGCCGCTTAAACCGGAGTATGGAAAAGTAGAGTACACACCGTGTACTCAAGAAGTACACGTAGTTTATTTTCTTATTTTTCATTAAACAGATCGGGGTCGCGCCTAAGTGACAGAACTGTCTTATTCTCCAGTGCCTTCAACCGAGAGTGACCCGTACGGCCGCAGATCTTCTCCGAGCCCCCGAGCCTCTGTCTGTTCTCCGAATCGACCGCCTTCAATTGCATTGGGACCGCAGCGGTAAGCTGTCCCTTCTCATAGAGCTTTGTTTTCCAATTTCTCCTCTTTCTCAAGTTATCGTGGGTTAAACGTTTTGTGCGTTTTTGCAGATCTATTCCATTCTGAGGAGAATCAATACTCATGGGTCAAGTATATCGATCTACTAGGATCACGGAAGGTGGTTTGTGACTTACCTTTCGTTGTCTTTGAGTTTATGTGAAAATTCCACCAATACCCGTGGACGGGGTATTGCGTGTTTACCTTTTTTCACTTGTGGTTATTTCCTGCTTGCTTTCATGCTTCTATAGAGGTAAATTGATCATGTTTGTGGATATTTTGTGATGCTTGGATGTTATTCCCATGCATTGTTCTTATTAAAACCTTTGGATCTCTTTAGCCTTGGGCCGTTGTACCTGTTTCCATGCCTTGTGATCATAAGATGGAATGATGTTGTTAACATGCTTTTTATGTCGTAGAATGGTTAGCCAAGTAGCTCTTTAGGTGTAATTTGGCCTTATAGAATTATTATGCACTGAATGGAATGGGACTGTGAGAACCTGGTGCTATAGACTATAAGGGATAGACCGTGTGAGATTCCCAGAGAGTCTTAGATATTACAGACCATGGGAGGGTAGACCGAGTGAGCTTCCTCAGAGGGTCTTGTACATTCTAGACTACATGGATAGACCGAGTGAGCTCACCAAAGAGTATTGGAGATTATATACTACAGGAGGGTAGACCGAGTGAGCTTCCTCATAGAGTCTTTACTTTTTTTTTGAATTTCTTTAAAACCTTTCTAGGCTAGAGAAGGAATTGACTGAGTGAGATTCCTTAGAGAGTCTGTGATAGACCTGAGACTATAGGAGGAATTGATCGAGCAAGCTTCCTCAGAGAGTTTCTAGACCTTGAGGCTATAAGGGGATTTGACCGTGTGATCCCCCCAGAGTCCCTAACTACCCTAGACTATAAGGGTAATTGACTGAGCGAGCTTCCCCAGAAAGTCTTATATTTTTCATATGACCAAACCAGAGGGGTTAGACTGAGTACACTTCCCAGAGGGTTGTTGGTACTTCTTGGATAGGACCAGAGGCGTTGGATGCGAGTACTTCACAGAGGGTTCGTTGTTGTGGATTTCTGTTTGCTTCACTGCTGCTTTTTGTTCTGTGGATTGATTACTATTGTATATCATCCTGTTACTGCTTACTGATTACTGCCTGCTATTTACTGATACTGTTTACTTCTTACTATACTATTACTTTCCATATGCTCACTGACTGTAAGGCATAGATCTTCGAGTGGTTGCCTACTTGGATTAGTCTCACACCCTGTTTGGGTCATGCTTCTGGGCCCAAAAAGACTATATTGTTGTAGGTATAGAAAAGGGTAAGCGCCCTTCGACTTCTGGTACTTGATTGCTTGGAGCAGGGGAGCATGGTACCAAGCTTAGGATTGCGATGCTGAGGAGCTATTTTTCTTTTCTTTTGTACTTGTTTTGGGTACTGTTTGTATTTCCAGCATTGTGACCTGTTTGGAAGTTTTCCTAGATATGTATCGTGCATCATTTCATATATACCTATGTGCTCTAGTGGTTTATTATTTTAGTCTTCCGTTGTTTACTTTTTTTATTATTGTTGGATATATACTGATTCTGCTATTTCATGTTTGTTTACTTCCACTGTGTACTCTTCCAATGGGGGCATAGTTTCCCCACTATCACACCCAAGGCCATCGCTACTAGTCGGTAGCCTCTGGCGTTTGGGAAAATGCGCTTGAGGCCATGTGACCAACTGGGTACGGTGTGCCTCTGGGTGGCTTCCGGAACCAGGATGTTATAATATGTCCCATGTCATCAGATAAGTAACAATGTATCTATTTGATATTACTAGACCCACCTTGGGAGCCATGAACTGGAGTTCCTATTTTCTGGGACCTCCTCCTAAAACGGGTCACATGTATAGGTCCCTGAGAGTCATGTCACCTCCCTAATGGAAAGGTCTCTTCTACTAATTTTCCACTACTGAAAACCACCAGCTGTATCTACAAATCCAAGAGAATCTCAACCACCAAAGCTCGTTCTATCACCCCATCACATGTAGGAATGCAAAGAAGAATAATATTGTATTGGATGTCTTTAGGAAAACCTCACTTGAATGTTTGAGTCCTGATTAATTGATCTCAAACAATATACACTGAGTACTTGGAGATTTTGGTAAACCCTGATGAATACTTATCTACTACCCTGATGCCCTGCTATATTTTTAGAAGCTCCTAGATATGTACATCCCCGAACATTTTTGGTGAAAATTCTTCTCCAAAGAGATTCTCAAACTCTTCCCATGAAAGAGTTTCCTCATCATAAGATAGGGTAAATAAACCCCACCATATCCCTCATTATCCATGAAGAAGGATCGCTTCTAGGACCACAGTTTAATACATAGGTTTCCTGACTAGACAGAATTCTCAGTTCACCTCCTAAAGATAGTCCTCATATTTCGGTGGGTTGAGATCACTTAGAAACCTATGGGGTATCTAACACTGATACTTGTGAAGCACACTCAACCCCAATACCTCATCCACTGGTACTATAGGTTCTACATGATGTTCTATAGGTGGTCGTATGGTAGGTACACCACCTGGATGTAACATATTGGGAACTGGTCCCCAAATCAATGCCGCATCACTGAGGGGATCATCCTCATAATCTCCATGATGAACCCTAACCATCATAAATCGCATAGGAATACTGAATGTAAACAAGATGTACCATGTACAATGAGTATATCAAGAGATCTGAATCAATAAGGACTTCAAAACCACAACCCATTCCTATATGATGCATATACCATTGTTTTTTCCCTCCAACCAGTGTTCTCATGTACTGAGTCAAAAATAAAGTGACCAGAGTCATGATGTATGGACCGGTCAGCCGCTGCACCAACAATAGAGTCCCAAGACTATGATCCGAACTCAAAACACTTAAAATTGTTTCCCCAAACCAATATCATATACTATAAGTCCTAAATTAGAACCTACCAACTATGATACCACTTTTACATGACCTTTCCCACTGGGGAAAGTGTGGTGAATCCCTAGGATAGACCCTAATAGTCTAGGGGCTGGAGACTCGCATCGAGTAGGCATATGACTAACATGGGGGGACTTTGCCTAAGTACTTGTACAAACACACACATATCCAACCCTATAAAATGTTGAATTATAAACAAAAACTAAAAAACCTATAATCATATATCTAAATCCCATAACAAGAGTAGTAAAGGAAATAGAATAAAGTAAATAGTGCCAAATACAAGCCCACCACAAAGAGTCTAAAAACAAAATTCCAACATAAATAGAAGTATTGGGAATATAATATGAAATCCATAGGAACAAACCTTCGCCTATCCATTCTCACTAAGTACCATCTAGTCCTGATCCTCCTACGACTATATCCAAAGGTTAGTCATTTTCATAGGACATGAGATGTGTGGGAAAAGACTATGCAAGGTGAGTGTAATATTACTCAATAGGACTCCCGGAAACCACAAGGCATACAAAAAGGAAAATATAGTTATATATACACAGGTATATGTCTACATCACATATCATAAGAATATCTAGATATACTCAAAAAATACACACAATATAGAGGTAAGTAACATCCATAGTATACCAACCCTAGGATTCCATCTCATCAATTCTAAAAGGAACTCATCTTGGAGTATACACTCCTAAGTCTAATAGCACTGATGAAGTTTGTCTAAGAGGTAATAATCATCAGGTATCATCATTTGAAGAACACAATGATAGTTCAAAGAGAATATGATACACATATGAGGATTATTTCCAGGGCTATGAGGTGACACCAATAACTCAATATGGATTAAATCGCTATGTAGATGATCGACGCCCAAGTAATGATGTTCACGATAATGACAGGAAATACACCTCGGGAACAAAGATGATAAAGGTTCTCCCTACAGGCCTCACGTAGGAATTACATCAACTATATACAATAAGTTATGCTGAAGGGATATTAGTCATAGGAGTAGGAAGTGATTCCACACTAACCATCATATAAATGATTATGGGAACAAACCCTAATGAAACATGTCCTAGTAACTAAGTAAAAGAGCTCTAATCCATGTGTAAAAGAGCACACAATGTGTATTAGGGGTCACACATAGTGTCACTTGACCCCAGGTAATTCCCATGTAAATGTATTGTGCCTCATGTCATGTATGTGTAGTGGAGTACATGCCCTGAGGTCAACCCATGTACTCCACCCCATGTACGAGTACTTCCCAAAGTACATTCTGAGTCACCCAAGAGATACCACATTCCATGATAGAGGGGTCATATTCTGTTTGATACTTAAATTTCTCTAGAAATACTATCTACCACTCAGGAGGGCCACACGACGTGTAGATCCAGTTTACACACCATGTAGCTCAAAATTTTCTAGTATCCCATATATGCTTCCCATTTGTTCAAGATCCTCTAAAATCTGATTCAGAGAGTGTTTCACCACATGATTAATGTTACCAACTCATCCAAAGGTATATTTCAACAAAAAAAGGTTCCACCATCAGATCTACTTGGAAAACGGATCAAAACAATGTTCTTAATTGTGAACTGAAGAATAATAAAGAACATGAAATCGAGCATCCACCATTGTTTGAATCGATCTATCTACATCGTCACAACTCCTTCATTTCATTATGACCCCAGATCTATGATTTCAGATCATTGTGCTATGAAATGGGTGTGCAGAAATAGATTGATTGATATTTTTCAAGCCATGATCCAAACAAAGAATGCTTGCAATTAACAATGAATCAAGCATAAAAATCACAAGAACATATTGAAGGAATGAACCTCGATCCATATCTGTGTCAATCTAGAATTTTTTTTATTATAATTAACATCATATAATAAAAAAATCCAAGTAAATTATATCAAATAAACCCTCGTAGTTTAACCCTTCCTGAATAACAATTGAACCATAGATCAATCTTGTCATTGATTGATTCATATTCATTGTATAATTCAAGAACATGGAAGAAAAAAAATCAAACTATACACCATACCTTAATTAAAATCTATTTATAATGAAGAATGAAGTTGTGTCATGTTCACTGGAGATATATTTTGAATCTGAGGTGAGTCGATCACCGATCCATGACATCATTATCGTTCACCTTAGATAATTCTTCAACGGTCTCTCTAGGGCCTCCATAGTTATGTAGATAAACCTAGAAGTATTACATAACCATCTATTTAAAGATTCATAAATCTATGTTCCAACACAAAAATAAAATAAAATGATTTATTTAATTAATTTATTCATTTCCATGCACATGATGACTTTTCTACAAACGTCCCACACAGACTATTGTTAAGTCACACCTAGGGTAAAACCCGCAATCTAAACTCAAAGTTGCCATAATATTTCTAATAAAATAACCCTTTTAGAAGTTATTCAAATTTTTTCATGAAAAATTCATGTGTGTACAATTTGATATATTTAATAGATTTCAAACATTTACTCCGGGCACACCAGGCCTCAGAATCATACGCCGTCTCAATGACTGGTCTTGAAAATAATCTATATAATATTAAAAAATAATATATGAAAAATATGAGAAATTAAATTATCATTATATAATTATTTAAATATCATATATATCACATGTGTTCATTAAACCAATCACAATTACCTTCCATGTAAAGGATTAATGAATCAAATCACCTCATGAGGAGGTAGTTCGCCATACACATGATGGATGTTATTGTATTCCAAAAAATGGAAACCGTGAATGTATGTGTGATATAATAATTATAGAATTTTAATAAAATAATAAGTATAATATATAAATAATAAATAAAAATTTATCACCGACCTTTATAAGTGGTAATGGAATGATTAATGACATCGGTTTGTGATGTGGTAGTCCACCGTACAAACAAAAGATGATTTTTTGACCCATTTGATATAAGTGGAGATGATTGTAGGAAATTAATTAACATAAAAATATATCATTATGTGGAATATATTGGGATTATTATAAATTTTTTTATAATAATAATATAAGGAGGTGGAGGAATAAATAAAACAAAAATTCTCATTGACGAGCATTACCTATTCTTCGGTTATCCACCTGTGGTTTTCAGTAAAGTAATTCCTAGGATGGATTAGTGTCAAAAACAACCCTTATAGAATTAGAAGAGGGAAGTTGGAAAGTGATTTGGAAATGTGTTGGATGAACCAAAAGGGTCTGGTGGTGTTAATAAGAGGACATATAGATGGCCTTTTATATGTGTCGTGAGTGGAACACCTGATTGTTTTAAAATGAGAAACGTGTATCAATGTTTTTCACTTGAGGAAAGGGTATTAAATAGATATAATATGAACATTAGAAATTTAAAGGTCAAAATATTACCAAAAAACAATATTTTAGACAATTTTATAGGCAATTATAACCATTATCATTTTAGTTTAACCCATGGTAATCCAATTTTGACCTTAACCAATGTAAATAATTTTTAGTGTCTTTAATATTTGTTTTGGTAAAAAACTGATTTTATATATTAGATAATATAAAATTTTCTTATTCTAAATATGGAATCCATTTTTCTAATTCCATTAAAATGAGTTATATTTTTTAATTTAAAAATTAAATCCACAAACAGGATGAGAAATTTGGGTTTCTAATGAGAAAATGTTTGAAAGATTGAAATGTATCAATATAAACAATTAATAATAAATTGATTATAATGAAATAGAAATGTGTAATGGAATTATAATTTAACTAATTTAAATTCTAAACTAGATTAAAATATAATTTAACTTTATATCTAAATTAAATAAAGATTTATTGTTTAATTAAAATTCTATATTTTTCACTATTAATCAAAAAATGAAACTTTTATGAAAAATCTCAAAAAGTTACCCTAATTTTTTTGATATTATGATTTAAAAAATTATTATTATATTCTAATATTAATTTTATATTATTTATAAAAATTAATTAAATTATTGTGTACAAAAATAAATAAAAATCATTTTTTGAGAAAATTGTATTTTCGAAAGGTATAAAGACTTTACCAAAAATAAAGTACTTTTTATCAAAAACATTTATTAATAAAAAACACTATAATTAATATTTAAACAATATATATTACTATTAATATTTCTAACTTCATTGGATAGGTTATAAAAGTCACATTTAAATAACTGTATTAATAATATATCATGGTTTTGTTAAAACTTGGTGTAATATATAAGTCATGCAAACCTAGTGTTGTACATAACACAAGCTTAAATATGTGTTGTGTAGAACGAATGATATAAATAAAGTATAATTTATTAATAAAAATAATTCTTGAAAACTCTTGGTGTTACATTTTACCCCCCAAAAAATGAATTTCTCCCATGAAATTCATCACTTTGATATAAACAAATGAGGATAATACTGCCAGATTATATCCTCAAGTTCCCATGTATCATTATAATGTTGGTGGTTTCTCTACAAAACTATGAAAAGTTGAGTAGTATTTTTTCATATAAATTTCTCTATATGATCATAATATTTACTAGTTTTACCTCATAAAAATGATCTTTCTCCAATGTTATGACCTTTGAGTTCAGTATATATAAAGGGTTAGGTATGTACATACTCAGGATAGATAGTTGGAGCGCACTGTAGACATGGGAGATGATTTTTGGAGGCTCCAAAAAATATGTTACCATCCCAATATAATCAATAATTTCATAGGGAATGATAAACCATGTTCTTAATTTCCCTTTATTCTAGAATCTCATAATATTATTCCATATATAAATTCTTAAAAATACTTTTTCATCACCTTAAAATTATAGATCTTTCTAGTTATTGTTAGTATAAAGTTTTGGTTGACTCATATCTACCTTTATGTGTTGGTGAATGTATATAACCTTCTCTTCCATTTATTTTGTTATCTTAGGTCCTAATATCATTCTTTCTTCAATATCATTCTATCTCATTGGAGATCTATATTTATTTCCATAGAGGGATTCATAAGGATCCATATGAATGATTGAGTGAAAATAATTGTTGTATGAAAATTTAAACTAGAGAAATGTGTTGTGCCCAAGCACCTTTGAAATCCAATGAAAAAGATCTCCACATATCATCTAGGGTATAAATTTTTCTTTAATACTAACCATCTATCCGAGGATGATACATAGTGCTGCAACTCAACTCTGTATCACGATATTTCTAAATAATTTTCCAGAATTTCACGGTAATCCTCAGATCCCGATCAGACATAGTGGAATGTGGTAGTCCATGAAATCTTACCACTTACTTAATGTATATCCTAGAAAGCTGATCTAGATATATGTAATCTTTGATAGAGATGATGCGTGCTAACATAGTAATGTGATCGACTATAACCCATATAGAATTATTCCCATTAAGTCATTTTTTGGGATTTCAATGACAAAATACATGGTGATGTGTTCCCATTTCCATTAACGTATGGGTAATGGATATAAAAACCCATTATAAATTTGTATTTCAGCCTTAAATTGTAGACATACCAAGAAAAATGATATAAAATAAGTGATATCTTTCTTAATTCCATAACAATATAAATACTCTTTCAAATATATATACATCTTCTTATTATTCAGATGAATAGATAATGAATAACTATGAGATTCATATACAATACCTTCTTCATGTATGGTATGGATGGAACTTATACTAGATTCTTAAACCTTATCATTCCATCATGATCAAGGTTAAACTGAGGAACATCTATAACATTCTTTTTAAGCTCTACATCTTCCTTCTGCGCTTCTCTAATATTCACTATGATAGATAATTGAATATTCAACTGAGCAAGATAGGATTTCCCCTTACTTCATTATTTCCCACCACATACTTTGAAAATATATAAATATTAGATCATTTTTAATCTACATCATGGATACACAAGTATGATCCTTTCTAATCAATTCATAAGCCTCCTTCAACACCTTTATAGGGTGGAAATTTATTGATAATTCATAATATTTAATCTGATAAAACCCTATTCTTTATACATATTTAACTCCTATTATGTGAATATATGCTATAAAATTTTATTATCAGTATATATATCACACTTTTCTCCCTAAATACAATGCCTCCGTATCTTTGATGAAAAAATTACCAGAGTTAACTCCAGATCATGAGTTGGGTAATTTTTCTAATGAAACATCAATTTTCATGAGGGCTAAGATATAAAAATTTCATTATTCATAAGAACACATCATAATATATTATTTTATTCATCGTTATAGATTATAAACTCTTATCTACTACAGTTTTATGTAATAATAGTTGTGTTGAATAACTATTTCTTCCACACATAAAAAATATAATAGTCCCCTTAAGACATTTTATTCCATCCTTATTCCCACACTTTGAGAATAAAGGAAATATCTTCTTCTTCTCTCCATGGTTCCTATATTTTCCTTCATATTCTATTTTTCTATTTTTATCAAAACTATGAGATTAATATGTAAATTCAACCACTATTTACACTTTAATAATGCAACAAAAAATCCTAAGATAGAAACCTACGTGTCTTATGGATAATGACCATTAAAGACTTGGTTTTAAGACTCATAATAAATGATCAACCTTACATTATATGTGGATGATAATAACTGAATCATACCTTCCATGGTTTATAATATTTTCTTCATAAGTACCAACATATTCATTATACGTTTTCTTTTTCTCAGGGAACTATTTCTCAATATTCCTATGAATAATACATGGGTATCACTTATTAATTTTTTTGACTTACCCCAATCCATTTATTAAATTTGATTATGTAGCCTCATATTATTGATAAGATCCCACTATTGATATTCCTCACATTTCAAATTGTAGATATCAAAAATTACTTTTTCATGATCCGAACACTGAAGAATGAAAAATATATTTTCAGTGGTACTAATCCATTTTTAGAAACTAGTGCATTAGAATACCTACTAAAAGAAGGATAAAATTTCCCCATGATGGAGTAAATATAATATGATTCTCTACATTGTTTGTTTGAAGGTCCAAATGATTACTGGATTGAGAAAATTTCATGAGCATGGTAATGAGATTTTATATTCTATCTCTAATAATATTATTCTACTCAGGAGGAAAATTATATAATTTTACATCACACTCATGATTAACATGGTTCCTTCAGCTTCCATCCATTTCCTAAATCAAAAAACCATAGTTTAAGAAACAACAATCATATTTAGGAACCATATAATCATGAAAAATAATATATAGTGTATATAAGTCGTTACACGTTCTTTTTAATTTATGACATGGTAGGTTTAACCTTGTTCATTCATAGTAGCCATATATTTGAATAATTCCTTATGGTTCTTAAATATTTTATGAATTTATAAGGAATATCCACTATGTGTGTTAAACCATGTGTGTAGCAAGGCTTGTTATATTTCACCAGGGGATGATCGAGTCTAGCTCAATATTCCACTTTTGATGTTATTAACCCTAGGTATGTCTTTAACAGAGTCTAATCCATATGTAATATTCAGATAGGGATGTAATTTTTTTGAAACCACTATCTCTATCATTTACCAAAATTCTGGGACATTTTCCAATACTTTGACTCATCCTTAGACTTATACACAGGCTTGTCCTTAAGAATATAACTCTAGTTTTCTAATCCCAATTCTAAAGGATAAAAAAACCCATCCTATAATAATAACTATAGAGACCTAGTATTTTCACACATTTATATTTAATCCTTTTAGATGATCAATTATTACTTTTTAAAACACACATATGAGGAATGTAATAGTCTAGTGACTTCAGAAAGTGGGAAACATAAACCACTGATACAGAAGTGAGATACATTATCTCCCACTATGTTATTCATAACTAGGAACCTTATTCAAAATATAATAAATCATAATTTTCATCATATTTTAGGGACAGGAAAAATAATATAGGGTGATCTCAGATGCTCACTAAGGTTGAAAAAGGGAGATACATAAGTAAAACATGAACATATATTTATGAGAATAAGATCACAATATATGAAAATCATACCCTACATATCAAGGATCATAATCTTGAGTCATGGCATAAATAATGGAAGTTAATAAGACATAGATCATAAGAAAATCATAGAAAATGGTCAATGATTGTATAACTTGTGTATAAGACATAGATTTGTGTCATAAATATATGCATAAAAAATCATTTTCATGGATACCCACCAAGACATTCATAAAATGATAAGTTTGGGATAACCAGATATGTACCTACTTCACACTTGGGATGAGCTCCCATGTACACTTTTTCAAACATGGTATAACTTCTAGTGTACCCTTTGAGCTTATATAACATTAATAATTATTCAATGAAGTATAGAGAGATATATGTTCAATTCATCTTGGTTATAACATAACGATCATCCTTTTTGATAATGTGACTATCATCACATAATTAAAATTATACATGTCTATTCAAGAAGATCATAAAAAATTCATAATATCATAAACCATGAAATTAAATGGGGATCATAATGATTTCATCATAAAATAACATATGGAAAAGAAAAATGTTTCATAATCATTTCATCATTTTGTCATATAATAACTCATGTAAAAATAGGGTGGTTTTATAAGATTTTTCATATGGTGTCACACATGAAATTTAATGGGTTTCATAGAAATCATGTCATCATAAACATAAAAAATTAAGATAAGATATAATAATGATTTCATTAGATCATATCCCCAATAAATTAAAGGTCACACCTAAGGATCTCATCATAGATGTAAAATTATTTTGAAATATTACATGGATCATTTCCTTAATAGGAGACAACATTTCGTATTTATGAAAACGTGATGTAATAATTTACTTAATAGGATAAAGGTTAAGGAATATGATTTTATATTAAATTTTATGAAGCAATATCAAGGTTAACTTCCATGTAATTATTTAGTGAAAAATTAATTACATCATTTCACAAGGTAGTAGTCCTCTGTACGCACGAACGAAATTATCATAAATAAAATGGTGGTTATGGTCAGAAATTAATTGATATAATTATTTTAAATAATTATTAATATGAAATTAATATCATAATTCATCAAAAAATTAATTTTTACTACCTTCCATGTAAATCGTAAGTTAAAAATAAATTACATCTTTCCGTATGGCGGTAGTCCACTGTACGCATGAGCGGCGATATCATATTCCCTAAGGAATGGAATGCATGCATGTGTATTTGATAGTATAACAATATAATTCTAATTATATCAAAAATATTATATATACACATTATTTAAATTATTATATTCATCAATTATAAGTGGTGATGAAAACAAATTAGTTCAATTCATGTGGCGGTAGTCCGCTATACACCCAATTAACTGTGTTTTACCATATGAAGAAGGAAGAGAAGGTTTAATACTATGTACTTATCATAAAAATATATCAACATGTGAAATATACTATTATTATTTTATAATCATGGTTTAAATTTATTTTATGGTGGTTTTTGAAGAAATAAAATAAAACACTTGGTTAAGGATGTTACCTCTTTTTTTTGGAAAACTACTTTTGATTTTCCCTAGAAGCGTTCCTCAGCTGGATTTTTTATAAAACTAATGATTATTTGATTATGGGAGGGATATAGGAATGTTATTTGGTAATGTATTATCTAAAATAATTGGTTTTTTATGTGGGTAATGGATAGGATATGGGGTGTCATTTTATAAGTAGGGGAGATGAAGCACTTGTAATTTTTGAAAAGAAAGAATTCCATTCAAATATTTTTCCTTAAAAAAGGAAAAAATGGAAAATTAAAGACCCATATAAGATAAAATATCCAAATATGACTTTATAATAGGAATTATATACGTCTTGGGTTATTTTTAATATATAACGTTTTTGTTTAACCTCCCGATAAACCCATTTTTACATTAACTGTGCGAAATAATTTTATCCATTTTTAGTTTATTTTTTTAAATAATTATGTTAAACTTATTAGATAATATAAATTATTGTGAATAAAAATATTCAATACATATTTCCAAATTCAACTCATATAAGAAGATGAATTTATTTTTAAATTGAACCCACAGATGTGTCAAAAAATGTTTTTTCAAGAAATTCTTTTTTAAGGAAAAGATAATCTCCTAATAACTATATGAAAGTAATTATAATTAGATAAGTTTTAATTGTTTTTTATATATTTATAATCTATAAAATTAATTTAAAACATTCCTCATTAGTTATTATTTAAATTTTTTAAAATGGATAAATATTAGACACATTAAAATAGTTTTTAGAAAAAAGGTTATTTAAAGCGTAAATATAGACTTGTAAAAAAATATATTATGAAGATGATTTAAAATAAATAAATTGTATTTAACATAAAAAATATGTTAATTTTAATTAAAATGAAATGAATAATGGAATTCCATTTATTAAAAAGTGTCGATAATTTTATAAAAATGGGTACTTTTCACTATTCACCGAGAAATTAATATTTTTTGAAAAATCCCAAAAAACATACATAAGTTAATATAGATATAATGATTAAAAAAAATAATTCTTTCTTAAAATAAAATTTCGAAAAGTGTTCATCATAAATTTTAAATTATGTACGCAAAATTTGACTAAACTTTCATTTATGAAAATAATTATTTTCAGAAAACATTTATTTTTTCCTTCAAATGGTTATTTTTTTTTAATAAATTAATAACAATATAATTTATTTTATACCTGTTTAAAACATATAATTTTCATAATTTAGTTACTCCTATTCAAACACACTAATTTAATGGCTAGTTTATAATGGTTATGTCTAAATATTAGTATTTTAATAGAGTATCATATTTCATTTTAACCTTATGTTGCATGAATAAAAAGCTATCGAAAAGATTGAATTTATTTAAAGATAAACATATGTTAAATTCTCAGTGTGTTGAATTATACTCCCTTAAATAAATTATGTCCTATAAACTTGAATTTGATCTCATTAATTAAGGGACTGAGATTTGATAATTCCTTTCCAAAAAACCCACATCATGAAAATGGTTAATAAAACAACAACATGATAAGAGAGAAAGGGATGTATGAATATCATATAGAATAACTCATTTCAAGTTTTATTTGTAGAAGAAAATTGGTGGGAAATGATAACAAGGAAATTTAAGATAATACTAACACCTAAGGATTAATAGAGAGTGATAGAGATCATTGATTACAAAAAGTGAATGAAAAATAAAAATTTAAGTACCCAAAAACCATAAATCTATTATGAGTTAAAAAACCATTTGTTTCACCATAAATAAAGACACTAGGAAAAAATTAAATTATGATCCATTCCTAATAGTTAAGGGATTATTTTACTATCATGATATATAACACTAAAAAATATAATTACTTGATATCTTTTTATTTCATAAACGCAATTTCATACTTTTATTATAATTCAATAAATTTTAAAATAACGTATTACCCTATAGAAATGAATATCCAATATGATTTTTATGACTAAATCACTAAAAAAATGTTATAATAAATCTTAATATTCATAAAATAGTGACATTATATTCCTCATATATTTATTAAAACCAAAATTATTAGAACAAGGTAAGATAATATACAAAATGAATATGAATATATTAATCTTCAAAATTCAAAATCAAAACCAAAGGTTGAACATATATAATTCCTTAAATAAATTTCACAATTTACCAAATAACCTAAATAACCTCAACATGAAATAAGGTTTTAACCTCAAATTTTATCTCATACGTTTTCATCTAACCTTTTTAAAAAACATAATAATAATCTTACCAAATAATCTTTTAAAGTAATTAAAAAGTATATATAAACTTCAACATAATAAAATGTATCCTGAAATATATGTATTCAACCTAAAATAAAATAAAATAACAATTTTATATGTTTCCTAAAATAAACTTAATATTTGACCTTAATACTTTCTAAGTGACAAAAAGTTTGTAATGTCTATTACATCTTGTAGGATAGTGATACACGTTTTACCCTTATCGCCCATCAGTTGTTAGTTTAGGCCCCACAACCTTACTGGATATGATGGGTTATTAGTTGGTTTTTGGTTGTTATTTTTCCAAAACTATGGAAATAATTATGTGATAATCATATTCATAATATTCCATGATATTATAACACTCTCTAGAGTGTGACGATCATTTTCAAAAATTACATTAGTTTTCAAATCACTTTTTTAACCACTATGATTTTCTATAAAACTCATAATTTTCCACAAAATCAACAAGTTACCTCAAAAATAGACACATCTCCAAGATTATATTTTCCTTAAATATATTTTTTCAATGATTGTCACCTTTACATAAAATAATATTTATATTAAACATATTTTTGAATATCATTAATGAAAAAAGTATATAGAATAATAATTATATATATATATATTACATGATTCACATAATTCTTAAATTCATTTATTTAAAAATTTCAATCATTCCACTGTATTCTTAAATAATTAAATTGGATTTATAATCCTATTATTTAATACCACAATACATTCATATTTAAGTTTTACTCTATTAACCATAAAAAATCATTACTCATACTACCTTGTTGATTATATTCTTGATATTTCCCCCTAGGAGATCAATTTATATACTACACATTTATTCCACATTTAAAACATTCAACTTTTGATGTTTCCTTAGTCAAAACATTATTCTAATCAATTATGTTAATTGAAATTTTTATTCTCATTATAAATTACTCACTTTGTTCTATTAATATTAACAAAAAATCATCTTATCCTTCATTTGAGACATTCCCATGTGTTATTATTCCTACATTCTCAAGATATAGGAAAATAAATATTTTATCCTATATTGTCTCCACCACCTAACATCTCAGTGAACTTTACCCTTCTCATCCTTGATGAGACCGATAGTTAGATAAGGGGAATGTTGTTAAACATATGTCATGATATAAGATTAGTCATAATCATAATATCCTTTAGTTCATTAATCATACCATTTTGATTCTTATCAACACATTATCTATCAAAATAAAAGTTATCTGAGTAACATATGATTCTCTCCATTGACTAAAACCATAAATCATACTGTGGGGAACAATATATATTATGTGAAAAAGCATAATCAAGAAAAAATATTTATAATATGACCAAATCATGAAAAATTTATTTCAACCTAAGACACCTTAGGTTTAACCTAGATCATTTAGAGTAATAATTTATTTAAATCCATCATGATGGTTCATAAAGAGTTTTTTAATTTCTAAATAAACTCCCCCAAGAGTGTCAAAACAAGAGCGTAGTATGTCCAGTTTTCATGTTCTAGGTAATTCTCAATTCAAGGCCGACACTCCTTTTTAGAGTTACTGTCTCTAGGTATATCTATTCCAGAACCACATCCACTCATAGTATCTATACATTTTTTTAATTTCTCTAATACCACTCACTAAATACTTCACTAAAATTCTAATTTATTTTAGAATACCTAGGCTTATCCTAAAACAAATATTGGGACATATCGAAAGGTTTAACCAAATTTTTCTAATTATAATTTATAAAGGTTAAATAAACCCATCACATGATACCAACTATGGTTACCCAAGAATTTTACATATATTATTAAATTATTATTTAAAATAAATACCAGACAATTAAAACAAATTGATCATAAAGGCCATGTGTATTATAAATACTTGTTTATTAATACATAAAACATTTCCATAGTTATTTTATTTTATATTGTGAGATCATAAAATCCATTTTCTCTCCTAAATCAGTATGGGAGAACCTAGTGAATACATAATGAAAGGGGTGAGACTAAAAGACCAATAAGTAAATAAACATGATAAGGAATCATAAAATGTGAGTCAAAGGTATAACAAGATATCATAAAAGAGAAGGCACACGAGTAATCACATAGAATCATAATGTAGAGAACATGGTATGATAAGATCTATTAACCATAGGATATATGGAAACAACATAAAATATGAAATAAGAATAAGTCAATGATAACTTACGAGAAAAAAAGAGATAGTTTACAGAGTCCTAGAATGGATTTGGTTCACTCCCTTTTCCAATACATGACCTCTCATGTGACTAATACATTAACCAATGAAATGGAAGGATATGTAATTCTAGACCAAACTATCACCTTAATTTCATGTACATTCATATGTGTTCCAAATAAGGATATCAATCATAAGGAATAAATATAATAATTATCTATAGAAAAAAATGGGATCCCTAAGCTTATCTCATAACATAATCAAAATAAATTAATTAAATAAGAAATTTGGAAATGATTATAAGGCTTATGTTACCCCATCAATGGAAGGTAAAATAAACAATATATATACATGAGATATATATAAACAAAATTTATAGGAAATATATTACAACAAAATTTTTTGTCGTTGATGAAAATAATTTTAAAAAGATTAAAATCATTATTGGGGAAAATAAACTTTTCACTTTGAGTAACATCAAAGGATGTAATATTATATGGTAAATGATTTAAACTCATCAAATTAGAAATGTATTTTGGAAAATATCCTATCAATTTTTAAAATTTATATTTAAAATCTAATTTCATGACCCGTCCCAGAGGGGGCCATGTTGTGACTACCCCAAGCCCACCTCCGATAGACTAGGGGATAGTGACTAGCACCAAGTGCAAATACCCCCAAAATTGGAGGAATTTTCTTATGTACCTATACAATCACACACATCTCCAAGAAAAAAATGATGAAATGTAAAAACACTAAGTAAACAAATACATGCATACACCAAGATACCAACCACAGAGTATGATAGTACAAAAATTGGAAAGTAAATAGGGCAAGAATACAAGACCACACAAGGGAGTCTGTCGAAGTGAATGCACAAGTTCCTGAAACTAATCCATAGAAAACCCTCCCTGAAGGGTAGGTGTAGGAAATTTTTCTGAATCCATAAAAGCACAACTCATCTATGTGATCACTTTAAGAACCACCTGGTCCTAGTCCACCATAAACTTTATCAAAGTGTTGATCATCAGCACAAGACATGACATGTGTGGGAAATGCCTGTGGAGTGGTGAGTAAACAAATACTTAGTAGGAAACCATGAAACCAAAAAGGTAATAACACTAAGAGATACATGAATGATACAAAAATGGAAACACAAGAAGTACACCACAAAGGAAACACACGAGGTATAGTCAATACGGTTAGCTCACATAGGTATAATTCAAAAGTACGAGGAGAAGGATTTATAGTTTTAGTATATAGATCTCCTAGAATCCATGAAACTAGAAGTGTTGATGGTTCATGGTGCATCAATGGTGCACAAAGCGTCAATGGCGCATGGAGTGTCGATGGCACAAGGAGTGTTAGTGGCGTATGGAGGCTCAATGGCGCATAGAGCATCGATGTCACTCTGAGTGGTGATGGAACCTAGAGTATTAATGGAGCATAAAGAGTCGATGGAACATATAGCTTCAATGGTCCATGAAGTTTCAATATCACCTAAAATGTAAATGGTTCATAAAAACCGAAGTCATGTAGTCACCAAGATCACATAGTCACAGCCAGCTGCATGATTCCGATTGTAGCACGCTTATTCCAGGAGAATGCACTACTAAATACATTAGGTCATAAAACAACTTCTAAAAACCTAATTTAGAGTATCACAAAAGGTAAATGTCATCACAAGGGTCCCAATGCTGCAAATTACTTGTTAAATGGACAAATGGTTTGAAATATATCAATGTTTTTTGTAAAACAACCCAACCCGAGTTCAGTACGGGTCTGACCCGATCCTCCAAACGTGGCCTGACTTGACCCAACTCAGTTCGGTCTTCCCAACCCGAACCAGAACGATCTAGTTTAGCCTAAACCGACTTGGGCTATTGAGTCTGGCATGCACTGTGGGTCATCTCGGTGTGCTGCACTGCACACATTCTATTGGACCGTGTGTCTTTATCAGGTCAATGCGGCCCCATTGTGGTTAACGCATTCGGTCGCTGCATCCTAGCTCCCCCATGGCCTCTCCGATATCATGGGTACCATGTGGTATACTTTTTGCGTACATGGACTTTACCTTCTATATATACGGCCTCTTCCTTCCGCGTATATGGCCTCTGCCTACCGCGTCCCCTATCCACACTAAAGTCACTTGTTGCAGCCTGTCTCTCATAAGGCTCTGCTAGGATGCGTCCTTGCTGACACCGATACAACCTCTTACGAGGGCTCATATTCACTTCCCTCTTTCTCCACTAATGTAGTCTCCCTCTGATGAGGTCTCTCCTGGACTGCTTCCCACTGCCCCACCATCATCGCCGACCGCCCTGCCTACAACCCAACCTCCTTTTATAGGATAGTGTTACCTCCGCCACCAGAGTTGCCCTACCACACTCCACATGAACCATCTAGATCCTCCAGATATGGAAACCACCACCTTGCTCCACCACCACCCTGTATTACCATTTCAACTTCACGATGCAATCAAGAAATTGGTCATTGATTCGGAGAGCTCGTATAGTGTTTTAAATGTGTAGGGAGATGGCGAAGAACCCGAAAAGAAGACCTGAAGATCTGATGTTTTTTTTGTGGAGAGAAAAGGAATAATGAAATGATGAATAATGGATATTAGACTTGTTAGTTTCATCATTGATCCATTCATCTTTGAAGGTTTAACAAAGAACAAGAAAAGATAATCACAATGATATATCTCTATTTTTAAAACCCACAACAATTTGTTCCATCCCATAATAACAAAAAATCCACGGATCAACCTGTTTGTGGTTTGGAAAACTATATTCATTTGAATATATGAATGGGGAAGGAAAATCACGAAGAGATTAAACACCCTTCCTCAGGGTTGGATTAATCGTTAATTAAGAATGGATATCTATGTCATTGTTAATCCATGATCCGCCAACATTCGTCATTATTCATTTGAGAGGGTTATTTATCCTTACCTCAGACGAATGTGAAAGGTTATGGCAATAACCATGGATCCTGAAAATAGGACTTAATTAAAATAAACCAATGAAGTGTCCAATAAAATATTTTTATTAAAATATTTTAATGACAATTACGTCCAATTTCTAACTTTCATAGTTGACCCACACTGGTTGATATTAGTCCCTGCCTAAGGTAAAACCACTGCTTAGAATGAAATGGTTCCCTTGGATTTATGATCCGAGCAATCATTGGGATGTTATTGATTTTTTAAAAATAAACCGCTAACATTATTTATTAAAAACATAACATTTTTCACCATATCATTCTGGGAACATCGGGCCTCAGAATCTTATGTTGTCTCAGTGCCTGGTCTCAAAATTTTTCCCAATTAATTTATAAAAATAAAATCAGGGAAAATATGAGTCATTAAATTCTCCCCCTTTAGGGATTTATATACCCGAAATCCAAAAAAAGGGTTACTAAAAAAATGACTATACTGAGCACGAATCTAAGCCTCCCACTTCCAAGTTCTCTCTTGGAGATTCCCGTACTACCACTGAAATCACACCATAGGAATTGAACACCCAGAAAAGATCTATTCCCGTCAAACCTTGATCTCCACTAGGTACTCTGCAAAAGTATCCCCATATTCAATGTATATCTCTCCCCAGTCGATGACATGTGATGAATCATGCACATACCTTCTTAGCTACGACACATGGAAGACATCATGCACCCAGTTCAACTATGGGGGTAGATCTAGGAGGTACACTTCTTCACCAACTATGGTCCAAATCTTAAAAGGGCTGATGTATCTTGGAGAAATTTTTTTGCCCCTTCCAAATATCTACAATCCCCATTGAGGTGAGACCCAAAGGAACACATGGTCTCTCTCCTTGAACTCTAGAGGTCTTTTTCTCTTTTCAACATACTCTTTCTACCAGCTTTATATAGTCTTCATCCGCTCCTTGATGATCCACATTTTCTTGGTGGTAGCATGTACAAACTCATGACCCATAAGTGCTGATTCCCTTAGGTCCATCCAGTATAGTGGTGACCTATATGGTTTCCCATAAAATTCCAAGAATAGTTCTATACCAATGGTATAGTGATAATTGTTTTTGTACATAAACTCCAACAGTTGTAGGTGATCCTCCCAACTATAGTCAAAGTCTAGGATACAAGCTCATAGCATGTCCTCAAGAACCTATATGGTCCTCTCCATCTATCCATCAATCTGGGATTGAAACACTGTGCTCAAGTGCAGTTGTGTCTCAAACCCCTACTGCAATACCTTCCACATCCGAGATTTAAAACAAACATCACGTTATGAAATGATCTTCATTGGAACTCTTTGAATCTGAACTATCTGTTGCACGTAGAGGCATCCCAAGATCTCTATTGAGCATTGCTCACAGATCGGTAGAAAGTGGGATGACTTGGTGAGTTGGTCAATGATCACCCATATAGTATCATACCCCTAGATGTTCCTGGTAAAACCATCACAAATTCCATCTATATCCCAGCCCACTTCCACTCTGTAACCTCAAGTGGTTGGGTAAATCCATCTAGAACCTAGTGCTTAGCCTTCACCTGATGAAAAGTGTGGCATCAAGAAACAATCTCTGGTAACACCTTCTTCATCCCCATCCACCAAAACTAATGTCGTAGGTTCTGATACATCCTTTCCACTCCTGTATATACCACAAAAGGGGAAGTGTGAAATCCATTATGACCTCCTCCAACAACCTCACTGGTAATACTATGCACCCTTTGAAGAGAACGACATCCTCCACACATATCAAATATCCATCGAGGGCATGCCCTATAGAAAACTGAGAACATCAGGTATCATAGTCTATATCCTCAAGTTGTGCCTCCCCGACTAACTATAAGAGTGGAGGGGTGAAAACCATTTAATTTAGGTAATATTCTCCATCTTCATCCACAAAGGATATTTATATTGCAACCAACTGCTCTGATGCCTCAATCAGCCACTACAAGTTGGATCTCCTACTGATAGCATCTACCACAATGTTCCCCTTCCCAAGAGTATAGATAATTTCAAATTCATAGTCTTGGTGGAACTCTAGTATTTTTCTCTATGTCATGTTCATATCCTTCTAAGGGAAGATATACTTCTGAATCTTGTGGTCAAAGTAGACGGTAAACCACTCAACCATCAGGTAGTGTCACCACATATTCAATAAGAAGACTATAGATACTAGATCAAGATCATGGGTTACGTAGTTCTGCTCATGCTGCCTCAACAGGCACAAACCATAGGAAATCACTGCTCACCCTTGCATTAAGACACATCAAAGACTGGTCCCTGATGCATCATAGAACAACACGTACTCAACACCCTCCTCCAGTAATCTCAATATGGGGATGATCTTTAATCTATACCTTAGATGCTAAAAGAATTTATGGCACTTTTCTATCCAAAAAAGGCTTCCCCTTCTATGTCAATGCCATCAAGGGTGATACTACTCTGGAAATTTTAGGTACATACCTCCGATTGTACCCAAAAAAACCCAGGAAACTTTGTACCTCAGTAACACTCATGGGTGGATCCCAAGCAAGCACTACTTCAATCATCACTGGATCTACTAAAACTCCATCCTCTTAAATGATTTGTCTTAGAAAGTGGACCTCCCAAATCTAAAATTGAAACTTTGAGATATTTACATAAATATAATGCTATCAAAGTGTGTGCATTACCATCCTCAAGTGTATCTCATGCTTCTCCTTGTACGCCGACAACACCAGGAAATCATCAATAAAGACCAAGATGATCTGGTCTAAGGCTGGAATATCCTATTCATCGGCACCATGAACACTGACTGGGAATTTTTCATGCCAAAAAACATCACTATGTACCGATAGTGGTCGTACCGAAATCTGAAGTTTGTCTTCGGTACATCCTCATCCCATACACAAAGCTGGTGATAACCATATGTGAGGTCTATCTTTGAGAAATAACTCGCTCCCTTTAGATGATAGAAGAGGTCATAAATCCTTCGTAGTGAATACTTATTCATCATGGTCACTTGGTTTAAGTGCAGGAAGTCCACACATAATCTCAAGTTTCCATCTGCCTTCTTAGAAAAAAAACTGGGGATGACCAAGGTGAAACACTGGGTCTCATGAACCACATCCTCAGAAAGTCCTCCAGTTGTACCCTCAACTCACGAAGCATCGCAGGATCCATCCAATATGTAGATGTGGATATGGATTCCATCATAGGGAACATATCAATGCAGAAGTCTTCTTAATTATGGGGCGGTAATCTTGGGATATACTCATGAAATATGTCCTTATACTCCACCACCACTACAGGAAACAGATGACTCATTTCATCTATTACTCTGAGTGCCAGTCTAGCTAACTGATGTGTAATTTGCTGCACCCTCCTATGCGTAAGTTTTTCCTACACTAAATGTGTTTTCTTCTCACCAACAAAGGAAAACCTAGTACCATCACTATGGAAACAAAGAACTCTTCACCTAAAATATTCAATCTAGGCTTGAACTGTGGATAACGAGCACATACCAAGAATGACTTCATAAGGTCTCAACGTTTCCATAAAGAGATCCCAACCGAAACTCCTTCCCCCTAGAGTAATGGCACACTGTCAGAACCTGTGTGTGATTATTCAATATTCCCCTGTAGGATTCTATAAGTGCAGGGATCAAGTCAACGATTCCACTAGAATCTCTGAGTGTCAAACAAGGGTCATGGAAAGAAAAGAGTGACTGAAACCTATATCTATAAAAACTACAGATTGGGTGAAAAGACATGGATTATATCTCTAATAATCTCTAGAGAATCCAACACTTGAAGATTTCCTTGTCCATATCCAGCATCTCCATAGGCCCATGGTGGATCACTAGGGGTGGTGGTGGTAGTACGTCAAACCTACACCCCACCGCCTACTACTCTACATGCACCACTTCTATGCCCACCGCCTTTCAGACCACTATGATACTATCTAATCCTCTTCCTCGGTAGTCCCTCAACCATATTATAATAATCCATATGGTGAGTCAGGAAATCTCAAGCAATGTGTCCTGGACAGCCGCACGAGTAACACATCATGTCCTTCGGCTGACTTACTCTGCCATGGGAGCCCCACACTACTAATCCCGTATCCTGGGGTCATCCCTTCGAGTTCTTGTCCAGCTTGGGTCCCTGTGTCTACTATTAGCTACCCACTACTGAACACTAAGCTACCTGGTGCCTGCTGGTAGCTCCCACTACTAGCGTCTACTCCGCTAGAAAACTCTCCACTAGAAGGGCTCGCTCCAGTTCCCCAACATATGTTGGAATTCTAAGGGATATGATGGATTCCATGATCTCCTAGAGTATCCCCTAGTCAAAGGTTTGGGTCCTGATGAATGGGCCCCAAAGAATATCTATGGTGTATTAAGAAAGATCTGTAAATCACATTGAGTACTCCACTATCATCTGACTGCCCTTCTTTAGATGTAGGAGATACTGTATGCGCACTGAGCATAACATCACCAAAAATAACTCCTCCCTGAAGAGGAACTCAAAGTATTCCTAATATAGACTCATATCATCATGTGTCTTGATCACTAAGTTCCACTATCACCCCATTGAGCCCTGAATAAGGATTGCGACTAGAACTTAAATATGGTTGGAAGGCATCCTCACAAGGAGGAAAACATGTGTAACTACCTCCAACAAATCCTCATCTACCTGGGGGTCAGTCTCACCCCTAAACCTGGGAGGTCACTATCTCTAGAACTCATGATACTCACTCAGCATGTATTCATCCTCTATTGATAGTGTTGGTTGTAGATACTATTCTACGGGTAGTGGTGTCACTAGTACACCACCCAAGGGTGAAATCTCCTTTATTGGTCCCTATACTGATGCCTCATCAATAGGAAGATCATCCTCGTGATCACACATCAGAATCCTACGTGGGTATCTGTGTGGAGGAACCATGAAATAGATCAAGATGTACCACATTTAATAGATTTTACTTGGTGACTTGACTCAAGAAGCACATCATAACACACTCATTATTTTATAAGATTCTTGTAAAATTTATTTTCCCTACAACTAGTGTTTTCATGTACCAAGTTGAAAAGTAGAATTCTGAGTCCTGGTGTATGGATACGTCATCCTCTACACCAATGATGGAGTCCCTAGTCTAAAATCCGAACTCAAAACACTTATCAATGTTTCCCCATACCAATATCAAAGACTCTTGGTTCATTTGGTAGGACCGAACAAATTTGATACCACTCTGTTACAGCCCCTCTCAGAGGGGCCCGTGCTGTGACTACTCTAAGACCACCTCTGATAGGCCATGGGATGGTGAATAGCACCAAGTAAACATATCCCAAAAATGGGTGGAATTTAGCTAAGTACCTAGACACACACACACACACACACACACATCTACAAGACCAAAATGATAAAACATAAAACACTAAGTAAAAAAATTCAAGCATACACTAAGATACAAACCACAGAGTATGGTAATAGGAAAATTGGAAAGTGAACAGTGCTAGAATACAATCCCACCAAACGAAAGAGTCTCTTAATGTGAATACACGAGTTCATGAAACTCATCCATAGAAAACCTACCTGAAGGGTAGGTTTATGATAACTATCTAAAGTTGTAGACGAAGACCTCATCTTCCGGATCACTCTAAAAACCACCTGGTCCTAGTCCAACTAGAACTCCATCAAAGTATTGATCATCTTCACAAGACATGACACATTCAAGAAATAACCCTGCAGGGGTGAGTAAAAAAATACTTATTAGGACACCTAGAAACCAAAAAGGTATTAACCCTACGAAATATATGAAGTATACCAAAATGGAAACACATGAAGTACAACACAAAGGAAACACATGAATTATAGTCAATACGGTCAGCTCACACATGTATAAGTCTAAATCACAAATAGGATGGCTTCTAGTTATAGTCCATAGATCTCCCAATATCCATGAAACTAGATGTTTTGATGACACACAGAGCTGTGATGGAGCACAAAGTGTCAATGATGAACGAAACATTGATGGTGCACATAGTGTCGATGGTGAACATAGCGTCAATGTCACATAGAGCATCGATGGTTCCCAAAGTGGTGATGACACTCGAAGAATCGTTGAAACATGGAACATTGATGGAACATAAATCATCCAAGATGTATAGAGTTTCAATGGTGCATGGAGCATTAATAGATAATATAACCCAAAAGTTACATAGTTACCAAGATCACATAGTCATATGAATTCACAAGATTCTGCTCATAGTGCATTTGTTCTAGGAGAACCAATAACTCAATCTGTTAGGTTGTAAACCAACTTCCAAAAAAACTCACTTATAATATCTCAAAAGAAGAATCTACTACCAAGGGTCCCAATGCTGCAAAAATCTTGTCAAATTGACACAATGTTTGATAGATATGAATGTTTTTGAAAAATGGCCCGTCCCGAGTCTGGTCCGGATCTGACCCGATCCACCAGACCCAGAATGACCCACCTGTTGACCAACCGAGTTTGGTTGACTTGACCTAGCCCATCCCACTGAGCCATTGGGTCCAGCCCATGGGGCAACTAGAGCGTCTCATCTCCCTCTGGTCTGGCCTGCACTATGGGCTATCTCGGTGCACTACACCGCACGCGGTCCAATGGACCTCATGCCTATGCCGAGTCAACATGGCACCGCTACAGGTTCCAGGGGCCCACCTGCTACATCACCCATCAGAACTATAACTTTTCTTCCATGTGGCCCTATTGGGCCACCTCCTTACCGCCACCTCAGTGCCCTCCTGTCGTGACCCCTAGTCGCCACCCGTGACCTCCGCTGGCATGTGATCCCTCTAACATAGTCCCACCTAGACCGTATCCTGCCACCCCACTGGCGGCCCATCCTACCATGTTTCAGCTAGCCCAACCTCCCTTTCTAGTTCGGTGCTGCCTCCACCACCGTTCACCCCACCGAAAGCCTTGACTTGCCATGCTTCGCCTGAATCGGCCAGAGTCGCCGCCTCTAACCGCAACCACCTTTAGTCGCCACCGCCTCCGGCCACTGCTACCTTGCACCACTATTTCCCTGTGCTACATTTTCACCTCCATGGTGCCATCTCAAAATCATTTCATGATTAATATTGCTCGCATAGGGTTTTAAATGTGCAGGGAGAATGCAAAGAACCTTTGAAGAACACATGAAGAATGTGAGAAATTGAGGGGAGAGAAAATGAAAAAAGAATGATTGAAGAATGGATCTTGGCCTTGTTCGTTTCAGCCTTTATCTATTCATGTTAGAAGTTTTAACAAAGAACAAAAACGTATAATCATAAATATCTATCTTCATTTTTAAATCCCACAACAATTTATCGATCCTGTAATAATAGATGAATCGTGGATCAACCTGTTTGTGGGTTAGTCTGTGTTCATCATTTGAATATATGATTGGGGAAGAAAATTCAAGAAGATATTAAATTTTCTACCTCATTGTTTGATCAATCATTGAAAAATAATGGAGGTTTGTGTCATCGTCGATCCCTAGTCCACCGATGTTCCTCATCGTTCGTCGGAGAGGTTTCTATTTCCTTGCCTCAGAGGAATTTCCAAGGTTATGGAAATAACCATGGATTCCTAACAATAGTCCTTAATTAAAAGAAGACCAACATAACATAAAATTAAATATTTTTATTAAAATAATTATAATTATGGTTATGTCCAATTTATTACATTCAGAGTCGACCCACATTGGTCGATGTTAGTCCTTGCCTAGGGTAAATCCACTACTCTAAACGCAATGGGCCCCTCAGATTTCTGATCCAAGAAATAATTTAGAAGTTATTATCATTTAAATAATAATCTTACCATGTTCTTTAATAAAACATAAAATTTTTCATTGTATAATTTTGGACACAACATGCCTTGAAATATCACCCTATCTCAGTGCTTGGTCTCATAAATTTTCCCAATTAACTTATAAAAATAAATTGGAGAAAATCCAAGTCATTAAATCTAAAATATTCTCTGATATTAAATATATTTTTTTAAAATAAACTTTTAAAACTATATTATATTCCTTAAAATATTTAGTGTTCATAACAGGGAAATATTCTCATTCATGTTGAATACATTAAAAAAATATTCCTTTCACATTTTTTTATGAAATATAAAAAATTACCTTATTTGGAAAATTATTCGAAAATATTTTAATTTGTTTAAAAATAAAATTAATGGTACAAATGATATTAGTCAATAATAGTAAACATTTTTGAATTTTTTTAGATATCATGGATTTCAAAGAAAATGGATTTTTTTCTGAAGAGTGAAATGAACCCATATTTTATTAAAAACATTTTCTCAATCATTTTGTATCCCAAAAAAGGGAAGTAGTCCTGTTATATAAAATCCTCATGAATAACCAGAGGATAATAAAATTTAAGGTTTTTATTATAAAATGATAATATAATTTCCTTCAATGGAAATTCAAGCACAAGCAATCCTGATTAAAATGAGATTGAAAAATAAAACCCTAACAGTTCAGAAAATTTTAATCTATAACATCCCATGAAGGTAGTAGATTAATTGTAACATAAAATATCTTGATGATGGAGGTAATCATGATATAGTATTTATAGGGTCATTATATAAACCATTGAAAATAAATCTGGTATATAAAAGAACATGTGTCCTAAAGAAGGAATTTAAGATGAAACACATACAAAGATAATGTCACTGAGGTGAGAGTTAATCTATGGGGTGATTATGTGTGAAATATATATATATATATATATATATATGGAAAAAATAATGAAATCAAAACTCATTTCTCACATAATCTTGGCATAATATAATCGACAAAGTAGATATATAACCTAATGAATTGAAATTGAGTTAAGAAAACCAATTACCTTACACCTCCCTTAAGTTGAGTTCTATTTATCCTTTTATAAAGTAGATTTCGAAATTTTATTATTTTTTCACAAAACTATATTAATATTTACAATAATATAAATTATCTTTTTATAAATTCTTATTACTCATTCTATAAAAATATTTTAATATCACTATTTTTTGAGTGTTAATTTCCTTGTTTTTTCATGCATGTATTTACATGTATCTTTTGGATCATGAACATATGGTATTGTTAAATAATTTCCATAATAATATTAAATTTATAAATAAATGTTTTTCATTAGATATATATCTATAATAATTATTCAATTTTGAACATGGAGAATGAATCACATCGTCTCGTGGAGATGGTTGGTTGTACGTACTCATGAGTGATGTTATCATTTCATTAATAGGTGAAAGGGTAAACAAGTGAATAATAAATTAAATTTAAAGAATTAATATTAGGTAAAAAAAATCCTATATATTCCTTAAATCTATCTATTATTACATTCTATGTAAACAGTTAGTTAATAAATAATTACATTGCTTAGTGAGGTGGTAGTCTGGCTTACATATGAATGGAATTATCATTTATTCCATGGATGGTAAGGTAAGAGGTTATAAGTTACATTTATATTAAAAAGTGATTAATATTTCATAATTTCATTTATAAAAATCAAATTAATCTTTATTATCTTCCATGAAAATCATATTTGAAAAATTAATAACAACACTTCATAAGGAGGTTGTCCACCATACACACAATCAACGTTATCATATTCCTTACGATATGAAAGGTAAAAAGGTAAATTTGATATTAGAATTAATAATGTATAATTATATTATAAATATAATATATAAAAAATATATACAACATTATATCCATCCATGAGAAGCATTGATGGAAAACGAATTATGTTGGTTCACAAGGTGGTAGTCCGCGACACACACAGTCAACAGTTTCATTTCCCATTTAAAGGAGGAGGTGATTGTTGAAATTCATGATTTTTTTATAAAATATAAGTATATTTAATGGAATGATTCTATTATATGAAAATTTTTTAATAATATTTTTTGTATGTGGAGGATGAAATAAAATAAAAAGATCAATTAAGGATGTTACATATTTTTCAAACATGTTCTTTTAGTTTTCACCAAAAGCCTTCATATGTTGGATTTATGAAAAAAATGTAATATAGGATTATTTTATGGATTTAGGTAGATTATTTGACCAGTTATTTTCTAAAAAATGGGTTTTTTATGTATGAAAAGGAGAGGATAGTTAGTGGCCTTTTACAAGTGGGAGGAGGGCATAATTAGAATTTTTGAAAAGAATAAATTACATACACATTTTTCCCATTAAAAAAATTACCAATTTGGCCATATTCTAGCCTTAGAGTATATAATGTATAAATATTACTATAAAATTGTTTATAGACATGTTTTGGGTTATTTTTACCATTATATTTTTTGTTTGTCCCTCGAAAACCTATTTTTATCTTAAACAAAGTATATAATTTTTATTGGATTCACTATTATTTATGGTAAAAAATTAGTTTAAACTCATTAGATAATATATGTTGTTTTGATTAAAAAATTTAAATACATTTTTCTGAATTAAGCTCATAGAATTGGTATAATTTAATTTAAAATTAAACCCGCAGACGTTTTGAAAAAATAGTGTTTTAAGGAATGTATTTTTTAAGGAAAATATGATCTCATATTAACTATATGAAAATTAATAATAATTAGATGAATTTAAGTTTAAATTAAATTTTATATAATCAATAAGATTAATTCAATTCATTCCACAGTAGGTTTTATTTTAATTATTTATAATGGAAAAACATTATTTAATTTAAAACAGTTTTCAGAAAAATGTACTCTAAAGTTTCAAGATAAACATATACTAAAATTTATTATAAAGAAGATTGAAATATAATTAATTGGTTATTTTATAACTAATTAATTATTATTATAATAATAAATAAAATTAACATAATAATGGGAAATTATTTATTAAAAAGGAATGAAATTTTTTTAAAACTCATTAGTTTTCAATATTCACTAAAAAATTAATATATTTTGAAAAATATAATAATATACCCAAAATTTAATACCGATATTATTATTTCAAAAATTAATTTTTTAAAAAAAATAAAATTTCAAAATGTGTTGAAAATAATATATAAATTATGTGTGCAAACCACAACTAAACCGCCTTTGGGAACGAGAAAATAGTTTCTTCAGAAAATATTTCTTTTTTTTAAAAAGGGTTTTATTTTATTTTTAATAAATATATACTGATTTATTTTATTTTTTAATTTTTCAAACCATATAATATTCATAATCTTGTTAGACATATTCATACTGTGAAATTTATCTTCTACGTTATAATGGTCATGTTTAAATATTAATATTTTAATAGTCTGTCACATTTTGATTAAACATATTGCTGCATGTGTTTCAAGGTATCACTGATAATGAATTAATTTCAAAGAAAAATATATTACTTTTTCTCTGGTTGTTACAATAAACATTAATTAACCATTGGAAAATATTTGTAACTTTGGTATGATGATTATTTTTCAAATAAAAACACTTTTCTAAATATTGTTTATTTTTATATTTATGTAGATAATTTTTAAATTATAACTTCAGTATGATGTTTGAAAATAGATAAAAATTAAATAAAATTAATTTTATTTGATATAAATGTTAAATAAGTCCATGAACACATAATGATTAATGAAACATTTTTTTGTAAAAAATAGTTTTTTGAGAACATATTATGTTTTCATTTAGAAGATAATTTTCTCCAACATAGAAATTGAATTTGGATAAATGGACCCCAAATTCAGATTTATAATGAATAAATTTTGTAAAAAGGTTATAATTGTATTTTTATTAATTAAATAATGGGCATGATTAATATTTAATTAAGTGTAATAATTATTTAAAAATACAAATCCAAGGTGGCACTAATTTACATAAAGTAACATGACCATTAGTCCTTATAGAAAACTAATTTTAGGATATAAAGTCTTACCTATAAGTATTATTAACCTTATTAAACCTAACTCACCTAACTCACCTAACAATCATTCCTTTTCATTCTTACCTCATACCATTATTTTCCATGGAAATGTCCACCTTCCTCACTTATAAATGGGGGATCAATAACACCCTTTCAATAATACACCCATACATTGAACATTCCTTGAATACCTACCCAAATATAATATTATTGATTTCCATTATACAAACTAATTACTCTAGTCACAAATAATTACCCTATTTCCCTCAAATCTACAACAATCATCAAGATGAAGTTCAATGTCACAATATTGGTATAACATATTTCATAATATTTATTTCTTATTATTTCCATTATAATCTAACAATTCCCATACAATAATAAAAACATTATAATCATTTTGGTTTTTTGTTTTTTTATAGTAATGTTACAAGCATTATTTATTCTCTTCCATCTACTATGAAAAAAAAGAATCGTTTGTAGTGTGTGTGTGGATTTCCGCCTCAACGAAGTGATGCATTATATTTTCACAAAAAAATATCATGGATGGTATAAATGAATGTATTAGTGAAAAAATTATGATTTATATAGTTTTTTATGATACTTATATCATCAATTACATTCCACCTTCACCACTCTCACTCTTTGAGTAATAAAAATGCTAATAATGTGTTGTGAGGACTAAAACCTCCATGAAGAATCTTTTTTTTCATGTGTCTTCTTATTTTTAATTATTTATCCAATTATATTCAAATAATTTCATACATAAAAAATATAATATCATTATTATTCTTTTATAATGATATTATGTCAAAATAAACACAATTTTAACAATCTTCTCCAATTGGTTTAATGTGAGTTCACGATTGGGTCTATTTGAAAACCTAATTGAATAATGATAAGAAATTTTACCATGGATGACTAAGAAAAAATATTTACTAATATAATATTATATAAATATATATATTTTTTTGGTTTTGGAAATTATACATCAATTTTTAACTCATTTATTAAGAAAACACCGTTTTTATTTTGAAAATCACCGAACAATTTTTACTATGGGTTTATCGTCTTTGATAAAGACTACTATACACAAGAAAGAAAATTTTATATTCATAAATTAATAATATTAATCCATTATAGTATAATTTTTAAATTAGAATTATTATCATTTGAAAATTAATGAATACCAACATCGCTCCGATGAAATTATTATAATTGGTGAAAACTATAAAAAACCAATGTGGGAAAATATGAAAAACAAAAAATTTAGATGATGATAATGACTATATTGGAAAATTTAAAATAAATTAACGTATGTATATGGTTATAAAATTTTAAATTGAGATTTTTTTATAGGTTGTTAGAGAACATTTGACTATGTGGGGTTATATGGTATGGGTTTCTTTGTCTCAAATTTGAATCCCTTTAGACATGTTCATACTCTACACCTGGTTTCATTTTCAATGGTGTAAATACTAAAACACATTAATTTTGTATCATGATTTCATTATATTTCATGATTTATGGTGTTTTTTCCATTTTCATTCTCTCTTGGGATTTTGATTATATTGATAAAAGGTGGAAACATTTTTCATCTCAACTTTTAATCATTGAGACATGATTTATTATTTTCACAAATTTTTATTTCTATAGTGTATATTCTACCCACTAATTTTTTTACATACTCCTCGATTTAATCCATAGGATTTATAGAAGCATATGATTTTCATTACTTCTATGATTTTTAATTCAAAAATTACTAAATTTTTAAGGGTTTTTCATAACACAACTCCATTCACTTGGTCATAATCACTCATCATTGCCTAATTTCATTAAATATTTATCTATTACAAAATATGATGATTTTAGGATATATTCCATCTTATTTTATAGGGTAATAATTATTCACCCCAAATTATTCTTCCTCTATGTATTTTTTTATAATTAATTTATTTTCAATTATAATAATTCTAATTACATTTAATGGATATTTCATCAATTTAATATTTTTTACATATCACCAATATTGTACTTTCCTTAATATAGTACAAAAATATTTTTATATCCCATAAAAAACATTATTCAAACTATTTCAATTCAATTAAAAGGTTTATTTTTCAATTTTATTTAAAAAATATTGAATGGGATTTCTATCATTTAAAAAATAAAATGTTTTACCATCTGATCTACATTTTCGTTTCATAAAATGTTTTCCTTTTAAAATATTACATTTTTAATGATTTATTTCAAAAGTAAATGTTTTTAATTTATTTTCACTTATACTTTTTTAAACCATGTATTTTCAAGGATGTTTTTTTTAGCCTCTTTAAAATATTTACTTCAAAAATTATTACATTTACATTATCAGAAATTTATTTTTTGAAAGAAATTCAAACATCATATTTTTTTTTAAAAATAATTAAAAAGGATACGTGAAAACATTTTTATTTTCACTTTAATTTTCCCTCCAAGAATTATCTCCCATTATGTATTGTATTAGTCACCCTCTATTTGTTTTTATGTTTTGAATACTTCTAGGAAATGAGATTTTGATATCCCTTTATTTTTTTAGTTCATGTTATTTGAATGTTTTAAACCACATTTATTTTACATGGGTTATATAAGATATAATGATGATTGAATAAATGTGGTGCACATATATATAGATGCTAATGTTTTGGTTCCTAAACCTCAAACTAATTTATTAGTATAAAAAAAATCTCATGAGATAATCAGGCACATACATAATAGGGTTTTTTCACATAGGAACAAGCATGATGGGGTTTAACAAATATTTAGGCATAGAAATAACGTGTTTTTTACATAGCCATAGGCATAATGAATTTTCATACATTGGTTATCCTATGATTATGGATGTATAAAATTTTAAAATTTATCATGTTATGAAAAATTTTCACTTACATCATAATTTTAGACCACATTTTCAATTTCTTATAATGTTATATCAATTTTATAGGATACATTTCATTTTAATCACATATTCAAGTTCATTCCTTATTTTTAAAGTATTTCACATCTGTGATGTTAAAAATGTTTTATGATTATTAATATCTATTTTGAGACATGTCATATATTTTTCCTTCTATAATGATATTTTTTATATCTTATGTTTCTCCATTATGTTTTATGATTTTCATACATTTTCTTATAATCTTTTATTAAGATATGTATCTAGTCATATTATTTTCCATCATCATTATGATATATTATCTTATTATATACCTTTTCCTATATAGATTAATTGAGATCACCCCTTTGTTTTGTTTCCATTACTCAATAAATGAAGGTTATTACTCTATTTATGGTATCTATAAAGGGGTGTATAATAGTGAGATTATAGATATATTCACATGTCTTGTAAAATAAGATGTTTATATAGCTTGTTACTAAGACACTAACCCTTTAATTCTTTGGGTTATGAGACTGTTTGTGAGACGTATTATTTAAATCACAGGATTAAGGAATTATTTATGTCGGGTTTAGTTTGAGACTCAATAGTTTCTATCAGAGGTTGGTCTAGTTAGTTTTTGAGATTTGATTTGTTGTTTCTAAAATTAATTTAGAGAACCTCCATGAAAACCCTATAGATTAGTCTATGTATATAATAATACCCTAAAACATTAGTAAAGTCTTTAATTGATGGTATTATCTATCAATACATCCCTATTTGAATAATATATGTAGATAAGGCTATGGTACATATTCATCAATGTGTAATCAACTTGAAAAGGGATAGTTGATAATAGACTTGATCATCACCCTGATTCATAATGAGTGGGCCTATGAATGCACACATTCATTAACACTACTAAGGGATATTATTTGGTTGAAAACTTTCTCATTATGAACCATTATGAAGGAATGATTTCTTAGTTAGTTTGAGAGATTAGGTTGGGAAATGTATGACAAACCAACTTAAAATAATCAAGTTCAACTAAAACTGATATAGGTAAAACGAAAAGAACTACATTCCAATGTGATAATGTAAAGGAAAAATAATTTCTAAGATCAAAATACTTTTATGATAACTCCCTCATATTTTTAATGTTCTGTCACTCATGTATACCCTTATTTGTTCTATTGATGTATGAAACAATAATTAATTGAGATAACATTGGGTATATATGAAAATTCAATGATTTCATCCACATTTAAACCAATTTAAAGGGATATTTACTAAAACATTTAGTGATTAGTTCAAACCAACCATTTTAAAACAATATAAACAATGCAAATATAGTTGAAATATCGATTACACTAAATAATAATAGGATGGAGGATCATGAAAATCCAATAAATGAATATGATGAAATAAAGGATGGTCAAGCACTTATATGTTAATAATGTGGGAATAATAAACCAATTAATTTACTCAAGAGAATGTAATATTCATTAATTCTGGCAAATAAGGAAATAAATCAGTAAACTATCAATTAAAAATGAAGATAATAGTTTACATGAGGAAATAAAAATGAGCACATCCTAGGGAACCACTAAAAATTCAATTTCTTATGTGTATAGATATTTAGAATTATCCTTCTAATGTATAATCCATATATTACTATGTATGGTTGGAATCCAAAACCCCTTAGACCTTGGGATCATGGATGATCTTATATTATGATTATTAACAAAGGGTATGGTGGTATTTTAATGTTTACTTACCCTCCACCCTATTTTTGTTGATGTAGTTGGATTATATTGATACTATTTTATTCATGTTTCTTTCTAAGAACATCTGGTCACTACCCTTAGTTATTTCTATTTTAAGAAATATTTTTTTTATGATTATTATGTTTTTGGAAGTGAAAATTGTGAAAATAATAATATCCTTCAATAAAAAAATTTATTCCATTTTGTATATAGAATGGATATCTTCACATTAACTCCTAATTAAATTCTATAATAGGTAAAAACACATTCTAAATGAATTGATACCATCCATTAGTTATATTCCAATTACTAATTTTCTATGAAGAGAACATATTCCCTCATATGGGCCTTAATACCTTATTATGAGGAACCTTTCCATGAAATTGATTGGTAAAATAAGGGTTTTATTATCTCCCGTAATCTAATAAGAAGTGTATCTCTTTAAATATAATATCTTGAGCCCTGTTAATATTTTCACCACCTTTATCTATTCAATCATGTAAATGGTAATTAAATTTTGAGGACATAATTTATTTAAGGGGGTATAATTAATAAAATTATATTTTATTGTATATTATCCATAAATAAATGATATATTAATGATCATGTTTCACTCAACATGACTATTTTAAATGAATTATATATATATATTGAATATTAAAAATGACCATTAAAACGTATCATTTAAATTAGCTTATATGAATTGAAGTAACAACATATCAATAAAAATAAAGTAAAATGAAATGATATATAGAAGTGAAATTCATCTATATAAAACGCCATTTTTTGATCTTGGAAGAGAGGTACCTTCTCTAGGGTTTTCCCTCGACTAAGACAATGTTGAACTCGAGGAACTATGATTTAATAAAAATAAATTATGGGGAGAATCTTAAACTTTTATATATCATTGCAATATTATTTCTAGAGGAATCACTACCCACACCTGCCACTACCATTTATCTTACCATTACAACTTATTAATAGTTTAAAGGGGTAATCTGTGTTGAATGTTTTATGATATCTCTATGTTTTTTATCAATATAGTCCAATGGGAATATCAATTAGATAATATTTTGTGTTTAAAGCCTTTTGTTTTGAATTAATTTTTTAAAATTAACCCATATCAATTTTAGATATTAATATACATAGAAAAAAATTATCATACAACCAATATATATATTCCTTGAAAATAATTAATAAAAAATAATTATTATCATTTTGAAAAAATTAATATTAATCAATATAGATAGTTTTCAATATTATTTTTATATTTTTTAAATATTGACTTATAAAATATTATAAACTTATTATTAAAAAATTATTATTTTTGTATTTATCATGATTATATTAACTTAATATGAATATTTGTATTTATCCTAAAATAATTTATTATTATGTGAATATTTTAAATTATCATTTTTAAAATAATACTGATTTTATAACCTAATTAATAAGAAACCATTTGTAAAAAATATATTTTCCATTTATGTAAACTAATATTTTAAAATATCATGTTTTAATTATAATCCTATATTTTATATTTTAGAATAAATTAATATTTTATCAAAAACTATTTTAAATAAATTATACATTAATATTTAAAATTTATTTTTTATCAGTTGAATCAAATGAAATAAATTTTAAAATTTAAATTATTGGGTTCAAATTATCCAATAAATTTTGCTTTATTTTTAGGAATAATTATTGAGTTACTACTAAGATTAAATTTTCATTTCCAAGGGAACTTTTGGGGAAAATTTGGAAACCATAAAAGTTCAAGGTCGAATGATTTAGACATAGTAAGAAATCACAAAGTCATTAATAATGAGAATAAAAATATTGGAATTTATAACCTGATATAGCTCCCAATGAAGGTCGTGGGCCTATGGATCCAGGACATATTTGACAAGGTCTTCAATGAGACTGGTAATCTTGTCCCATGTTTGAATGTACTCCTCTTCATTAATATTTATTTCATTGAATCAATGTGATAAAAGATGATATTTATTGATAATCCAATCAATTTATTCTTCATTGAAATCACCTCGAAGTTCCCTCTCCATGATTATATCCTTTCCATATTCTAAGGCCATGATCGTTTTGACCACTTCCAGCATTTCTTCATTTTAAGTGATAAGGTGATCTGGATGTTCTTTTATAGTTTCCTCTTCCATCATTCTAGATTGGAGGGCCTGGCCATCCATGCTTACACCCTTCTTGGCCACAATGCATCTGTCTGGGTCTCGATTAACCTTTTTACCTTTCTTACTTGTTAGGTTGTCGAGTCTTTTCCCTTGAATTCCTTCCAAACTATCCACTGATAGTTGGATATAACTATCTTCACCTAATTAAACCTCATATAGAACTTAAACCGGATCATGGACATCCAGAACATGAAAGCGGTTGCCCAAATTTAGTACTGAGGATTCCTTGATGGGGTGCAACCTGCTTCATGACTTTTCCTTTCCCACATTAACCTTAGAGGATGCCTTCAATTAATAGAACATATCCTTAGAGTAGTATGTGACGTTTTAGATAAACTTATTTGGATCTAGGGAACCTAACACACTCACCTCTTTGGACCCCATATTTTTTGTCATGATTTTAGAAGGTGAACCAGCTCTTTAGGACTAGAATTTAATTTCAATCCTTTTTAAATAGAGTCTAGATGGACTACCTTATCCAGAAAAATCCCCTCATGCAGTCCAGTTCTAGATGGCTTAGTCTCAACACTATTATTAATCAAAAAATATCTTGTCTAGGAGCCCCCCCTGAGGAGAAAGGGACTAAACCCTCTCATCTTTTGGAACACCTATGGAAGCAATCTAACCATAACCAAAGCATACTGCCTCAGGACCTGAATCCACTAAACCAGAATCTTGTTCCTCTTAAACTATAGGGTCTTTCTATAACAACCAGGTTCTTCCTTTGATGTATGGATCTTTCCTTTTTAGTTTATATATAAAAAATGGGGGAAAATAGGTCAAGGGCCAGATTTAGTCCTGTTAAACAACATGACTGGGAACTACACGACGTGTACTTATAGGTACAGACCATGAATGTTAGGCCACATTCCATGTAGTCCTTGTATGTGAATATGTAATTTTCTGGCCAGAAATTGTACAGACACAAAATGCAGTCTCAATTACACTCATTGTACTTATTTTATTAATTAAATTAGTAAGTAGTGTGATTTTTGTGAAAATGGATAGGGGTTGTCTGGGTTCATGATTAGTTGCACTAGGGGACATTTTTCTTCTCTATTGATCATCCGGACTTTGATTCCTTCACCATTGGTTGCATTTGAACCTGATCAGTAAGCTCTCAATTCCTATTGGGCCATTATTCATGATTTGTTATCTCGATGAAGTTATTTAAGGTTGAGTGTTTATCTTCTATTTGTAGATCTACATATTTCTAGATTTAATTAGAGGTTAAGGTTGGATGAGGATAGTTTTACTATGACTAGGTAAGTGGTTTTGTTCTTTTATCTCAATTTCAAATTGTTTATATGTATTGAATTTCCCTTCTCCCATGTTAAGGGCGTAACCTTGATTGGAAATTAACCCTTGTTGTGGCCCAATTATGATTATATCATGAATTTAATTAACTTAAGCATGATTGAGCTTGCCGGTTTTATTAAGGGCCACCCCGTTGGTGCGTTTCCTATGAATTGTCATTTATGTCCCTTTGGTCGAGGTTACCTATATGGAATGCCTTGTTTTCTTTTATTAGGTTGCTAAGTATGAATTACATTTATAATGAAATTTCAATTTTGGTAAATTTTGATTGATTTTATTAAAGTGATTGGGATTAGTGATTTCCCCTTTTCCCAGATATTCCAATTACCATTTAAGCCTTGTGATAGTTTAATTAACTCATTGCTTGATATGTATGATGCCCATGTGAGCTGTTATATGTTAACCATGTAATTGTTAAATTTACTTTTGTTGTTTTTTATGTAGAAATGATGATATACTGGGCTTGAACCTGAATGATTTGTTATACCTATGTGTGAGGATTCATTAAGACTGAGGGAGAGGATTTAGTTATGCCTACCGGCATAGTTTTTTAAATTCCTGTAGAAAATATATTGAGTTGAATATTGAAATGAAAGGACTTACGAGGCATCTACCAAGAAAAAGAACAATCTTGGATTTGGTCTTTACTTTAATTTTTTAGATAGCCATATAAGGATTCTGTTGAGCAATCTTATATGGAGGATTTATGGGTTTAGTAAAGATCTCGAGACTTATATAATTCAACTTAGTTGAATGGTTAAACAGAACATAATGAATGAAAATGTACAATAGGACTTGTGGGATTGTTTACTTTTGAGTACTTCCTAGTTTACTGATTTTCCATTTTTTACACTACTAATTGCATATACTCACTAAAAGGTAAGAAAAGACCTTGGATGATTTCATATTGGGATTTATTTCTCACACCCTATTTGGTTCAGGATTTTGGGCCCAAATAGATTCTATTGTTGCAGGTGTCAATAAGGGAAAGTTCCCTTCTACAGGTACTTGAGATGTTGTTTAGGAGACAGAGAGCTTGGGAACGAGCCAAGTCTTGAGATGCTTCTTAGTTTTTTTTGTTTCTGTTGATTTTGGAACATATATTATGTATTTCTGTAGTGTACTTTTTTTTGATGCTTTATTAGAACATATGACATAATGCATCATCTTTTGTATGGAATGATGTTTGGTTATTTATCTTATCAGTATTCCACTTCTTATTTTAGTGTTATAGTGTTTACTGCTTTCTTTACTATATATTCTTATTATTCTATGTTATACTATGCCAATGAGGGCATATTTTTCCCACTATCACACACTAGGCCCTCATTACTAGTCGGTAGCCTCTGGCATCTGGAAAATGCGATTGAGGCCATGTGGCCAACCGGGTACGGGGCACCATTTTAGGGGAACCTAGATCCGAGACGCTACAAAGTGGTATTATAGAATTTATTTCTATATTTACTTTACTATTTAGCAAATATACAAAGGAAATGGAGTTTGGTTAATAGTTGTGCCTGGGAGTAGCTACCCCATGTATAAGGAAAATCCAAATTACCTTGAATGAAAATGAAATTTTCAGATTTTGATCTACTACAGTTGATTCTATTTCACCATTGGGTGATGCAATTATTTTGTTCTTTTATTATTGATATCATTTTGGTTCTATTTCTTTGAAACTTTATGAGATGAGGGTATTCCATCTCATGCATCATAAAGGCAATTTTTATACATCAAATGCCATGCATTCTTTCTATGCCATTTAGGGGCATTACTGATTGCATGCTGTTGTGATAGATGCCATTATAGATATTCATGATGTTATGATAGGTAATGTGATACATATGCATGCTGTTATGATAGGTGTACTAGTACATGATATGGTTTAATTGGATGGATTCTAAACTTTGGTCCCTGAGTAGTATAACCCCTCTTGGATCAGAATTTGGTGGATCATGTTTTAGATATAGGATATAGATTGTGTTGTTATGTGCTATATGTGGATTCCAAACTTTGATTCATGGAGTGTATGGGCCCCCAAGGATTTGAATTTGGCCCACCATTGCTTTATTTTGTAAAAATAATGGTTATGGGTAAGTTTATAAGGATTACTATCCGAAAATACAGATAACACAGCGTGTGGTCCTATGAACACATGCCATGAGTTCTTCTATTCAGGGAGAAAAGAAATTTTCTTAAGTATACACTATGTAATCGGAGTACACACACTGTGGTAGATGACCATGTCACCCGTCATGTGAGAGAAAACATGGGTTGTTGAGTTTGGATTATAACACACAGTGTACCCTAAGTACACCCCGTGTAGTTTTCATAGGAAGAACCGTGTAGTTCTGGCCATGTAAAAGTACATGGCCAGGAGGGAATACTTGAGTACATGCTGCATGTCAGCCTAACATTCCATGTATCTAGGATGTTTACTCAACCAAGGAAGGTGGTGTTACACACCCATGTAAGAGCTTAAGTATACATGCCGTGTACCCGACTTACATGCTGTGTACCTGGGGTGTTTATATGCCTAGGCCGGCAGGAGTACATGACCATGTAAGGGATTAAGTGTACATACCATGTATTGTTCCTACATTCCGTGTACTCATATTTTGTTAACGTTTGAGGAATGTCTTCTCTTATTTAGTTCTTTCTCTCTTAAACTACATACCTTTATGAATAAGCTTATGCTGAGGTGTATGTGCTGAAATTTACAAAGAAATGCCACCACAACGACCTACAGTAGTACGCCAGGAGGGTGGCTATGAACATACCCTAGAGGTGATAGGCCATGGCCTACTAGTGGATCCTGTAGTCTTTATAGTTGTGGTACCAGCTATTATACGAGATGTAGGTGCTGATGCACAGTTCTGTGAAGGCTTCACGAGGGTTATACAAACCTTCTAGGGAGTACCTCAGCCTGCTACGTATATGGAATAATAGACACGAGTATTCCATCGACAACATCTTCCTACGTTTTCGGGGGATGGTGGACAACAAGCTGAAGAGTCATGGTTGGAGTCCATGCTTACAATCTTCAAGCATCTAGAGACACCTCCTGAGAGGAGGGTCAAACTCACAAATTATATTCTGTGTGATTCATCCAAGGGGTAGTGGGAGGTTATCACTCAGAAAGAGCATCATCAGGACATGGCATGGGGATATTTTCAGACATTCTTCTATGAATTCTATTTTCTCGAGATTCCGAGGGCCAATAGAGCCTGAGAGTTCATGCATCTAGATCAGGGTGATATGTCAGTGATGGACTACTCTGCCCGTTTCGCTGAGCTTAAGAGATTCTCACATGTTATGATGGGTGATGATACATTAAGGGCTAGGAGATTCAAGGATATTATTAGGTATGAAATCTGATTATAGGTGAATGTTTTCAGGTTTCCTTTGAAATATTCCACTATAAATCAGGCCCTGATTACTGATCGTAATCTATGAGAATTTGGTGGTGCACACCAGGGGGTTTGGCACCAACATCTGATACTATCTCGACCAGGGTCATAAATCATCATATGGAGCTTGCTCTTGGGGATACGAGTAGTCATAATGTTTCATCTAGTATCTAGTAGTGGTTATATTAGTGTGGAAGAGCTGGCGATATGAGACCGTAGTGCCCGATGAACCTAGTAGAGCCCCGAGATTGCAGCAGGATGGGCCATCTACAACGCTACTAGTGGGTGTTTCCACCAGCGACTAGTGAGAGAGTTTCTGCACTGACTCCAAATTCAAGATCAGGGTCAGAAGCCTCTCACCAGTCAGGGAATAGGAAAAAGTCAGGTTGTTCTATCCAAGGTAGTGGTTGTGGCCATGGTCACCAAGCCTCCAGATTTCCATGAAAGAAGGGTAGGTCAGCTCAGGGTAGGTAGGTAGTATCTCATGGTTGTGGTACAGTCAGAATTATACAATGCAATAAACCTAGTAGAAGAAGGATCATATACCTTCTAATATCAGAGGTACTATTCTAGCCACCTCTATTTTATCTTCTTCGCTCTTTGATACAGGGGCTTCACTTAGTTTTATATCTCTCGCCATTGTATAGATACTTGGGCTCTATGTTTTCTATTCTGATGATGTTATGATGCTAGGCACTCTGTCCGGGATAATAATTATAGGTGTATGTTAGTGTAATAAGTCCCTACTTGAGGTTGGTGGGTGTCACTTCTTATGGGATATCTATGTCTTAGAGATGACAGGCTTGGATGTCATACTCAGAATGGACTGGTTAGTCTCCTTTAAATCCTTTGTCAATTTTTATCACCATAGGGTGAGTTTTATGTCCCATAAGGCAAATCATTTCCATACAAGGGATAGTAGGATGTCCAGGAATGTTGAGATGGACCCGAGGAATGGGGGTGGAGTGGGACGACAACACAGATTTCTAGTTTATATCTGGATCTACAAGGAAAAAATCATATAGATTTTCATCCAGTGGTTGATTGTTTTTGGGATGTTTTTTCAGAAGAATTTTCAGGGTTACCTTCGATGATATAGGTGGAGTTCATGATTGAGCTAGTTCCAGAATCTACATTTTTATCCATTACTCCTTAAAGGATGGATACAATGGAGCTGCATGAACTCAAGTGGATGCTAGAGGATTTAGAGGAAAAGGGGTTTATCCAACCCAGTACTTCTTTGTAGTGTTCTCTGGTCCTTTTTATGAAAAAGGTGGATTATACCCTCAAACTATGCGCGAAATATCCAAAACTAAACCAACTGATGGTGAAAAACTGATATCCCTTACCACATATAGATGACCTGTTTAATCATCTTCGAGGAGCTCAGGTGTTCTAACAAATCGACTTAAGTTCAGGATATCACCTGGTATGTGTTTGACCATTAGGCATACCTCGTACTGCATTTCATAGTAGGTATTGTCTATATGAGTATCTGGTTATACAATTCAGTCTCATGAGCATACCCCCAGTTTTCATGGAACTGATTAAGTGATTTTTCCATCCATATATGGTTTCATTTTTGGTGGTTTTCATGGATGACATCTTGGTAGATTCTAATAATCGACACGACCATGCCACACATCTTGATATAGTTTTGTGTACACTGAGAGAGCATCCGTTATATGATAAGAGCTCAAAGTACCACTTCTTGATGGATCAGATTCACTTCCTGTGTCACATCATCTCTGAGACAGGAGTATAAGTGGATCCAAAGAAGGTGAGATTAGTAGTTAACTGGGAGCATCCCAAGAATGACTTTGAGCATAAGAGTTTTCTAGGTATGGATGGTTACTATAGGCATTTCATACAAGACTTCTCAAACTTATCAGCTCTGATGAAGGGCTTGAAAAATAAGGGTGTGAAGTACATATGGTCGGATTCTTGTCATAAAGACTTTTAGGAGCTGAAAGGGAGATTAACTTCATCACCAATACTGATTTTTCTAGAGTCAGCCAGAAGTTATATTATGTACTACGGCACATCAGTTATCGGTCTAGGAGCAGTGCTTATGCAGGGGGATCAAGTCGTTGCATACGGGTCTCAATAGTTGAGTCCACATGAGAGTAACTACCCAACACATGATCTCGAGTTATCTGTGGTTGTTCATGACTTGTGCTATTGGATACAGTACTTTTTTTGGAGTGTTTTGTGGTGCACATAGACCAAAAAAGTCTCAAGAACATCTTTACTCAGCGTGATCTGAATATGAGGTAGTGAGGGTGGGTGGAATACCTTCAGTGTTTCAACTTCGAGATTTCCTAAAATCGTGGAAACATAAATGTTGTGGTCGATGCACTAAGTAGGAGGACTCAGATGCAGGGAGTGCAGGAGGCTAGTAGTGAATGAAAGCTTATGGCGTTGTTCATTGAGATGTACTTGGAGGTGAACAAAAATAATGGACAGACCTTCCTTTCTTCTTTATCTATGACTTCTACCCTCCTGGATAGAGTGGGGATGATACAACTATCATATTCTGAGGGCCTAGTCTTGTGGGAGGGTGTAGTAGGTGAAGATCTACCTCCTGGTTAGACGGTAGGTGGTGATGATATCATACAGATCCGTGGACATGTTTGGGATCCAGTGGACATATGTGAGGAGTTAATGCTAGAGTTTCATGCTTCATCTTGGTCCGTACATCCCAAAGTTACCAAGATGTACTGTGACTTGTTCCATTAGTACTGGTGGACAAGTATGAAGAAAGAGGTGACTGGTTTTGTTATGTTGTGTTCCAACTGTCAGTACGTGAAGGCAAAACATCAGTGCCCGACCAAGTTTCTATAATAGTTACCTATTCCAAAGTGTAAATAGGATGATGTCATGATGTATTTCATGATTGGGTTACCGAGTTAACCTAGAGACAATGATGTTGTGTGGGTGGTGGTTGACAAACATATGAAGGTCGCTCACTTATTTCCAATTAATGAGACCTTCAGTGTTGATGAGATTCAAAAGCTTTATATTCTTGAGGTGGTATGACTTCATGGGGTCCCTCATTCTATCATATCATATAGGGATTCCCACTTTACGTCTCATTTATGATATAGTTTTTAGAGGGTGATGGATACATTGGTGCTTTTGAGCACAACCAACGACCCTCAGACTAATGGTCAGTCAGAGCATACGATATAGGCCCTAGGGGACATGCTGCAAGCATACACCATAGACCTTGGGGGATCTTGGGAGAAGCATATTACCCTAGTTGAATTTTCATTTAATAATAGTTTTTATGTTACTATAGAGATGGAAACTTATGAGGATTTGTGTGGTAGGCAATGTTGATCACCCCTATGCTAGCTAGAAGTAGGTGAGGCAAAATTATTGGGACCACGTCATGTGCAGGAGACTTCTGAGCATGTCCAGTTGATTCTAAAAAGGATGTTCATTGTACAGTCTCCTTATAAATCTTATGATGATCGCTGCAGACGACTTATATAATTCTAGGTTGGGGATTGAGATTTCTTGCATTTTGAACTAAGGTTGGTACACAAGAGAATCAGAAGATAGGGTAAGATTTTGTCAAGATACGTTGGTCTGTTTGAGATTCTAGAGAGGTTTGGGGCGGTTTCCTATCGATTGTAGTTACCTCATAGGTACAGGGATATGCACAACATCTTCCACGTTTATCAGTTGCAACGTTACTTTTTGGACACATCTCACACCTTTTGTTATGAGGAAGTGGAGTTGGATGAAGATGCGTCCTTTGAGAAGCATCCCTTTCATATTTTAGATTGTAGAACGAAGGTTACCCATGGCCGGTCTGTTCCTTTGGTCTTGGTGATATAGTAACATGACTATGTACATGAAAAGACTTAGGGGTGGGAGGCCGACTTATGATCACAGTGGCTAGAATAATTCTCTGATGTTCCTTCACCCCCCTTGAATGGTAAATTTGGGGATGAATTTCTTTAAGGGGGGAAATTTGTAAGAACCCGACTATTCCTTTCAGCTATGGAACTTTTATTTTTAGTTTATACTTAACAAATTGGGGGAAAAGAGGTCAAGGGTTGGCTTCATTCTTGTTACAAGACATGACTGGGAACTACACGTTGTGTACTTATAGTCACTCACTGTGTATGTTAGGCTACATGCCAAGTAGTACCAGAACATGACCATGTAATGGTGTAGCCAAAAATATATGGACATGATGTGTAGTCTGATGTAAATGCCATGATTTTTTTTATTGAATAAATCAAACAGTAGCATCGTTTTTTTGAAAATGACAGGGGCTCATTCGGGTATATGAGAAGCAGCATCATGGGCCATTTTTCTTCCCAATTGATCATCCAAACCACAATTCCTTCACTTTCAGTTGCATTTGAACCCAATCTGTAAACTATCAATTCCTCTCGAGCTGTTCTTCATTATTTTTTCTCTTGATGAAATTATTTAAGGTTGATATTTTATCATCTTTTTATAGATCTACGTCATTCTAGCTTGAATTGGAGCTTAAGTCTAGATGAGGAGAGTCTTACTACAACTATGTTCGTGGTTCTATGCCTTTCGATCAATGTCGAGTTGTTTATATGTGACGTATTTCCATTATCCCATGTTTAGGGTATAGTCTTGATTAGAAATTAACCCTGTTTGTTTCCTAATGATGATTAAGTCATGAATTTAATTGACTTAGGCTTGTTTTATCTTGCTAGTTTGATTAAGGGCCACACCGTGGGTGCATTTCCCATGAATTTTCATTTATGGATGTTTTTCCGAGGTTTCATATGAGGGATGCCTTGTTTTCCCTTATTGCGTTGTTAATGAATAATTACATTTATAATGAAATTTCTATTATGGTAAATTGAGATTGATTTGATTAAAGGGTTTGGGATTAGTGATTTCTCCTTTTCCCATGAAATGCTGATTATCATTTAAGAATTGTGATAGTTTAATTCACTTATTGCTTTATATGTATGATTCCAATGCAAGTTGTTATATGTTAACCTTGTAATAGTAAAATTTTCAAGTGTTGTTTTTTTATGCTGAAGTTCTGATATACCAGGATTGACCGTAATTGTTTTTTTATGCCTATGGAAAAGATTTTTTTATGCCTATGGGTGAAGATTAATTAGTCTTGGGGGATAGGATTTAGTTATGCTTGTGGGTAGGGTTTTTTCTATGCCAATGGGATATATATTGAGTTGAATATTTAAATTAAATGAATTATGAACCATCTTCCAAGCTAGAGAAAAAGCTTGGATTCAGTCTTCACTTTATTTGTTTAGATATCCTTACGAGATATCTATTGGGCACTATTATAGTAGGGATTGATAGGCTTAGGCTGGATCTTGAGACTTATATAATTCTATTTAGTTGAATGGTAGAACTGAACATAATAATTAAAAACAGACAAGAGGACTTGTAGGGTTGTTTAATTTTTAGTACTAGCTAGTTTACATATTTTTTTTGTACAATACTAATTTCATATACTCACTAATAGATAGGAACATAACATGGGTGGTTGTCTATTGGGATTTATTTTTCACACCCTATTTGGTTCATTCTTTTTGGACCAAACATATTATATTTTTGTCAGTGTTAATAAGGGAAAGAACCCTATACAGGTACTTTATATGCTATTTAGGAGTCAGAGAGCATGGGATCGTGCTGAGGATTGCGATACTTCTCAGTTTTTTGGTTATTTTTTCTTTTGGAACAAATATTAAATGTTGCTTTAGTGTACTTGATTTGGATACTTTTTAGAACATATGAAAAGTTGCATCATCTTTTGAATGGAATGATTCTTGGTTATTTATCTTATTAGTCTTCCCCTATTTATTTCAGTTGTATGTTGTTTAATGCTTCTGTTATTGTATATTATTATTCCATTATGTTACCCTCTGCCAATGATGGAATAGTTTCCCCAGTATCACACCCTAGGCCTAGATACTAGTTAGTAACCTATGAAGTTTAGGGAAATACACTTGAGGACATGTGGACAACTGGGTACGGGGCACCCAGATCTGGGACGTTACACCTGCATTCAGATTTGGATACCCAGGTCCTATTTTAAGTGGGAAAAAATGTCCACCACATTTGGGTTAGTAGTGAACTGCCCATGAGGAATAGAAATATTGGATGGATAATATGCCAAAATATTCTTTGAAGTTAAAATGATATTCACCAGGATGAATTCATGAAGTTATTCCTCGGAATAACTCAGATGAACAACACTATTACCACCAAAACTAACAACCCCCTCCTTCGACATTTGTACTTGATTGAACCTATTCCCATGATGATAAATTGAGTCCAAGTTCCTTACCGAGCCACATGAGACACATTATTTAGTCCAAAAATTGAAAAAACAAATGTCTGCTTCCATCAAAATTCATCTCCAACTGAAATCCAAACCCAATCTAGTATCACCTTCAAGAAATCAACCACTACACAAATAAAGGGACAACAATATGGATAAAAGCGTCAGTTTGGAAATCTAACCACATGAATCCACCAAAAATACTTTTGAGAACCATCAAAATAGAGGTATTTTGAAAGTTAAGAGGGTGTTCTAAGAGGTGCACCCAAATTTCTGCAGTCAGGGATCCCACTGCCAGTGGAAATAAAAGGACCACTAGAAGAGGAAGAAGAAAAAACCATTTCATTTGTGAGGTACACTAGACCATGTAGAAACTAGATCCACCTCATATGTGAACATAATCATGAAGTTACATCTATCAAGGAGCCCAACCACCACACGATCCTTTACAATCCAAGATTCCAAGATGAACTGACCGAACTCGTCAATTAAATGTCTTCGTTGATGAAAACGAGCCACAAGAGTTAGGTTGGATATATTTTAATCATTGGGGAACTCCTAAAGCGATATTGGAAGCTAAGGCATGCCTTTGTGAAAATATAGAACCTTCGGGCTGAGCAGGATCTCCGGGAGTTTTGGGAGAGAGTCTAAGGGAGATAAAAGAAATGGGGCCAGTGAGAAGAGAAGGATGGGACAATAGAGATTTCCCCCTCCAAGGAGGAGGGGGATCTAGTTCCACCACCATCGACGCCTAGGGAATCATCAGGAGGGATACAAGAGGGTTCATGGTCTCTTCTACGATCATCTTAACGATTAAGTTACCTTGCATAAATATTAGTTTCCCTCATGATTTTTTTTCAAATAATAATTATTTTATAATTTTTTTTGTATTTTTAAAATTAAACAAATAAATGTTCTAATATGATGTTTGAAAATATAAAAAAAACTTATTTAAGGGTTAATTAATATTAAATAGAACTAAGAACACATAATTATTAAAATGACATTTTTCAAAAAAAAATATGTTTCTTAAACACATTATAGGTTTTGATTTAAAAGTAAATTCTCTCACCTTTAGACATTTAATTAGGATAAATAGAGCCCAAATTAGGATTAATCATGTCAAAATCATGTAGTAAGAGATAATAATAATATTATTTATAAATTAACTTTCATGATTAATTTTTAATTAAGAATAATATTTTTTTAACTGAATAATCTATGGTGGCAAGAATTTCCCTAATTTATCAGGACTTTTAGACATTATAGGAATATTTTTTTAAGTTTTAAATCCTTACAACCATGTCATACCAACCTATCCCCAACTCACTAATAATTAAATCCTTTCAATCCTAACCCCCTACTTACCATTTTTTCCATGAAATGGCCCTCTACATTACTTAAAAAAAGGGGATCACTTACACTCTTTCAACAGTACAATATTATTTATAAATTTATATGAAACATAATTTTTTTTCTCTCCATTAATTAATTTATAATACACAATTCCCTTGTTCACAAAAAATTATCCTAATTCTCCCAAATCTAATGCCTTCACTAAGAGGACGTTCGAGGTCTCAATATAGGAATCACATCTTTCGTATCTTTTCTTTTTTATTAGTTCCATTATAAAACTACAATAGACAAACTATAATAAGAAAATTGGAATTATTATTTTATTAGGTTTTTATTATAATAATGATAAAACCATTATTTATTTTTTTCTATCCACTATGAAAAATAAGAATAATTATTAGTGTGTATGTGCGGATTATTACCTCCATGAAGTGACACTTTCAATTTTTCAATACCACATCACATAAATGGGATTAATGGTGGTATTAGTGAATAAATATGATTTATATAATTTATTTATGATTATGACAAGATTTATTACTTTACACATTTTTTCCACTCTTTTATTTGTAATATATATGCTAACTAAGAAATTTTTGGCCTATATCCTCCAAGAAGAATCATTTATTTTCTTTTTTTAATCATGTATTTAATTATTTATAAAACAACATAAAATATTGTTCAAAATAATAAATTAATAAATATATTACCATTATTCTTCTATTATAATGATATTAGTTAAAAATAAACCCCTTTTAACCATACTGACAAATCATTTTAAAACGTGTTCAAGATAAGGTCAGTTTGACCACTTATAAGAATAATGATATGAATTTATATCATGAATTAATATAAAAATTTATTTTTGTATTAATATGATATAAATATATAAATAATAATTTATACATTTTTTCTATAAAGGATACATAAATATTTAACTAATTAGTTAATAAAACAATCATTATGGTATTTAAATTATGGAAAATTGTTTATCATTGATTTCATCTTCTAGGATAAAGACTAAAGTTCACATGAAATGAAATTTAAATGTAATTAATCATATAAATTAATAAATTATAGTAGCATTGATATAATTTTAATGATGAAATTTTTAAGAATAATGAATGATGATGATACTCTTACAAAACTACTACAAATAGATAGATCTATAAAAATGCGATGTTGGAAAATAGGAAAAAACTAACTATTATACACATAGATATTGAATATAAAGGAACATTATAAAAATATTTAGATATTAATATGGTTATAAAATATTATATTAATATATTTATATTTATTATATTGGAGTTTATATCACTTTTGACTAAGAAGGGAAACAAGGTATGGGTTTCTTTGTCACAAATTTGAAAACCCTTGAGGCATGTTCATGATATATGCCATGTTTCATTGTCTTTGGGGTAAATAATATCATATTACAATTTTTTATTGTGATTTTTTTATGTTACAATTACTTATAATGTTTTTTCCATTTTAAATGTCTTATGGGGTTTGATTTAACATATACAAAGGTTTTAAGAGTTTCCATCTAAACTTATTTTCATTGAGACATGTTTTAATGTTTTGCACCAATTTATTATTTCTATGCTGTATATTCTACTCATGAATTAATTTTTTGGTAGAATTATTTATTTAATTCATGTAATTTATAGAAACATAAAATTTTTCTACAGTCAATAAATTTTTATTAAAAAAATACTAAAGTCGTAAGGTTTTTTACTCAATTCTCTTCCTTGGGTAAAAATCAACATATTTGTCTATTTAAATTCGTGATTGATATATTCAAAAATAGAATTACTTTTCTATGTAATCCAACTTATTTTCTTGGTATGTTATGTTTCAAAAAAAATATATTCCTCTAGGAATTTAATTTTATGTTGTGAATTCATTTATGTTAAGAATAATTCACATAACTTCTAATGGATTTTCTTCCATGTCTAGATTTTTAATTCCCACATATTCTAAAATTTCATTAGTTGGATAAGTGATATGTATAATATACATAACCTAGATTCTACACCCATTTTTATTAATTCTCTTATTTATGCAAGAGGAAAACAGAAAAATATTATATATATGAAAATAAATGGGAGTAGCCATAGATCATAGTTTTCTGAGACATAATGTGATACGAGATAATAATGAAGAAAAAAATGACACATGAACCATGTGGGAAAAATAAAAACCAGAAAACATACACAAAAAGAAAGAGAATACCTACATGAATAAAATAACCAAGGGAGTATCCAATGATAATGTAATATATTCATGAATTGGTAGATTTATTAATCATGAATAATGATACTTTTTATAAGATTTAGTATCTCCCCCCATGTGTATGTTTTGAAGAAATCATGGATCCTCTATATGTTCATGTAAGAGAGTATGTCAGAATTTTAGACATCCTTGAAGCATAATTTAATTATGTTCCCTATAAGGAAAAAATATAAACCTGTATATGAGAGTGATTGTTGTTAATATAAATATGGTAGTTCATGTCCCCTGAATTGTAATTGATAAAGTTAACAAATTGAGGAGAATATTATTTGATTAAAAAATACACGGTAAATTTATTTTTATCCAATGAATGGTATGGGGGAAGGTTATATCCTTTATGTCACACCCTAAGAATTTAAAATAACACCATATTCGATAGCTTATGTTACATAGAACATCAAACATAAACGAACTCCAAATAATCATTATTTTAACACAAAAATTATAAAATCGCAATTAAATTGGATGGTTTGAATAGTATTAACTATTTTATGAAATAAAAATTATGTTCATGTTCGTTAAAAATTTAATTATTCTTAAAAAATTATCACATTATTTTTATGAAGGACATATCATTCTTTAAATAAATTTTTTCTTCAGAAATCAATTTTTATTACATTATATGAGAAAGTGAATATAATTATCTTGTGAAATTTTTTGAAAATATATTTTTAAAAAATAACATCCCTTTTTTGACTCATCATGTGAAATTAGTTTAGGGTAAGTTTTTTAAATTTTCTAAAAACGTTTATTGTAGGGTCAAAAAGTGAAAATACTGTGTCTAAAAAATACCATAACTATAATAAAATAATTATTATATGATAATGACTTAAAATTTATTAACCCTTATTATTTAACAAAATGTATTTATTGAATGACATAATACATAATGTGTTTCATTTTGAAATAGTTTCTTGACAATTTTGAGAAATATGTTTTTAAATTTTAAGAAACTATTATTATGAGTTATACACGTAACATATTTAGAATTTATTTTTACCACTTTTTAAATTTAATCAAGAAAAATGGTTTCCATATTTAGAATTATTAGGTCTAAATTAGTTTAAAAGTTCATTTTAATTTTAGGCATAAAAAGTTACCATGGTAAAAAAAATATTTTCCACAATATAGGGAAAATAATATTTTAGGTTATAGTTAAAAGGTAAGATATTAAAAAAACTATAAACTACAACATAAAATGGGTGGTTGATTTATTGATCTACCTTAACCATCTTTTATAGAACTATCTATCATCCAATTTATTTATAATTAATTCCAGCCAAATATGGTAAGCCTTAAATAAAAAATAATAATTAATTAATCACTTAAAACTAGTCATCCTCAAGTTTAAATACCACCCCTCAGAGCCCCTTTATCATCAAAAGACTTTATTCTCTTAAAATCTCTAAAAAAAAATCTCCTTGCCACTCTCACCATGTCCATGTTATTTTATTCTCAACAAAATACCAATTCCATGTTTCTTAATTGGTCTTTTATAGAGGTGATATTCAAGAGGCAACATTCTCAAACAACCTCTCTTAATTTCATTCATAACTATACTTTAGATTTACCTCCATTATCCATTAATAAAAAATATCACCAGTATAATTTATATACTGGAATATTATATTTCTAATGGAATACCATCCATGAACCCCTTTTTTTATCTCCTCGTATTCAATAAAAGGACGCCATTTTCCAAAATAGTGGTTATCCTACATTGTGAATAATGATTTTTCATTTTAAATTACCACCTTCAAGGCTGCTTATAAAAGTATTATTCTGGATAAATCATATTTTAATAGGTATATTATAATCAATTTCATATCCTATAACTAATATATATACATAATATTTAATAAAATGAAACTAGATCGTAAGGGTCAGAAGAAAATAAAAAATAAACTAAAAATTTATCATTGTATTTTCATAAAATTAATCATACTCATGTCAAAAAGAAAGATGATATATGAGACCATTAAAAATTTTAGATTTATTGTCACAAACTATCCCGGGTACCCTAGTAACCCGATAACCATACCAACACTGACATGTACCGAAGGGCATTCCCAATACCCATGAGTTAGTGACTAGAACCTGGAATCATACAAATTGAATGTGGGAATGAATTGGTCACAAATATTTTGGAAGAAAGATAAAAAATCAGTATGAATACAAGAAATATTGTATAGTGAGAAGTGTAATAGAAGTCAAAATGGTAAAAAATTCCAAAGTAATACATCAATGTACTAGAAAACATGATGGTAAACATTACACATCCCAAAATAAACAACTCTCTAAGACAATAGATCAATAGCTAGAACAACCAAAAAGTGGTGCATTACCACTGCTTTAACCTGGAAGGAGAAAATATACACACACATAAAGAAATAGGTAGGGTGTGAGATAAAATCTTAGTAGGGTCTCACCAAGGATTCCATAATAAGATGAAAATTTTAATTAACCAAATAAAGAATTCAATTTTTAAATAAGTAAGTATGACATTTTAAAAGAATATTTAAAAAATCATGATTTATAGTTAAAAACATGGATGTACTTTAAAAAAATGGATAAATCAACATTTTATCTATAAAATAGTTAGCATAAATTTATAAGGAATGTGTAAAAAAACAAACAATGGAATATATTTCAAAATAATAACAATGAGAAACAAGGTCATCTTCCAAGAATAACTATAGTTCTAGGTTATGGGATCCCCACACACTTATATAATGATAAAGAAAATGTGTACATACGTTATAATGAATTAGTATTAATCTAAATTATAATTACATCATTTTTAAGAACATTTCATACATTACACAAACATACACCAAAATATCGTATTAGTTTAGTGCCATCGGAAACATCAAAATATAAACAGTGGTACATTAGTGATTTATATTATCACCCACTAGGTTCTTCTCGACTAGAAATGTAAAGACAAGGAAATTATATATATATATATTTAATTATTTTGGATTATTATGAGTCTATGAAAATTTAAGGCACTTGATTCCGAATCCTAGTGTTCCCAGAACAAAATTCTGAACTTCTTTTAAGGTATGTTTAGTAAATGTGTGGGTGAAATTTTCTATCTTTTGAACTAGTGCTCAAAATTGAAATATTAGGGTACCATTGAATTCACTGTGCTGAGATTCACTTAAGGGAGGCTAAACATTGACTGTAGTAGGTAGGGTGAAAAATATAGTTTTAGAGTCTTTTTGGAGAATAATAAAATAACATAAAAATTTTATTTTAATTTTTTCTACCAACTGTTGAGCGACAGTGTTGAGACCGTTGGGTTTTCAAGACATTTAATGGCGTGACTATTCTATTGTGTAACCACACCATTGAGAATTAAGAGCTTCATGAATTAAAACTCATTAATGAACCTCATTAATTATTACGTTGCGTTAATCTCCATACTCCAATATTTAAATAATGTTGGGGCTTGGGTGTTTTAAAAGAAATTGAGGAACCTCTAAAAAAGTACCACAACGTCTTACACCCAAAAAGAATTGAGGTTTGGAGAAAAATGTTGGAGGAATCAATCCGGAAATGAAGAATACCGACAACCCCATAAAACGTGGATACTTCTTCGACAACTATGACATCTCCTCCGAATCCGAGGTATGTTTTTTTTAAATTCAAGTAAATTTATTTCAAACTATCATTATTTAAAAACATGACGAATGTGGATTAACCAAAAATGAGTTAATCCGCAACTCGTAAGAAACTACACATGGTTAATGAGGGAATTATTTTGAACGTGGTTTTAATTTATCCTTTTATTTACACACCCTTGTTTAATTGATAACGTGGAGGGCATAGGCAAACCGAACAAGGTACGAACCCTCTGACACTTTTTTTTTTCGTATTATTCAAGAGATGGATTTTCAAATCGATGGAATCTAGAATCCGGGAGCCATGCAGTGATGGATGTATCCTGGGAGGCCTTTAGGCGCAAGAGGAAGGGAAAACGGTCCACCAATGCTGACTTGGTATCCCACGGAAGATCCGACGGTGGGCGACAGTGGTAGAGGAGAGGCTGTGCCTGGAGGAACCATAGTGGATGGATGGGGTGACCGGAGGGGGCTGGCCACGTTGGTGGAAGGCGACACGCCGTTGCGCGCCGCGACATCGAGCTATGACGGAAGGGACCCACGCCCCCGGGTCCCACTGATAGGGAGGTGACACCACGTGGCGCCTCTATTGCAAAACCGAATAGACCTTCATCCATTTGGGAGGGGGAAAGACTGCCGGGTGGGCCACCCGGCTGGGGGCTATGCCAGCTGATGGGCCGAACCGCCTGACGGGCCACGCCAACCAAGGGGGGTCGGGCTGGTCCGCAGCCCAGCGGGCCAAGCCTGCTGTGGCCCAGACCACTCGGGCTGGTCTAGCCATATTGGGCTGGGTCGGGTCAACTCGAACTGGGTCGGGTCGGTCCGACATGGTCGGACCAGACCTGGACCCTTTCCGGCCCATATACGATTAAAAAGGCCATATCTCACAAACCAGAAGTCCGTTTGACGAACCATCTATGTTGCTAGAATCCTTGGAACAAAATGGTCCTTTTGAGATACTCCACATAAGTTTTGGATAATTTTGGAGTATCGTTGTGTTGGATTAAACTCGAATCCAACCGGGCCATCGGTACTTAAACAATTATAACTCACAAACCGGGCATCTGATTGACGCATCATATCTCATGTTAGAAACCTTACAACATAGTAGTCCTTTAGTTTAATTCTTTTTAGAACCTTTTGAAAGGTTAGGCATGACTGATATCTTGAGGAGAATATTCTTCAAAACTCAAGCGCACTGAGTGCGGGGAATCATGTGGCTGGTTGTCAATTGAATAATGACCATGTGTGGATCAGTATCACAGAGACCCTATGTAGATCAAAATTATAACAAACCAGTGTGGATAAAAATCATAGCGACCCTCTGTGGATTAGTATCATAGAGACCCTGTGTAGATCAACATCATAGAGACCCTGTGTGTATCAACATCATAGTGAACCTGTGTGGGTAATCATCATTGCGACCCTATGTGGATCTGAATTCAAGCGACCCTGTGTGGATCAGCAGTGCACGACCTGATGAGGACCAGCCTTAGAGAGGCCCTTTGTTGATTAGTGATATATGACCCTATTTGGATGGAAAATGTAACACCTCTTTCATGGTTCAATTGTAAAAACTTCTTAAAGGAATAAAATGATATAGCTTAAGACTAATCATCTTTATTCTTGAACTCTAAGTTGAATTTGTGGTTTGAGATGAGTCTTGTTCTTTGTGTTTGGTGATTGAGATCATTCTTTGTGGATTTTCTTTGTGGAATTATGATAGACCTTCAGGGGTCTCGGGGTCCCTATTGGGTATTTTTATACTCACCCTTACACGGGATTCACCTAGAACATGTTGTGTCTTGTGCAAATGAAGATTGCTTGGATGATACTTTAGGGATCTAGGACCAGGCAATACATGGAGGTGACTAGTTGATTTGGAGAGCTGTGGAGACGATCTGTACCTACTATTCAGTTAGGATCCTTGGTGGATGATCTAAGGAGCTGTTGTCTGTTGTAGTTGTATGTTTTCTGTTAGGCTTGTATTCCACCCCCTTTACTTTTAGTACACACTTTAATATTGGAGTTTTACTACATGGTATTCATCTTTATGTGTTCTTGGTATGTGTGTTTACATGTTTAAAGGAAATTCCTTCCCACTTTTTGGGATATTCCTTTTTGGTGCTAGTCTCCAACCCCTGGCCTATGGAAGGTGGGATTTGGGTATTCACGACACGGGCCTCAGGGGATGAGTCATGGAAAAGTGGTACCAGAGGAGTTGGTTCTACCAAAGAATCAGAACTATGATATTTCCAATGGAGCAATAGTGTTAAGTGTTTTGAGTATGGTTTTCAGTTTAGGGAGTCCAGTGTTGGTGTAGCGACCGACATATCCATACACTAGGACCCTGAATTCTAATTTCTGACTTGGGGCACGAAAAAAAAAATTGTGTGTGTTTTGGAAATGTTTTACTTTTGATCTCTCTTGAGTCATCTCACTAGGTATAAATTATTGAATGTGGCACACCTGTTTCATTACAAGATGCCTCCATGTAGACATCCATCCAAGAATCTAGAGAGATTTCAAGATGATGACCCACCGAGTGATGAGGATTCAGTGTAGGGACCTCTTACAACAATAGCACCTTCGGGTGGTGCAATGGAAGAACTAAAAACCTTTGGGTAGATTTTTCTACAAGCCCCCCCTAGCAGAAGGTGCACACCGACTAAGCATGTTACACGAGTTCTAGCGGTAGAGGCCTCCAAGGTTTTGAGGTGAGATAGATCCCCAGGATGCTGAAGATTGAATGGAGGTTGTGGCACGAGTTTTCAGCCTAGTTGGGACAACAATAGAGAAGATGGTGATCCTAGATACTATCCTCTTCCAAGGGACAATAGGAAGACGGTGGAGCCTGATGCTCCAGTTACATGATGAGGAGACTCTCACCTGGACCGACTTTGAGATCCTCTTTAGGGCAGAGTTCATTCTAGCGACACTATGCTCTGTGCGTATTCAAAAGATCCTACACTTACAGTAGGGTAGTTTGACAGTAGACCAGTACTCAGCGAGATTCACTAACCTCTTACGCTACTCCACCTACATGGTACGATACCCTTTCTTCAGGGACCAGACCTTTGAGTAGGGACTTCAGTGGGAGATCAGAGCACTGTTGATGTCACTCAATATCCTGAAAAATGCCGGAGTGCTTGAGCGGGAATTATTGGTGGAGAACTTCTTAACTGAGCAATCATCGATGGTGAGATCCACCACCAGACGACAGGTAGCTGAGTCATCTAAAATAGGTAGTAGGAAGATGATGCAGAGGTCTAAGCGGGCCATAAATTCTAGAGGACGACCCCAGGATTCATGGTCGGAGGTGAGAAGCTCATGAGGTAGAGTAGGTCAGCAAAGGAGAAGAGTGAGCCTCATGTGCAGTGGGCAGGGCCACATGGCTCGTGACTGCCCGACCCTCTGTACCAAAAATCAGTAGACTGTCAAGGGACCGCTGAGGTAGAGGCAGATATTCGAGCTAGGAGGTCCATAGGGTGGCTGATTAGGCATGGCAGCAGGACGTGTAGTAGGTGATGGGTGGCGATTTGAGGTTTTACAACCACCATATCCAGGTGGTCCACCCCGACCTCAGGGAGCAGGTGGAAAGGGACAAGCACAACTTCAGGAAGCTGAGGCCTACAACCATGGTGATATAGAGATGATTTGAGTCATGATCTATGTCTACTCCACGCTAGATGCAGTACTTATAGACATTTGTGCTAGTCAATATTTAATTTACATTACTCTCATTTGGATCTTGAAGATTCTGGTAGAGCCATTGGCTCGATCCTTTTGATTAGAGATTGATACATGAGAGGATTCAACGATTACACACTGGTGCTGGTAGTTCCAGATTACTCTAGGAGGCGAGAGATTTGGATGGGATCTCCCAGTAGCAGTGTCGAGGCATTAAGATTTCATCTTGGTTATGGACTAGTTATCCACATTCCATGCTCAGATTGACAGTTTTAGGCGTAAAGTATAGTGTGTTTGCGAGGATGTGTCTAGGTTTCCTTAACTGGAGAGGAGGGAAACTTTGTAGCTCAGGATGGAATTTCTCGGAGGTGGGTGCATCCAATAACTCATCAGTTGGATAGCCTTACCCTTGGAGAAATTGATGTGAGGAGTCCAAATTATCCTTTAGTGGTGGACTAGTAAGCTGATGTCTTTACTAATGATGTTCTGGGACTACCTCCTCACAGAGTGGTAGAATTCTACATCGACTTGTACCCCGAGACAACACCGTTAACTACACCAGAATATCATAATTCTCCCACCGAGGTTTGTGAGTTTTGGGAGCATTTGGAGGACTTGTAGTGGAAGGGATTCATAAGGCCCGATGTTTCTCTATTGGCATCCCCTATTTTGTTCACCAAGAAGGTAGATGGGAGTCTGAGGATTTATGGGGACTATCGGTTCCTGAACTAGGTGACCATGAAGAAAAATTATCCACTCTCTAGGATTTATGATATCTTCGACCAGATGAAGGAGGCTCAATGGTTTTCAATGATAGGCCTCAGATCAGGCTACCATCAGCTCAGGGTAAGAGATGAGGGCATACCAAAGATAGCCTTTAGATGTCAGTATGGCCAATATGAGTTCATGGTGATGCCCTTCGGTGTAACCAATGCTACGAATGTGTTCATGGGGCTCATGAATAGGATCTTGCATCCTTACCTCAATTGTTTCATGGTAGTCTTCATTGAAAAAATCATTATTTACTCGGTGTCGGAGGAGGAGCATGCCACAAACCTACAAATAGTTCTAGATACACTCTAAGAGAACCAGATTTATTGAAAGATCTCAAAGTTCCAGTTCTGGATATAGGAGGTCCACTTCCTAGGGCACCTTATCTCAGATTCTAAAGTTGTAGTGGATTTGGCGAAGATAGAGCCAGTGCTTTCTTGGGAAACACCCATGAGTGTGAATGTGGTGTAGAGTTTCATGGGATTGGCCAGGTACTACCAGAGATTCGTACCCAACTTTTCCATAGTTTAGAAACCCTTGTTAGCTTTTAAAAAGAAGGTACAACCATTCATGTGGATGAAGAGATTCCAAAAGTGTTTTCAGAAGCTGAGGCAGAGACTGATGAATGCCCACATCTTGAGGCTACAAGAAGAGGGCATTGGGTATGTAGTCTACATCGATGCATCAGGTACTAGACTAGGTTGTGTCCTAATGTAGAAGAAAGTGGTGATCACCTATGGATCACGGAAGTTGAGACAACACAAGTAGAACTACGCTACCCATGTCATGGATTTATCTGCAGTGGTCTTCGCCTTGAAGATGTGGCGACACTACTTGAAGGGAAAACGTTTTTCAAACTATTCTGATCAGAAGAATCTCAGTTATATATTCTCATAGAAATAACTAAACCTATGATAGTGATGATGGCTAGAGTTTCTCTAGGTCTTTGACTTTAAGATAGTCCATACTCCTCAGACGGGGAACATGGTGGTAGACACACTCAGCAGGAGGTCCGGTCTACAATTGCTGAGTGAGGTGACAAAGAAGCTAGCCGCGTTACAGTTATCCTTCATGGATAGTGATAGATCATCTTAGCACCAGTCTATGATAGTTAATCACCCACTTCTTCAGCGAGTCAGGGAGGCACAACTTTGGGATGTAGATTGCGAGGCCCGACGTGCTCAAATATCCTTAGGACATGCTCCTGATGGATTTTCTGAAGGTAGGGAGGACGTAATCCTCTTTAGATGACGCACTATGGTACTAGTGATACTACGATATGAGGTCTTGAGGGAGTTCCATACATCCCATTTAGCGGTATATCCTGGTGTTGAAAAGATTTACCAGGACCTTTGACGTAAGTATTGGTGTCCCGGGATGAAGAAAGCAATGGAGGAGTTCGTCTCAAGATGCCTCACTTGTCACCAAGTGATGGATGAGCATCAGGTTCTATCAAGCTTACCAAAACAACTTGAGTTACCAGAGTGGGAGTTTGATGGTATCTCCATGGACTTCTTGATAGAGCTACCATGTTCATCTAGGGTCCATTATTCCATCTGGGCGATCGTTGACCAACTCACCAAGTCGGCCCACTTCATACCCATTCAAGAGCAAGGATCAATAGAGAGATTGGGACATATCTATGTCTAGGAGATTGTATGGATTCACAGGGTGACATCGATAATCCTCTCATATCATGACACTCATTTTACATCCTGCTTGTGGAAGGGATTATAGGAGGAATTCAGGACTCAGCTACGTTTGAGCACCACCTTTTATCCTCAGACAGATGGTAAGACAGAGCAGACCATAAATACACTCGAAGACATGCTTTGTGCTTGTGTCCTTGATTTGGGACATAGTTGGGAGGACCACCTGCCACTGGTGGAGTTCTATTCCAACAACAGTTATCACTCCACCATTGAAATGGCTCCGTTTTAGGACATGAATGGGTGACAATGTTGATAACCTATATTCTGGACATACCCCAGGAAGTAAATACTTATGGGCCCAAAATTGGTACAGACTACCACTGAGAAGGTGTAGATCAGCTAGGGGTGAATGAAGACTGCACTGATTAGGCATAATTCTTATGCTGATAGGAGACAGAGACCCTTAGAGTTTGAGGAGGGAGACCATGTCTTCCTACGAGTCTCACCCCGAAGAGGATTACCGAGGTTTAGCCGAGGCGACAATCTATCTCTGAGTTTTATTGGACCTTTCCAGATCCTCAACAGAGTAGGAGAGGTGGCGTACTATTTATCTCTTCCCCCACAGATACACTGGGTGCATAATTTGTTCCATGTGTCGCAGCTGAGGAGGTATGTGCATGATTCATCTGACATTATCAATTGAGGTGAGATGGATAGCAATGATGGGGCGACATTTTTGGAGTTCTCAGTTGAGATATAGGATCGATAGGAGTAGGTCCTTCATGGGTGGTCGATTCCTCTGGTGCAAGTTTGTTGGCATTACAGGAACCTCCAAAAGAGCACCTGGGAGTGGGAGGCTCAGATACGTGCTCAGTACCCCCATTTTCTCCCCTATTTTTTTTGTATTTTTCAGGGATGAAAATAACTATGGTGGGGAGAATGTAAAGACCTAGAAATTCAATATAATTGTTTAAATTATTTGGGATTATTACGAGTCTTCAAAAATTGGCAGTGCTTGATTTCGAGGCTTGGTGTTCCCAGAATAGAATTTTGAACATTTTTAAGGTACGTTCAATAAATGTGTGGGCGTTGTTTTCTATCTTTTGAACTGGTGCTCAGAATTATAATCTAAGGGCACCATTGAACTCACATTAATCGGATTCTCTTAAGGGAGGATTAACTTCGACAGCAGTAGATGGGGTAAAAAATATAGTTTTTCAGAATTTTTGAAGAATAAAAAAATAACATAAGAATGTTATTTTAAATTTCCTACCAACTTTTGAGAGACGGTGGCGGGACCGTTGGGTTGTCAAGAAATTTAATGGTGTGACTCTTCTATTGTTTAACCACACCCTTGATAGTTACGAGTTTCATTAATTAAAACTCATTAATGAACCTTATTAATTTTACCGTGTGTTAATCTACCTACCCCTATATTTAAATGAATCTCAGGCTTGGGTTTTTGAAACGGAAGTGAGGAACCTCTGAAAAAGTACCACAACATCTTACCCCAAATAAGAATGGAGGCTTGGACGAAAATGTTGGTGGAATCAATCCGGGAACGACGAACGCCGATGACACCATCATACATGGATTCTTCTCCCACAACTACGACGCCTACTCCGAATCCAAGGTAGGGGTTTTTGTTTAAATTCAAGTGAATTTATTTCAAACTATCATTCTTGAAAAACATGACAAATGCAGATTTAGGAAAAATGAGTTAATCCGTGATTCGTTAGAAACCTAGGGTGTTTAATGGTAGAATTATTTTGAATGGGGTTTTAATTTATTCTTTGATTTCCACAACCTTGTTTAATTTCTAACGCAGAGGGCGCATGCCAACTGAACAAGGCCCATACCCTCCGCTGCTTCATTTTTGTCGCGTTGTTCAGGAGACAGATTTTCAACTTGACGGAATTTGGAATCTGGGATTAATGCAATGAAAGGAGCATCCTGAGAGGCCCGTAGGCATAAGAAAAAGGGAAAATGGACCACTGGAGCTCACACGGTGGCCCGTGGAAGTTCCTCCAATGCGAGTGGGCGATGGTGGTGGCCGGCTATCACCGGCTGCGGAGGAGAGGCGGTGCTCAGAGGCACTACAACAGATAGATGAGGCGGCTGGCGTGGGAAGAATGTGCTAAAGGAAGGCGGCATACCGTCATGCACCGCAGGGAGGAAAAATGCAATATCGAGCTGCAGCGGAGGGGACCCACCCCTTGCGAGTCCCACTAATAGAGAGGTGGCACCACGTGGCACCACCGTTGCAAAACTGAACGGACCTTTGTTTGTTCCGGAGAGAGAAAGACCCCCACCTGGCCACACTGCTGGGGGCCGCACCATCTAGCAGGATGGATCTCCCAGTGGGTCGGGCTAGTCCGTGGCCTATGAGGCCAAGCCTACCACGACCCAGCCCACTCGGACCGGGTCAGACTAGACCCATAATCTTTTCGGCCCAGTTACGCTTGAAAAGGCCGTATCTCACAAACCAGATGTCTGTTTGATGAACCATATATGATTATGGAATCCTTAGAACAAGAGAGTCCTTTTGAGATACTCCAAATGAGTTTTGGATAAAGTTGGAGTATAGTGGGGTTGGATCGAACCCGTATACAACCGGGCCCTAGGTACTAAAATGATTATAACTCCGAGACCCGGAGTCTGATTTACGTGACGTCGGTCATGTTAGGACCCTTACGACATGGCATTCCTTTGTGTTAATAATTTGTAGAACTTCATGGTAGATGAGGCACGACTGATATCTGGAGGATCAGATTCTATGGAACTCAGGAGCACCAAGTATAAGGAATCTTGTGGCTAGCTGTCAATTGAACAACGACCCAGTGTGGATCATCATCATTATGACCCTATGTGGATCTACATCATAATGACCCTGTGTGGATCAGAATCATAGAAACCCTGTGTGGATCAACATCATAGTGACCCTATGTAGATCAACATCATAGCAACCCTGTGTGGATCAGCATTATAGTGACCCTATCTGGATCACCATCATAGCGACCCTGTGGGGATCAACATTCTAGCGACCCTATGTGGAACAAAAGTGCATTACCTGAAGAGGACTAGCCTTAGAGCAAACCATCATCGATCAACGACATACGAACCTATGTGGATCTACAAAGGAACATCTCCTTCTTTGTTCAGTCTTGGGAACATACTAAAAGAATAAAATGATATAGCTTAAGACTAATCATCTTTATTCTTGAACTATGAGTTATATACCTGGTTTGAGTAGAGTCTTTTGCTTTGTGTTTTGTGATTTAGATCATGATTTGTGGCTTTATTTTTTGGAATTTTTTCAGACCCTTGGGGGTCTCAGGGTTACTATTGGGTATTGTTGTACTCACCCCTACATGGGCTTCGTCCGCACTTTATTGAGTATTGTACAGACAACGAGCAGTTTGGATGAGACTTTAAGGAGCCAGGACTAGGTGGTACATAAAGGTGACTAGTTGACCTGGAGAGCTATGGAGACGAGCTATAACTACCCTTTAGCTAGGATCCTTAGTGGATAATCTCAAGAGATTATATCTTTCATAGTTGTATCTTTTCACTTGGGATTGTATTCTGACCCATTTACTTTCTATACACACTTTACTACTGTAGTTTTACTACACGGTTTCCATCTTGCTGTGTTCTTGGTCAATGTGTTTGTAGGTTTAAAGGAAACGGATTCCCACTTTTAGGGATATTCCTTTTCAATTCTAGTTGCCAACCCCTATTCTATAGAAGGTGGGTTTGGGGTAGTCACAGCCCGGGCCCCGGGGGATGGGTTGTGACAAGAAACATTCATAGATATATCAAACATAATAAATATCTTTATAACCTATGGGAAGGGAAACATAAAAGGGGTGAGCTCATATACTTATAAAGGGTAAACAAGGGAGGTATGTAATAATAATCATGAGAATAATAGTATGGGAACATGATCTTGAAAAATAGAACATCAAACCCTGCATATAAAAGATCATAAATATGAATCATGGAATAAATATTTTCAGTTCACAAGATATAAATCAAAATAAAATAAAGAATATAAGGAATGAAAAAATAATATAGGAATAAGACGTAGAATTGTGGAAGACACATCATCATATAAATATTATGTCCACAGTCGTCAAGGCATCACTACCGAGGCTATCTTAGTATTATGGGTTTGGTGCCCATTTCAGCTTGGTAGTAATGATTTACTCCCATAACCATATTGGTAGTCATGGTTCACTCCAATAACCTTCTCAATAGTCAAGGTTCACTCCCAATACCATCTTAGTGGAGAAGGTCCTTTATGTCTATCTCATGAGATATAAATTTTTACCGAATGTATTGGAATGAGATATGGGTCCCACCTATATCATAATAAAATCGTACATATGTGTTCCATGAGATCATAATTTTTTTGATAACATAACCCATGAAATTAAATAGGCATAATAAACATGTATCCTTACCCTAACATGTGGAAAAGAGATAAGTTTCATAATTATTCCTACAAATCATAACTTGTTAGAAGAAGCAGGGTTCATAGACATATAACATGTGAAGGAGAAGCATATTTCATAATCATATATCTGATGAATGTTAAACATGTTTCATGAATGTTATTACATCAAAATATAAACCATTTAGAGAATTAAATTGAATATAAACTTAGATTATATTTATAATAAGGAATAATTAACACAAAAAGATGTCATCTTATATGGGAAATAATTCTAAATAATCTTATAAAAACATTTCATTTAGAAAATATCCTTTCTTCTTTGAAAAATAATTTTTAAAACATAAAACATTTTTAAAATAATATTTCACTAAAAATATATTTTAAAAGATAAAAATGAATCTTTAAAACCCAAAAAATTTTTAAAAACCTTTTTCATTTTAAATTAGTATAGAATAACATTTTTTTTGATTAAAATTTATTTTTGATCAGAAAGAGAAATCCGATTGAATGTTCATAAAATCATTTTCTAAATTACCTCAAGTACCAAGGAGTAGAAAATATGGTAGAAAAAAATTAATAAATCATGAATAAATACTGTAAAATAAAACTTTTGAGTATTATTGACATATGGATCAAAATATTTAATCAATTAAATCATAATCATAAACAATATCGATAAACGATGAGATTGTTTCATTAAACTCTTACCACATGATAACTTTGAATCATACTACAAATGTAAGAAAATGAAATTAAATGGAGCCTAAAATATCATAAAAAATAATTATATTCATGAAATAACATTTCAATTAGAATCATATACACCTCAAGTAAGTACATAGGTGCATAACAAAACATGTGTGTGAAAGAAGGAAAATTCCGACAAAATTACTTTTCCGATTTTGTAACTTCTAAACAATTAATCCCATGAAATAAATATCATAAAATTTATATTTTGATACACATATATTTATGTATAATAATAATATAGTACATTTAGAAGAATTATATACACTAGAAAAAATAAATGAGTTGTGAACAAGTCATGTATCTCACGAAAAAAACTAAGATGGAATTCCCCTTCCTTCTGTCTTTACTTTCACCATACACATAGAAGAATAATGTATAATAAGTATATATTTATTATAAATTAATAAAAGAACCATATTCATATATATAATACCATATAATATTTTCTTGTGACCTTATATTTCCCATTTATTAATAATTCCATGTCAGAGTAACATTTGAGGTAATAACCTCTTTGTTTATCGTACGTGTTTTGACTTTTTAATCATGATCATCAGAATTAAATCATGACACAATTATTTAAACAATATAAAAAATGAATTATATATCATATATATTTAATATAAAATCAGTTATAATAATCAATAAATGATATATATATATATATGAAATGGAATACACCGTTCTAGGAGACGGTTGGTCATACGTACACATGAACGATGTTTTTATTTTATTAGCGTATTGAAAGAAAGAATGTAAATGAAATATATATATATATATGTATATAATATCTTGAATGTATAATTATTATGACATATATCTCATATAATTTTACTAAACCCAACTTTAATACATTCCATGTAAAGTGTGAATGAATCACATCGCTTTGAGTAGGAGGTAGTCCACATATGCACAAACGAAGTTATCATATATAAAAAAATAAAAATACTGAAGGTATGATTTATATAATATAAAAATAAGTATAAATAAATCATAAATATCACATGAAAACATAGTTTTCATCTCAATACTAAACCATAATAGGTGGTAAAGTACAAACGAACAATACCGTTTTGTAAGGCGGTAGTTCTTTGTACACAAGAACGGTAAGTTCGTTACCCATTAGATAGAAGTGTGTGTAAGTCCAGTTCAAACCCTTAACAAAAAAATATATAAGTATATTTAGGATACATATTATATTATTTGTGCAAGGAATAATATTAATGGATGTGGTGTAGATATAAAATAAAATAAAGGAGCTTGAGGTAGGATGTTACATGTTCATTGCGCAATGCCTTTTGGTTTGCACCAAAGGGATTCCTTGGATGGATTAATGCAAAAATAGAGGCTTAAGGGAGTAATGTATAGAATATTATTTCATATTTTGATATTATATTGGTAATAGTTAAGGAAAAATGTGTTCTGAGGAGGTTATGGAGGAGTTTTCTTTTTATAACTAAGGTGAGAGTCTCTTTAGAAAACTCTTAAAATAAAAAATTAATATAAATTAATTTTCAATTTAAAAATTCTCAAAAATTAATTTATTTAGTATTTCAGAAGATTATGAGTCTAAATACTCTCATATAATTAAAATATGATATGCTTTGACTATTTTTAATCCTTATCTTTTAGTTTTAACCTTTATTTAACCTCTTTACCTCTTACAATCCTTACATGTGTTTTTACTTTTATGGGTTAACATAGTTACAATAACATGACTAACAAACCATAAATGGATCATTTATAACATCCTAAACATTATCCAAACAATTTGGCCTAATTTTTAAATTTTACCAATTTTATATGACATTATAAAATATTAATTATTTTAAAATATCATTAATGTCAATTTTGACACTATCAAAAATTTGACTTTTAAAAAATATCAAAAAACATGATATATTATAAAAAATAACATTAACTCATCAATAAAATTGCAATTTATTCTATAAAATTAGTGGATGATATTAATTATATCAAATTATATTTATTAAAACATTTTTAATAACATTTGTTTTATGTTTCCAATAATTAAACAATTACTACATCATCATTGTGTAAGCCATAATTATAATTATATATTTCATAAAAATTAAAAAAAATATACCATGATGAAAATAATAATATTATATTTAGAATTAATATTTATATTCTAGTTTATCTTCTGTATAAACCTAAATAAAAAATTACAGAGTTATTAAAAATATGAGTGTGACATAAATTTTATTTAAATAAATATAATAAATGTCTTATTCCCATCCAAGTGGCTTAAAAAGGTTATAATATCATCCAAATGATTATTTTTATATAAAAACACTCATATATTGAGATTTTAGCAAGTTTGAGATTAATTTTATAATATCTATAATATTATTTTCATCTTTAATTATTTGATTTACCTTTAAATGTGGTAAATAAAAATTAGTAAAGATACTATTCATAATGTCCAACAATTATGTAGATCCTATTATACTAAAATATCATAACTATTGCAACCTTTTATTTATATTTTTATAAATTCAATTCATATAAGCAGAAAATTATGTTTATTGTTAATCCTGTAGACATGGGGAGAAAGCAGGCTTTTAAAGTGAGAATGTTCAAAAGATCGTTAAGATTTTTTCATCTAAATCCAATAAAAAAATATTTCAATGAAATATATTGGATAAATATATTTATAAATGATCTAATGTTATATTAAAACCATATTAAAATATAATTTAACTATAAAAATAATTTATATGAAAAAGCAGTTTGGAATTAAAATTTAGTATTTTTTACTATTCATCCAAAAATAAAGTTTCCCATAAAAATAACAAAAATTATACCTATTATAATTTTGAAATTATGAATAAAAAATTTAATTTATGTTATCAAATTCAATTTCAAGGAGTCTCTAAAATTTATATTATTGGTTTTCACAAAAGTACATGAAAAGAAGTTCATTTTAGAAAAATAGTATTTTTTAACAGAAAAAGACATTACCAAAAAATATATTTTTCATTATCATTATGTTTTATTTATATAAAACTATTATAAATAACATTTTAAAATCTGTCATTACTATTCATATTTTTACTTTTAATTACTATGTTATGATTACCTCATTTAAAAAATTAGAAAAATAAAATGACATTTTGTAGAAATTCATTGTTGCATGTAATGAACACCAAGTCAATGTTGTGTGTAACTCAAGAATAGTTAGTTTTATGCGTAGATTAAGCGAAGTCGGTGTCATGTGTAAATTTTTTTACTTAGTGTAATGAAATATATCAATTTATACTAATTTATTTGAATAAAAATGTTCATAAAAACTCAGGGTGTTATACACATCTCTTTGGAACTGGAAAAAGTGGACTCATTGAAATCATACTAAAGAATAAAATGCCCCATAGAGTTTATGTTAGAGTTGTAAAGAATCAATACATTTCTAGGGAATTCCCATCATATCATGTTTTTCCACTATAAATTGCTAAATTCCTAGGATTTCATGTGTTATAATACAATAAATGATGTAAAATTTATTTTAAAACTACTTAAAATAAAATTCATCACATTATCCAATTTCAAAGATACCAATTTATAATTAAAAAACAATATAAGGAATTTAAATCAAATAATTAATTTTTCTATGAAAAAAGGGGTTTTATTAAAACCATTTAAATCCATTTTTCTCAATTACCAAATTAAAATCAATTCCATAAACTCAATTTCACAGTTTAAATTCCACAATTTAAATTTCCCAAAAATCCCTCAATTTCATAACCACACTCCAATTCAAAGGGACTCGAGGTTTCCCCAATTTCATACCAAATCATATCCAAATCCCCCAATTTAATGTAATTTGGTTTTTAATAAATAAATTGAATGAAATTTCATGTAATTGAATTTAAATCAAACAATGGAACATAAATCAAGAAATTTAGGGTTAATCAAATTGGCCAATCAAAATGGAAGAACTAACCTCTGGATTATGGTGTTTCCAAACACAGATCCATAATCTTTACACTCTAATGAAGAATGTCGACAATGAGGATTGAGTAATAAAACCTAAATTCAATATATAAAATAGTAGGGATTAGATCCTACAACAAAAAATGATATATAAAACCATAGTGAGGAAAGGGAGAGAGCGGGAGATAGAGAACTGGAAGACGGAACTAACCAGGAGAAGATGAAACACCATTAGACTAGATTCTATTCTATTATATAAGGGTGCAGATGGTCTAAATTCACCTATTGGGAGACTCCAAGGAAAAATAAAACACTATGGGGTTGTACATTCCCATCAGGAACCTTAAAATAGGGTTTATAGAATTTAGAAATAAATTTTTGGATTAAAAAAATACCATATGCACGATTAGGTTGGAAGGTCACCCGGTAAAAAAATTGTGCACCCAAACCATGAAACCGTTTTAATGATATTTCATGGTTTCTCTATGGTGGGAGAACCATTATGAAACTATGAACTATCCATGAAAAATACCACTCTTTGGGTTTGCAAGGTTTCCCACTTAGAGGGTGCATGGTTTGAGAAAACCATACACCAACCTTGCACAACAAAAAAACATTCAAATGTTTCAGAATTTTCTATTTAAATGCACTAAAAAACCAAAATAAGATTGATTAAAATAGGGGTTTTGGAATACTTGAAAATAGTAATATGATGTCACAACATCCCCACCATAGAAACGTTTTTTCCCCAGACTGCCTACTAAGAAGCTTCCATTTAAAAATGTTGAGTCCACTGCTCTCTCATCAGTGCCTACCTATCTATTTATCATGAGAATAAAAAACATGATTCCATAACACTAGAACCAAAGGTATGTTCCTACCATGAAGCCCTTTTGTTTTAGAATCTACTTTCCAGATGGACGTTCAGACACAGATAAATCAGGTTTGACCTCACGAACAATCCAACTCAAAACATGAGATGGATCAAATTGATAATTTCATTGCAGAGATACATGAAACATGTTATGTATTTAAATTATATTTGGACGAAGTTGAAAATTTTAAGAAACCTTCCCTACATGATCCACATCCTCAAAAGGTACCACAAAACGAGGACCAATTTTCCCTTTAATCCCAAGCCATCAATGACCCAACCAGGGAAAACATTTTAAGAACACCAAGTTAGGAACTGAAAATTACAAAGATCTATAGAAATGATATTAATAATAATTGTGTTTCCTCTACACCATCAACATTATCTAACAAATAAACTAAATCTTTTCAATCTTCTCTTGAATCAATCTCGGTTCATCTAAGGAACTTCCACCAATCATCGACCAATACATCGAATATTTAAAGGGATAATCATAAAAGGCCTCAAAAGGATCCATTTAGAGGAAAAACTAGTAAATATTGTTATAAAAAACTCAAATATCCCCAAATGATCATTCCATGCTCCACTAAAGTCGAGAACACATGTGTGGAGAATATCATCATAAATCTATATAAATCTTTTTATTTGGCCATCCGACTATAGATGGTATGCTGTGATCAAATGGATCTGGGATCCTAGTGCTTCCTGAAGGCCTCTCCAAAAGTGAAAAGTAAACCAAGGATCCCTACAAGATACTTTAGCAGATTGATCTCCGTGAAGATGAACAATCTCTTTCTCAAAGATATTTCATAACTCCTCAACTTTGGTTGAATCCTAAATGGGTATAAAGTGAGATTATTTAGTTAGACGGTTGATCACCATCCATATCGAATTACTATTTATCAGGGTACATATAAATCCAACCAACAAGACCATTGGGATCCCATTCCACTTCCAAGTCATTATTTTAAGTGTTTAATGAAATCTTGAAGGTTAACCTTGACTTGTTGGAACATATAATAATGAATGAAAAATTCAACAATGCCCCATATAATACCAATAAACTAGAATCATTACCTAATATCATAAAATATCTTTGTAGCTCCTGGGAGAACTTCCCACTAGGAGTTATGGAAATATCCTATCATTTCATCCCTTACCACTAACAACACAACAAAAATGATTCCGATAGAATATAATTCCCTTGGCGTGGAATGACTAGTTAGGTATAGTCTCCCCACCAGGAAGAGAGTACCTAATTATAAGGAATGTGTCATTACAAAGTTTTTATTGACCGATCAAATCAATAAGAGTAGATGTGAACTAAGAACTGACCAAAGAAACCTCAACCCATGATTCCTGGACTCCATGATGCAACTGTAATATGAGATCCATCAGGTTACACTCATCAAATGATTCATTCACAACCTATTTTAGAAGTTTAATGATCAAAGAATATGAAAAAAAATTCCCTTTACTCTAGGTATTGGTGATTTAAAGGTCAAAAGATTATAGGTATTCCACCCAACACCACTGGTAGGGAATAAATTTTTTTTAGAGAACTTATAAATCTAGATCATGTGGTTAGAGTACATGTTATACCTTTCTCTAAATAGGCAGTGCTTCCAGTTTTTAAGTGAATGTGTCAGAGCTGTAAGTTCAAGGTCATGGGTTGGATAATTATTCTCATATGGCCTATACTAAGAAGATCTGGAATCAAGGACATGATCCCCCTGTATAAGAACACAACATAAACAAGAAACTAATGCATCAAAGAAGAAGAAATAGACATTCCCAACCTCTAGAAGTTCCAACCACAGTGAAACAGTAAATAGAAACTTTAGATCAAAAAAATAAATCTATCATTTTTCATCCCAATTGAAATTTACTCCTTTTCCAGTCAGATCAATCATTGGAGCATCCAAATTTCAGAATTATTTTAAAAATAGGTGATAGTAACAAACAAAACCCAAGAATATATGAATCTAAAAAATACTCTATGGTTGTTCCCATGTCATAAAATCCTTTATCATTTCATGATAAACTGATATACCATGTTCTGACACCCTGTTTCCTAAGAAATTCACTTCTCAAATCCAGAAATCAAATTTTGAAATCATGGCATATAGTTAGTAATTTATCAGAAATTTTAGAACTTCAATCATATGGAGCACATGATCCTCCTTTTACTTAGAGTAATTAAGGATATATTGAACAAATTCTACAATGCAATTATCAAGGTAATCATTTAAAATATTACGAATAAATGATATAAATATTTTAGGATCATTGGTTAGATTGAAAGGAATGAAAAGGTTATCATAGTGGTCGTACCAACATTGAATTTTGTTTTTTGTAATTTAAAATTCTTTTATTTGGATCTAATTGTAACCAAAATGAAGATCAATCATCAATAACCACTTTTCTCTTTTCAGTTGATCAAAAAAATCATCAATGCATGGAAACAAATACTTTTTCTTTACCATAACTTGATTGAGTTTTTTATAATCAACAAAAAGGTGAAGGGAACCAAAAAATTTCTTATCCAAGAGAATTAAATCCACCCAAGGTGTCAAACTTGGGAATATCAATAATTTCTCTAAAATATCACCCAACTGAATCTCCAAATATTTCATTTCAGTGGCTTACATGGGGTAATATGGAATAGAAAGTGGTTGTAAACTGGGTACTTTGTCAATACAAAACTCTACTTCCCATACTGGTGGAAAATAATAGATGATAGAAAGAAAAACTTTAGGAAAATCTATGAAAAATAGAGGGAGACCACCACTCAATGACTCCTACTACAGATAAAAATAAAACAAAGTCATTACTTTCACCAACTCGGGATAAGAAAGTCCAGATCTACTCAACCATGGGTCCCATTCTCATTGAAAGACATGAAAAAACCCCTCAGGCACAGTGATGGATAACTTTCAAAGAAAAAAAATCAATATATGATTTATTGTAAGTTATCCAATCAATTGTTCACATGATAGTAAGATGTTTCATGTCAAAATCCAAAAAACTCCATGCAAGATCAATATCTGATAGAGAGAAAACACATGCAGGACTATAAAGACCCTGATCTCTCTTAATTCAGAGAGGTGTATTGATATGCATCAAATAAGATAAAATTTCTATATATAGATTAAGAATATTAACAATATAGGTTGAAATAAACAAGTGATATGAACTAATATCAAATAATATTTTCACTAAGGTAGAAGCTATTGTGATGGTTCCTATCACAATCACTAAACTCGTATTTTCTTCCTCTGGAAACACTTCCACTATGTGAAGAGGCTTTTTTCTAGATTCCTGTGGCTAAAACCCCTTTTTCATTGAATAATTTGACTGACTCTCAGTTTTTTAAGGTGACTATGATCATGCTACACTACATGGATTAGAATATATATGTAAGAACATTTTCAAAATACCTGATCTTCCAAATAACCACAAACCTTTGGAAACTCTGTGGAATCCCATTTGAATTTCCCTATATTTACACACTAATATCAAATCAATGGTCCTCTAATCGACACTGAAAGAGGTCTATAATGACCCTGTTGTTAAGATCCACCACAATAATCATAATGATTTATCTTTTCTTTAATGTAATTCACACTTAAAAATGGAGAAAAATAAACTCTTGACATCCTTGACTTGCCAGCCGGTCCATTTCAACCATCAATGCTCTATGCAACACATTAATATAACATGGAATATTTAGCCAGAAAACATTAGAAATAATTTCATATTGAAATCAAAACTATCAGCATCGAGTCTTCATATTATCATTCGACAATATCTTAGGTGAAAACTGCACATGCTCAGCAAAGAGATTTTCATTTTCACTCACAATCCTATCCACCTACTCAAGAATTAAAAACTAAACATACCTAGACAACAACATCAACTCTGAATAGAACTAGTCAGTGAAAAGAACTTTGATTTATTTCCACTATGTGACCTCAATATTCTTTTCCATCACTATTATGTCCCACCATCTTCTAATCGGTCTCTCCAGCATGAAGGTGTAACAGTTCACTATGATTTCCCCACGTGTCCCCAATAACTCAAAACAATGTCCCATCTCACTCAATAATTCCTCAGAATCTTGAAGATACTTAGATCTTATGAATTTTTGTGGATTATGGTGAATAATCTCATGGAAATATATAATAGAACATACCTTTTAGGTTCTATAACTAGATACTGAACAGGAACTGGTGGTGGTGCTTGTCTGATATCATGGAAAATATGTACAATCAACTCAACCAGACTCTACACCATGAGAGGATTAACTCAAAAAGGTTCATAAATAACTTCCTTCTAAATATGATTCTCAATTATTATTGGTTTCATGATTATACACAACATCATCAGACAAAAGTTAAGACCTCAAAAAACACTCAAACATATAAACATGGGAAATCAATCCCAATAGATAAAAAAATGAGATCTGAATTTCAATCTATCGAAATCAAAAGCAAGTAAAATAATTGATCTAATCCTAAAGACTTATTTCATTAACCACACCTAGTGACATAAGGCTCCTTGTTTTGAGAGTTATCCAGGAACCAAATTAAAACTACCTCCTATGTGTTGAAAAGATTTAAAAAATGCAGGCTGACATCAAGGCAATAAGATCAACCAAGACACCTGATACAAAATTTTCAAAAACCATCCCTGGTACCCTGGTAATATAATAACCATGATGAAATTGACATGGAATGAAGGTAATTACATATCCCTACATATTAATGACTAGAACATGACATCTATAAAAATGAACATGGGTAGCAATTTTCCAAAAAATGATGCTGAAGAAAGATGACCAAGTCAGTACGAATATATAGAAAACTCCACATTGAGAATTGTACTAGAAGTAAAATAAGTAAACAATACCAAAGTACTATAGAAATTTACCATAAAATAGGAAGTTAAACAACCCATGTACCAATGGATACAACTCTCCAAGACCATATATCAATAGTTAGAACCACATCCAAGTGGTGCTTTACTTCTTCTTGAGCATGGACGGAGAAAATCTATAAACACTCAAAGTCATAGGTAGGGTTTCATCTAAAATCATAGTAGGGTCTCACTAAGGATTCTATAATAAGATTGAAACACTTAATTAATCAAATAAACAATTTAATTTTGAAATAAATAGGCATGGACTTCCAAAATAATATTTAATAAAAATATTTGTTTACATTTGAAATAATGTAAATACGTTTAAAAAATGTTTTAATCAACATTTTACAAAAAATAGTTTATATATATTAATAATTCATGTGTAAAATAAAAAAATGACTTATATTTCATAATATAAAAAATAGAAACATGGTCATATACCAAGAGTCTTGATAGTTATATGTTATTAGATCCTCACAAACTTATATAATGATAACAACAATTTTTAGAAACATCCCTTTGAAACTACTCAAATATGAATAATCAATATCCTACCGAGGAAAAAAATGTGCCAAATAGTTTGTGTTATAGTTTTATAGCATTAATACATTTCTAGGGAATTCCAATCCAAGAATGTTTTTCCCTAATAACTCACTAACTACCCATCCTTTCTTGTTATATAATATAATAAATGATAAGAAATTTGTTTTAATACTGATTAAAATATAATTCAACCCATTATCCAATTTCAAATATTCTAATTTCTCTTTAAAAACCAATATAGTGGGTTTTAATGTAATAATGTATTTTTACAAGATAAAAAATATGGATTTTAATCAAAACCATTTCAATCCATTTTTATAAATTACTAATTTGAAATAAATTTCATAAAATCAATATCCCAATTTAAATTCAATATTTTAAATTTCACAAAATTCCATCAATTTCAAAAATAGATGCAAAATCAATGGAATTGGTGGTTTCGCCCAACTTCATTCCAAATCATATCAAAATCCCCTAATTTAATGGAATTGGGTTTTTAATAAATAAATTGAATTAAGATTAAAGTAATTGAAATGAAATCAAACAATTTTGGTTTAATCCAATGGGATATTGAAAATAGGACCAACTACCTTAGGGTTATGGGATTTTGACACACAAATACCATATTAGGAAGCTATAATAAAGAACATCAACCATAAAGAATCAATAATCAACCCCTAGATTCATGATCAAAAAATAGAGACTAGGCCCAATAAGAACATAATGAAATATAAAATCTTAGTTTGTAAAGAGGATAAAGTAAGAGATAGAGAATGATAAGAGGACACTAACCAGGAGAAGATCGAACATCATTCACCTAGCTTTAATTCACTTTTGGAAGGGTGTAGAGGGGCTAAATTCACATCTAAGGAGACTCAAAGGAAGAATAAAATTCCATGGGATCATACAGGACCATCAAACACCTTAAAATAGGGTTTTTGGATTTTTAGAAATTAATCTTTGTATTAAAAAATCCCATACACATGGTTAGCTGAGAAGGGCCACACAGTTAGAAAAAATGTGCACCCAAACAATGCACTCTTTATAATGGGGTTTCACTGTTTATCTTAAGTGGGCCCATAGTTTAAAAAAATCTTAACTAGTAGTGAAAAACCCTATTGTATGGGATTGTATGTTTTCCACTAATATGGGACCGATTTTGGGAAAACCACGCGCCAACCATGCACAACCTAGAAACAATAAAAATTTCCAAAAAATTCACCAAAAAACCCTTAAATAAAACAAAACCAAAGTGCGATTAATAGATTGATTTAGGAATATCTGAAAATATTAACAGGATGATAATTATAAATTAAATCCATTTTATTTCACTCCTATCATTTTAGTTCAATTGGAAAAAAACCTTCATAATTATATATAAGTGAATCAAACATGAAACCATGAATAGAACACACCTGAAACAATGAAAATAATGAAATATTATTAGTGAATGAGTGGTAAGATGTTATAATAAGGTAATATAATGTATTATAAATATTAATATAGTTTTGGAATAAATTAATAACATTCCTTAATTCCCTATAAATGATGTTGAAGAATGAAAATATAAAGGGATACATGAGGTAAGAGATTTGTTAACTAAATTTCCATTCATTGGGCTAATCTTATACTTTTTTGATTATTTCATGATTAGATTATGTGTGAAATAGCTTATTATTATATTTGGTTTCATTTATACTTTTTTTCATATGTATTTAATGATGATACACATAATTTAATCATTTTATTAACTCTCACTTGAATGATATGATACTTTCTAGATAATATCTTTTGAAAAATTATGTTTTTAAAGATTCCCTTAAAACAATATTTTATTCTATGTATTTTTCAAGAATGATTTTATTATTCTCATATAAATTTTCAATTACATTTTTTAATTTTAACAAAACTTTTTAAAATGTATATTTTTATGTGTTTTAAACAAGGTACTTTGAGACTTTTTCATAAAAAATACAAAATCACCATTTCATTTTAACTTATAAAGTATGAGCATATTTTACCACAATCAAAAAGCCTTAATGATTTAAATACTCCGTTAAATTTTTATAAGGATATTATCAAAGAATTTGTTTTCTTTTATAATTTCATAGTGTTTAATAAATAACTGATTTTCAATGTGAAAAAGGATATTTTCCTCAAAAAATTTAAATAATCCAATTTAAAATATTTTCATCTCTATGAACATCCTTTTTTGAATGTTATTATTAATTGAGGGTAATATTTTATAATAAAATATTCTTTATTTTATTAAATTTTTTATGATAATTTTGAATGGGGATGTAAAATTTTGATTCCAAACACCATTTTTCTCATGATGATTTATGATTATGTTTAATGATTGGTAAAATTAGTAACATTGCATGTACTAGGTTCATTATTATATTTTATGTTTAATATTATTAAAACCATTAAAAAGATGAATGTATTGGACTTATTAAATGATATAAGGGCCCTACTATATCCCCTTAATGCATCAGTAGGTCACATGAGACAACTAGTTTGGGTATTGGATGAAATCTTACCCTTTTATATATTGTGTGTTGGTCAGAGCCATGACGATATATTTATGATGTCCAAAATTTTTAATTCTATCATTATGATATTATTTATTTATTTATATTTGATTATTCAATTAGTATAATATATATTGTTGTGTTTTTTAGATCGTGTGATTATTTATATGGAATTATTTAATCATATTTTATTCTAACCATATTATGCTCAACTTATTGATTAAATTCAATGTGATTCAGTTTTTTACCTTTCCATAATTGTTATTTATTTTTTATGATAGATTATTTTGTATTCAATCTTTTTCTATGTATTTTAGAGAATCTCTTTTTATGTTTTATATTTCCTTAGGATGAGAAGCATTTTCTTATTATTGAAATGCATGTTTATGTTAGATGAATAATTATTTTATCAAAGTACTTTCTTTGTTTTATTTTATATTTTCATTTGTAATGTTAGGCTCAAGAATATATCTAGTTTTCCAAAATGACTAATATATTCTTTCCTTAGAGATGTGATTCATTTTATATTATTCCTATGTAATAAAGTAACCAATAAAAATGGGCCACTAGGGTTGAAGAATTTATAATTGGTATCAAGTGATGTTTAGTATAAACCTTGAAAAATATATTTGTGAAAACATTTATATGGGATTAAAACCATATGAATTTTTTTTAATACACTCCCAAAGGAATGAAACATATGATTTAGAGATTAGTTATACTTAGATTTTTAAATTTATGTTAGATAGTTTTGAGATTATACATTATGTTTCATAATTTTATGAACTAATATAGGATATGAAGTTATTTATAAATTGAACCTAGTGAAAGTAATGAGAACCATATCAATAAACATAATCCATTTTGGGATTTCAATCATGGGAAAGATAATGAAGATGGCCCTAAGGCTGGAGTTGGTGCTATAGATGGAGCTAAAAAACTTTTAACTATATCAGGATAGTTGACTCATGTAATGTGAAAAATCATTATCCATATTGAGTATCCCGATACACAATGCGATTTAGAAATGTTAGACCGCTTCATGTGACATAAACCTCCATCATTCAGTGGGACTACAAATCCATTTATATTTAATAAATGGACAAGTTCCTTAGATAATATATTTTTGACTTTGGGAATTAATTAATGGTTGAAGTTTTTGATGTCATTTTATCATCTATCAGGATTAATAGATTAAAAATGGTTATTAATTCAAAAATCTAAGGAGGAGGAGGATATATAAAAACAAGACTGAAAGGATTTTAATGGTGTTTTCATGGGGAAATAGTTTACTCATGAATAATGAGATAATATAGAAATTCAATTCTGGAGTCTAAGACAAAAGGAGAAGAAGAATATTTCATGGTATGAAGAAACTTTAAACGGTTACCAAATAATTCCATAGATTACAAATATAATACAAAGAAAAAAATTGACCATTTCACTAATGGTCTTAAACCAATCCATTGTAGGAAACTGGTCTCCCAGAAATATTCATCATATGAGGATATAATGTTTTATATTATCAAGACTGAGAAAGTGTTGTTTAAATTTTTTGTTTCTAATAGAAATAAGGAGAAGAAGAGGAAAAAAGATAAATAAATTGATAAGGGGAAGGAAATAAAGAAGTATTTTACCACATGTGATAATTGTGCAGAGAAACACCCTTGTAATTTCATGAAAGGAATGGTAGTTTGTTACAAGTATGGAGAGATAGGCCACATGGCTCTTTATTACAATGGAAAAACGATGTTGTAAAAATTTTCAAATGTAAGGAGATGAGGAACTATATAAATTAATTCCACAAGCATCAAGGGAATATATCCAATAAGAATCAAAGGTATAGAGGTCAATATTATGCTATTGATATAGTTAAAGAGGAGTGATTACCGTTATTGTGTTTTTGGATCCAAGAAATATGTTTTAAAATTATTCTATTGATAATATTCTCTAAAATTATAATGATTTTATTGTAAAACTATTTCTTAAAATATTTGGAAGAATGTGTGGAATAGTACCATGTAAAATTATTCAGTGGAATTTTGAACTTCTTGGAAAACTCACGATTCGGGGAAAAATTACCATTAATGTGTTCATGATATTGAGAAAATGATGTTCGTGTGAAGAGATGAATGATTTGGAAAAATAAAATTGGATAGTACTGACTACCTTGGTTCTGTTTAATGATTTATTGACATTGTGTTTTTTGTAACCATTGATGGTGTTAAAAATATTTTTGGATTTATGTAAAATATCCATTAATATGTGTTTTACTAAAGAAATAAGGACTCATGCATGTTTTCAATAAGGTTTTATGATAACTTAGATCATTGCCACATTTCAAGAGAATACATAAATAAGCTATTCACATGTCTAGTATATGAGGATTATATCTTAGTTAATGTTATTTGAGATATCAATGGTATAATAATTTTGAAAATTTAGTTACCTTATTTCGAATTTTTTGGATCATGATCATTTGGAAGGGTTATAAGGATAACCATTTATTAAATACGTTAAGTTTAACTTTTGTAAAGGATTTAAATAGTAATTTGATTTTGCACATTGGATAACTTATGCCAAGAAGATTGGCTTTAGAAAATAGTTTCTGAAATAATGATTTTTTTATAGATATTACGATCTAATAAAATTTAATTTTTATGCTTCAGAAAAAAATCATTTTGGATATTCATTTTGTAGAGTAAAGGGAGGAAATTCTTGTAAAAATTATAAATTTATTACCAATGACTCCATGAAATAATTATTCAATATGGTTTATTGTATTTTTGGGAATGAAAAATGGAATGTATGAGTTAATATTTAAGGATAATTTGTAAATTTTGAAAGGATTGTATTAAAATTGTTTTAGGAAAAGGAAAAAATGTAGGTTGAGAGATAAACCGTCGCATTCGGGAAGGCCGTAAGGATTGAACCTATAATTTTTGGAAGAAAATGGTGCATCACCTACTGCAGGTCTATGTGATTTCCTAATTTGTATAAAATAGTTTTTCATTATTTTCATTTTATTATAGATAAAGTATAATATAATTTTGGTAATCCCATATGATTAAGATAAATATAAAATAGTGTAATTTTATTTGAGAAATAAAAGTTTTATTTTCTTTTGGGAAAAAGATAATATTTTTGTGGAAATTGATTAATTTTTAAAACTATACCTTTCAAGTAACTATATTCCTAATGTTCATAATATACCAAGTAAAATAATTTATCAAATCTAGGAAAATGGTTTTGGAACAAAAAATTTATCCTTCTTCTATTCTTATTAAGAAATAAATGGTCTTATAATAGATTAATGAGTTACATTTTTGTGATGGTTAACTATTTCAGAATCATGTTTTTAATAATTCTCTATCATAAAATGATATAAATATTTCTCTTCCATGACCATATTTTCACTTCCAAATATTATTCTCATATTTTGAAACATATTTTTATGGTGACATTCATATTTTCCTTTACCAATTTTTAAGATGATGTTTTAATACCCCTTCTAATGATGTGGGATTCCAATAATTGGATTTTAAAATTTCATCGTTTTTCTTTCAAATTGAAATTTCAAATTTTGATGATTGAATTTATTTAAGTAGGGGATAATGTAACACCCCAATATTTTAAAAGAGTAATATATTTTTATAGAATAAGTTACACAAAACACCAAGCTTAAATGAACTCTAAAATATCATTATTTTTACACAACCTTTATAAACAATCTGTTAAAATGACGGTTGTTAAAAGGATTAACTATATTATGAATTAAATATAAAGTTTATATTTAATTAATATATATTTATTCTTAGTAAAATAACATAATTTTTGTAGTAAAGTCATTTTATTATTAAAATATATATTTTATTCAAAAATAAATTTTAAATACATTATTTGAAAAAATAAATGTAGTTAATTTTTGAAACTTTAAAAAAAATTTATGAGAAAATAAAATTCAATTTAGGACTCATCACATCATAATTACCTTAGGGTGATTTTTTTAATTTAATAAAAAATATGATTTTTGGGTTAGAAGTGAGCATGTAGTGTCTACCAAATACCATAAATATTATGAAATAATTATTATATGATCATGAATTAAAATTTATTAACCATTATCCTTGAACGAAATGTATTTTTGAAATGACGTAATACATAATGTGTAACATTTAGAAAAAAATTGTTAGAAATTTTGCAAATATGATCTTAACTAAAAAAACTATTTTTATAAGTTATATACATAACATATTTAGAATTTATTTTTATCACTTTTATTAACATTTACCTTAGTATAGGTGAAATAATGAAGTGGGTTAAATTAAAAAGGTAAAATTATAAAATACCTAAAAACTAAAAAATTAAATGGGTTCTTAATGTGTTTCTCAACCTTAACCATCCTTTAAATTAGTAATTATCAACCATTTTTTTTGGAATTAATTCCACCCTAATGTGGTTGAATTTAAATATAAAATAATCCTTTATTAATAACATAAAACCAACCCTCTTATTTTATAAATACCACCAATAAACACCCATTTATCCCCATAAAACTTGAATCTATTAAAATCACTTATAAACCCTCTCCTACTCACTCTCCCCATGACCAATTTCTACCATTCTGACTCATAGACCAATTACAAGTTATTTAAGTGGTCCTTCAAGGAGGTGATATTGAAGAGGTCACTTTCTTGAAGAACCGATTTTAATTTACTTTCTTTTTCTACCATATCTTCACCTCCTTCATCCATCAAAGAAAAATAAATCTTGTATAATTTATATATTGTAATTTAAAACTTCTATTGGAATATAATCTACCAACACCTTTCCCATATCCTCTTATTCAATAATACGAAACTATTGTCCAAATTAGGCTAGTTAACCATCTCTAGGAAGAATAATGTTTCATTTTCCATTACCACCTTCAAGGCCAGTAATAAAATTATTATTCTAGTTAAATAATTTTTTTATATAAATATTATAACCTATTTCAGGTTTTGGAACTAATATATATACATAATATTAAATATAATTAAACTAGTTTGCGATAGTCGAAAAAACCAAAAAATGTAAACTAAATATTTATCATTGAATTTTTTCAAAGGAATAATCCTCATGTTAGAATGAAAAATGATATATAGAACCATTTAAAAATATATATGTGGATTAATACAATTTCATTTCACTTCTGGGTTTCTATTTCCATTTATAAAGAAAATCCAGAATTTTACAAAAGTGAACTGATCATGAAACCCTGAAATGAACGCACTTGAAATAATGAATATAATGAAATATTATTTATGAATGGGTGGAAAGACATTATAAAAGGATTATATAAGGTAATATAAATATGAATATAGTTATGGAATAAATTAATAACATTCTTTAATCCATTATACATGATGTTCAAGTATGAAAATATAAATGTAATTGTGAGGTAAGGTATTTCGTAAGTCAATTTCTATTCATCAGGATAAACATATACTTTATTAACTATTTCATGATAAGATTATTTGTGAAATCAATTTTTATTATCTTATATTTTATTTCAAGTTATTTATGTGTATTTACATCTGATACACATAATTTAATCATTTTATTAACTTTTTGTTAAATCATATGATATTGTTAGAGAATTTATTCTAAAAAAATATCTTTTTAATGTATCTATTAAATATATATTTTCATCCATTTCCATTTTTTCTAAAATTGTTTCCAAAAATAATTTTCATATTATCCTATGATTTTTTAAATTCATTTTTCAATTTTATAAAAAAATTTGAGAGGTATATTTCTTGGTTTACTAAAAAATTTTGATTGATTATTTAAAAAAATACATTAGTAATGTATCACTTTAGATTATACGGAATTAGTGGATTTTACTGTTGTCCATATTCTATTATTATATGATACATACATTATAATATTAAATGGTTATTTTCAAAGATTCTTTTTCTTTATAATTGTTATATTTTTAAAAAATATGTGATTTTCCATTTGAAAAAGGGTATTTTTTTAATAAATTTTCAATGATCTCATTAAATGTAATTTTAACTATGCCAAATCCTTTGATGAATTTTATGATTCATTGAGGTTGCTCTATTATGATACAATCATCCAAATTTTATAAAATTATTTATGATCAGTTTCACCGGGGATATACTATTTTGATACCATTCACCATATTACTTGGGATAGTGTATGATTATTTTTGTTGATTAGAAAATTGTTAACATTTTTAATAATAGATTCAACATGAATGTTTATTTGACTATTTTTCACCCAATACATAAGAGGAATCAATTGGAATTAGTAATTTTTGTGAGGGGCCCACTATATCCCCAATGCATCGAAATGTGTCATGATAAATAATTGTGTGGGTATTGGATAATGTATTAACTAATACTATATGGTTTCTCAGAAAACTCCATGATGGTATGTTTATGATGTCTAGAATTATAAATTCTCTCATTATGAGATTAGTTATTTATTTCCATGTGATTTTTTGATTAATAGAATGTCCATGGTTATGTTTTCTAGCTCATTTTATTGTTTGTATGGAATTATTTTATCATATTATATTTCGGTCAAATTATTCTCGTGTTATTAATTAAATGTGACGTGTTTCATTTTTTTACCTTTCCAAAACAATTATTTCTTATTTATTATATCTTTTGATGTATATATACCCTTACTAATAATCTGATCTTACCCCATTCATGTTTTTTATTTTTCCCCTGGATAAAAATAAGTTTACTATTATTTATATGAAGGGTTATGCTGTAAGAATAATTTTATTCTCAAAGGATTCACTGTGTTGTGTTTTATATTTTCAATTTTAATGTAAGGTTCAAGAATGTATCTAGTTTTCAATAACTACTAAAAAGTTCAGTAATCTAAGATGTGATTCCTTTTATATTATTCTAATGTAATAAAGTAACCACCTAATCTAGGATACTATGGTTGAGGTATTTACACTCTACCAATAAAGATGAATGATATTAAACTTGTTTAAATGATGCATATAAGAAGAAAAATTTATCATCATGATAAATAATAGTAATTCCCATAGAGTAGATAGTGTAAAAATAATCTCTGTTGATTTTAATAAATACCTTATAGGGGTATATTTTTTAGGCTCTATAGTGGGCCTAATCAAAAATAGAAACGAAATATTTATCATCTAAAAAATATATATTCTAAACCTGAATTTCCAAAAGGGGTCTAATAGAGGAAATCAAATAAATGTGGCATTTGATACCTTCAATGGTACGAGTTACATTTAACAAACCATCATCATGGGTGATTCAGTTCCTCTAAATATAGAATCATTATGATATAGTTATAAAAATTAAATCATAGGATACTTTTAAACTATTAGGTTAAAAATGAGTCCACCATTGAGCACGATGATCAAGACATGTGGCCATTTTAACCATATTGTTGGAAAACTAGCATGACCAAAAAATATTACAAATTTTTTTGAATCTCATTACATTTAAGAAATAATTGATCAACTGTTTCAATATTTCAATTATACAGGACACACCAAGATAGCTGGTAAATAGAAAATTTAGATAGGGAATCATATATAGGAAAAGATTTATTAATTAACCTCAAATATTTAATATAGAGTTTGGAGGGAATATAGTTATTCCATATAAAGATTAAAAAAGGATATTCCCAATTCCTATTATAAATGGAATTGGAAACACCATTAATAGGGAAGATAATGATTTGACCAGTATTTGTAAAAACATAGAGGTAAAAACACTATGAAAATGGGTAATGGCCTTCCATGTAGATAATGGTTGGATCAATGAAGAATTAATATATATTTCACTATAAAGTTGTTCAAATTAATTTAAACCACAAAAATCATATTCAAAATCATAATCATGTATGTTTTGGATATATATTATTGGTTCTTTATTCCAAAACATTTTTCTTAGGTAAGATAACCAATTATTTTCCATGAAATATAAGTCCTTATGGTGCTAAAAACTAAGTTAAATAAAAAGAATTTTTCAATATTTTAATTAATAGAATGATACATAGATTTGGTGATATGTGAAAAGTAGTATCTAATGAGTTAAATAAAAAAATATATGAATAATTTATTTTTTAATCCCATTGGGTGAAATTTATAATTATAATTAAATAATTTCATATCATACAGGTAAATCATTGGAAGGAAGTGAGAATGATTTTATTTTCCTAAGGAGTGGTATATCCAAGATAATTAATTAGTTGATGGGATTAAAACATAACTAAATTATTATTAAGGAATCTAATGGGTTTTGAAGGAGATTTCCTTCTATATAGAAATTTTATTTTAGAATAGTTTATGGTGAGTCTCAAATCATTTTGAATCTTGAGAATAAAAGTATTGATGGTCCTAATGGATTTTTATTCCCCCTTAGTAAAGATAAATAAATCATATGTATACACTATATGAGTAATAAGGAGGTAATTTTAAGAGAGGGAATAAGTATAATGGTTTCCTCATTGAAGATAGATGATGTGGTGCTTCCCTGAGATTACAAGACAACAATGAAAAGAATGAGGGAAATAGTATCTCCCTACATAAATCAATGCATATTTTAGAATAAACCTATTATGAATCCATTGAATAAAATAGGGAACTCTATAGTGGAAAGAAATTTCTTGATAATATTGGTGAACTGATACAAAAATAAAACTTCAGACAATACTTTATTGATAATTCCCCAAGATATGGAGTCAAAGTATTTTTATAGTTATAACTCAAAAATTATTTTATAACATCCAATTTTATGATTTATGAGATGAATTATTTCTTAACCCATGAGAATGTTTTCCTGAATACGTCTATTTTTGAAAATACTGGTATGCTCTTTAGAGACAATAGAATAATGAAGGGAATAGTGATGGGTCATGAGGAACTAAGTTTGAAAATTTCTAATGATTTTATAGATATAAATAAACATAAAATCATTACAATTATTTGGATTTTAATTTTTGTATTAAGTTAAATATATTCACTATTGATCGTGAATGGTATTGGAGTTCTAGTGTTGGAAACAAATCACTCAATGTAACATTTTTGTGTTTTTGGGTTGATTTTATATGATGAAAAATCCAGTTTCCATGGTTAGTTGTATATTTTTAGAGGGATTGTTGAATAAGCATATTGACAAAGATCCCAGAAAAAGGAATGAATTCCCTGAACGTGGTACCAAAAATTCGATACGTAAAGTTTCTTTTTTACCTAGTGTTTTCAAAATTTTTGGGGTCCAAAATTTGGAGGATGGATAAATCATCATGAAAGTAAGTTTTCTATTAATTCCATATAAAAATATGATAATTTCATGAGTTTCGTGAATACTAGGTTTCTTGAAGGCCATTTCATGATGATTTGGATCATTATGAATGGTCATCGTGAATCTGCAAAGGATTTATGGTAATCTCTACGACTATTAGAAGCTTCACAAATTGGAAATCCACATGGTTATTTATGAAAATAGGGAAGTAATGAATGAGATATGAGATATTCCTAATAATATAATGAAATATATGGAATCTTCTAGAATGGGTGGAAATTCACATAAATAGGAATCTACCCCCCCCCCCCCACATAAAATGAGGGAAAGACTTAATTAAGATTTTATAGCTCTAGATTCATGAAGGTGATTCACGAAGGTTGTTCTTGTGAAAAAGTTCACAAATAAAGGATGTTTTTGAAGTGTATCAAAGGTGAACAAAATTTTTATGTATTATAAAAGTAAGGATGTTCTAGAGGGCTATGGAATATGACCGAAATTTGTGAGCTATGTGAAAAATATTTTAGCTTCACAAAAGTTTTTCTCTTCACGAAGGCTAAGTGAGCTTTTGAAAAGGAGGTTTCATCATGAATGATATCTGAGCTCAGTGAAAGTGGTGAGGTTTAATGGAAGGTATTGATAATCAAAAAAGTGTTTAGAATGTTTTTCTAGTGAACTATGGTAAGGTTCTATTCATCAAGTGGATGAAAGTAGAACTATAAAAAATCATGTATATACAATAGGTGATGCATTAATTATGCAAAATAAAGGGACAAGCATATCAATAAAATGAATGTGAATCCTTTCTAGAGTGTTGACAAAAGAAATAGGATGAAAGTGATCCTTTCCACTGGAAGTTAACAATAGAATAAATATTGAGGGAGTGGACCTTGGGAAGTAGGGGGTTGTCCCTAAACTTTGTTAAGGTAGTGATCCTAGGAATAGAAGTCATCTATCCCAAACCATGTAGTTTAGAAATTTGAATTCGTGGATTTGGTACATCAGAAAATTTTCCTTTCATGCTCCTTAGATGTATCCTAGTGAGGGTGAACCTAGGAAAATTGTTATGTCTCATGCATTATTTAACTTATGTTCATACATTGCTATGGAAAAGGGAGAGAATAGTGTTTTTAACAAAAAAAAGAAGATCTGAAGGGGTAGTTTTTTAATCTATCTTACCCTAATTCACCCCCACTTAGGGTATTTAACATAGTGTGGCTAACAGACAGTGAGTACATTTTTAGCTGCACCTAGAAGGTGTTTTTTGAAACATTAGAGCTAGGAGTACTATTAGAATTAGAATCCAAATCCACTATTTTATGTTATTCTAGGGTTACTGGAGTTTATGGAATCATTTTCTGTGTTTCTAATATTATTAGAAACAAAATCAAGGATATCATGGTATTTGAAATCCAGATGAACCTTAAATAAATCCTAGAAGAATGTAATGGATATTTATGTCATGTAAATAGGGTCATCAATGAATTTTCCATCATTATTTTTAGGATTATAATAGTATAGAATTTAATCTTATTTATTAAAATTATAATGAATAAACATTGTATTAATGTACCACTCCAAAATTCATTGAATATGTTACTTTTTTCCACAGGATTATCTATTTGTAAGGCTAATAGTGGATTGGTCTTATTTTTGTTAAGGGTCTTTTGATTAAGGCCAGTAGGGGAGGAGTTATATATGCAATCAAGAATTTGGATGTCATTTTTGAGTAAGGTGATATTGTGAAACAAATTATGAAATGTCCATTAATTACCAATATAAAGAGAGGATTATATACTTTTATATTCATCCACAAATTCATGTCCACCTAACCATGGTGTCAGAGGCCCCACTGCTAACATAGACAGTATAAAGAAATATACAATGGTTAATCCAAGTTTTCAAAAATCTTTTTGGATTTGAGGATGTTATATAATCTAAAAATATATTAATAAGGATTAGTGTGTGGTATAAAGAAATATGACTTAAATGTAGGACATTATATTCATCCCAAATATCTTATAAATAAAAAAAAATTGAATCTATCAAGTTTGTTGAACTTCAAGTCACTGGACATTTTACGAGCCTATGTGTAACGATTACCTCTATGTGGTAGATTATAAATATTGTTAGATGAAATAAAATGACTAAAGTATTTGATTGCATGAGGATTTAGATAATGAGAACCAAAACACTTTGGTGAGTTAAAAAAAATTGAAATCCACTTTGTGAATACAATTATTTTTAAGAATAAGATTATGGTTTGATAGGATATTCCTAAGGGATTTAGAGCTACTTTCATTGACTTGTAATACACAATTCTCTAGTGAAAATAGTTGCGTTTTTTGGGATAAAATACTCTCATGTGAAGAAATTGTGGGTCATTTTCATCAATAACTATAGAAGAGTTGGAGTCCAAAATCTCTAAATCGTATTTTATGAATTACAAGAAGCACTAAAGATTATAATTTATGAGATAAATCCATAAATTTATTGATAAATATCATGGTTCCAAAATAGAAATGTTGTTGAGTTGATTTGATTTCAATTAGATCCTTAATCATTTAAAATATGATTTAATACGACTTACATTATATATTAGATCATGGAATATTATTTTCATAAAAAAATTAACATTTTTTTGAAAGGAAACCATGGGGTTCCTAGGATTTAGTGTCTTATATTAAGCCTAGTAACTGTTTCAATTAAAGTGTGGGTTATAGGGATAGATAGGTGGTCCATTGAATTTGGTAAGGGGAGACTATATTCGGATAAAATGGGAAACATTATTCTATGATCCCTTTATCCTCCTCTTAATCCCCCTTGTTTGTTTCAGAAGAGTTTCCCAATGAAAATTCTTCAGTAGGGGAAAAATAAGAAGAGGAGCCTCATATATTCAAGGAGGGTTAGTGGAAATAGGGGAAGAGATGGGATTGGGAGCCTTATCAAGGATGATAGGTAGAGGAACATGGGGTTTTTTATTTTCAGAGTCATAGATAATAATGGAAGGATTAATTTGATGACCATGTATCAATGGGGGTCATGATAATGTATATGAGTAGGATAGTCCAGAACAATAAATGAGAAATTCAATGGGGGTTTTTGTTGAAGGAAAAAAGGTTGAAGTCAAAGGTAAAATATAATCAATGAACATGGTAGATGAGTAGTGGATAGAGATGGTGTAATTATGAATAATATATTTATCTTTTTTTCTTAGAGGAAATACAATATACCAATTTACATTATTTATGAAGGGAGGAGGTTCTTTGGGTATACTACTGGGCATATCGGCTGGTTTAGAAAGTAGTTAAGTAAAATTTGAAATATAATGACCATGCTTATAAATAAAGTATAGAAAGATGATAGTTCTTAATAACAAACATATTGAGTGAAACCATTATTACCACTAACTACCCATATTGGGGAAGTCAAGGATGAAGGAACATAAACTACAACACATATCATGGATATAGAGGATCAAGATCTAGGAAGGGTGGCTAAGTCTACTTTAATGAGTTTTATGATTGTCAATACAATATCCATGTGATAATCCTCATCCATTATATGGATTTTTAAAAGTGGTATCACCAAAAAAATATGAATTATGGTGGACTCCTGATCAATAATAGGAAAAAATTTTAGTTATATTAATAGGTCATCTATTGATTCTCTAAGATTTCCTAATAAAACATCTACAATATTCTTTCTCTGAGATGAATTTGATAAGAACATGATAGGAGTGGAAGATACCAAAAGTCTAACAAGTCAAAAATATTCAAAATCCATCCTTTAACACTTTATGCTTTGGAGGCCTATAGAGTGTACACCAATTAGAATTAAAACAATACCTATCGGTGAGTGCCTCCAATTTTTCTTCATCTAACATGATTTTGATAATGTACATGGGAACAAAATGATATGTCAAAGAGAATTAGATTCCTATTCATTAAGGAAGAATATGTAAATATTCTATTTTTAGAAAGTCTATGAATAAAGATGGGGTTGGATCATGTATTCCATCAGGAGGAAAAAAATTCTTGAGATACATCTTATTGATGTATGCTCTTTTGGGAGGAAGTTAACATGATGGAAATAGAGATCAGGACATCACATAAAGTTATTCCACATTCCCAAGTTGTTTATCATGTTATTTTAATTTTATAAGACATATTTAATTTCAATAAAATGAAACAGTTTCATGTTAATTCATTATTATTAAATTATAATCCCTTTTATACCATGCTCACGTATTTTTTTGATTATTGATATGTTATTTGAGGCATTTCATATCATTTTTTTTCTATATATTGATATTTTAATGTTATTATGTTTCTATATCATGTTTTATTATTATCATACACGGTCTTATGATATTTTATGAAGATATCTATTTATTCATATTATTATTTATCTTTCTTATGATATAATAACTTATCTTATTTCTTTTCCCTTACCAATAATTTGATCTAACCCCTGATTATGTTTCCATTCCCCAGGTTTTTGAGATTATTATATCATGTGACATATCTATAAAGAGGTCTATATTATAATGGTTATGGAATAATGTTCACAGTTTGATATGATGTTTATTAATGTATACTTCACAATTATATAACTTTTGGTCCTTGTGCTATATGAATATTCGTGAGATATATTATTTTAATTATGTGACTGATATATTAGTTATGTTTTTTTATCTTTGGCCACTATAAGATTATTTTTCATAAACTCGTCAAATTTATATTGTCTAGATAAAGATTTATTTTCTAGGAATATAAAATAACTTTTCCTTAACTAAAACATTTTATGGGTTGTCTACCATGGAAAATATTGAGCTTTACAATGGATTTTTTAACTATTGAATCCATATAATACAAGGGAGGGATACAAATATACACTTGAAAATCCATTAAATTTCATGATAAAAATGGTAAAATGTAATCCTTATAAACTTATGCACCAAAAAAATATAAATAGTTGGTGAATATATCACAATTCCCCAATAATAAAAAATGAGAAGGAAATCCCCACTTATGGATAAGTTTACAATATAATAAAATCCTCTATAAAGAGAGGGATTAGTATTAATATTAATATAAATTTAATTTATTAATTTAAATATATAAAATATCATATATGTGGTATATAGACCAAATAATGGAAATAAGGATTATAATAGAAAACATGTCTCAGAGAGGGGAATTTGAGATAGAAAATGTTACATCTTGTCCTGACTTCCATGAATATACATTAACCCCATGTATAAAATAATTGAGCATTATTAATGACATAGTTAATAAAATTAATCATATAAATTTTCAATTATATTCTTCATTTATAGTCATTATCTATATATGAATTCTAGTTAGTTTACATATTTTCACCCATAGTTTGTTTACAGTTTTATCATTTTTACTAGTTTCATAAAATATGTTATGGTATTTATTTTTATCCCAAAGTTAATAATTCATAGTTAACATATGGTACCTAAATATGAATATTTTATTTTTTTCATAATTATATTATACCCTTCAATTAGTTTTTTAGATTTTTTCTTTAAATTGGATTCTTTGTCATCTTATTTTTGTACTTCTAACAACTGAAGATGTTATTTCATGCAACACCCTAAAATTATAATGTAAGAACACTATGTTTCACAAAATTCATGACATGAAACACAAAGCGTGTAATGAAATATAATATCTCAATAGATTAATATACATTAAAATATTTTAAATAAATTCAATCTATGATATATATTTCAATTCACATAATACTGAGTTTGCATGCATCACACACAATTATGAGTTACTTCAATGGATTATGTTACATGCAAGTTCGAATTTTACCAAAAAATAATGTAATGTTAAAAAATTATAATTTAATATAATAAGAATCAATCTAACTATTAAATTAGAGGATATAAATATTAGTAACTAACTTAAAAAATATATACGGTTTACAATAATGAAAAATTAATTCATAGGTTACCAATTAATAATAAATTAATATAAAAAATAATTGAATATAAAAGAAATGTTTTTATGATAACAAAGGGGTTTTCTCATAATAAATTAAATTAACATATACTATTTAATGATATTAATTAATTATATAAATTATAAATTAAATTGAATATTTTTTATATTCATCCAATAGATTTTATAGGCATAAGAAAAGAACAAACCCAATTTTACGTATAAAAACCTATATTTTTCTAAAGATATTTTTACCTCCATTTAATGGAAAACTTTTTTTAAATATTTTTTTTCAAAATTATATTTTATATTTCAAAATAAACATCATATTTGAAAGTGAAACATAATAATTAGTTTAAGGTGATCTTTTTTGTATTTTTTGTAATGTTTCATTTATTGATGAATAGTGAAAAATATTGACTTTTAATTCATAACTACATTTTCATGTAATTTTTTATATAGGTAAATTATATTTTATTTTGTGTTTAAAGATTAATTAGATCAAATTTTTATCAATCAATCAAATTTAGTTCATTATAATAAATTTTAATTTTAAATTAGATATAAAAAATAAGCAAACCTTTGAAGGTTTTTACATTAAAAACCTTCATTATCATCTCGCTTATAGGATTAATTTTAGATTAATTTATACCACTTTTATTATTGGAATTTGGAAAAAATGGATTAAATATTATGAATATGTATAATTTATAATTTCAAAAAAGGTCAAAATAGTTTTTGAACAAAAATATTTGTGAATGTGATTAAAATTAAATGAACGATTAAGAGATTAATTAGCTTAACAATGGACTGAACCTTATACATAAGAGCCAAAATGACCTTAAAATTGTCAAAAATCCATTTTATGACCATATTTAGACCTTATAATAAATTTTAGAGTTTTTTTCTAATATTGGAGACAATTTTCATATGAAAAATTTAGTTGTAATTCCCTTTCCAAAAATTTACATGAATGACACTTCTCCTTGACTATAAAAAGGATCTCAACCCTCCAATATACTCACACCTCTCAAGACCCCTTTTATCAACCAAAATTTTACCAAATATCTCCTAAATACCCAGTACCTCAACCTATAATCCTCACCTTGGGTCAGAATCCTTCCATGGAATATCTTTGGACAAAAACAAATGGAGTAACCCAAATAAGATGTATCATCCTTCAACTACACATTTTCTTTTAATAAAAATTATATATTTTTTCTAGGGTCCATTATTATGGATGTTTTTTAAAGTATATTTTTTTTTCAAAAGTATTAAATTCCCCTATTTTAAAAAGTTATTTAAAAAGACATATGTAACTTCTTCTATTCTAAAAATGAATAATTCATTTTAAAGAAAACTATTTTTGGTTAGCTTTCAATTTACTATTTTTTATATAAAGGGGTTTATTTCATAGGAAAATATTTTTTATAAACTACCTTCAGAAATAACTTATATTATTTTGGCGGATTAAAATTTTCTAAACCTATTTATAATTTGGTATTTTTAAATCCAAAACTTTGTATAAATATGGATATTTTTTATATTAATTTCCACTATAAACTCTATATATTTAAATCCCTTAGTTAAATGATGTTCCCCAAGATTATATACATTTATTTAATAAAGAAATTATTGAAAGAAAATTTTAACTTTTGTTTATATAGTGTGAATAAAATACACCTCTTCTTATTAATTTATGGGTATTTACCATGAATGTTTCATAATATCACTGTATTAAAATTTATCTTACACAGTATTATCATGTTATGATTGTTGATGGAATTATGAATGATTTAATAATGTGATTAAATTTGAAAAGTATATGAAATACATTTTCTTTCCATGGGTTCATTATGATATGATTAATATTTTATTTAAGTGGCACAAATATGTGTAATTGATTTATGGGTGGTGTTACATATCACCCTCTAATGAATTGGCTAAGGGTTTATATCTCACTAAATAAGGATTCTATACACATGCATTTTTTTTGTTCACAAAATGAATATTATACATTTTTTGTTCACAAAAAGAAGTTTGTAAATTTTTTTTACTAAAAACATGAATTTTGGAAATTTTTATTTTATAAAACATTATGTGTGGAAATTTTAATTTTTCACAACATGATTCATGGATATTTGTTTTATTCACCACATAAATCATCGAAATTTTTTATCTGTAATTTTATAAATTTTCAATGCTTTTGTCTGTTCAGAAGATCATTGTTGTGAAACCTTTTATAGTCACATACCTTACCATGGAAATTTCCTATGATTATTTCCCATTGATCATATTTATTATCTCACGGTTATACCCTATTTTTAAAATCTGCATGAGTAGTAATTTTGGGAGTTAATGTAATTCTATCACTAATTATATATAAATATTATTATTCATTGTTATTTTTAATTATATATTTTACCCATGATAATGGCTTCTCATATTCTTAATATGTATCCCATTAAGTAATTTTATTGATTTTTTCATTTACTTATTATTTTAACTCATCTATCTCTTATGTTTTTATTTTCTAGGTAGTTAATATGATTAAAACCAAAAAGAAGTATAGAATAGATTATAGTATGGATTTATTATTGATAAATTTCCAAAAGTATTGTAAAATAAGTTTCTCATGTAACAGATCCTCAAAAAAACTAAATCATCCAATCTTGGAATTTTGTCATTATTTTTGAGATACATGTTTTAAATTATGGAATTATTGTAGTATAATGATATTTTAAACTCAAATTGTATCAATTAATTATCTTAAAGAATGTGTTTTTAGAAATATATTTTTGAGGGTAGGTTTGGGTTTCCTATTTGAACACTAATGTATTATCCTGCATATTTTTTCCTCTAAATATGGGGTAAGAACCTATATTAGATCCAAAAACCCCTATCTTGATGCCTCTCTTGGATCATACTAATAATAATCATAGGGTAGGACTGATATTTTATCATCTATTAGACTTTACTATGTGTTTAGAGGAACCTATGGAGCACCAAAAACATTAAAAAGTGATGAAAATATATCTAAAACAAAATATTCAAGATTCTATAAGGTTATATTCAATTTCCATATATGTAATTTTTTAATGGAACTAACCAATAAAATTTGTTGTTACCCATAAATAGGGGTATTACTAGGGGAACCATCTCCATGACTGGAATCACCCTTAGGATAAAACTTCGATTGATCAGGTTCAATGGGATCATTACTCTTAATTGAAGGAATTTCCTCAGTAGACACATAATACCAAAAACAAAATGAAGTGGGGAGAAGTAAAATATATTCTCATCATGCCTCCTTGATTCTTCCAAGAACATATCCATGAATTATTTATCAATGTATCCCGCCCTATAAGGTGAAACCTCATCCAAATAGTATTTGGAAACCATGATACATGTAGAAGTAGGAACATATGTTCTTTGACGAAGATCAACACACATGGATGAATCATGACATACTAGTTGGGGACCTTTCCTAACCCACACTAATGAATATATGAACTCACATTTTATATTTCCAAGATGATTTTAAATTTAGGAATAAACCATTGAAGAATGAAAATTCTAAACCTATTTATGAAATTAGTAATTCACAATAGATTTTGAATGAAATTAAATAGGGGTGATTTTTTAATTCAATAAAAATACATTACTTTGAAAATATATCAAATCAGAAACAATAGGTTTTATGAAAATCTATATTTCACATGGGGTTATATTCACAATTGGTTTAAGTAAACCACAATTTATGATGTAACAATTAGTATAAACATATTATAACTATAATAAATTAAAATTAAATATCCATTCAAGATAGAACATGTGATTTATTTGAGATGTTTTTCTTATATAATTACAATTTGTGTAGAACCAAAAAAGTCGGTAAGATCTACTTGTAATGAACCATATTTTATGAATTTTCAATTTAGTTTAATATTTTTGTGTGGAATTCCATATTGACAAGGATTGCAGAATCTATATGAATAAAACCTATGTTCTAGTATCTACTTAAATATTCTATTCTTTTAATTGATAGAAGAGATCTAGATGTTGTAGTGATCTCATATTATATTCCAAATCAATGAAGAATTATCAATAGGATTATAACATGGTAAATTTTTATTATTCATATCTTCTATGAATATAGATTAAAAATTATATTTCACAATAGAAGATAAAACATGCACTCTAACTGGTCTTTGAATGATAAATTTGTTATTAAAAATATTCAGAGTAACTTTCATCGTACAATTAACTTTTGTTGATGATATTAAACTTATATCCTTAGAAAAAATACATTATAAAGAAGAGGTTTTCCAAGATATAGATCTTTAACTATACATAATCGCTAATTAGTATCATTGCATCTGAATGTGACTTGTACAACATTCTCATTTATTATGCTTTAGATATTTTAACTATCTCTTGTTTTATTAGAAGAAAATATTATATCCATATACCAATGGTTTTGGAACTTTTTTACCCATGTTATTTTCAAGAACATAAATAAATTAAGATCATGGAACTAACATTATCATAGGTCCATAAATATTAGAAAAAATTATATTAGGAACTCATATCTATCCAACTCATCTATGTTTTATAGTTGGTTATTCCGTTGAAATATAATATTTATGAAATTAAAATTATTGAATATTATTTTAAGATAAAATTTCCTTTAGTGTCCTTTTTTTCATTTTTTTCAAAAGGATGAAATTTTTAGGAAAAAGTAAATTTATTGAAAATGTTATTTTCAATAAATAAAACCTACCAAAAAATATTTTTTAGTCAGTATTTTATATCTAATATGTTTATTAAAATTCTCCCTAGATGATGTAAAAGTGACTTTTTTTCATAATAGACACTTCCTGCCATAATTTATGTATAGAATTATGTTCACCATTATTCAGGATTTTTCTATATTATTCACTAAAATGGATGATAGTTTCTTATTTTTAATTATAAATTTAGTATACCTCTCATTAGCATTCTCAACATCATAATTTTCAAACTTTTTTTCTCTTTACATATTTTCTTTCTGTGATGAAAATCCACATATATGATCATTTAATCAATTTATAAAATAAGTTTCACATCATCTAATAAAGATAGATTATTTTCACAATTTTATTTTGAAGTAAAATGTGTTTCAATAAAAATTTAACTAATATATTTATGATGTTCTTATCCATTAAAACTCAAATTATTTTAAGAAATATTAGAGTAAAAAACCATGATCCTTCAAAAGTCATCGCTATAAAATTTGGTGTTTCTTTAAGAGGACAAAACATAATTAGAACTCTATGTTTCAATAATAGAACAATATGACATCCTTTACTAATTGATCATTTTTCAACTTTTATTCATCTTCAAAAATATCAAATAAATGATTTGATATTTCAAATATTTCTATATTCATAAAAAGTTTTCTTATATGAATCCATCTTCTCAATATTCTTATTTATACCAATCCTTATATTATAATGAATGTTCATTTATATGTTGATTACATTTATTCGTCATGAAGGTTGTCAAATATTACCTTTAGTACTCTTTGAATAACTAAAATCCAAATGATGATTAGAAAATCTCTTGTAATTATATAATATTTAATATTGATCACCAAATGACAATTTAATAGAAGTTTAAGTGAAAGTAAACTAAATTATTTATTTTCTCCACCTCAGTGCATGTCCTTAAAAAGTATTTATATTGAATTAAAGTACCTTTGAGAGAATAAAGACTCAGATTAGATAAATTCAAAGTGTAATAAATAATAGTTTTATTATTTCAACTATTTTGAAAGAATATCTAAAAAAATATCTACTGTTTTTTCAATTTTAATTGTTTCTCACATAAAGAATGATTTTTTTAATATGGTCATGAAACTTTGACGCATTTATAATGTAGCTTCTCAAAGAAAAATAACCAAAATATTGATAATAATATCTTAACATTGACCATCATGTTTCATGAAGATTATTAGTTATTAAATGGTGAATTAATAGTTCTTACATATTTCATTTGTAGACTTATATGAAAACATGTAGATGTAAATGAATTTGGTAATAAAATACAATAGAGTACTTTAAGGCTAGAAATTTTCTTATTGTTCATGTTTTTACTCATGAGAGAAATATATTCCATCATAATATAGAACTTTATGTCCACTAGTAATTATATGAATTTTATTAAAACTTATATTAATAAAAAAATTCATTATTCTCTTATAACGGAACTCATAATATACACCCAAAAAATAGGTGGACTACTAAGATTTATGTTCTTATGCGTTTCAACTTGAATCCCTTCCATATCAAAAATGACGTTTATTTAACAAATTATTAGAATAAGTGAAATAAGATATGAAAATTAAATAAACTAATAGAAATTCATGAGATGAGAACATACGTAGTCTCAAAAATAGATACATGCTCTTATAAAAAATGATATTATCTATTAAAAATAATTAATCATAGTTCATCATAGAGTTATCCACTCATACAAAATCTTGGTCTTAGATGTTATGTTATGGAAATAATACAATATGGGGATAATTTTTGGTTAATGAAATAATAAATATTCTAATATTCCAAGAGAACTAAATTTACTATAATAGATGATATTTTTATTAAAAAAAATAAATATATGTTAGAAAATAAAAATAATATCTCAAATATAAAATCTAAAATTATTAAAAAATTTAAAATAAGTATTAGTACATGATAAATTATAATAAAAAAAATTCTAACAACACGTGGAATAAGGACAATAAACCTTTAACTATAGTTTGATATTGTTACCTAGATTCAATTTTAATACAACATTAAAGGAGGGTGGATAACTAAATAGAAGGTACCCCCATTCTAAAAAATAGAATGTCCATCACTATATACCCATCATCTAATGTCTCTATCTTCTTATCCCTATAAGACCTATAATTTAAACTATTTTAGGATATAAGTGTCCTAATCCTATTCACAATGACTTATAAACCCATAATACCTTGATATAGATGATTGATAATATCTTGTATTCCTAACACAATCACTTGATATTCATGATTAGAACAAGGAATATTAGAGTAAAAACATAGAGTATTTACATAAAAATAATCAAAACAATATTCTCTATGGAATACCATATAAATAAATAAAAATATATAATCATTATAGGGAATAATCTATTAAAAAAATGGAAATACAATTTTTAATTAATGTGTGTAATTTAATGTTGTTTAGATCCTCGAAGTAGTGATCTACGTATAGAAAATACTATAATGGTTGGATTATAAATTCTTTAGGTTCATTTTTAGCTATGTTAGGAGATTCTCTATCATCATATAGTGAACTATGAAATAGTATTTATATTCCAATTAAGTCAAATATGATCACTTCAGTTATCCATCATTCGATGAATGAAATCTGACATGGAAATTACGATCACTTGTTTTTCACTATTGTTCTGCATATGATAGAATCCTCAAAAATACAATTACCAAATTTTCATCTTATACGACATGAAAAATAATAATTAAATTATTGTGCCAAATTCTTACATAAGTGTATTATGATTTTCAAAACTTAGGGAAAAAATTATTCTTCTACCCAACACACAGTTGTACTATGGGTAAACTTTCTTTGATATATATCATGCGAAAATAATATTTAAATAATTTTGTTATAATATATGTTTTTTTATTTAATAATTAATGAAAATTATAATTTATTATTGTAAGGACCTTATAATTCTCAGTGGATTGAGTGTACAACGAGTCATTAGCTGAGCGTAGGTGATATCCCCAAGATTCCAAAGGATGGAAATAAATGTGGAAGGGTTTTAAAGACTATTGGTAGATGATTTAATCTTTTAAAGATAAACTATAAACCATCCAATGAAAATCCATAGCAGATATATGATACATGAACAAAATAATGACAATTCAGAAAATATTTTATACCAAAGTGAGCCTAAACAATAGTAATATAGTAAAAGAAAAATAGACATCAACCTACCAGTGGAAGATAACTTGAAAATACACCAAAATAACCAAAAGACTCCAAGATCCCATAGATCCATGCTCCACCCACACCAGACTACTCAACAACTCAAGAAGTAGTGCTAAAAACCTGATGCACCCTACCTTTGCACACGTCTCAGAAGATAACATCTGTAAAAGAACCAAAGTTCCAAAGAAGGGGGGAGTATAAAACTCTGTAGGATTTAACTAATGTATTTCCTAATAATTCCACTAGTATATAAGAGTTAGAAACATTTATATAAAATAGTTTATATAAAACAATTTAATAAAAGAGTTTATATCTAAATAAAAACCCTTCTCAAAACAGTTTATAACTAAATATAAACTAAATACTTGTGAAGCAATTTTCCAGAAAGCTATAATCCAGGTAAAAATTAAAATAAATCTTTAAAACACTCTCTAAAAACTACTTTGGAAAACCAGTAAACTCCACACAACAAAAACTACCAAAAATTCATGCATCATTATGATAGTTCCATACTCAATAGGAGTTTCTTATCTATCTACCAAGTCATCACAAGGTAATTATTTTAAATGTTCCATTTATCCTTCAGAAACAGGCACATGATCATATTTCAACCATTCCCAATAATTCAATATGATACACACAACCGGTTTTCAAAAAACCAAAACCAATTTAAAACAATTTCACCTCTTTCAATAAAAATGCTTGTTTATTGAAGCCTTTCCAACCATCTAATAAAAAACATTAAAGAATTTTAAAAACCCATATATCTACTAGAAACATTCTAAATAAATCAATTTTATAAAATTCTAGAAGATCCATAATTTAAAAATCCCCATTAAAAATAAAATACTAGGTTTTTTTCACAAAACCCCCCAATTTTCCATGTTTTCCACCACCTTTCACTAAAGAGAGTTTAAAAACTATAAAATAGTAAAAACACAATTTAATTTTCATAAAAAAATAAATTTTAATTCATTCCATTAAATTCCATCAATGGGATATGAGATTTAATCCACTTACCTCGCTCGTTTCGACGAAAACTGATAACATACGAAGAACACTCAAGAATCCGGGTAAAGATTACAAGAAACCGCCCAAGATATCCACCCCCATCATGAAAAATACCAGATCTAACCTTATTTTCCTAAACAATGTTAGATATACACACATTGGTTGTAGATCAAAGAAAATGAGATTAAAGGAGGAGTATATTTATGAAAAAATGAAGAAAACAATGAAGAAAAAGCACTTACCCCAATAATCTGCCTTCGATTCACCAAGGAACATGTTTGTATTGCTTCCAAATAGATGGGAGAAAATCCTTCATAAATTTTGGGAGAAAAAATTCATGTTATGGTTTATTTGGGTCAAAATACATCAAACAGATATTAAAAAACTTAAATCCACAAAAATAGGGAATTAGTTTTGAACTTGCCCTATTTGGCCACACAGTTTGGCCAAACCGTGTACTGACTATGAACCCCTTTTTTATTTTCCCAAAACCCTCTAAAATAAATCCAATTTCTCCCCCTAGTTCCCACATAAACTTTAGACATAATAAAACCATCATGTAAGTGTTACTTACCAGAAATCGGGGGTGATACATTCTCCCTTCCATTGGGCTTTCCGTCCATGGAAAGTTGAAAGAGATCGATGCCCTAAAAGAGTTCTGGACATTTCTCTTTCATTTCCTTCTCATGTTGCTGAGTATCATCTTGAATTTGACCATGATTCCACAAAAACCTTACTAGACTGATGCTATTCCCAATCAATACATTATCTTTCTTATCCATAATCTGCATCGGGATATATACCAACTAAGCATACCGCTCTAGTTCAACATGATCCCATCTGATCACATGGTCATGATCAAGTTGATACATTTTCAGTTGAGATACATGGAAGAAACTGTGCACCACATAGAACCATTGTGAAAATACCAAACGATATTCTACCTCTCCAATATTTTCTAGTATCTCAAAAGGCCCAATGTATTAGGTAGACAATTTTCTTGGCTTCCCAAAACATTGATGCCCAAGCCTTAGAGAGATCCTCAAAAAACACATTATCACCCACAGAATATTACAATGGTGTTAAAAGATGATTTTTATATAATTTATGATGAATCTGAGATATCTCTATTCTCTTTCTGATCAAATGGATCTTTTTCATAATTTCTTGGACAAGGCTCAAGCAAACTATTGAGGAATCACATGTTTACACCCAACACAGTGGAGAATGATAAGGACACCCACACAATGCTTCCTAGGGGGCCATATGTATTGAAGCCTGACAACTATTATTGTATGATAAATCCACCAATGGAACATTCTATTCCCAAGATCCACCAAGATCCATTATAGAATCCCCCAATAGGTGTTCGAAATGTCTATATCATCCGTTCGGATTTCCCATCTGTATGAGGAAGATACATAGTAATCATAGTCAACAGAGATCCAAGGGATTCCTGTTAGTATTTCTAGAAACGAGATGTGAAGCTCAGATCTCTATCTAAGACTATTGAAACAAGTATGCCATGCCTCTTTACAACTTCTCAGATATAGATTTTGGATAGATCCTCAACCATATAAGTTTCACAAATAGGGATGAAATGAAGTGACTTAATGAGCTAATCCACTATCACCCATATAGAATCCTATTTTTGGACCATTATTGTAATGCCCCGAACCCAGTTACCCAGAGTCAGTGCATTGCTACGTAACATTGGCATGATCACAAAAGATCAAGTCTTGAAAGACCGATTAGTTTAGTAGCCTTGGAAATACTAGATATATTCATAAGTCTTACATTACATCATAAAGTAAAACAAAACTACACCAACATCTTGTCTTCATATCCCCTCATACTATCCCTGCAGGTCATTCATAAAATCCTTCTTCACATCCTGGGAAAAATTAAAACATTGAAAGGGATGAGCTTAGATGCTCAGTAAGGATAACAATATAGTGGAGACATTCATAAATAAACATAAACATTTAAGGCAATGTATAACGAAAAAAATCCATTTAAACATGAACATCAGCATAATATGGAAAAAATAAAATGAAATAATTCCATTTACTTATTCACATGGATATTCTACTAGTCAAATAATCAAATGTAATATCCATAACCAATTTAATAATGATGGAATGCATAATTCCAGACTATCGTAACCACGTAGCCAAGGCCTCGTGCCAAGACTACAAATAAGATTTTGTCAAGGCCTTATGCTAAGACACTAGTTTGTCTCATGAGACCTACCAATGCATCGAGAAGCTATAGTGGGCTCCACCAGTCACTTATTAAGTCCAATGCATTCCTTATATGAAAAGGTTTAAACATATCATAAAACATAACATATTCGTATCACATAAAACATCCATAAAAGAAACATAACATTTCCATATTTTAATCACAAGATATCAAGAACACATTGATATAATAAAAACATTATAAAAACAATTTTCAATACCAAAATAAAAGAAAAGTAAAAAATGTTATTTATTTTTCATTTAAAAAAAGTTATGGCTTGTAGAGGAAGCCGAAACTCAAATAATGGTCACGGCGTCGGAGAAGTCGTTGTGGCCGCATACGTAAGACAAAACATTTTTTTTGTCATTTAGTAAAAACAATTCGTATAAATAGATTACTTTTGAATAAAAGTAAAAGTAAAAGGGGATCATACACCGTATAAAGTAATGTTGTGTATAAAACAAAATATGCCTCAATGAAAGGAGATTGAGACGAAGTCCCTTACCTCGTGTCCGACCTAACTCGATCGTTCTTTAATCTCCGGAATAATAAACTAGAGTTAATTTATACTTTCTTAAGAACCATTTTCAAGTTCATTATTCCTTTTATATCACTTATTACCATGTTATGAAAATTATGTAATTATTTAAGTTAATAACGGTCATTTTTTTGATCTTTGGCACTTGAGTCAAAAATAAACTTCTTATAATTACAAGTTGTTCATGTGGTAAAATATCAATTATATCTAGAATTATATTCATGAGGTAGATATCATATATATCATATATATCCAGTATATAAATTCATTTATAATATTATAAAACCTTTAGAGGTAAGAAATGAAATGCACCGTTCATGGAGACGGTAAGCCGTACGTACGCATGAACGCTACTTTCATTTCTATTTCATATTTAATGGAATGAAATAATAATGATATAAAGGTATATTATAATTCCAGTATAATATCATATATAATATCATTTACTCCATCCTTTATAAATCCCACATTTGGCATTAACGATTCAAATCACTTTGAGGGGGCGATAGTCCGCACTTCTTAAAATGAAATTATCACGTTTACCCGTAATGGAAATCATAAATGTATGCCATAAATGAAAAATAAAGAAGTATAAGGAAAACATAAAAATAATATATTTAATATATAAATATAGTGACATCTTAATGGCCACCATGAGATGTGTTAAAAGAATATTGCACAATCATCGTTTCGTGAGGTAGTAATTCCCCACCCACAGAAACAATATGTTTTTTAACTATTAGACGAAGGTGTGTGTAAGTGTACATGAAATACTTAGCATAAAAATATCCTATTATATTGAAGATACTGTTTTTGTTACAAAATAAAGGAATAAAAATAGTTTAATGGGTTGGAGAAGCAAAATAAAACAGAAGAACATAAGAGAAGACATTACCTTAAAATCGGGTAACTCTTTTTGATTTGAGCCAAAGGCTTACTTGGGAAGACTTATGCCCGAAGTGAGGCTTCAAGGAGAAAGAGAGGGAAGTTGAGAGATTATTTGAGAAGAGGTTGGCCGAGCCAAATGGCTTTGATGGTGTGAATAAGGTGTTAGTGGTGGAGGCCTTTTATAAGATGAGAGGATGGGCACTCTTGTAAAGTCATGAAATGTTACATTATTATGAAATTATTTTCGGATTTTAAAGGTCCCACAATATATATATTTCAAGGATAAAGTGATAAGGGTTAAAAATCCACCCATCCAATAGGTTTTATACAAGTGTAATTCTAAGATATTACCTTATATTTTAAATTTATTTAAATTGTTCATTAATGAGGTAATCACTGAATCATCATGGTGTCATAAATAAATTTATTTATTTATGGTCTAAAAATTATAAAAAAATTACCATGATGTAGGAAATATTCTTAGATTTACAATGAATATTTATAGTCTAAAATTTAACTTATATAACCCCATGTAATAAATGTTTTAGTGAAACAACACATGTTTCTGACAATTTTATTTTTACTTTAAATAAAACGTTATTAATGTCATTTTCTTACCCAAGTGGCTCTATGGGATCCCCAAGTTTTCCCATGGATTATCTTGGTCAGCCATGACTCATCCAATAAGGTTAGGACAAGTGTAAAGGGAATTTTATATTATTATAACATTATATCTACCTTAAATTACACTAATTACCTTTAATCGTGATTAATAAAAATTAAAAGTTTCTATTCACCAAAAATTATATTCATCCCATTGAACCACATTTACTTACTAATGAAAACCATGTATGTCGGATTTTTGAAATTCAATTTACAGAAGTGGTAAATTTTCATTTAAACGAAAAATTAGTTTTTTAACTACCTCTTAGTGGTTTAACTATTCATCAAAAATTGGAAGTTCTCAAAAAAATACCAAAAATTCAAAATAGGATAATTTCGATATTATGAATCCAAAAAATGAAGTCCATTTTGAAATATAAAATTTATATAATTTTCAAAAGTGAATATTACTATTCATAATGGCTACTTTGATTGGTCACGGTGTGTTAGAAACTCGAACTTGCGTACAATACAAGCTATTGCATTATTGAAAGAGAAGCGTACCATGGAATATTGGGGTGTTACATTCTCCCCTCCTACAATAAATTGCGTCCTCTCAATTTGAAATTGTTCTTCGAAAATAAAAGGTGGAAAATAGAAAATACCTTTGTGGAAAACCCATATCAGAAATAGAGTTAATAAAATTTAGTCTTAATAAGAGGGAAAGGGAAATGAAAAAGTCACCACCAAATTATGATATCGATTAGGAGAACATTGGTTGCAATTAGAGACAAATAATTGGAGGGAAAACGTAATTATTTGTAGGGAGGGATTGGGGTCATGAATCAAAAACATGTGTAAAATTGAGGGCCTCAAAGCCTTCAATCTATGGTGATTTAAAATATCATCAGTTCAACAAAACATAAGGTATTAGGATAACAAAATTTTTTAATATCCCTTTACTAAAGTTTAAGAATTAATTTATTCATAGAAATAAGAGAGAGGTATATATATATATATACTTGACAAGTAGAGTTTCAACCTTAAACTAATTTCTACCACAAACTCATCTTTCCCTCAAAAGATAATAGTACTCAAAAATATTATATTTATCCTAATAGTACAAGGTTCCAAATATTAAAACATACCATTTAGATTAGGAAAACTATTTTGTAATAACCAGGGACTTCCTGTAGGCTAGTGGTTGGTAATAAAGGCCTGTCGCACTATGGTTGTGGGTTCGATTCCTGCACCTTTGTCCGACACGACGGGTTATCCCTCGACCTGCAGGTTGTCTTTTTCCTAAAACTATAGTATTATAATATTCCAAAAATAATCTTCAGAAATGTTTTAACCATAAACAATACTATCCAATGTTAAAATTAATCCATTCCAACCTTTATTGTTATCCAAAATACCTCTATCCAGACTTTCTCTAAAAGGTCTCTAAATTCCAAAATCAATTAATCTGATTCCCCAAACAAAGTGAAGTTTCTCTTATTGTCACATACTAAAAATATGATTACCTTCATAATATTAAAATCTTAATGAAAACAACAAGTACTACAGTACAATACTTATATATATCACATTATTCTTATAACCATAATATAGTTCTTGAGTCCAAAAACACAAATACAATAATTATTCCACTTCAATTGTAGTAACAACATAAGTTTGGCCTTGCTCCCTTGGCCTTTTCTGAGGTAAGTTTCCTTGTCTCTTAGGGCATTCATTTGAATGATTCCCCATTTCTCTAAAATTTTATCATTCAACATTGACAACCTCTTTCTTTCCCTTGCAATCAGGAGCTTGGTGAACTTTTTCTATACATTTATAACAGACTGCAAATCCTTTTAAGCAAGTACCGAGGTGATTCTTCCCACAATTATCGCATAATGGAAAAAACTTCTTTCCCTTTTTCCCTTTATCTGTCTCTTGTTTGATCGTTCTATTCTTCTCTTGCTTTACTTTATTTTCATAAGATTTAGAGAATTCCTTTTCTCTCTTGATATAACACAAGACTATATCTTCGTACATTGAGAAGGATTGTGATGTTAAGATCGATGGAGAAATGGTTTCAACCCATCAAAGAAACGGTCAATCTTACTTCTTGGGTTACGTATATAATCTACATCATGCCTCACTAACCTTGTAAAGTTGGCCTCATACTTTGCAACATTCTCATCCTCCTTTTGTCTCAGACTCAGAAATTACCTTTCCATGTCTGCTCGATGGTCATGAGGGAAGTATTTTTCTAAGAAAATCTCTTTTAACTCCCTCCATTCCATATTTGATACTTCATCATATTTCTTCATTTTTTGCATCAATGACCACCATTGATCAGCATCTCCAATGAGGCGATAAACTGCCATGACAACTTTTTCCCTTTCACTACTCGCCAGAGCCTGAAATATTTTCTCTAGGGAACTTATCCATTGCTCACCTACTAAGGGATTTGTACTCCCATTGAATGTTGGTGTTTATTGCCTCATGAAGCGGTCTAACATTGATCCTCCATGTTGTGGATTAGGGTGCTCCATACGAGTAAGATTATTATTCCTAACCTGAGTGAGTTGTCCCAGTATGGTGATTAGCTGATCAACACCAGTTGTATCACCAGCTCCACTATAATTATCTTGAGAAGGAGGGAAATCCCTACATGGAGTGCGTGCATTGATACGATTTCCATTCCTTCCACTAGGCGCCATTTCTAAACAATTTCATAAACTAGATTAGTTTATGAATTGAAATACATAATTCCATACTTGTAAAACACTTAACATAAATTGAAATATTTATAGTTATAATCCATAATCATAAAAAGAAATGTTTTCTTTGAGGAAGTATATACTCACAAACCCTTCATAATGGTTTGTAAAGAAAATGAGAATTATCCTAAGCATATCCCCCAGGAGTGTCGTAACCAAGAGTGCAGTAAGGCCCGTTGTCGTGCACCAGTTCCCATTCGAGTCTAGCTCAAAGCTGTGTTTTTGGGTTTTACCCCTAGGTACATCTGTGCCAGAGCCACCTATAACTACTCGTATCCATACAAGAATGTATTGCCTGAAAAACTCACAAAATCTCTATAATAACAAAATTATAGGAATTTCTTCTATACTAATCCTAAAAGTCTATATTAGGGTTATGTGCTCTAATCAGAGTTTATCTAAATCTAGATTCCAAGGTTAGAACTAAACTACCTCTAAAACCAACTGTAACGCCCCGAACCCAGTTACCCAGAGTCGATGCATTATTACGTAACATTGGCATGATAAAAAAAGATCAAGTCTCGAAAGACCGATTAGTTTAGTAGCCTTGTAAACACTAGATATATTCATAAGTCTTACATTACATCATAAAGTAAAAAAAAACTACAACAACATCTTGTCTTCATATCCCCTCATACTATCCCTGCAGGTCATTAATAAAATACTCCTTCACATCCTGGGAAAAATTAAAACATTGAAAGGGATGAGCTCAGATGCTCAGTAAGGATAAAAATATAGTGGAAACATTCATAAATAAACATAAACATTTAAGGCAATGTATAACTAAATCAAAAGCCTTTTAAACTTGAACATCAGCATAATATGGAAAAAATAAAAAGAAATAATTCCATTTACTTATTCACATGGATATTATACTAGTCTAATAATCACATGTAATATCCATAACCACTTTCATAATGATGGAATGCATAATGCCAGGCTATCGTAACCACGTAGCCAAGGCCTCGTTCCAAGACTACAAATAATATTTTGTTAAGGCCTTATGCCAATACATTAGTTTGTCTCATGAGACCTACCTATGAATCGAGGATCTATAGTGGGCTCCACCTGTCACTTATTAAGTCCAATGCATTCCTTATATGAAATGGTTTAAACATATCATAAACCATAACATAATTGTATCACATAAAACATGCATAAAAGAAACATAACATTTCTATATTTCAATCACAAGATATCAAAAACACATTGATATAATCAAAACATTATAAAAATCATTTTCAATACCAAAATAAAAGAAAAGTAAAACATGGTATTTATTTTTCATTTAAAAAAGGTTATGGATTGTAGAGGAAGCCGAAACTCAAATAATGGTCATGGCGGCGGAGAATTTGTTGTCGCCGTATACGTAAGACAAAACATTCCTTTTGTCATTTAGTAAAAATGATTCATATAAAAAGATTTATTTTGAATAAAATTAAAATTCAAAGGGTTTTATACACCGTATAAACTAATGTTGTGTATACAACAAAATATGCCTCAATGAAAGGATATTGAGACGGAGTCCCTTACCTCGTGTCCGACTTGACTCGATCATTCTTTAATCTAGTGAATAATAAACTAGAGTTAATTTATACTTTTGTAATAACCCTTTTCAAGTTCATTATTCCTTTTATATCACTTATTACCATGTTATGAACATTATGTAATTATTTAAGTTAATAACGGTCGTTTTTTCGATCTTTGGTACTTGAGTCAAAAATAAACTTCTTATAATTACAAGTTGTTCATGTGGTAAAATATCCATTATATCCAGAATTATATTCATGATGTAGATATGATATGTATCATATATATCCAGTATATAAATGCATTTATAATATTATATAACTTTTAGAGGTATGAAATGAAATGCACCGTTCATGGAGACGGTAAGCCGTACATACACATGAACGCTAATTTCATTTCTATTTCGTATTTAATGGAATGAAATCATAATGATATAAAGGTATATTATAATTACAGTATAATATCATATATAATATCATTTACTCCATCCTTTATACGTCCCACATTTGGCATTAACGATTTAAATCACTTTGAGGGGGCGGTAGTCCGCACTTCCTAAAATGAAATTATCACATTTACCTGTAATGGAAATCATAAAGGTATGATATAAATGAAAAGTACAGAATCATAAGGAAAAAATAAAAATAATATATATCATATATAAATATAGTGACATCTTAATGGCCACCATGAGAGGTGTTAAAAGAATATTGAACAATCATCGTTTCGTGAGGCAGTAATTCCCCACCCACAGAAACAGTATGTTTTTTGACCATTAGGCGAAGGTGTGTGCAAGTGTACATCAAATCCTTAGCATAACAACATAATAGTATATTGAAGATACTGATGTTTTTACAAAAGAAAGGAATAAAAAGAGTTTAAGGGGTTGGAGAAGCAAAATAAAACAAAAGAACATAAGAGAAGACATTACCTTAAAATCCGGTAACTCTTTTTGATTTGAGCCAAAGGCTTACTTGGGAAGACTTATGCCCAAAGTGAGGCTTATAGGAGAAATAGAGAGAAGTTGAGAGATTATTTGGGAAGAGGTTGGCCAATCCAAATGGATTTGATGGTGTGAATAAGGTGGTAGTGGTGGGGGCCTTTTGTAAGAGGAGAGGAGGGGTACTCTTGGAAAGTCATGAAATGTTACATTATTATGAAATTATTTTCGGATTTTAAAGGTCCCAAAATAATATATTTCGAGGAAAAGGTGATAAGGGTTCTAAATCCACCCATACAATAGTATTTAGACAAGTGTAAGTCTTAGATATTAACTTATCCTTTCAATTTATTTAAATTGTTCATTAATGAGGTAATCACTGCATCATCATGGTGTCATAAATAAATTTATTTATTTAATGTCTAAAAATTATAAAAAAATTAACATGATGTAGGAAATATTCTTAGCTTTATAGTGAATATTTATAGTCAAAAATTTAACTTATATAACCCCATGTAATAATTTTTTTAGTAAAACAAAACATGTTTGTGAGAATTTTATTTTTACTTTAAATAAAAAGTTATTAATGTAATTTTCATACCCAAGTGGCTCCATGGGGTCCCCATGTTTACCCATGGATTGTCTTTGTCTTCCATGACTCATCAAATAAGGTTAGGACAAGTTTAAAGGTAATTTCATTTTATTATAACATTATATCTACCTTAAATTACACTAATTACCTTTAATCGCGATTAATAAAAATTAAAAGTTACTATTCACCAAAAATTATTTTCATCCCACTGAACCACATTTTACTTACTAATGACAACCATTTATGTTATATTTTTGAAATTCAATTTACATAAGTGGTAAAGTTTCATTTAAACGAAAAATTAGTTTTTTAACTACCACTTAGTGGTTTCACTATTCATCAAAAATTGGAATTTCTCAGAAAAATACCAAAAATTCAACATAGACTAATTTTGATATTCCGAATCAAAAAATGAAGTCCATTTTGAAATATAAAGTTTATATAATTTCTAAAAGTGGGTATTACTATTCATAATGACTACTTTGATTGGTCTCGGTGTGTTAGAAACTTGAACTTGCGTACAATGCAAGATATTGCATTATTGAAAGAGAAGCGTACCATGGAAGATTGGGGTGTTACAATTATTATTAGACCTATAATAAAATATATAGCTATCTTATCCCATTTTCAGATTGGAATAGGTAAATAACGCAACATACCTGATAGCCACTGATGTTCTGACTTAACTTGCTGACCAGTTAAGCACTTTCAAATAAACTCAGACACTTTTCACTTCAAACCATTCCACCAAAACTACGCCTTCAACGCCTTATACATCATCTGTATCCCCAAATGTAGAGCCCATATCTAATGGTGGTAGGCAAGGAAATTTTGTTCCTGACAAGTGAGAGGTACTATAATCCGATCTATGGACCAAAAAATTGAACTTCCATCAAGTTTACATCCCTCAATGGTCTACCCACCATTGAGTGTTGAACTCATAAGAAAGTATTCTGCATGAGATGTCTGTGTCTCTTTAAAAACTTTTACCAAATCAAGAAATACTGAAATTGATTTGAAAACCAACACATAACCTATGTTTTTTCATTCCATATGCATATCGTCTATGATTGACATCAACTGCCACTCATGTGAAGCTTCCTTTACCAACTGACCATATGAATTCTTTCTTACTACATCAACCACCAAATTTCCATTTCCTAGTGTTTGGATAATGTTGTAGTCAAACATCTGGTGATACTCCATCCATCTCATTTTCCTCAGATTCAGATCCCTTAGTGAGAAAATTTTCTTCAATCTCTTATTATCGATGAATAATGTGAATTTCTCCCCCAATAGATAGTGACACCAAGTCTTTAATGCATGAACGACCGCAGCTAAATCCAAATTAGTTGTTGGGTAATTATTCTCATTCAATATTAGATATCTTGAACCATAATCCACCACATGGCCTCACTGCATGATAACACATCCTAACTCAAATCCCGAATCATCAAAGTAGACCACATATCCCTATCCTAGTTCTCGAAAAACCAAGATAGGTGATGATGTCAAACACACTCTCATCTCTTTAATATACTTATGTCGTTCTTCACTCTACTGGAAAGGAACATTTTTCTTTATCAATGCGACCATTGGCGATTCTAGTAGTGAGAAGTCAGAAACAAAACGACGATAGTACCCAACGATACCAAGAAAGATTTGTATCTCAACAAATTTATTCCGAGGCTTCCAAGAGATTACTGCATCAATATTTTCATGATCCACTAAAACACATTTTTCAGAAATCACATGGCCTAAAAATTGTACTTGTTATATCCAAAAGTCACACTTTTACAATTTGGCATATAGACGATGATCTCTCAGAATTACCAACACTATTTCCAAGTGTTTCCCAAGCTCAAACCTAGTTCTTTAAAACAATAATATGTCATCGACAAATGCCACCACAAAATAATCCAAATATCACTGAAATATCGGATTTTTTAATTCCATAAAGACTTTTGGTTCTTTCGTTTGACCAAATGGAATAACCATGTTTTCATAGTGGTAATATCTACTCATGAAGCTATCTTCAGAATATCTTTCTCCTGAACTCGCTACTGATGAAATCCTAACTGCAAATCAATCTTATAAAACCACTGACCTCCCCTAAATTGATCAAATAGATCATAAATGTGTGTAAGTAGATATATGTTCTTTATCATAACCTGGTTCGGCTTATGATAATCAACACACATCCTTAGAGTTCTGTCGGATTTATTCATGAACAAGAATGATGTTTCCCACATAGAGTACTTGGCCGAATAAAGCCTTTTCTTTCAAGCTCCTCTAATTGTACTTTCTGATACATTAATTTTTTTTGGTACCATCCTATAATATGGAAGATAGATAATACTAATCCCCAGAAGGAGTTCAATCATAAACTCATCTTCCCTTATAGGTGGTAACAAAGAAATGTTTTTAGGAAACACATATGGAAATTGATCAACTATTGATGGAAAACTACTATCCTCAATCACTTCCATCAATTCCAAAGTAAACTCCACCAATTGGTAAGAGATAATTCCCACCATTGGTTTCAGAACTATCATTCCACATTTCATTACAACCCTATCTCCTCTAAAGAGATGCTTGAAGCCACCCTCAGTTGGTAAACTAACCATTCTGCTATAACTGTCAATGTGAGACTTGAATATTGTAAAACAATCCATTACTAGGATTACATCAAAAACATATATCTCTATAATTGATAAATCCTATCTCTCATAAGCTCCATAAATAGTTTCAGAACAAGATCTACACATGAAGGCTTGACATTCTCTTTCCCCGAGAGGAGTTTTCAGTTTTATCATAGAAGGAGTCAATTAAAGTTTCAATCTCATAAAATCAGTATTATGAGAATAAATAAAGGAATTTTATGAACCCATATCAAATAGAACTTGCATAAGAGTAGAAATTAGTAGAATTATACCTCACATCTTAGAAGGTCTTACCTGATCATCTAGAGTCCCCTACTCTGCTGCATGTAACATCTTAATCATAACACTCTTCTGTTTATTTCCCTACTGATATTTCCCTTGTTGAGGAGTCCCAGTGTCCTTATTATTTCAATGGCTAGATCTTCTCTATGGGAAATTATGATTCTTCTAGACCCACCCTTTGAAGCATATGTTGCCTGCGACACCTGAGAAGTGTTATGAGCACATGACCATAGAGCACTGTGATAATATCACTGAATATGTCTCATTTTTTTTGTTGTTGTGTAATTTTAAAGGTTGTGTTATATACTCTATCTTGATGTTCTCAAACAAACCACACTAATAAATCTCGAATGGCCCTTTAGTTTAGGAGGAAGATTTATCAATCGAGCTGTTTGAATTTGATTCCCATTGACACCTTGAAAATAGGCGTGCCTCTTCCTTTTCTCATAGAATTTGAGTTCCCACCATTTCCTATAGATATCATCATGCTTCATGCTACTATATCTAAAGAGACATATCTCTTAGCCACTGACACCTTGTTTACCGTCTCCATATAATTTGTGATACAAAGTACCAAAATAATTTTCCAAATCTCCTTACGGAGTCCTGACTTGAAGATTCATGCCTTCAAGATCTCACTTGTTGAAACTTCTTATGTAAATCACAATAAATTAATGAATTAATGACATATTTAGTAATAGAGAGGCTATCCTACTTCAGGATGTCAAATTATGTTGTTCGTTGGATTATAAAAGTGTGAGTATAGAATTTTTTGTAAAACAATCCTTCAAAAGACTCCTAACTCAATCCTTGATCTAATATTTCTTACACCAAAAAATCCCACAATTAGCGTGAAAGATCCTTCAGCATATAGGTTTCCAGTTTGACTATCATGTCTACGGGTGTGATAATGAACTTGAAGATTTGATTCATCCTACTCATCCAACTATCTTCCCTCTCCACTTCCGAATCACCATAGAAGATTGGTGGATTCTACTTCTGTAAATAGATGGAGTGGTCCACCTTACATGGCTCCTCCCTTGGGTTCAACATTTCCACCGCTTTGAATGATTGGAATATAAATTGCACCATATATTCATTCACCTATGGATGAGGTGTAACCACATTTTCAATAGCTTCTTCTGGTTGATTTATACACCACCTATGGGTTCCATTTTCTAAACAAACACATTCTATTAGTCACAATCTTATAGAAATTGATTAGCTTGGAATGTAAAATTCTATAACATCAATATCAAAACATTTCTTAAAAAATATGATTATTTTTAAAAACAAACAACACTTTATTTTAAAATTAAAAACATTTTCAAAATACATAAACAATTTCCTTCTCAAAGTCTTTCATTTGAAAACATTTTTCTTCATTTTCTCCAAAAATTAATACCATGCTCTGAATCATATTTCATTACTCAAAATTAGATATGAAATCCTAGTGGGAATTCATTCATCTAAAATTCTTGTGATTATGGTCTCATTGGATAAACCCATGATAATGAGACTCCTTTATACTACTAGTGTTTCATAAACACTTACATACCCAACTCCCTGGTAACTTGAAGTTCATCATATAATGGTTAGCTAAGTCTTTTTATGCTCTACATTTCAAGTCCCAAAATTCCTACTCCTTTCTAAGAAGACTATGTATGTAATAGACAATAAGTATTTCAAATACCAGACCAAGAAAACTCAAGACTACTTGTTCCATAGAGAAGGGACCAAGACGATACCATTTGGAACAACCTTTAAATTCTCATTGGCTTGAGAGTAAAACGAGTCATTACTTGGCCCTAGGTGACATCCCAAAGATTCCCGAGGATAAAAAAAATGGTGAAGGGTTTATAAAACTAGTGTGGGATTATTTAACATTTTAAAGATAAACTATAAACCAACCAACCACAACCCATATAAGCTATATGATACATGAACAAAATAATGACAATTTAGAAAATATTTTATTCAAAAGAGATCCAAAAAAAAGTGCTACATTGGAAGAAAAATAGAAGTCGTAATAACTATGGAAGATACCTCAAAATGACCCCAAAATAACAAAAATACTCCAGGCTCCAACAAATCCATGCTTCAACACCACCAGACCACTCAACAACTCAAGAAGTAGTAATAAAAACCTTCTAGACCCTACCTTTTCCCATGTCCTGGAAGATGGAATCTACAAAAGCTCTAAAGTTCCAAAGTAGGGTTGAGTATAAAACTTAGCAGACATTCCCCAAATAATTTTTTACTCACTCCACTAGGATATAATAGTTATCAAAATTTATATAAAACCATTTATATAAAACAATTTCTGAAAATAGTTTATAACTAAACATAAACACTTCTCAAAATTGTTTATAACTAAATATAAACTAAAACCATGTGAATTGTTTTTCCATAAAGTTATTATCTAGGTAAAATATTAAATAAATCATCAAAAATATTTTTCAAAACTACATTGGTAAACCAATAATCTCCACACAACAACTACAAAAAATGCATGCATCGTTATGAAATTTCCATACTCATGAGTGGTTTATCATCGATCTACCAAGTCATCTCAAGTTAATTATTTACCATGTTCCATTTTACCTTTTAGACAAGAAACATGATCATATTTCAACCATTACTAGTAATTAAATATGATGCACACACCCTATTTTCTAAAAATGAAAACAATTTTGAACAATTTTACACGTTTCAATTAAAACACATATTTATTGAAAACTTTCTTACCATAAAATTTCAAAACAATAAATAATTTCAAAAACCCATATATCTAATGTTAAAATTATAAATATATCTATTTTAAAAAATTATAGAATATCCATAATATAAAGATCCACATTAAAAATAAAAACTTGGGGTTTTCACAAAACCCATAATTTTCTATATTTTCCACCGCCCATCACTAAATAGGGTTTAAAAATTGTAAAAAAGTAAAAACACTATTTAATTTGAATCAAATACAAAATTTTAATGAATTAAATTCAATTAAAACAAGTGGATATGAGATTAAATCCAATTACCTCCCTTTGTTCGATGAAAACCGATAATGGATGAAGAATGTTCAAGAATCTGGGTTAAGATTCTAAGAAACCGCCCAAGATATCCACCCCTATCATTAAACACACTAGATATAAACTTATTTGGAATAAAAACTCTAAGATTTACCTATAGGGTATATATATCTATGAAAAAGATATGAAAGGAGGAGTATATTTATGCAACCATGATGAAAACGAAGACGAACATGCACTTATTGCAAGAATCTACATTTAATTTTCCAAGGAACTTGTTAGGATCGCTTCCAGATCGACATGATAACCTCCTTTATAAATTGGGGGAGAAAAATAATTTTTAGGGTTGATTTGGGTAAAAAAGATGAAATAGATGTCCAAATTGAATTAGATCCACAATGATAGGGAATTAGTTTTGGCCTTACACGGTTTGACCACACGGTTTGGCCAAAACGTGATCTAACCGTGAACCCTATCTATTTCCTAAATCCTCCAAAAGTACTCTAAAGTTTCCCCCAACTTCCCAAATAACCTTTAATAAAAATAAACTCATCAAGGAAGGTTTATGTACTAGAAACTGTGGTTTATTCAATTATGACAAATAACTACTTTTATTTATAGATGTCTATTGATTTTATTTATTCTATTATGATTTACATATACCTTTTACAATGAGGGTGTATTATCCCTAATTTATATATGGAACAAATGTACTGGTTAGTGGAATCTAGAATATGCGGAGGTATTCTTGAGGTATAAGGAACCCTATTCTATCATGGTGGAGGTGAAATAGGATGGGACACTATAATGTATATCAATATATTCTTTTTTTATTTTTGTACTATTCGGGATATGGTTAGTGGATATAATATTAGTAAAAAACATTAATGGATGTTACCTATAAATCACATTCATGTGCCTACTTCAAAGAGTTGTGATAATTTTTTGGGATTTATTTATTATTGTTTAACTTTATTATTATGACACATATGATGTTTTTAGATTATTTATTTTCTAATTTTCATTAATCCCACAATGGAAATAGGAAAAAATCCATGCATCATATTGGAACATAGAATTCACATGACCATCATGTTCTTTCGTATAGTTGTGAATCATGATTAAAGAATGGGTTACAATTATTTAAAGTTCCAACACAAACTTATATAGAATTTTTCTTTATAACATGATAGTGGTACTCTCCTTAATTAACTTTATAAATATATTGATTTTTTATTATCGATAGGTAATTAGTCAGGTGAATCATATCATGATTTTATATTAGTATTTTTAATATGTGTGAGGGACTAATGATATTCTCTAGTGATGTGAGGCCCTTAAATTTAAGGGTGACTACAATGTAGAAAGATTTATTTCGCACTAATTACCTTTACTATTATTTAAGGTTGTGATGAGAAATTTTTCTTAGGGGTAGTATCATTAATGTTCCAACAGAAGTGATAGTGATTCAAAAGGGGGTAGTTTGGTATGTGGGTACCAAATAAGGACTGAAAAACTTGATTGGGTTAGTTTTTATCGGAATATATATTGTAATTATTCATAAAATTTTATAATGGGTTGATGAAACATGAGTTTCCTTAGATATTAAACACTAAAGAAAGAATTATTTTTTTTGGATTTATACGTTCATGGAATAAGATCTATATACATGTATTGCGAGTCTTGAGATAATGTTTATGACTCAGGATCATGGTGAGATAAGTTTTTTCCATGTGGTATAACACTCTTCATGATCATAACCAATATGGGTTTTGATTGTTTTAGGGTTTCCCAAGGGAAGGGTGAGGCACACGAATGTGGATTAATTATAGATAATAAACATAGTTAAATTAATTATATGAAATATATGATTAAAAAACATTTTAGAAATAAGTCATATTATATTGGCTAAATGTTAGTGATCCCATGAGTAATATTGAAATTGAATCATGTGTGATTCTCTATGTGGTGATGTGACGAACATTCATGTAATAAATATTAAATTTTTAAGTAGGATTATGATCCTAGGATAATTAGGATGATACTATTAATGATGTGAGTTTCCTTATTGATAAGAGAACACTAGTGTGTAAACCATCTTGGTTTTGGTTTATGACTAACCATGGTGTCCATGTTTACTATCACATGTATAGTTTAATGACTCAATGTTTTCTTTCCATTAGGTTTATGGTATTTTCGGTTCCCTATAATGATTTGAAATAGTATTTGGTCTAGGGTAAACCTCTAAATAGTGATATTATTGTTTTTATAGGCATTATTTTACTTGTATATAATGTTGTATTAATTGATGAATTTTTATTGGAAGTCCTTTATTTCAACTAGAGTTTTTAATTAAAAAAATATAGGAATCAAATACCATTTAAAAAAATTAAAATAAATAAATGAAAGAACATATGTTTGGGGTCAAACAGTACATTTATTACGTCAACCAAAACCAAATACTGAAAATAAAGTCTCCATGAAATAAAAAATTATAATTCACAATTAGAATTTTAATCATCATTAGATTCATACAACATATATTATTCACTCAATGTGTTAAACATGTTGGATTTATCAATAGTGTTGGTTACAAAAAGAGTGTTTCTACTTTTAATTGTTGGACTGATATTTGAGTAGTTACTTCTGGGACTAATATTATTTATAAGGGTATGTGATACTCCTTTATTATCTATATTACTTCCTTGTATCACCATGTAATTATAAGAAATATTTTTTGATCAATTATTTTAAATTCTATCCATGTCATCACCATCACAATTTTGTCTTGATTCCCAAGGAATTGTAAATCTCCATGACGAAATGATAGAAGTTTATTCCATGTAACTCCTTTATAAAAGTGAAATAAAACATAATGTGACCCATTATAGAGAAATCTTCCTAAATAGATTCTCCCTTATGATTATCCAAACTCTAATTCTGAGAAGATATAACCATAGGCAGGGTAATCTCCCTAACTACCACAAACCCATCCATTTAGTAAAGGTCCACCTCACCTATAGTTATAGATAAAGCTATAGATATCCCATGATCTACTCATAAACCATCATTAATATTAGGCTATCACTTTTAAGGGCAATATTTTTATGTGTATCATGCTAAGATACACATAAAAAAATAATCTAGTTTAATAATTATGATTAGACCATAAATTTTTATATCCTTCAAATTCATTAAAATATGAAAACAAAGCCATATTTAGAATCAAACTTGAAGTAGAGGATTTTCATTTAAATTCATCTACTTATCCAAACAATCCATGATGATAAATTGATGTTTACGAAAAATATTATACTATAGAAATAAATTTATTCCCAATTTGTTTCACATTACTATCAATAATATATGGATTAAATACATTACCATAATGACAAGGCCCTATAACACCATAGAAATCTTTTCTATAATAGATATTACTTTCTTAAATATATTGGTATCATGAATACTATTAGGAAATGTTGAGGAGGTTAAATATTTCATACAGAAACTCATAGTACAGACATGTTCCCTGCACAAATAGAAAAAGGGACAGAGATTATCATATATGAAAAATATTCTCAAGTCGTCATTCTATGTGGAATGAATCACCTTCCCCATTAGAATTGAGATCAGATAAACATACATTAAGTCCAAGGAAATATAGAAAAATATAGCCTACTCTATTTTCCTATCCATATCATTGTAACTCCACTTGAAAATGATAAATAAAATATAATATTAGGTTTCCAAAAGATCCCATTTAAATCAAATAATATGACCCATACATGAGAGATAGATTTTCTAACAAAAAAGGGATCAAATATTGAGATCCATTCTTGTATCCTTAGAGCACCTTCCTTAATAGATATTAATAAAAATCCCTACTCCAAAATAATCAATTATGAATTTGAAACATAATATTAAAGTAAAAATTCCCCACTAGATAAAATATCATTTTTTAAAATCCAAAAATCAATGATAATGTTATTCCTATATCATCATGTTTCCATGGGGTTTTCCATTATGGTGTTGTACTCATTTGATAAAGGAGTGATGAAACCAAGAAATTATTTTTGTGACTCTATATTTCCTCATGATCACACAAGTAGTGTTGTGACACCCTGGATCCACACTCTCAGATTGAAAGATCATAGATTAATACTTTACATAATTTCTTTGATACCAGTTGTTAAATCCTGAATATAACCATAAATAATTATAAAATCAATAAAAAGTATTGAATTTGATATATATGATGGAAGATTTCATGTTTAGAGCTTTATATATTTGGTATACATCATAAATTAATAAATCCCATTTCTTTATCAAATAATGGACATTTTTTCCTTAATATATATGAAACTACTTAAGTCATTACAATTTATAAACATCTCCCACACATAACATCCATCTAAAAATATCATGTCTACTAATTTTCATTATAACCCCTGGAAATAGAAACATAATAAGGGCTTACTTGAGATTCCCAATAAAGGAAACAAATAACTGAAGAAATAATGACATAGATACGGGAAATTGTTTTTATGGAATCAATATGTATAAAACATGAATCCAAAATGTAAAGACCCAAAGCTTGACGTACATGGACATTAAATTAATTTTGTGGAATACTTAATACATAAAAAAAACCAACACTCAAGGACCGTAATACTTTACTGTGTTTGGAAACTCGGAACATAATCTTCTAATCGTGGTTAAAGATCTTGAACATATCCCATAAAGATCTTCTCCTTTTTGTTTTCTTACCCTAAAACCTTTCTTTATATCCTGTGGAAAAGAAAACATATAAAGGGTGAGCTCAAATGCTCAGTAAGGGTAATCATGGATAAAATAAAACAAACCATATACATTTTAACTTAAAAACATGAACACAATGTTTAAACATCAAGATCTTGAGCAATGACATAAAACATGGCAATACGTAAGGTATAGATCATAAAGAAACATTAGTCCTGATAAAATAGCATGGGAATAAAACATGTGATTATGGAAACCATTAAACACATGATATGATTTCCATAGTAGCCAAGGCATTGCTGCCAAGACCATCTTAGTGGACAAATTCCCTTTCTGAATCGAGTTCACTCCTCGTTCCAGTCCTGTATTACTGAACCGGATTAACATACCATTCCATCCATGTCTATCTCATGAGATATAAATCTTTACCCAATGTATTGGAGGGAGATATAGGTCCCAACCATCTCATAATGAAATCATTCTTACTTGTGCCACAAAATAAACTTAAAACATTCATCATAACCCAAAGAATAAAATGGGTTTCATAAACATCATCCCTTCATCACATAATCCATATAAAACAAATAGATATATCATCATAAGAAAAGTGAAACCATGTAAATCAAAGAGAAATTATACTTGAAACATACACATATAAAATAATTTCATCTTATATGGAAAATGGTTTTGATAAAACACTTGAAATGAATTCTTAAGGAAAATATCCTTTCTTCTTCAAAATCATTTTCTTTTCACAAAATGCCATTCAATTTTAAAAGAAAATGATTTTGTTGAAAATAATCAGAAAATATTGTAGAGTAAGCTTCATGAAATTGAGGCGTTATGAAACCATAAAAATACGTTCATGCCGTATAAGTTAAAAAAAAATTCTTCTCGTACTTTGGCCGAAAAAGTCAAAAAGTATCTCGTACTAAAAATGACAAAAGATTCCTTTCATATCTTTTACTAAAAACTCACCGATGGGTAAAATTGGATTTAAACAATTGTAGGTGGATGGAAATAATATTAAATATTGAGTAAACATGTATTTGTATGATAAATATTCCCCAGTAAATTCTGAAGTATAGATAATCTCGGAGAAAAATGAGATTTTGAGATTTTCCCATACCTTAGGTCTGATTTGCTTCGTACGTGTCTGAACCTCCTCTTCTATGAAGAACCTTTTTGAGACCTCCTATTAGGGCACTAAAATTGGTCTTTGAAGAAGACTAGGACCTCTAGGATTTTTCTAGGGAAGTGGAGAAGAGAATTTGGTAGGGGTTGGCCAAGCTTGAAGGCTCAAAGTGGTGTGAGGAAGAGAGGGAGGAGGTGCCATTTTATAAGGGAGGAGAGGGGCACCCTTGGAAAAACAAAAAATATTATTTTATTATAAATCCATATTCGGTTTTTAATAGCTCCAAATTGATTTATTTCGAAGATAGTGTGGGTATGGGTCGAAATAATCTCATCCAATAGAATTTAGACAAGTTTAGGTATCTATTTTAGCCTTATCATTTAGAATTAACTTTAAGTTAAATAATTTTACTTTTATCGTGTCTTCTTGTTTTCTTACACTATACGGTTAATAAACTTACAATTACAAGCCAAAAGAATCCCCAAGATGTTTATTATTAATATATAAAACCTTATCTAAGTCATTTGGCCGAGCCTTATATTTTTAAGAATAAAATAACAATTAATAATATAATATTTGTTTTAAAAACTATTTTATGTCAATTTTGACACTATTTGGTAATTGATTTTTGTGAAAATCATAACAGAATTATTAGTTTAATAAATGTTAATTAAATCAATACTAACATGTCATATTAACCTAGAAAATTATTTTAATTCATAAAAAGTCTCAAATTATATTTATTTGGGTATTTATAACATCAATTATGTCAATATTTCATTAATAAGATAATTACTGCATTATCATTGTGTCATAAATAAATTAAATTATTTAATTTTTAAAAATTACAAATAAAATATCATTATGTAGGAAATCTTTTTATATTTCTAATGAATATTTATAGTATAATTTATCTTATGTATAACTCTATATTTAAAATGATTTATTTATTAAACTTTGATTTTAACTATTTTAACCCTTCTTTAAATAAATTAATAATAAATGTCCTAATCTTATCCAAGTGGACCTAAATGGTCATATTTTATTCCTAAGGTTTCTTTTGGTCGAATTAAACTTATCCAATAGAATTAGGATGTGTGTTAGGGTAATAATAATATCATTTTTACCCTTAATTACCCTATTTACTTTTTACCATGGTAAATAAAAGTAAAAAGTTACTATTCACAAAAAATTATTTTTATCTCATTAAACCACATTTTACTTACTAACATCAACCGTGTCTCTCGGATTTTTGAAATTCCATTCACAGAAGCGGTAAAATTATGTTTTATGTAAATTTTCAAATTCTCATTGGAGGTGGGTAAAAGACGGTGAAAAGTTCAATAAAATTTTTATATATATGAAATTATTATAAAATGAATCCAATGAATTAAATTGAACTTATATTGGTATTATGTATCAATTTTTACCTAAAATAAAGTTAAATAAAATAAATAATTATTTAAATAAAAATTCGGTTTTTAAATAGTAACCCAGTGTTTTCACTATTCATCAAAAATTGAAAGTTTTCAGAAAAATATAAAAATTTTACCATAAGCTAATTTCGATATTCCGAATCCAAAAATGAAGTCCATTTTGAAAGATAAAATTTCAAAAAGTGGGTATTACTATTCATAATGGCTAGTTCATAATAATAGTATAATAATATCTCGTTTAGTGAAACTTGGTATTGCGTACTACACACGCTATCGAAGAAGGTCTTGATTGTGTGTAATGAAATCCATGTCAGGGATGTGTGTAGTGAAATCTCCATTTGGTGTTTCATATAACATAATCAAGACTTATTTCATTTATACATTAAAAAAAATCTATACTTAATGTTGCGTAGAATAATTTCCACAAAACGAACTTGAAATAGTGTGTAACACTAGCCAAGAATAGTGTTGCGTATACTTCAAGATAATACGGTGTTGCATATAGTACAAGATAATCTTGGTGTAGCGTACAACACAAGACATTTATAATAATATTTCTCATAAAATCTCAGGCTGTTACATTCTACCCCCCTTAAAATGAATTTCGCCCTCGAAATTAGTCGGGGTTGTAAATGGTTTACTACTTGAAATTTTCTTTCATAGAAACCCACATCGTAAAAAAAAGAATAATAAAACTTCATTTTAAAAAGGAAAGTTAGAAATGTAACGGTTACCCAGATTAACTCATCACTGGGTTTCCACATGGGAGAACATAGGTGAAAATACGGATATGTAAGAGAAATCTAACCATCATGTTCTGATGGAGAGTGGTAGAGAACATGGCTATGAAAAAGCCAACCATCACAAAGCCATAGATTTGTGATGATCTAAGGTACCATCTGATTCATCAGATATAAGAGTACTAGGAAAACATTTTTGGCTTTCAATATAATTTCCCTAATGTTGAAGAATTTTTGAATTAAAAGAAATACTTGATTTTGGTACAATATCATTGTTGTTCATGTCTTGAACAATTTCCACTTCATCTCTTAAAGAAATGAAGTTGAATTTGTTTTCCATGAAGTGTTAGCGGATCATGAGATAGAATGATAGGTCATTCCATCAATCTCAAACATAAGGTTAGCAAAAGAAATATACATAAGTCCATCTATGGTGATATTATTCATATATGGTTCCAAAAATGGACTTATAATTCATCTATCGTAACGATTAATAAAATAAAACTATTTTCTACTAACCAGGGACTTCCTATAGGCCAGTGGCGATAAAGGCCTGTCGCACATCGGTTGTGGGTTCGATTCCCACAGCCTTATCTGATGCGATGGGTTGTCGCCCATCCTATGGGTTGTCCTTTTTATAAAACTACACCATTATAACATTCTATCAATAATATCTAAAAAACAATTTCTACCCTTAAACAATACTAACTTATGTTCAACATAATCTATTCCAATCATTAGGCTTATCCAAAATACTTCTTTCCAAACTCATAGTATAAAGATAACTATTACAAAAAAGGTCATATAACAAGCACATGAATACCATCATTTATCCCTCATATATCAAAAGATATATCTTGTTGATCGCATTACAAACATGTGAATACCTTAATCTTGTATTCTCTTGAAAAACGAATAACCATTGAATCATAGTGAAAACATGAATTCTGTCCAATGTTAACTCTTTCCAAAATCCAAAAAATTCTATATACTCAAACCATGATATAACCTTGTCCTTATATCAGTCATGAGCTCATGAATACTGTCAAACATTTCATTTTATCCTTATCCCTTCATTATGCACATATCATATTCTTTCCAAAAATATTTCAATCACTTTCTATGTTTACCGGTACCATAAAATTATTGAAAACCAGTACATAGATATTCTGAAATTCCACAGTACTATAAATGAGATTCCATGATACTATTTTGAAATCCCATTACATAAACACTTAATCATTCCACAACATCATTTTTAGATTCAACATCTCAAATACTGATTGCATGAGACTTCCCTTTGTCTTTTCCTTAAGAGGTTGCTCATGTCGATCATTATTAATCCTTGGATTAGGGAATTGATTAGCATAATGCCCCATTTCCTTGCACTTGAATCATTGAAGTGTTGGTGGAGCGTTCTCTAATGTCTTTTCTCTATTCACATCATTTGAAACCTTTTTCCCATTACTTCGGCACTCAGCTGCTCGATGACCTTCTTTTCCAAACTTGAAACATTTTCTAGTACCTTTTAGACAATATCCACCATGCTTCTTTCCACACTTTGAGCATAAAGTAACATTCATCTTCTTTTCACCATTGTTCTAATATGTTTCCTTGAACTCCATCTTTCGTTTCTTGTAAAAAACTTGAGATGGATGCATAACACCAACTTCCAGTTCTACCTTGATAGCACAACGCACAATTTCTTCATAGCTACTGAAGTCTCTTATCACTAATTCCCTTTGAAGAATTGGTTTTAAGCCACTGAATAATCGATCAACTTTTCTTTCAGGTTGAATGATAAATCCAAATGAATACCTTGCAAGACTTGTAAAATTCGCCTCGTATATACCAACGAATTCATCATCCTTTTTCTTAAGTTTAAGAAACTCCTTCTCCATCTTTGTTCGAAGAATACGAGGGAATTACTTATTGAAAAATAAGTTCTTGAACTCGTCCCATTCCATGGACTGAATTTCATCTCTTTGCTTCGTATTATTGATAAGATTCCACCATTGATCAGCATCACCTTCCAAACGATATACTACTAAGATGACTTTATCATGCTCAAAACATTGTAGAACTGAAAATACCTTTTCAGTGGTACTGATGCATTGTTCAGCCACTAATGGATCAGAAGACCCACTGAATGAAGGTGGACGCTGCCTCATGAAGGATTCAACAGAATATTGCTCCTTTCTCTGCTCATTTGGAAGTCTAGAATGATTCATAGCTTGTATAAGTATAGAAATAAGATTGTGCACTCCATCTCCCATAACATTGGTTTGTTCAGGAGGACAATCATTGCATCATCCATTACATTGATCAACACGCTTCCTTCGGGTTCCAGCCATCATCTAAAACCCAAAAAAATAGTTTGAGAGGAAAAAATCATAATCAAGGGGGAGTACCTTCAATATCTAACATCTTAGGTTTAATTATAATATCATTATCGTAATTCTAGGACTATAACCTATATGTATACAAATCCTTAGGGACATCCCTAGACATACCTTAGAAATATCTCTAGGGATCTCACTAAATTTTTTGCATCCTAGTTTCCAAAGGTTAACTAAACCTTTCCTCTGATGCCAAGTATAAAGACCCAAAGCTTGACGTACATGGACATTACATTACTTTTTTGGAATACTTAACACATAACAAAAAACCAACACTCAAGTACCGTAATAGTTTAGTGTCTTTGGAAACTCGGAACATAATCTTCTAATCATGGTTAAAGATCTTCAACATCTCCCATAAAGATTTTCCCCTTTTTGTTTTCTTACCATAAAACATTTCTTTATATCCTGGGGAAAAGAAAACATATAAAGGGTGAGATCAAATGATCAGTAAGGGTAAGCATGGATAAAATAAAACAAACCATATACATTTTAACTTAAAAACATGAACACAATGTTTAAACATCAAGATCTTGAGCAATGACATAAAACATGGAAATACATAAGGCATAGATCATAAATAAACATTAGTCCTAATAAAATAGCATAGGAATAAAACATGTGATTGTGGAAACCATTAAGCACATGATATGATTTCCATAGTAGCCAAAGCATTGCTGCCAAGACCATCTTAGTGGACAAAGTCCCTTTCGGAATCAAGTTCACTCCTCGTTCCAGTCCAGTATTACTAAACCGGATTAACTTACCATTCCATCCATGTCTATCTCATGAGATATAAATCTTTACCCAATGCATTGGAGGGAGATATAGGTCCCACCCATCTCATAATGAAATCATTCTTACTTGTGCCACAAAATAAACTTAAAAGATTCATCATAACCCAAAGAATAAAATGGGTTTCATAAACATCATCCCATCATCACATAATCCATATAAAAAAATGGATATATCATCATAAGAAAAGTGAAACCATGTAAATCAAAGAGACATTATACTTGAAACGTACACATATGAAATAATTTCATCTTATTTGTAAAATTGTTTTGATAAACACTTGAAATGAATTATTGAGGAAAGTATCCTTTCTTCTTCAAAATCATTTTCTTTTTACAAAATTCCATTCAATTTTAAAAGAAATTGATTTTGTTAAAAATAATCCTAAAATCGTGTAGAGGAATATTCATGAAAATGAGGCATTATGAAACTGTAAAAATCCATTCACGCCGTATAAGTTGAAAAAACATTCTTCGCGTACTTTGGTCAAAAAAGTCAAAAAGTACCTCGTACTAAAAACGACAAAAGATTCCTTTCATATCTTTTACTAAAAACTCACCAATGAGTAAAATTGGATTTAAAAAATTGTATGTGGATGGAAATAATATTACATATTGAGTAAAAATGGATGTAGATGATAAATATTCCCAAGTAAATTCTAAAGTATAAAAAATCTCTTTTAAAAATGAGATTGTGAGATTTTCCCTTACCTTAGGTCCGATTTGCTTCGTACGTGTCTGAACCTCCTCTTCTTTGAAGCGCCTCTCTGAGACCTCCTCTTAGGGAACTAGAATTGGTCTTTGAAGAAGACCAGGACCTCTAGGATGTTTCTAGCGAAGTGGAGAAGAGAATTTGGTAGGGTTTGGCCGAGCATGAAGGCTCAAAGTGGTGTGAGGAAGAGAGGGAGGAGGTGCCCTTTTATAAGGGAGGAGAGGGGCACCTTTGAAAAAACTAAAAATATTATTTTATTATAAAGTCATATTCTATTTTTAATAGCTCTAAATTGATTTATTTTGAAGCTAAGGTGGGGATGGGTTGAAATCCTCTCATCCAGTAGAATTTATACAAGTTTAGGTATCTATTTTAACCTTATCATTTAGATTTAACTTTAAGTTAAATAATTTTACTTTTACAGTGTCTTCTTGTTTTTTACACTATAAGGTTAATAAACATACTATAACAAGTCAACAGAATCCCTAAGTTGTTTATTATTAATATATAAAACCTTATCTACGTCATTTGGTCGAACCTTAGATTTTTAGGAATAAAATAACAATTAATAATATAATATTTGTTTTTAAAAACTATTTTATGTCAATTTTGACACTATTTGGTAATTGTTTTTTGTGAAAACCATAACAGAATGATTAGTTCGAAAAAAGTTAATTAAATCAATACTAACATGTCATATTAACCTATAAAGTTATTGTAATTCATAAAAAGTCTCAAATTACATTTATTTTGGTATTTATAACATCAATTATGTCAATATTTCATTAATAAGATAATTACTGCATCATCATTGTGTCATAAATAAATTAAATTATTTAATGTCTAAAAATTAGAAATACAATATCATTATGTAGGAAATATTTTTATATTTATAATTAATATTTATAGTCGAATTTATCTTATGTATAACTCTATATTAAAAATGATTTAGTTATTAAACTTTGATTTTAACTATTTTAACCCTTCTTTAAATAAATTAATAATAAATATCCTAATCTTATCCAAGTGGACCTAAATGGTCATATTTTGTTCCTAAGGTTTATTTTGGTTGAATTAAACTTATCCAATAGAATTAGGACATGTGTTAGGGTAATAATAATATCATTTTTACCCTTAATTACCCTATTTACTTTTTACCGTGGTAAATAAAAGTAAATGTTACTATTCCCCAAAAATTATTTTTACCTCATTGAACCACATTTTACTTAATAACATCAACCGTGTCTCTAGGATTTTTTAAATTCCATTCAAAAAAGCGGTAAAATTATGTTTTATGTAAATTTGCAAATTCTCTTAGGAGGTGGGTAAAAGACAGTGAAAAGTTCAATAAAATTTTTATATATCTAAAATTATTATAAAATTACTCCAATGAATTACATTGAACATATATTGGTATTATGTATCAATTTTTACCTAAAATAAAGTTAAATAAAATAAATAATTATTTAAATAAAAATTCGGTTTTTAAATAGTAACCCAGTGTTTTCACTATTCATCAAAAATTGAAAGTTTTCAGAAAAATATCAAATTTCACCCTAAGATAATTTTGATATTCCAAATCCAAAAATGAAGTCCATTTTGAAAGATAAAATTTCAAAAAGTGGGTATTACTATTCATAATGGCTAGTTCATAATAATACTATAATAATATATCGTTTAGTGAAACTTGGTATTGCGTACTACACATGCTATCGAAGAAGGTCTTGATTGTCTGTAATGAAAGCCAAGTCAGGGCTGCGTGTAGTGAAATATCCATTTGGTGTTGCGTATAACATAATCAAAACTTATTTCATTTATACATTAAAAAAATCTTTACTTAATGTTGCGTAGATTAATTTCCACAAAACGAACTTGAAATAGTGTGTAACACTAGCCAAGAATAGTGTTGCGTATACTGCAAGATAATACAGTGTTGCGTATAGTACAATATAATCTTGGTGTATCATACAACACAAGACATTAAAAATAATATTTCTCATAAAATCTTGGGCTGTTACACAAAACCTACTTGAAATTGAGGGAATAAATCATACAAAAAAATAAATGAAAACATGGATAATAATAATAATAATTTTATACTGACAGAATGAATAATTGTATAAATTAAAAAAAAATGCTTTCATGGCCTTATGCTAAGTTGATTTACTATTCATAGAAACCACATTCAAGATATCTTGCAAAATTGTTAAGGGATATACTAGATACCCAAACTTATTATGTATCAAGGGACCTTATAATGCATTAAGTGGATATATATTTTTGATCCCCACCAATTATCTAATTATGTCCAATGCATTTAACATAAAATTCATATGACCTTTAATACCACTCCTTAAGGAACCTTTTATTCTATAAAACATGATTACATGTATAATGAGAAATATAGAAAATAAATATATATTGAGAATTTATTATTTTACAATAATTACTAAGAATAAAAATAATTTTCTAAATTAAAATAAAAAGGATAATATGTTCATAATCTAGTCATAGGAATTTGGTGGATGGTTAAAAAAATATATTATAAAGTCAAAAATAATTATCTATATCAAAATAATAACATAAAAAAGGCAAATAAATTTTCACTTGTCAAGATTATGACATTATTTCTTTCTAAATATCATCCAATCTAAATTATGTATGATGTGACGTTCACACCATGTGTGGAAATGAGTATAAAATTAAATCAAAGCTTGAGAAAATTATCATAATCCATCAATGGGAAGGATTTTGATGATTTGAAATGAATTTATACCCAATATAACAAAGAAAATCCATAAGGATATTGACATAGAAGAAAAAAAATCATTGAAAATTGATTCTTGAATGATACCACCCAAGAAGGGATTATGAATTGGATTCTTTAGTGTCATGAGTTCATTAACCCAATATTTATATATATATATATATATTAGATTACGTATAGTTAAAAAACCATATTAGGGAAAATAATTTTGAAAATAAAAAGGAAGATGGAAATTATAACTGAAATAGCTTTCAGAAAATATTTTTAACTTTGACATAACTGAGGAAGTTACGGGTCACATCTAAATGTATTTTTCAAAATATCTATTGAAAACTGACTGAGATATTTTAATAAATAATGATAACATAACTAGTTAAAAGAGCTAATATAATCAAGAAATGATTCCTATTATGATATCAAACTCACTACCATATTAATTACTAGTAGGAACACATTTTACATCATAATAAGTATATAGTAAATTTTTTGAATACATATATTTGATACTTAATTTAGTTAAAATATAATGTCGCTTCTAGAGATGAACCTTTCTCATCTTCAACTTAGTGATCACGTTTCATCCAAAAAATGACACCAATGTGGTTATGATAATATTAAAAAATTTCTATAAAAACTTAAATCCCAAAATATATTTCATTATGGATATTTTTTTTAATATATGATACTTTCAAGTAAACCTATGACTCTTTTTTTTAAATCACTAGACAATTGTGGTCATTTTACTATTATTTTCACTAACCTAATTAGTTAACAAAATTATTAAGTCCTTCATTATTTTTTATATAGAGAATGATTTTAACCAAAGAATATCATCTATGAGGTTCTCTCCATGCATGCGGTCTTAGGCCCACCCATCACACACTAGATTGATGATTGATTCAATGTACAACCTACCCTTTCGAGGTGACTATCTGAAAGAAACACCATAATCTCTAAATTTATCTGACATGTTCTATTAATTCCAACTGTTACACCTTAGGCTCAAACTCCCAAATCTGGTGCTCATAGATTTATACTTTACCAACTTCCTTTAATACTAGCTGTAAATTCCTAAATATAACCATCCAAAAAGATAAAATAAATAATGATTATTTAATATATTATAACATAATTATCATTTTAGGTTATGATATTTAGAGAATTGGGTAACATCATAAACTCATATATCCCTTGTCTTTCTTAATTAATGGAAAAATTTTCCATTATATAAAATAGACCACATAATTCATAATATTACTCCAACTTCTCCCACTAATTTATCCAGATATATTATACTTATAAATATTTCATATGTATTAATTTTCATTGTAACATATGGAAGTAGAGATATAAGAAGGGGTGACATCAAAATCCTAGTAAGAGAAACATATACCTGAATAAATCATTAAATAAAAATGGAAAAAAATATAATTAAAGGAATAGATAAAAAACTTGAATATATAATTGACGTAAAACTAAGATCATGTTATATCCATGATAGTAAATGAAAAAATGGATTACAATAAAACTATTCTCATAATAGTGGAATTTATAATTTTGTAAATAAAAAAATTGTACTCAAGGCCATATTTCAAGGAAATTTACATGTCAACAATGATATAGTAAATTCATATTTCTGAATTGGGTTTGAATACACCAATTTGATAAACCTATTTTTTTTAAGAGACCTATAGATGCATAAAGTGGTTATATAATTCTGAGCTCCACACATCCCAATATTATATCCAATGCATTCTCCATAAGATTGATCAAGACCTTTTAGACTACAAAGTGAGGAACATCTTAGTCAATAGTACATGTCCATCCATATAATAGGATATAAAATAATCAAATAAATAATCAACACGTGATAGACATTAATAATCATCAAGAATATTAATACTTTTCTCCATGTTAGTAAAAGTGATAAGATGATCACAACCCAAAAGGGTGAATAAGGTTGATGGATAAAAAATATAAAATAAAGTCAAAATGATCATCTATTTTGAAAGAAAAACGAAAAAAATAAAATTATTTTCACCTTGTCAATGGAAAAACATTTTCTTTAGGTGAAAAAACATCCAATATGAATTATATAAGACCTGATGTTTAAATTTTTAATAGGAATGAGTATACAGTTACTTCAATGGATGAAAAAAATGATCATCAGGAATCCATGGAATGGAGTTGGATAGTTTAAAAAGAACTTATCACCAGTGTAACAATGGAATCCTCGAAGGATGTTGACATAGATGAAAGAAAACCTTGCGAACTGATTCATAAATGATACCACCCAAAAAGGGATGCAGAATTGAATTTTTTGGTATCAAAAGTTAATTTGTTAAATAAATAAATAAATAAATATATTAGATTGTAAGTAGTGAAACATAACCCCTATTTTGTTAAATCCTTCTGATGAATAAAATAAAATATAAATTAAAACATAAATAGATTTTAGAAAAAAAATAAACATTTCCATAAAAGAGGACTTTACCGATCACTTAAAAAATTATTTATCAATGGATGGAGTGAAAAATCATTTAAAAAAATTTCTTTTAAAAATTCCCCTACAAAGGATCCTTTTAAAAGTAAATAAATATTCATATAGGAAATGTGGATCGAAAACATTTTATTATGAAATAGTCATATTAAAATCACTAAATTACCTTTATTAAAAAACTAAAATTTAAAAAGTGTGATAAAATATTCTTTTTAATAGAACATAATTTCCCCAAATAGTATCATAATATTACATATAATAAATTTTTATGTTGTAATAGATGATTAATGGAAGAAAAAATTTCATGAAAAACTTTATAACTCCAAAAGGGGGATTTGAGTTAACAAATACCGTTACTACTGGTGAAAAAATATGAATCACCACACGAATATTGGAAAATTATTTTACTAGAAAGTATCATGAAATAAAAATAATATGATAAAAATATATACAACTATAATGAATAAACCATAAAAATGAAACATGATTCTTACTATGTAACATGTATCAAACATTCATAATTACGAAGAAGAAAATATAAAGACTTGAACGACACTTTAGTCAAAAAACATTGAAAACAAGAGATTATTATTGAACTTATAATTAAATTATTATAATATAATACATTATATTTTATCTAAAATTTTCAATATACACATCTAATAAAAGAAATTAGGTGCATACAACCCAACATGTCTCAAAGAGAGAATATTGAGACAAAAACCCACACATATTATTCCTAACATCCACAGATGTACATTAACATAATATATCATAAACACATATAAATTAATAAATTAATTAATCAAATTAATAATAAATATTTTAATCTATAATTTTCTTAAATAGTCATTATATATATGAATTATTTTGATTTTCTTCCTCCGATAGTCATGATCTTAATTGTTCGTACTAGTTTCATAATAGTGGTATTTATATTAATTGTTATTAAAAATTTATCCATTAATAAGTTATTATGTTTAATAATACTCATGCTTTATATTAATTTATAATATTTAATAATATATTCATTACTTTATTAGTCTTTATCCTTAAAGATGAAAATGATAATTAACATGTTTCGGTTATTCTTAACCATTGAAGTCTGTTTTTTTAATTAATGAATAAAGAATTTATATGAAATCTAAAAAACCAAAACAAAAAAATATATTATAATTTATATCATATTATAGTATTAAGGATTTATCTTTGAAGATTTATGATATAAATCAATCGTATTATTGAAGTAGGTGGATAAACTGACCCAAACAAGATTATTCCATGATTTAGTGAATGATTATGAGATGGTTTTATTATAAAAAATATACCAAAAGAATAATGATATAATATTGATATTTATAGTTTTATATTTCATAATAACATGTGAATATAAAGAGAAAATAATTTATATAATGAAATTTATTAGAAGTAAGAGATCATTGTCCTTTTAGTCTGCTTACCATAAATGATTATTTTACTGATGATCATTTTTTAGTCATACCATTAATATTTTCTATAGTTTTTCATAAATTTTTTTAATGATACCATATTTATCATATTTATCTTTTAAAACCATTTTTATATCAATCCTTGTAAGTTTGTGAATGAAAAAACACTTTTATCAAGGTGGCAGAAGTCCTTACAACACATTAACAAGGATTTTATTTTTCTAATTGGATGAGATATATGAAAGAAAAATGATAAAAAAATTAATATAATAATTTTTTTTTATAAAAATTCAAGTAATATAATTATATTTTTGTTTCTATATTATATTTAAATAAAATAATTATGGAAAAACAATTTAGTTGATAACACTCATGTTGGGGCATGAACCTATTGTGGAAATAACCTTGTAAATAATGTACTTATTCTAAGTAGTAGTGACCAAAAGCTTCTGAAAGTTCGAGAGGGTTATAGAAAGATAAAAAATATTTTTTGGAAAGGGGATATTATATTAGTAAGTGATTCTTGAAGTGGTGACGATGTTTCACTTTTATAGGTGAACATAAGGGTTGATTTTGAAATACCAATTGAATTTCGATAATTTAATATCACTATTAAAGGGTCAAGGGATTAAAAATGTTAGAATGAGGAATTTATGGTTACTTTTAGTAAAAAACACATCAATAATACATTTTAAAAAATTTTATTAACATTTTTTTCTTTTACCCCATAGAAAAATTCTATCTAACATTTTTTCTTTTTACAGGGGTAACAAATTTTTTACCGTAGAAATTAATTATAATGGCCAAAATTATAATTAAATGGATTCCCTAATTATAATTTTATGATATAAAATTATAAATACATTGTAACAAATAAAATGTTTATATGTAGGAAATGTAATTTTTTGTATTCAAACACTTAAATGCGTAAATTGAATTTTGAGAAACATTATTTTATGAGTTAAATTTTAATATCAAGATAAATAATATTAAATACCGATTCTATTTAAATAAACTAAATTAATATAAAATAAATAAATTATATTTTTCTCATATGACAACAAAAAACAAAACCTCTCATGAAAAATATTTTACTAAAAGAAAAGATCAATTTTTGTTATATTAGAGTAAAATTTTAATTTGTTATAATTTTTTTTATTAGTTTACTATGATGAAAGAATATTTTAAAATAATTCATATTAATACTAAAATTATTATGTGATTATATAAATGTTTTTTATATATTTCTAGTTCATTATTATCTAATTTTAAATTCATATAAATTACAAGTACTGTGAAAATTATATTTTTCTACTAAAACTATCAAATTTAGAAATAGTTAAATTTTTCACATAATTAAATTTGTATATGAGTAATTAAAAAGGAATTTAAATTTTTATGAATTTAAAAATTTTAAAAACGTTTTTTGGATAACATCATAAAATATTATTGAAGAATATTTTTATTTGGGGGATGATATTTTGAAATATTACATATCATTATTCTAATATAATATCATCGACCAACTAAACAGGTTCAAATAAATTAGTAATATAAAAATTAAATTATCATTTACTATATGTTTCTTTAAATACAAATTCATATCACATATAATAATTTTTTTAGAAAATAATTTTATAAGAAAAATATTATTTTTTTATTCTATGTTATGTAATTGAATTTCATTAACATTTAAATTAGTATTAAGTATATATATATATATTACATAAATAGGTTACCCCAACTAATTAACTCTATTAAATGGATATTTTTTAAGTGATATTCTTAATTATTTATGTTTTATCTAAATATATCACTGTTTTATTTATGTTCATTTTTGTGTGTGGATAAGGCTATTGAACGCATTAAATTCGTAATGGTATTCATATATATGAATTTCTGGATGTTACTTGTGTCATATTTTATGAAAATATGACATTAATCATCATCATTAATGGATGAAAAAATAATTTGGGCCATATATGAAGTCGTATCATCATATATATTCTTTGAAGGAACCTCCGTAGAAGATGAATCTATAGGAATAATCAAAAAAGGTAGAGATTTTATCATAGAAAATTAGTCTTTATTAGTTAAATACTCACTTGGGGAGGTCAATCCCAAATATGTCTAATTGGACTCTTTTCTAACTACCAAATATTTATAACTTCAATTTTTTATTGGTGGTTTCTCTTTAGAGATTAGATTGAACCCTAAAAAGTATATTGTCACCATGGAGGAGTAAATCTTAATCCCCATCTTCTTCATCATGGATAATGTTTCCAAGAACATTGTCCATAACATAATGATATTTTAAATTATAAGTATTATTTAGAAGATAATGTGTTCTAACACCTTGTTATTTTAAAATATGAATACCTTTAATAAATTTTATTTGTTTGATTTGTTTCACTACAAGAAACACTGAGCTTAAATCGAGCTATGTTATGTTTAGATAATATATAAGTAATTAATATAGGTATTTAAACTAAGCAATTGAAATATTTGGAATAAATATGAGTAAAAACTTCATGAAATACCTATATAAAGAAAATAAGGGGTATTTTTAATATGTATTAAATTAAATTAGTATATCTAAAATGACTAAGTTAATCATTTTATTCTTAAAAATACATTTTTCTAAAATTAAAGATTTAATTAAATATATTATCTTTTTTAACATTATTTAATAACAAATTATAGAAATAATATGAATGATATATTTCTAGTAAATTAATTATTAGTCGATAAGAAATAAAAATAATTAACAGTTTACAATTTGAGAATATATCTTCTAATATTAACATATTTCCACTATATTTGAAAATTTTATTTAAATATGGAAATATCATATTTTGAAATTTTAGTTTGAAAAAATTAACAAATATTCTAAATTATGTTCAATAGTAAAATATTATGATTATTTTTTTGGATTTTTCTAAAAAACATATATTTTGGTGAATGGTGAAAAATACAATTATTAAAAATATCAAGTCTTTGATGAAACTATTACTATATTATTATGAATTGGAAATTCATTAAAACTTATACAATACCAAATATACACATTACACATATCTTTATAATTTTATAAATGTTGGTACTAAATTTAAACACATATTTGATATTTTAGATCATATTTAATACTTTGTCAAAAATATTTTTTAATACATTATAAACTTATATTTTAAAATAAATCACTTTTATATTTTAAAATAAATCACTTTTATTAATTGATTCATTTAAAATGTTTTTAAAATTTATAATTAGTGGGTCCAAATTATCAAATTTTTTGGAATAATGGATAAGTAACATTAATTAAAAATAATTTACAGAAGTAAAATCTAAAATGGAAAAATTTGTAATTCAAGGGAAAAGTGCCTAAAAAATTCTAAAAATTTGTATTTAATTTAGTAGATAAGGTTTATCTCAACCTTATCTCGTATAAATTTCACTATTTTTTAAATTTTATGTCAATTGGAATGTTTAACTAGTGTGCCTTCTATATTATGTTTAAATACTTACAAAAATGCCCTTCTCACCAATTATAAATGGGATATTTCCCACCCATTTAGGGAAATACTAAAAATAAGGCTTCCTATTAAAACTATACCCTTTTTAATTACCCTATAAAACTACATAGCTCTCCCAATCTTTTGGTCATAATAGTTTAACCTATTCTATACATTTCCAAGGGATCTCCCCTGGGAATCTCTAAGTTCCAAACATGATTAATAATTTTTACACAAATTAATTATTTAAACATTTCATTAACAAATATAGTCTTAAATACCTATTTAATGAAACTAATTTTTATTATATAATTAATTTTATTATCTTATGGTAATAATTAATAAACAAATTTTCCCTTTTCTATTAATAAAATCAAAACCATAATTGATGCATTTTGTAGACTATTATAGACAAGAGGCAATGTGATTCATTTTACTTAACCACCACCAAATGATGGTATAAAACTTTAATTTACTAAATTAATATTATATAAATATTAGTTTAATGTGTAACAACCCAAAACCTAGTGTCCTAGAGCCAATACATGCTTTATCAAACTAGCATAAATACAAGTAATCACATCCTAAAGAGCCAAATAGTTTATTAGTTTTGGAGAACCAAATTACATACTTGAAACACTTTTATATTAAGAAAATAAAATAAATCATATCAAAAGAAAAATCTCATCATCCTTGAAACTAATTCCAAGATTTCATTTTTATATCCTGGGTATGGAAACAAAATAATGGTGTTCTCAAATGAGTAATAAGGGTTAAGTACAATGGAAGCTATAATAAATTAGTAATAATAATAATTATTTAATGGTGCATAACCAGACACCCTTTCAATTTAAATAACATGACCATCATGGTGATATAAGGTATAATTAATATAGAAAGTTAAATAAGAGAAACACATTCTATTTAATTAGTATACTGAGAATGAGATGCATCAATAGTTAATGTCATAGAGAAAAAATCATGAATAATAATAATAAATGAATTTTTTTAAAAAAAGGAAATGATTAATTGTTTGATTTCATGTTCCTTCGGTACATGATACCATTACTGCCAAGGCTTTTCACATGATAGTTTAAAACATATTGAATAAAAACCCATCTGGTTTGACCAATAATTCCTCTCATGAGACTATCGATGCATTACATGTCTTGCATTAAACAATCATCAACTAGTGTCACAACACTCGAAGTGAGACCTCATATATCGAATAATATTTTTAATTAAAAAATAATATTCCTTATAATCAAGTATCTGTACTGGGTAAAGGATGAAAATTAAGAAATATTTCCCAAATTAATAAAACATCATTCAATGTGAATACCAAAAGTAAAAATTATATATGTTTTAGGAAATAATCAAATTAATAACAAAATAAAATGTATATATAATAGAAATATAATGTGTAATATATATTTATCAAAAGAATGTGATTTTTTCATGAGAATGTTAATAATCTAAAAGTAATGTGAGATTATAGAATAACATTTTCCACTTGGTAGTTTTTAATTCAAACCCCCTTAGATGATATAATTCAATATCAAACTTAAAATACAATAAATTATGAATCAATCAATAAATTAAATGTAATTGTGGAAGTATATATAACACATTAAAGTGAATTGGTTCTATAGCATCCCGCCTTTTTATAATATAAACTTTCATTACATTTCACAAAACTGAGGATCTTTAATGTTTAGTGTCTTGGAAAGCAGGAACATAATACATGAAAACAACATAAAACATTCTTCTTAAAAACTTAAAAGGCTTCTCCTTAAGTTAATCATAGGTTAATTAATGCATATCATAACCTAGGGACATACATCAAAAGAAAGGGTGAGCAGAAGGCCCAGTAAGGGAACAAGAGAAACATTTAACATGTGAACTTGAGATACATCAACTATGTCATGAAAAAGAACTTTAAGGCATGAGAAAGAAATCATGTGGCATATCATAATAAAAATAACATTTTTTCATAACTTTAAGATGTGGATACATGATTTGACATAGACAATCATGAACATATCACCAAGGTCTATCCCCAAGGTGTCATTTGAAAATTACCAAGGTTATTCACCAAGATATCGTGAAAATTGTAATCTCTAGTGGTTACATCATTACCAAATGCATTGGAGCGATATCAGGGCGCACCCTTAAATTTGACTTTATTATCATGTGAGACACATATATCATCATCAAACATTTCATAAATAACCCATATAGCATAAAATAAATGGGTGTCATTTCATAATCATAACATTTTAAAAACTACTTTAAAGACATGATCTTTACGTCACTTTAAACCCATGGAAGGGAAGAGCGGGTCTCATGTATGTAAATCCCAGAATTTAAAATAAAACATTTTGTTATATATGTGAATACCCCTTTAGAAGAAAGATATTTGAGTATTCACTTAATAAAACAAAAGAACTTTAGAATAATAGAGAGACATTTTGAGGCGGAAATTCTGCAGCATAACGGCTATGTTTCGGGGTTTTAGAAAACATTGAAAATAGAAGGGACACGGGTCAAACAATCATGAATGATCCATATAAAAGTATAGGTACATATTATAAAAGAGATATGAATATGGTAATGAAATTTTAAAATATACCATATGAAATGAAGAACATGAAAGGAAGACAAAAATAAGATTTCTCTTATGAAAATTCGGCAGCCTAACGGCGTCACTTAAACTTCAAAAAAAATTATTTGAAAAGATCAAATAGTGTCTTTCATCATATGAACATAAGAGTTCAGTACGATAGATATATAGATCATATCCTAACATAATTAAATGGAACTTGAAAGACTTGACATGAAAGTAGAACTTCAAAACGAAAACGGTGAAAGAACCACTTAAAAATTCAGCAGCCTAACGGCGCCACCTAAAACATCAAAATAATGAATTGAAGAGATAAAATGGGGTCTATAATAATATTATAATAAAAGATCAGTATTATAGATATAGAGATCATACACCAACATAATAAAAAGAAACTTGAAAGACTTGACAAGAAAATAGAACTTGAAAATGAGAAGGGTGAAAGTATTCATTACAAAAATTTCGGCAGCCTAACAACGCACTTAAACTTCAATAAAAATGAATTGACGAGATCAAATAGGGTATCTCATCTTATGATCATAAAAGATAATTATGATAGATATATATATCATACCCCAACATAATAAAAAGGAACTTGAAATACTTGACATGAAAATAGAACTTGAAAAATGAGAAGGGTGAAAGAATCCCTTAAAAATTCGACAGCCTAACAGCGCCACTTAAACATTCTTAAAAAGAATTGATGAGAGAAAGAGGGGGTCTCTCATCATATGAACATGAAAATGGAAGTAAGATAAATATAGAAGAACATCATCCAACATAAGAACATGAAGCATAAATGAAATGACATAAAAGAGATTACTTGAAAAGAAAGAGAGTGGTCGGATCCCTTACCTTAAAACGTAACTCTTAAAACTCAATGGTTTGGACCTTAAGGGCTTGTGGGCACCTTGGGAAGACTCCTTGGGAGGTAAGGAGACCATAACTTTGTTGAGAATGATTTTGGAGTCCAAAGGATGAGATAATGGCTTGGTATTTATAGGGAAAGTGAGGGGACAAGGCATTAATGGCCAAGGGACACCTCATAAGTGGGTTTCTCAAAACCATGTGCTCTCCCAAGATATTTCCCATGAATTTAGGCCAGATGGGCCCCCCAATACAATAATGCATCACCTTTGGTCGTCCAACCCATAAAATATCTCCCAAAAGCATCATGACACAGTTATGATGTCATTAAACATACTAAAACCCTAAAACTGTGTTTTTACTATTCACTGAAAATTCAACTTTCTCAGAAAAATCCCAAAATTTCACCTTAAACAAATATCAATGCTCTGATTTCAAAAATGAACTCCATTTTATAAAAATAATTTTCTAAATAATTTTAATTTATTTTTTAAATAAATACACTATTCAATGAAAATTCATTTTTTTCAGAAAAAACCCAAAAATTTACCTTAACATAATATCGATGCTCTGAGCTCAAAAATGAAATCCATTTTATAAAAATAATTTTCTAAATAATTTTTATTTAATTTTTAATTAAAAAACACTATTCACCTGAAAAAACTAATACTTGAATAATAATTTATGAAACCGTTATTTAACCATTTTTTTGAATCACATTACTTAATCAAGGTGTCTAGATTATATTAATACTTTCTTTAAGTGAGATTACTAATCCATTTGGTCATATTACTAATCCTAAGCATAAAATCACTATTCATAATTTACTATTCATCAAAAATTATTTTGATCTTATTAGACTCCAAATTTCGTACTGAACATAATTGTAGAAGACCATTTTTTGAAAATCATTACACATTGTTAATTATTTAAGGTTTACATAAACATTTTTTAAAATATCCTTTATCTAAAATCCAACAAAAATATGCATAATATATTTATCCGAACATTAAAAAAGTCATAAACATCATCATAAGAAGAAATAAAATTTTTTATTTAAAACAAAGGATTACACAAGGTAGTTACAGTCTCCTTACATAGCCCCTTATCACACCAGCATAGGACCTAAGTATAAGGTGTTCTAAGGTGAGATAATCCGAGGGAGGCTCGGGCAACATCGCACGAGTAGTAATTTCTATCAGTTTGAACTTCTCGCGAAGGCGATCCCGTTCTAGCTTCACACAATAAAGTTCAGATTGGGTTTGGTCCAGAGCAAAGCCCAGTGGTGCTACCTCCTTCCCAAGTTCTGTTAGATGGGATTCGATCGGTCCAAGACTACTGGGTGAGGCCATCAAATCTTCTTTCTATATTAATTAACCAAGATTACTTGTATTTAGAGACAATAATCAAAATGTTTAGTTCCTAGAGGTCATATTGACCAATGGTCTTATAACAGTCAAAACCCGACGATCTCATTTAAATTATACTCATTTTATCAAATGAAACATTTTTGTTGAAAATAAAATAAAATAACACAAAAAAAATCAGGAAACAAGATTTATTCAAAATTTTGGGTCGTTACAATATTCCCCCTTAAGAAATTGCGTCCTCGCAATTTTTAAAATTGGGTTTTGAAATTTCATTGAAAGTACCACATCAGAAAAGGAGTCAGTAACACTATTACTTTAAAAGAATGAAAGGTAAGTAAAAAGTTCACCCGAGTTAACCCACACTAGGATTCCATGTAAGAAAACATGGACATGGAGGAGAAAAAAAAGGGTCAAGTTCTGAGGGAGAGTGATATAAAACATGATTAGGAGAAATTTAACCATGATAAAATCCCAAACTTATGATGTGTGTAAACGGTCTTTGATTACCTAGTAGGAAACGTAAATCAACAAAATTTTTGTTTTACGTTTATTTTCATAATTTTGAGGAATTCATTTACTACATAGAACAAACTTATAAGGAAATATACCTACCTTCATGTAGAGTTTCATCCTTTAATAAATTTCTACCAAAACTAATCCTTTCTCCAAATGATGAGCATTCAAAACTACTTGTTCTCATCAAAACACAAGAATCATCATCTAGAGAATCACATAATCCACAAAATATTAACTATCTATTTCTTCTATCTTTAAACATTATCCCAAAAAACAGAAAGTTTAAGGTAAAACAACTCTTCAAAAAGAAAGAATCCCATAGGAATGGAAACTACTTTTAAACCTTCAAAGCTCCATGGTACTACTCAAAGTTCTTCTTAGACCATTCCATAAATAACGGTCCTTAAAATTCCTCAAAATAAACCAAACTAAGATTGAAACCCAAATACAAGAAGGATTTTATAACATAGTCTACCAAAATAAACTTCATTGTTCATCTCCAATCAACATCAACCACTCATAACATCTTATATGAAAAGTAGCTAACCTAAACATATTTTACCCAAGATAGGTTAATCATTCCCATAATTAACCTAAATTACTATAAGTCCACCTTAAATTCATCGATTCTTCAAAATATAAGTCAACCTTACTCATCAATGAAAATACCGTAGTAATCTATTTACATCCATCATATAGGGTCCCCAAAATAGTGAACGTCTTCCAAAATAATAATCATATTTTAATCCCCTAATCATCTTAGTCATATTAATATGGAAATCATCTCATTTCCTATCACATTGGTTGCTGGGACATGTTATTCCATTTCCCACCATTAACTAAGAAGAGAAAGTATAATTAGGGGCTTAAATACTTAGCCAATAATCATGAAAAGGAACTTAAAACATATAAGGATAACTTGTAGAAGAATAGTATACCCTAACTTGTGATACCCTAGGTTCCCATCTAGGTTATCCATGATCATATATTCTTATGCGAATCTTTATTTTATTTTATCTTTGTTCCTTTAACAATGGTTCATACTAAGCTTATGAATTTACCAAAGCATATCCCCCGGGAGTGTCGTAACCAAGAGTGCAGCAAGGCCCGTTGTCGTGTACCAGTTCCCGTTTGAGTCTAGTTCAAAGCAGTGTTTTTGGGTTTTACCCCTATGTACATCTATGCCAGATCCACCTCTACCTACTCGTATCCAGACAGGTATGTATTTTCTTGGAAACCCATTACTCAATACTCACCAAAATACCAGGAAGATTTCCTATATATAAACTTTTCTATAGGCTTCTTCCTAAAGTTTTCATATCCTAATTTCCAAAAATAACTAAAAAAGATTTTGATACCAACTATAGCATCCCACCTTTTTATAACATAAACTTTCATTACATTTCGCAAAATTGAGGATCTTTAAGGTTTAGTGTCTTGGAAACCAGGAACATAATAAATGAAAACAACATAAAACATTCTTCTTAAACATTTGAAAGGCTTATCCTTAAGTTCATCCTAGGTTCATTACTGCATCTCATAACCTGGGGACATACTTCAAAATAAAGGGGTAGCAGAAGGCCAAGTAAGGGAACAATAGAAACATTTAACATGTGAACTTGAGATACATCAACTATGTCATGAAAAAGAACTTCAAGGCATGAGAAAGAAATCATGTGGAATATCATAATAAAAATAACATTTTTCATAACTTTAAGATATGGCTACATCATTTAACATAGACAATCATGAACATATCACCAAGGTCCATCCCTAAGGTGTCATTTGAAAATTACCAAAGTTATTCACCAAGATATCGTGAAAATTGTAATATCTAGTGGTTACATCATTACCCAATGCATTGGAGTGCTATCAGGGAGCACCTTTAAATTTGCCTTTATTATAATGTGATCCACATATATCATCATCAAAAATTTCATGAATAATCCATATAGCATAAAATAAATGGGTTTCATTTCATAATCATAACGTTTTAAAAACTACTTTAAAGACATGATATTTACGTCACTTTAAACCCATGTAATGGGAGAGTGGGTCTCATGTATGTAAATCCAAGAATTTAAAATAAAAATTTTTGGTATATATGTGAATACCCCTTTAGAAGAAAGATCTTTGAGTATTAACTTAATAAAAAAAAGAACTTTAGAATAAGAGAGAGACATTTTGAGGCGAAAATTCTGCAGCATAACACCAATGCTTCGTGGTTTTAGAAAACATTGAAAAGAGAGGGGACATGGGTCAAACAATAATGAATGATCCATATAACAATATAGGGACAGAATATAAAAGAGATATGAACATGGTAATGAAATTTGAAAATATACCATATGAAATGAAGAACATGAAAGGAAGACAAAAATAAGATTTCTCTTATGAAAATTCGGCAGCCTAACAGCGTCACTTAAACTTCAACAAAAATGAATTGAAAAGATCAAATAGGGTCTCTCATCATGTGAACATAAGAGTTCAGTATGATAGATATATAGATCATACCACAACATAATTAAAAGGAACTTGAAAGACTTGACAAGAAAGTAGAACTTCAAAACGAGAAGGGTGAAAGAACAACTTAAAAATTCGGCAGCCTAACGGCGCCACTTAAAACATCAAAATACTGAATTGAAGAGATCAAATGGGGTCTCTCATCATATGATCACAAAATATCAGTATGATAGATATAGATATCATACCCCAAAATAATAAAAAGGAACTTGAAAGACTTGACAAGAAAATAGAACTTGAAAATGAGAAGGGTGAAAGTATTCGTTACAAAAATTTCTGCAGCCTAATGGCGCCACTTAAACTTCAATAAAAATGAATTGATGAGATAAAATAGGGTCTCTCAGAATATGATCATAAAATATCAGTATGATATATATAGAGATCATACCCCAACATAATAAAAATGAACTTGAAAGACTTGACATGAAAATAGAACTTGAAAAATGAGAAGGGTGAAAGAATCCCTTAAAAATTCGGCAGCCTAACGGCGCCACTTAAAAATTATTAAAACGAATTGATGAGAGAAAGAGGGGGTATCTCATCATATGAACATGAAAAGGGAAGTAAGATGAATATAGAAGAACATACTCCAACATAAGAACATGGAGCATAAATGAAATGACATAAAAGAGATTACTTGAAAAGAAAGAGAGTGGTCAGATCCCTTACCTTAAAACGTAACTCTTAAACTCAATGGTTTGTACCTTGAGGGCTTGGGGGCACCTTGGGAGGACTCCTTGGGAGGAAAGGAGACCAGAAATTCGTTTATAATGATTTTGGAGTCCAAAGGATGAGAGAATGTCTTGGTATTTATAGGGAAGGTGAGGGGACAAGGCATTAATGGCCAAGGGACACCTCATAAGTGGGTTTCTCAAAACCATGTGCTCTCCCAAGATATTTCCCATGAAGTTAGTCCACATGGGGCGCCCAATACAATACTTCATCACCTTTGGTCGGCCAACCCATAAAATATCTCATGAAATCATCATGACATAGTTATGATGTCATTAAACATACCGAAACCCAAAAACTATATTTTTACTATTCACTGAAAATTCAACTTTCTCAGAAAAATCCCAAAATTTTACCTTAACAAAATATCAATGCTCTGATTTCAAAAATGAACTCAATTTTATAAAAATAATTTTCTAAATATTTTTAATTTATTTTTTAAATAAATACACTATTCACCGAAAATTCATTTTTTTCAGAAAAAACCCCAAAATTTATCTTAACATAATATCGATGCTCTTAGTTCAAAAATGAAATCCATTTTATAAAAATAATTTTCTAAATATTTTTAATCTAATTTTTAATTAAAAAAACACTATTCACCTGAAAAAACTAATACTTGAATAATAATTTATGAAACCGTTATTTAACCATTTTATTGAATCACATTACTTAATCAAGGTGCCTAGATTATATTAATACTTTATTTAAGTGAGATTACTAATCCATTTGGTTACATTACTAATCCTAAGCATAAAATCAGTATTCATAATTTACTATTCATCAAAAATTAAGTTGATCTTATTAGACTCTAAATTTCGTACTGAACATAATTGTAGAAGACCAGTTTTTGAAAATAATTACACATTTTTAATTATTTGATGTTTAAATAAACATTTTTTAAAATATCCTTTCTCTAAATTTCACCAAAAATATGCATACTATATTTATCCGGACATTTAAAAAGTCATAAACATCATCATAAGAAGAAATCCCAATTTTTATTTAAAACAAAGGATTACACAAGGCAGTTATGGTCTCCTTACATAGCCCCTTATCACACCAGCATAGGACCAAAGTGTAAGGTGTTCTAAGGTGAGAGAATCCGAGGGAGGCTCGACCAACATCGCACAAGTAGTAATTTCTATCAGTTTTAACTTCTCGCGAAGGCGATACCGTTCTAGCTTCACATGATGAAGTTCAGCTTGGGTTTGGTCCCGAGCAAAGCCTAGTGGTGCTACCTCCTTCCCAAGTTCTGTAAGATGGGCTTCGATCGGTCCAAGACTACTGGGTGAGGCCATCGAATCTTCTTTCTATATTAATTAACCAATATTACTTGTATTTAGAGACAATAATCAAAACGTTTAGTTCCCAGCGGTCATATTGACCAATGGTCATATAACAGTCAAAACCCAACGGTCTCATTTTAATTATACTCATGTTATCAAATGAAACATTTTAGTTGAAAATAAAATAAAATAACACAAAAAAAATCAGGAAACAATATTTATTCAAAATTTAGGGTCGTTACAATCTTCCCCCCTTAAGAAATTGAGTCCTCGCAATTTTTAAAATTGGGTTTTGAAATTTCATTGAAAGTCCCACATTGGAAAAGGAGTCAGTAACACTATTAATTTAAAAGAAGGAAAGGGAAGTAAAAAGGTCACCCGAGCTAACCCACACTAGGATTCCATGTAGGAAAACATGGACATGGAGGAGAAAAAAAGGGTCAAGTTCTGAGGGAGAGTGATAGAAAACATGATTAGGAGAAAGTTAACCACAAGAAAATCCCAAACTTATGATGTGTGTAAATGGTCTTTGATTACCTAGTAGGAAACGTAAACCAACAACATTTTTGTATTACGTTTCTTTTCATAATTTTGAGGAATTCATTTACAACATAGAACAAAAATATAAGGAAATATACCTACCTTCATGTAGAGTTTCATCCTTTAATAATTTTCTACCAAAACTAATCTTTTCTCCAAACTATGAGCATTCAAAACTACTTAGACTCATAAAAACACAAGAATAATCTTCTATAGAATCACATAATCCACAAAAGATTAACTATCTATTTCTTCAATCTTTAATCATTATCCCAAAAACAAAAAGGTTAAGGTAAAACAACTCTTCAAAAAGAAAGAATCCCATAGGAATGGAAACTACTTTTAAACCTTCAAAGTTCTATGGTACTACTCAAAGTTCATCATAGACCATTCCATAAATAACGTTCCTTAAAATTCCTAAAAATAAACCAAATTAAGATTGAAACCCAAATACAAGAAGGATTTGATAACATAGTCTTCCAAAATAAACTTCATTGTTCGTCTCCAAACAACATCAACCACTCCTAACATCTTATAACAAAAATATCTAACCTAAACATATTTTTACTTAAGATAGGTTAATAATTCTCATACATAACCTAAATTACTATAAGTCCACCTTAAATTCATCGATTCATCAAAATATAAGTCAACCTTACTCGTCAATGAAAATACCGTAGTAATCTATTTACCTCGATCATATAGGGTCCCCAAAATAGTGAACGTCTTCCAAAATAATAATAATCTTTTAATCCCCTAATCATCTATGTCATATTAATATGGCAATCGTCGTATTTCCTATCACATTGGTTGCTGGGACATGTTCTTCCATTTCCCATCATTAACTAAGAAGAGAAAGTATAATTAGGGGATTAAATACTTAGACAATAATCATGAAAAGGAACTTAAAGAATATAAGGATAACTTGTAGAAGAATAGTATACCCTAACTTGTGATTCCCTAGGTTCCCATCTAGGTTATCCATGATCATATATTCTTATGCAAATATTTATTTTATTTTATCTTTGTTCCTTTAACAATGGTTCATATTAAGCTTATGAATTTACCAAAGCATATCCCCCGGGAGTGTTGTAACCAAGAGTGCAGCAAGGCCCATTGTCATGTACCAGTTACCGTTTGAGTCTAGCTCAAAACAGTGTTTTCAGGTTTTACCCCTATGTAAATCTGTGCCAGAGCCACCTCTACCTGCTCGTATCTAGACAGGGATGTATTTGCTTGGGAACCCATTACTCAATACTCACCAAAATACAAGGAAGATTTCCTATATATAAAATTTTCTATAGGCTTCATCCTAAAGTTTTCATATCCTAATTTACACAAATAACTAAACAATCCTTTGATACCGACTATAGCATCCCGCCTTCTTATAACACAAACTTTCATTACATTTCACAAAACTGAGGATCTTTAAGGTTTAGTGTCTTGGAAACCAGGAACATAATACATGAAAACAACATAAAACATTCTTCTTAAACACTTTAATGGCTTCTCCTTAAGTTCATCCTAGGTTCATTACTGCATCTCATAACCTGGGGACATATATCAAAAGAAAGGGTGAGAAGAATGCCCAATAAGGGAACAAGAGAAACATTTAACATGTGAACTCGAGATACATCAACTATGTCATGAAAAAGAACTTTAAGGCATGAGAAAGAAATCATGTGTCATATCATAATAAAAATAACATTTTTCATAACTTTAAGATGTGGCTACATCATTTAACATATACAATCATGGACATATCACCAAGGTCCATCCCCAAGGTATCATTTGAAAATTACCATGGTTATTCACCAAGATATTGTGAAAATTGTAATCTCTAGTGGTTACATCATTACCCAATGCATTGGAGCGCTATTAGGGAGCACCCTTAAATTTGCCTTTATTATCATGTGAGCCACATATATCATCATCAAAAATTTCATAAATAACCTATATAGCATAAAATAAATGGGTTTCATTTCATAATCATAACGTTTTAAAAACTACTTTAAAGACATGATCTTTACGTCACTTTAAACCCATGGAAGGGGAGAGCGGGTCTCATGTATGTAAATCACAGAATTTAAAATAAACAATTTTGGTATATATGTGAATACTCCTTTAGAAGAAAGATCTTTGAGTATTAACTTAATAAAACAAAAGAACTTTAGAATAAGAGAGTGACATTTTGAGGTGGAAATTCTGCAGCATAACAGCTATGTTTCGGGGTTTTAGAAAACATTGAAAAGAGAGGGGACATGGGTCAAACAATCATGAATGATCCATATAACAGTATAGGGACAGAATATAAAAGATATATGAACCTGGTAATGAAATTTGAAAATATACCATATGAAATGAAGAACATGAAAGGAAGACAAAAATAAGATTTCTCTTATGAAAATTTGACAGCCTAACGACGTCACTTAAACTTCAACAAAAATGATTTGAAAAGATCAAATAGGGTCTCTCATAATGTAAACATAAAAGTTAAGTATGATTGATATATAGATAATACCCCAAAATAATTAAAAGGAACTTGAAAGACTTGACATGAAAGTAGAACTTCAAAATGAGAAGGGTTAAAGAACCACTTAAAAATTCGACAGCCTAATGGCGCCACTTAAAACATCAAAATACTCAATTGAAGAGATAAAATTGGGTCTATAATCATATGATCATAAAAGATTAGTATGATAGATACAGAGATCATACCACAACATAATAAAAAGGAACTTTAATGACTTGACAAGAAAATAGAACTTGAAAATGAGAAGGGTGAAAGTATTCGTTACAAAAATTTCGGTAGCCTAACGGCGCCACTTAAACTTAAATAAAAATGAATTAAAAAGATAAAATAGGGTCTCTCATCAAATGATCATAAACTATCAGTATGATAGATATATATATCATACCCCAACATAATAAAAAGGAACTTGAATGACTTGACATGAAAATAGAACTTGAAAAATGAGAAGGGTGAAAGAATCCCTTAAAAATTCGGCAGCCTAACGGCGCCACTTAAACATTCTTAATACAAATTGATGAGAGAAAGAGGGGGTCTCTCATAATATGAAAATGAAAAAGGTAGTAAGATAAATATAGAAGAACATAATCCAACATAAGAACATGGAGCATAAATGAAATGACATAAAAGAGATTACTTGAAAAGAAAGAGAGTGGTCGGATCCCTTACCTTAAAACGTAACTCTTAAAACTCAATGGTTTGGACCTTGAGGGCTTGGGGGCACCTTGGGAGGACTCATTGGGAGGTAAGGAGACCAGAAATTCGTTAAGAATGATTTTGGAGTCCAAAGGATGAGATAATGTCTTGGTATTTATAGGGAAAGTGAGGGGACAAGGCATTAATGGCCAAGGGACACCTCATAAGTGGGTTTCTCAAAACCATGTGCTCTACCAAGATATTTCCCATGAATTTAGGCCACATGGGGCCCCCAATAAAATAATTCATCACCTTCGGTCGTCCAACCCATAAAATATCTCATGAAATCATCATGAAACAGTTATGATGTCATTAAACATACCGAAACCCTAAAACTGTATTTTTACTATTCACTGAAAATTCAACTTTCTCAGAAAAATCCCAAAATTTCACCTTAAACAAATATCAATGCTCTAAATTCAAAAATTCACTCCATTTTATAAAAATAATTTTCTAAATATTTTTAATTTATTTTTTAAATAAATATACTATTCACCAAAAATTCATTTTTTTTCAGAAAAAAACCCCAAAATTTACATTAACATAATATTGATGGTCTGAGTTCATAAATGAAATCCATTTTATAAAAATAATTTTCTAAATATTTTTAATTTAATTTTTAATTAAAAAAACACTATTCACCTGAAAAAACTAATACTTGAATAATAATTTATGAAACCATTATTTAACCATTTTATTGAATCACATTACTTAATCAAGGTGCCTAGATTATATTAATACTTTCTTTAAGTGAGATTACTAATCCATTTGGTCACATTACTAATCCTAAGCATAAAATCACTATTCATAATTTACTATTCATCAAAAATTAAGTTGATCTTATTAGACTCTAAATTTCGTAATGAACATAATTGTAGAAGACCATTTTTTGAAAATCATTACACATATTTAATTATTTATGGTTTACAAAAACATTTTTTAAAATATCCTTTCTCTAAAATTCACCAAAAATATGCATAATATATTTATCCGGACATTTAAAAAGTCATAAACATCATCATAAGAATAAATCCCAATTTTTATTTAAAACAAAGGATTACACAAGGCAGTTACGGTCTCCTTACATAGCCCCTTATCACACCAGCATAGGACCTAAGTGTAAGGTGTTCTAAGGTGAGAGAATCCGAGGGAGGCTCGGCCAACATCGTACGAGTAGTAATTTCTATCAGTTTGAACTTCTCGCGAAGGAGATCCCGTTCTAGCTTCACATGATGAAGTTCAGCTTGAGTTTGGTCTAGAGCAAAGCCCAGTGGTGCTACCTCCTTCCCAAGTTTTGTTAGATGGGTTTCAATCGGTCCAAGACTACTGTTTGAGGCCATGGAATCTTCTTTCTATATTAATTAACCAAGATTACTTGTATTTAGAGACAATAATAAATACATTTAGTTCCCAGCGGTCATATTGACCAATGGTCTTATAACATTCAAAACCCAACGGTCTCATTTTAATTATACTCATGTTATCAAATGAAACATTTTTGTTGAAAATAAAATAAAATAACACAAAAAAAAATCAGTAAACAAGATTTATTCAAAATTTCGGGTCGTTACAGGTTCATACTAAAAAATAATTATCAATGAAATGTAAATTGATATGAAATATATTACCACATGGTTCCTTTTGGGTGAATGTGATTTAAACTCATGTATTATAGTTTTAGAAATTTTATTAATATTTAATAGAACCATATTAATATTTATAATATCATATATGATACTTTTATAAAATCTTATCATCTGTTCGTTAATAATCTATTATTATCACAGTTTTTGGTGAAAATTCCATTATTTTCCCATTTTTTCTTTTCATGGAAGTGTGAGTTATTGAACATATCATATATTTTCATTATATCTAGAATATTAATCAATACATTATTCTCATATTTATAAAATAATAACACTTGTAAAACTAGTCATGAATGTAGGTTATAAAACATTAAGTACTTTTCGATCAAGGAGACGGTAATCTGTACATATACATGAGAAACATTTCCATTTTAAATGATAATTTCAAAAATAAGGTTAGTAGTATATAATATTTACATTATGATGGTAGTAAATTATATACCATATTATATAATTATATATATATAATCTATGTGGTGTGGTGATAAAAAAAGAGTTGCATCGCTTCATGATGGCACTAGTCCAGAAGTACATGAAATATGTTACCATATTTACCCGAGAGAAAAGGAATAAAGGAAAATGAAATATATTATCTTTCTATAGTGATAAATATGTCAAAAATATCATAATTATTTCCTTTATATCACATATAATCATTAACTTTATCCTTGTCACCTTCCATTTGAATCGTTAGTACAAGAAAAATCACATCACTTCGTGAAGCGGGTTTCAACCATACACTTGAGAGAAATCATCGTGTCTTATATGGAATAGAATATAATAAGGTATATATATGATATAATGAATCCTAAGATATAATTATGTTATAAATATCATATATATATATATACTTTAGATCCATCATCATTCCAAACTATGAAAGATTTTAGTGTAAAAACAAACGATGTCGGTCTTCTAGGCAGTAGTCTTCCATACATAGAAATGATAATTTCATAAAAAAATTTGTAAGTCCCTTGATCTGACACTCTCTAATGTGGAAAAAAGGGTTAGTTATGAGACCACATGTGTGCCACTCCCTAATCTAGAGGCTGCTGACTAGCAACATGGTTGTGATAAGTATAGTTTGGATAATATACCCCTAGCTAAAGAGTTACTCAACCGAAGAAAGAAACAAATATTAATAAATAATTAATATCAGAGTGAGGAAAGAATGTAAAAAACAAAAAAGTGTGGAATTCCAAGAATAAAAGATAACAAAATAACCTAATAATAAATGAATATTTTAATTATTTTATTCAATGTAATGAAATTTCATGCTATATTTAATACATAATAAAACACTAGAAGACTCTACAAAAGACTCAAAATCCTCATATCATGAACCCTATATTGGTCTACTTCCAAAATCAAGACCATCTAGTAAGAAAACAATCAAAAAAAGTTCCCCTACACTTGTCTAATCCATCATCCATGTAATATTCTTGGGTACCAAATGGAGGCCTGAATAGGTTGTGATTAAAACTCAGTATGTTACAACCATCATTCATAAACATAACCAATCAATTTAATAAATGTATGCAATAATTAAATAAATGGATTTATCAATTAATTAAAAAAATATAGTAATTCAACATCAGCCTACTTCAACACCATACAAAAATGTCTCTAAAAATGTCTCATAACGATGAAAACCATATCCTTATTACCAAGGTATAAATTTGAAAAATTTTGGTCAAAATACATTATATATGTATTTATTAATTTATTCAAGGTCGAGATCGGTATATAATCATTTCATCATTCATTAGGGCCAGACCTGATATAAATTTATTTTAGCATGTTTCAGTAGGAATATACCTCTATATAAGTATTTTAGCATGCCTTGGTGCATATCATAATATATAATCATTTCACCACGTGTCTCTAGACATAGCCTACTATATAACCATTTTAGAATTTAACAACTAGGACAATGCCCCATATAATAATTATAGAATTTATCACAACACATGTCATAACAACAAGGATATCACAATATCAAATTAGCATACTGAATGGTTAATTATGGAAATTACCATTTATCATTCAATTTCATACTTTATCTATCGATTGGTCATAACCAATAACATTCTAGTTATCTCAATAAAAAATAAAATCCATGGTGAATCTATTTCAAGAAATATCCCAAAATTCATGTCATATTAAAAACCTTTAATCCTTTAATGAATGGTTTTCTTACCCAAATGGTATGCATAATCCAGGTCAATAACCTTTTGATTTCATAGGGAATCCAATAAAAAATAAAATTCATCATTTAATGAATTCAGGGACAAATTATGTTGGAGACATTGAAATATTGTACAATATGATAATTATCAAACCATAGGGTAATTATTATTACCTATACCTTTTACTGAAGATAAACCAATGCTTAAAACATTATTATAAAATAAGAATGAAGGAATAAATTTTCCCAAGAATTTCCCCAGATCAAAAGTGACCAAGATCAAATCCAACAACGCTTAATGTCAAAATATTTCATGGAAATGATTGAAACAAAATATAAGAGAAGGAGAAATTGGTAGAAAAACCACTTACCAAAGATCATATGTGTAAATAGGACATCGAAAATATAGAGAGGTGATGAAAAATCTCTTGGATAATACCTTAGGTTTGAGAGGAGGAAGTTGCATGTAAGTTGGAAACAATGTAATACGCACCATATTGTTTTAAAAAACTCCTGAGGAAATTACACAACATGTAATATAGTAACACACCATATATTTTTTAGAGGGATATGACAAAAATCCCATCACCACATACTATTATTTATTTCGATTGATAATTACTCTATGTGTAAAATTATTACACGATGTGTACTCTCTTCATGTCACGAATCATTTCCCACCCTATAACCATTCATGACATGTGTTTGGAAACAATTACATATCATGTATTACAGTTACATAGTTTGTAAATATTCTAAATATAGTTTAGCAGCCATGTTTCCTTATCCAAACCCAAACCCCCTTAATGATACTCAACATACCAAGAACCCTTGGAAACACTTGGCCTATTTATACCTATAATTTATTTATTCAAAAAAAAATGTCTGCACTACTCCCCATGTGGATCATCTCATGTTAACTCATTTTTCCTCACAACCTATGTCTATATTTATTCAAAATAATAGACCTCCATAAACATCAAGTCATTTTACCCAATAAAAAATCTCCATCTTCAATCAATGCTTGACCACTAAGGCTCAAATGGAAAAAACATAAATAAAGAAGTACCTAAAAAAAGACGAGATCTTAAAACCTCCCCACTGTATAAAATCTTGTACCTAAGATGCACCAATAATTACTATGGGGTCTCATTGAATAAGTCTGTATACTATGTTTTCACATTATAATACCTCTCCTAGGTCTCCTCCTTAACTCACCCATACTGCCACTACACTCGAACCAATGGAATCATCCAACCTCAAAGATACTTATCAATATGGTCCAAAATTCATATTGGATTCTCCTTAAAGGTTGAATCAGCACTAAACTCTACATATTCAACATATATCACATGATAAGGGTATGAATAATACCTATGATGTTTTGACTCACTGGCCTCCATCTAGAAAAGTGTCAAATGGAATTAACATCCATACAGAGACTTAAAAGGTTCCATTTCTGTTGATTCTTGTAATCTATTTTTATAAGAAAACACCAAACGATAAATTTTCTTCTTTGATGAAGCACAAAAATACAAAACAAAGGATAAAAAAATATCATCTAGAACATGAATAGTCTTATAAGACAAACCATCGATATGAGGATGATAGGCCACACTTAAGAGAACCTATGATCCTAGAGCATTCTAAACACCCTTCTATAATCATGATTTGAAATGATGATCTGTATCTGAAATGATACTCATTGGAAATCCATGTAACCAAACTACCTCACACACATAAATAATTGTGAAATCATTAATTGTGTAGATCTCTCATATAAGAATAAATTGGGCTTCCTTCATTATTAAATCAAAAAATCTCCCACACAACATCTTTCTGGTATGTGGTACTGGGTAAGACTGTCAGAAAATCCACAGTGAGATCATCCCATTTCCACTAAGGAACAAGAAAAGGCTGAAAAATCCCATCTAGTTGATGATTCCCATTATTTACCTACTGAAAAGTAAAATAACATAGAACAAATCATAATACATAATTATTCTTCCCTAAACACTAGTACTGTCTACAGAGATCATGATATGTATTTATTAAACAAGGATGTACATCCTATATAGAAGAATGAAACTCTCTCATCATCTCCTCGTGCAATCCTGTAGGAACCCATAATCAACCAAAAATAAAATAATATAATTTCCAATTCCTATAGAACATCCCAATGGTGTCTCCCCACTATATAATAATTCTTTCATAACTAATTCCTCCATATTAAAAAACTAATCATCCGAAATACGGTAAAAAATCATGGGAATAACAGATGTCGAAGTCAAAGAAAATCATCCTTAAGACTCTAGAACATCTATATTCTTGTATAAAAAGACGTACATCACCCTCCACTCATCACAAGACATATTTACTTCATCTTCCAGTTCCTTTTATCTCAATTAATCACCAATAACTTTCCCTTTCTTAATGTATAATCCAATTCCATGTTGAATGATTGTAGAAACTTGACCCAGCTCTTTTGCTAAAGGATCTGGTCTCGCTGAAAAAAGATGTTATTAAGGATCTTGTGGTTTTTGTATACCACAAACCTCTCACACATGAAATAATTCCTCCAACATCATAGGAAAGATACCACTACTGCTAAATCCAAATAATGAGTAGGATAATTACTCTCATGCAGTCTCATATATCTAGAGCCATAAAGAACCACTCGATCCTCCTATATCAAAACTACTCCAACCCCCACTATAGATGCATCATAGAAGATAATATATGCCTTACCTAGATCATGTAAAGCAATGATAGGTTTTGAATTCATCATTCTATATATATCCTGAAAATATATTTCACAATCATATAACCAAATAACTTCACCCCATTCATGGTCATCCCTGACATCTATCATTCCAAATAAGAAAATTCTTGATAATGCACTGATAATAACATGGTAAAACCATAATGCTATGAATCTCAAATATATTATTGGGATGCTACTAAGATACGAAGGCTGCAACTTTATTTAGGTCCTTAAACACTCTTTCCTTTGAGATGACATATCCCAATATGTGAACTTTATCAATCTATAAATTTCATTTGGTTAGGTTGGCATAAAGATTGTTATATATTAATGTACTTATAATTTTTTCAATATTTTTGGCATTACCATCTACAAACTAATAGAAAACTAAGATATCATTGAAAAAAACCACTAAAAACTAGTCTAGAAAAGGACGAAAGATCCAATCAATCAATGTCATGAATAACGAAAGTGCATTGGTTAAACCCAACGACAACACAATGAAATCATAAAATCCATACACACTCAAAAAAGTATTTTAGGTATTTATAAAGTTATTTCCCTCAACTTATGGTATCCTGATCTCAAATCAATCCTGGAGAAGAGCTTAACACCTCTCATATGGTCAAAAACATCATCGATGCATGGAAGATGATACTAATTCTTGACAGTCATCTGACTCAATATCTAAAAATCCATAGAAAAGTTCAAAGTCAAATTATAATTCTTGGAGATGAGAACTAGAGAAAATAAAGGAGATTTAAAATTATATAAGAAACCATTAGTTTCAAGGTCATCAAACTATACTTTCGACTCCTAAAGATCAGTTGTATCCATTATATAAGTTTATATAGAAACTAGATCTGCAACCGGTTGCAACTCGACCATAAACTGGACCTCTCACTCAGGTAGTAAGACATAAACATCTTCAGGAAAGAAATATTAAAATGGTTTACCAATAAGGGATGATAATCCCAATAAATTCCACCATTAACTATTTAAAGAATCAAAATTTTATCCCTGAGATAATCCAATATATACTTAATTGCTCATACATAACCAGCTGAAAGATCCCACTAAATCTAGTGAGAATAAATGCCTCTATATGGAGAGAAAAGTATAAAAAACCCTCAATAATATTTGATATGAGATAAGTTTATATCTAATCAATCCATAAGAATAATCAATTTGAAGCCTATCATTTCTAGCACGAATGGTTCCCAACAGAAGAGGTAGCCACCAAACTCTAGATAACGTGATTTTCAATGTTTTTTATTCACTGATTACACTCACAACTATGTGTGTATGGGAAAAACACCATCTAATAATTCCAAATTCATGGAAAAAATGTTTAAAAATAGACGAAATAAAAAAGAAATGTTTTTATTTTATATTAAGTAAAACACAAGAGATTTTAGATGATACAAGAATCATACCTTAGATAGTATATAATGTTGCATACATACTATCTAAAGTTGTATTCATAACATGCAATTGACCATCCCCTCTCCCATGGGATCCAGCCTAACTCCCTTGAGCTATAACCACTTCCTAGAATAATAATTCCTTTACTAGGGTACCATGTTCCATAACCCGATGAGAACGTCTTCTGGTACTCTAGATACTTGTTTTATGAGGAGTATATGTGTCCTTAAAACACTTTGGTACTAGTCATGTTACCCTTTCACTACTCTGTTTCTGTATGACCATAAAAAACCTATGTTATTGGATCAGTTTTCTACAAGCATGACACTCCAAATTGGGGTATGGAAAATGAGTTCATTTACAAAGCATCTTGACAAACAGATAGAAATACAATAGAATAAAATCCTAATATAGCTACCAAATTCCATGACTACTCTCACACAACTTGGTGAAAATTGTCTTAGTGACACTTCATTCCACTAGAAGAATATTTCACAATATTCCATGCAGAAACAACCTGGCCACTTCTGGGAGAAAATATCAGATTCCCTTCAGTAAGGAGTGCTTGATTCATCACATCTATAAAATTACTCAGTCGAAACACATTCACTTGATACATGATCCCAGAGCTAATACCATCCTATAAATGTTTCTCTCTCAAGATCTCATCTTCTACCAAGGATGGCGTAAAGAATTGCAGGTCGGTGAAACATTGGTGTAGTCCATCGCTATCATTACACTCTATTTTATGTGAATGGATTCAATATATTAATCATACCACAATATTTTAGGATATATATAGATCAAGAACATTTTATAGAATTCCTTCCAAGATAGATTACCTAGCTTCCATGATTTATCAAGTATGTCCCTCCAATGCTTGGTTGGTCCATGAGGAATGTATATTGAAAGCTATACCCTCTTATCTACAGGATGTATCAAGATGATTTAAGATTTTCTAGACTGAATTGATACAAATATCGAGTTACTAAGGGCTTAACACCATGAGAATATAGCTAGATGCTATAGCTAGACCTCATTCGTCAACTGAGACATCAAAGGAAAGGTCTGAAAAGTTTCTATTTCTATGGATGACATGACTCTCAAGAAGCTGTCACAAAACTAAACATCCATCTACTCCACAGGATACAAAAGAAAATATCATTCAACAGTGTTAATAGAATAATAATTTCAACTCTCCACACACTCAACTAGATGATGATGAGAAGGAACTTTCTTTACAAGAAAAACACACCTATTAGAACATTGGCTATAAAAAAAATAAAACTCAAGAGGTGTCAAATGTAGAGAACCACTAACTCCTGGTCTCTCTAAAAATGGATTACTAGTGTTTTAGTATGGCATAAAATTCATTTATTTCATTTATCAATTATAACTAGAATCTCATATAATAGTTCAAAAGGAATTTATATATCATATGAAAAAATATGTCACTGTTATTAAAAATTAATGACAATATATATATATATATATATATATCCCTAGATGCCTTTTATTATTCATGAATACTAATCTCATTCCATACTCGGCTACGATTACATATTAAAAAAATGACATCATAAAACTCCATCCTCGCAAAACATGTGAATCCCTCATATTGAAATTACATCAACTATAATAGAAAATTTTATTAATAGAAATCCACCCCTGGGCACTTGGATTATCCCCCCTACATGGTATAGCTACACCCATATATAAGACCATTACCAATTCTTGACACATCATAGTATATTTTATACCTTTCCCAAAATAGTAATGAAATATAAAATAAATCTCGTTTGATACAACTTTGCATTTTCCCTTGATATGTAACTCTCTCATGTGGCCTTTAAGGGTTGGATAAAATACCTCAAGCATGACTCAAAATATGCTAAAGGCTACTGACTATTAGTGGTGGTGTGACAAGAATGGTCGAGAGAATATACCCCCTAGTAACATCGTTGAAAAAAGTAGAAATAAACAAATAATAGTAATGAATAACTATCATAGTGTAGAAATAATGGAAGCAACACAAAAAATAAGTATAACAATAATAAAATCCAATAGAATAGTCCAATAATAAAGGAATAATATAATAATGTACTAGAATACAACTAAATTTCATACTATAAGTAATCCAAAATAAAAGACCATAATACTCAACAAATAATAAAAATCCCCTCGTCATGAACTCCATGTCGGTCTATCTTCAAACTCCATCCCATCAATCAAGAAAACACTTAGCAATATGTTCCCATGCCTTTGTCCAATCCATCATCCATGTATTCTGCTCAGGTACCAAGCAGAAGCCCGAATAGGGTGTGAGGATAACTTAGTAGGTCGACACCACCATGTCAAACAATAATTTGTCCGATAATTAGTGTATATAATAATGTAATAAATAGGTTTATCAATTAATTAAACAAATAATGTAACACCACATCAACAGGTATTAACACCATTCTATAATATCACTGACCGTGTCTTGAATAACTTTCATAAATAACCTTATAATCATGGTATAAATATCAAAAATCTTCAAAAAAATCCATTATATATAAATTTTGTCATTTAATAAGGCATGACCATGATATATAATTATTTGATCATTGATCAGGGCCAAGCCTTGTATATAAAAATTTCATCTTGTGTTACTAGGCATAGCCTGCTATATAATCATTTTATCATGTCTTTCAGAATATCCTTGGATATAAGCATTTCAGTATGCATCCCTAAGAATATCCTGCTATATAATAATTTCATCATTTATTGATTAGGCCAACACCCCATGTAATAATTACTACATTTATCACCATATAAGTCATAAAAAAGGATTTTTGAATATCACATTATCATAATCGACAGTTAATGAATAAAATATAAATTTATCATTAAATTACACATTTCATTTATTAATTGGTTACAACTAATAACATGCTAGTTATTTTAATAAATAATCCATGAAAAGTTGAATATATATTAAAAAATAACCCCAAAATCCTTACCATGCTTAACATAATTTAGTACATTAAAAAAACCAGTTAATCAAAGGTTCTCTCACCGTAAGAGTATCCACATACTTGGTTAAAAATCATTTGAGTCCAAAATAACTCCATGGAATAAATAATAATAAATTCAATGAATTCGGCACATTTTTTGTTAGAAAAATTTGCAATATTGCATATAATTGAAAATTATCGAACCATAGGGATAAGGTTTAGACCCCCTACATTTAACTGATGATCAAACAATGCTTCTAATATGATTCTACAATAAGAATAAAGGAACAAATTTTCCCAATAAGATTCCTAGATCATAACCAATTAGTATCAAAACCAAGAACAGACATAGTTAAGAGATTACATCACAATGACTGTTGAATGACATAAGAGAAGAGGAAAATTGATGAAAAACAACTTACCACGGATCATATATGTAAAAGGGACATCCATAATCAATAGAGGCAATCAAAAATAATCTATAAACTACCCTAGGGTTAAGAGGAGGATATTGTACATTAGTTTTAAAAAAAATAAACTACATAATGCTATTTAAAAAACATATAAGAAAACTATAGAGTGTCACGACCTTTCCTTGGGGCACGTGTTGTGACTACCCCAAGACCACCTTCCATAGGCCAGGGGCTGGAGACTATCACCAAAGGTGTAAATCCTGATAACTGGGAAGACATAGCCTTTATAAAACATAAACACACCCAACTAGAGTATAAGCGGAAGTAAACACTAAGTAAAACTGAATACAAAAGTAATGATGAAAGTAAAGGGGCCAGAAATACAAGCCCAACTATAAAGTACAAGGAAATAGAAAAAATAGATAGAAGGTGACAAGAAGATCCTGAATCTTCCACCACAAATCCTACCTGAAGGGTAGGTACAGATAGCGCAGCTCCTGGATCGTCCACCATGGATCCTACCTGAAGGATAGGTACAAATAGCCTCCTCAGTGCCCTCATCCGTCAACCTCATCCAGGTACCGAGTCGTCGTGAGGTCCACCTCTATGTGTCGTCCAGTCCTCGCACAATCGGCCTCTGCCAGCACTGTCCATTTTCTACATCCAACACAACGAGGTGCAGACATAACCCGTGCAGGGGTGAGTATAACGATACACTGTAGGGACCCCGAGACCCTCAAGGTCTCACTAATCCAACAAGGATAACCACAAGGAAGGATCTCAATAGATAATCCTTACTTAGGTATATGCACATACATATACCTAAGTTATCAAGTAACCCATATCAAACATGAGGTAACACACAGATATGAAATCAACGGATAACCACTACTTAGGTACATGCCCACACATATACATAACTTATCAAGTAACCCATCTCAATCATGAGGAAATCACAAAGGTCAATGACTCAGCTCAAACCAGGATTTTCATTAAAGATAATGAAACCAAAAATGCTGAAGTGCTTTTCCTCTATCATGTACGGTGATCCTGTCATGACTTTGAGGCACTGCTCACTAACCTTAGACTGCTGATGTACTCCTCCTGTCGAGTACCACGTGTCTGCCACCTCACAAAGTAGTGCTCCTCCACCATGGGTTTTCCACCTCACAAAGTAGTGCTCCCACTAATAGCCTAAAGAGGTAAACCTTCTGTCTAGTACCGTAGGTCTACCACCCAAACACAGTAGTGCTCCCCACTGTGGGTCTGACACCCAAACATAGTAGTGCTCCCCACTGGGCTTGTCAAGGCACTCCGACTCGAATCAGACAAGCAGTCATCATGTCTTAGCCAGCTACAAGGTCTTCATACTCCGTACACTTGTCTCCAAGAGGATCCGATCCGCGAGCTACTGGTCGAAACTCCAAGTATCACAAAGTCCCACAAACAAGTTTCTCAAAGGACCGCCTCATCATAGGGGTTTTAACGCAACAGACGATGCATCAATCAGCCGCCGGGTCTGTGAGTTATTACCTTTTAGTCCCGGGGGCTCGGTTGGTTTCGTGTACGAACCAACCTGGACATATCTCAGATGTACCCCAAATTCTCATGGGGTATACTCAAAGGAACTGTTTCTCAATGAGATTACCAATGCCATTGACAGTTCGTCAAACAGATGTCCGATCTGGGAGTTATTGGCTATTCCGTTCCAGGGGCCCGATTGATTTATAAGCTAAACCAACCTGACCGTACTCCAACCGCATCCAAACCTCAAGTAAATTATTCCAAAAGAACCGTCTCATCAATAGGAATCAACATAGTTGACGACATGTCAATCGGACGTCCGGAGCTCATGTTATAAGCATTTCCGCTCCGAGGGCCCAGTTGGTTTCGGGTTCGAAACAACCCAGCCATACCAAAACTTCACCAAAACATTGAGTATAATATAGAGAAATGACCGTCTCGATCCAAGTAATCCTACACAACTGACGGTGCATCGATCGGAGGTCCGTAGCTCAATATATGCCCGTTTAACCGAAAACGGTCCGAAAATAGTGGGTCTGGGCCCGGTCCGACCCGGCCCAACACCCCCTAGGTCGGCCCAAACCGGGTGGACCCGAATCGGGTCCGGGTCCGGCCCGAATGGGTGCGGCTCGGCCCAGCATGGCTCGGTCGGCCTGACCCGTGCGACCTGCAGCTGGCTTGGCATGCGTGGTATGCGGTTGGCCCGACCCATGCGGCTCGGCTCGGAAGCCGACCGTGGCTTGGCCACTGGCCAAGCAGGACGCAAAGGGGGCGCGACCCCCTATTTTTGGAAATGGAGGACCCAGTGGGGTTCACCCTAGCAGCTAGTCGGGGGGGGGGGGGGGGGTTACACCCCCCGGTTTCCGGGTAACGGCCGACCATTAAGATCGGGCAGTTTGTGAGCTGCCACGAGACCCAGAAGGGGTCCCGTCTCCTTGTGATGCTAGGGGCCGACTCTGCCAACCGCCCTTGCCGGTCCACTGCGGCCTTAGGCCGTGGCTCATCTCACCGGCGTGGCACGACGGCACCGCGCCCCTCCGCCGCGGCCCGCTCAGGCCGCGTCCTTCCTCGGTCTCTCCAGCACAGCGCGACGGTGCCGCGCGCCACCACCGCGGCCTGCTCTAGCCGCAGCCCTCTACGTCTCGGCACAGTGCAACAACACCGCGCCGCCTTCGGAGCACCCTTGCATGGCCGCAGTTCCCTTCCGATCACTGCACAGTGCAATGACACCCTACACCTCCACCTCCAACATCAAAAATGATTAACAAAGTAGAGGGGAGGATAATCGGTCGTGTTTGTGTGGTCTGATCTCCTCTCGTTATGACGATATCATACGACCAACCCTTAAGAAACGAAGAACGATGATAAAGACTTGAACAAAAAATAACCCCTACCTCGAGAAAGATCCGAGGTAGACGAGCATCGTGGATGACTGTGTCGTGAAAGGGCAGACGTCAGCTCCTTGACGTCGTCGCAAGGTAAGAGATGAAGGTGACGACGGTCATTGGTGTTTGTCACTTCAATAAAGTTCCTTCGATCCCGGCTCGAGCGTCGTTCATTGAATCCGACATAGGGGAGACGTCGGAGTAAATGTAGTTCATTGCGCTTGCACCACGCTACTGATCCCTGCTCGTTTGTCGATGTCTCATCGGAGAAGAAGGAACCTCAGTGGTGGTGCAACAATGGAGGAAGGAGAGGGAGGGAAGGAAGGAGCGAAATTCTCAAGCGGGTCCACCTCCCATCAAAAGGCTCCTCCCTTAATAAAATATTATACATGGATAATATTTTTATTAACACATCCATTTCAAATTCAAACACCTCATTAATTAAATTGGAGGATTCAATCTATTAATTAAGATGTTGTCATGAATTAATGGGAGATGACAAAGTGAAGAGGTCCCATAAATATTTGGAGAGTTATCAAAAATTAACAAGGGAGCATTAAAAAGGGGGGTTTAAGGAGAGTTAAAGAAGATGAGAGGTTGGGGATTGTGTGGGACACACATTTCATTTATCCACACATGGGAAGTTTAACTTCCAAGATATAAAAATAAAATTGTTTAACAATTTTATTTATAAAGAAACTAAATCCCCAGAAATTAATCTCAACCCGCTTAAAACGCAACTACGCTAAAGGTCCCCTTAATCAATTATAGGCGTTGCGAGTTCATCGGTGCCCTCAGATTTCAATTCTGAGTATCGGTTCAAAAGATAGAAAAACCCGCTCATTCGTTCACTGAACGTACCCGAGCTAAACATCAGAAATTTATTCCGGACACACCGGGCCTCAGAATCAAGTGCTGTCAGAAGCCATAGACTCGTAAAATTCCAATGAAATTAAGAAAAAAATTTCCTTGAAATTTCTGGGTATTTACATTACTCCCACCTCATGAATTTAAATCCCTGTAAAGCTACAACACAAACTAGGGAAACTAAATGAGGTATCGATCACACATTTGAGCCTCCCGCTCCCATGTGCTCTCCTGGAGGTTCACGTGCTGCCAACGAAAGCGCACAAGAGGAATCGACCGTCCTCATAGGACCCACTCCTGTAAATCCTGATCCTTTACTGGAACCCTATGAAAGTCACCCCTGTCATCGATATCCAGCTCTCCATGGTCAATGATGACAGATAGTTCATTCACACATCTCCTAAGCTGAGATACGTGGATGATGTCGTAAACCCAGTGCATCTGAGGTGGAAAGGCCAGGCGGCAAACCATCTCACCTACCCTACTGAGGACCTAGAAGGTTCCGATGAACCTCAGAGATAACTTTACACTTCATCCACATATCCATAGCCCTCATCGATGTGAGACCCGTATAAACACATGGTCCCCATCCTCAAACTCTGTAGGCCTACGTTCCCTATTTGGAACTGATAACTGAAAACTCCTGCTGCCACGAGGGTAAGGTTGGAAGACCCAAGTGTGATCGGCCACACCATCCTATGCATGAGTTTATCCTGTGCTGCCTAGGGTTTCCTTTTCACCGACCAAGTAAAAACCCATCCCAACATTGTAGGTAAACCACTACCTTTTTTCCTAATACAGTCAATATGTGTAGGAACTGTGGTTTCCTAGTCCATACCCAAACCAACGTCGTAAGGCCATGACACTACCACCAAGTGGTTCCAACCGAAACTCTAACCTCAAGGGTCAGATCAAACCATTGGCATAAGTGTGATTATCGAGTCTCCTCTCAAGGTATCTCTAGAAATGAGGGTCAAGTCAAAGGCATAACCAGAAACTCTAGGTCTGGGACAAGATTTATGGAAGAAAGGGATGATTCATATCAATGTCTATTGTTATGGAAGATAGTAGACACTGACCGAACCTTGAATCTTTCCTAGAGCCCTTGGGTCACACTCATTGACCGCGTCCAACAACTCTCTTCCCCTGCCATCCAGCTCCCTAAGCCTGGTGGGGACTACAAAGGTGGGTGGTTGTAACCTGTCGAAAAGTACACCACCTCATACTAATCTCCTAGCTCTGCTTCCACATCTGCAGCTTTGCAGATTCATTTGTACTTAACACATCCTCTTCTTAAAACATTTTACATGCCCAAGTCTCTGAGACTAGCGCTGGTTTCCAGTTTCTTACTACTTACATTCACTAGTTGTATTCGTTCAGCCAAAGAACATTCAACCACAAAGGTTCTCTCTAGCACCCTGGAATAAGTAGGAATGCATAGAGGAATATTGCTGGCTCAGATGTACTTTAAACACACCTCGCTCAGAAGTCTGAGCTCTAAAGCACTGATCATATGGTATTCATCGAGTACCTGGAATGATTGGTACGCCTCGATGAATACTCAGCTTCAGACATGCTGTCCTTCCGAAGCTGTATAAGCTTCAAAAAACACTCAACCACCTCCTCAAGACAGTCCTCAGCCACCGGTGAGTCGGGATCGCCTCGAAACCCGAGAGGTATCTGATGCTAAAACATTTGTATGGCACTGTACCTACAGGTGTCATCTACCGGTATCGCCGGTTGAAACTACTGACCAATAGGTATTGATATAGCTGGCTCACTACCTGAAGGTACTATCTCAGGCATCGGTCCACGTACCAAAGCCTCATCACTAAGAGGACCAACCTCATGGTCACTCAGTAGGAAACACTAGTAGATAAGATCTCCATCTGCTCTACTAGTGTCTAAACTAGGTAGAAACCTCTAGAAATCACCTCTATCCAGTCCTCTGCTGCCTGGGAATTTGTCTCACCATGTAACCTTAGAGGTCTCTGCTGCTGGAAATCATGAAATGTGCTCTGTCAGCGTGCACTGTTTGCTAGTATGACTGGTGGCATCTGCTACCTAATGGGTGGTGGTGCTGCTGGTACACCACCTGAAGGTGACAACATAGAAAGGGGGCCCGCACCAAAGCCTCATCGCTCGGTGGGCCGTCATCGAGTACTCTCTCGGAACTCCAAATCACTGTTTGCATGGAGACAAACTGAAAAGATGTTACACAGTCAAATGATTTAAACCTGGTGACATGACCTGGTTGAGCTAACTTTAAGAAAACTTATGAAAACAAACACGCAATCAGTGTTTTCGTGCACTAAGTAGGAAATCAATAGTCAGGGTCCTGGTGTATGGATACGTTGGCCGCCACACCAACACTGGACTCCCTAAACTGAAAACCACACTCGGTACTCTTAACACTATTTCTTCATAGAAAGGAAATATCAGAGTCATAATTTCTATGGTAAAACCGACTCCTATGATACCAATTTTTCACAACCCATCCTCAGGGCCCGTTTTGTGACTACCCCAAGCCCACCTTCCATAGGCCAGGGGCTGGTGACTAGCACCAAAGGCGTAAATCCAGATAACTAGGAAGGAATTGCCTTTATAAAACCTAAACACACCCAACCAGAGTATAAGCATTAGTAAACACTAAGTAAAACCGAATTCAAAAGTTGTGCTGAAAGTAAAGGGGCTAGAAATACAAGCCCAACTGTAAAGTACAAGGAAATAGACAAAACAGCTGGAAGGTGACAAGCAGCTCCTGAATCGTCCACCACGGATCCTACCTTAAGGGTAGGTATAGATAGAGCTACTCCTGGAACGTCCCCCATGGATCCTAACTGATGGATAGGTACAGATAGCCTCCTCAGCGCCCTCGTCCGTCAACCTCGTCCGAGCAACGACTCGTCGTGAGGTCCACCTCTAGGTTCCATCCAGTCCTCGCACACTCGGCCTCCGTCAGTGCTGTCCATTGTCTTCATCCAACACAATGTGGTGCAGGTATAGCCCGTGAAGGGGTGAGTATAACGATACTCTCTAGGGACCCTGAGACCCTCAAGGTCTCACTAATCTAACATGTATAACCATAAAGAAGGATCTTAAAAGATAACCCTTACATAGGTATATGCCCATACATATACCTAAGTTATCAAGTAACCCATCTCAAACAGGAGGTAACACATAGATATGAAATCAACGGATAACCACTACTGAGGTATATGCCCATACATATACCTAAGTTATCATGTAACCCATCTAAATCATGAGGAAATCACAAAGGTCAATGACTCAGCTCAAACCAGGATTTTTATTAAAGATAACGAAACCACAACTACTAAAGAGCTCCTCCTCTATCATGTACGGTGATCCTGTCACGACTCCAAGTCACTTCTCAATAACCTTAGACTACTGAGGTACTCCTATTATCGAATACCATAGGTCTTCCACCTCACAAAGTAGTGCTCCTCCGCCATGGGTCTGCCACCTCACAAAGTAGTGCTCCCCCTAATAGCCTACAGAGGTACTCCTTCTATCGAGTACCACTGGTCTTCCACCCAAACTCAATAGCGCTCCCCACCATGGGTCTGCCACCCAAACACAGTATTGATCCCCACTGGGCTAGTCAAGTCACCTCGACTCGAATCGGACAAGCAGTCATCAGGTCTCAGCCAGCTATAAGGTCTCCGTAATCCGTACGCTTGTCTCCGAGAGGATCCGCTCCCCGAGCTACTGGTCGAAACTCAAATTATCACAAAGTACCACGAATAAGTATCTCAATGGACCGCCTCGTCATAGGACTCTCAACGCTAAAGATGGTGCGTCAATCGGACGCTCGGTCTGTGAGTTATTAGCCTTTTAGTCCCTGGGGCCCGGTTGGTTTCGTGTACGAACCAACCCAGTCGTATCTCAACTATACTCCAAATTACTATGGGGTATACCCAAAGGAACCATTTCTCAATGAGTTTAGCAATGCCATTGACGGTTCGTCAAATAGACATCCAGTCTAGGAGTTATTGGATTTTCCATTCTAGGGGCCCTGTTGGTTAATAAGCTAAACAAACCCGACTGTACTCCAACCGCATCCAATCCTCAAGTGGAGTATGCCAAAAGAACTGTCTCATCAAGAGAAATCCAACATAGTCGATCACACATCAATTGGACGTCCGGAGCTCATATTATAAGCGTTTCTGCTCCGAGGGCCTGGTTGGTTTCAGATGTGAACCAACCCAGCCATGCAAAAAATTCGCCGAAACCTCAGTGTAATATACCGAAACGACCATCTCAATCCAAGGAATCCTACGCAACTGACGATGCATCGATCAGAGGTCCTTAGCTCAGGATATGTCCATTTAACCGAAAACGGTATGAAAATAGGGGGTCTAGGCCCGGTCCAACCCGGCCCAACTCCCCCTGGGTCAGCCCAAACCGGGTCGACCCAACTCGGGTCCGGGTCCGACCCGGCTGGCGTGGCGCGGCGCGGCCCGGTGGGGCATGCCCAGCCCAGCCCGTGCAGCCTGTGGCCCGACTCGGAAGTCGGTCGTGGCTCGGTCGCTGGTCGAGTGGGACGCGAAGGGGGAGCGACCCCCTGGTTTTGGAAATGGAGGACCCAGTGGGGTCCTCCCTAGCATCTGGTCGGGGGGGGGGGGGGGGGTTACGCCCCTCGGTTTTCAGGTAACGGCCGACCATTTAGGCCGGCCGTTTTGTGAGCTGCCTCGGGACACAGAAGGGGTCCCGCCTCCTGGGGACGCCGGCAGCCGGCTCTGCCGGTCACCCCTGCTGGTCCACCGTGACCTTAGGCCGAGTCTCATCTCACCTGCGCGGCGCGACGGCGCCGTTCCCCTCTGCCGCGGCCTTCTCTGGCCGCGGCCTTCCTCGGTCTCTCTGGCGCGACACGATGACCTCGCACACTACCACCGCGGCGAGCTCCGGCCACGACCCTCTATGTCTCTGCATGGTGCAATGACACCGCGCCGCCTTCTCCACAACCTTGCATGGCCGTGGTTCCCTACCGATCACCGCACGGTGCAACGAAATCGTGCGCCTCTGCCTCCAACATCAACGAAGACTAACAAAGAAGAGAGGAGGAGAATCCTCCATGTTTTTGCGGTCCGATATCTTCCCGTTACGACGATATCATGTGGCCAAACCTTAAGCAACAAAGAACGATGATAAAGACATGAAAAAATAACCCCTACCTCGAGAAAGATCCGCGGTAGCCGAGCAGTGTGGATGATGGTGCCGCGAAGAGGAGGAATTCAGCTCGTTGACGTTGTCGCAAGGTAAGAGATGAAGGTGACGACTGTCATTGGTGTTCGTCGCTTCTGTAAAGTGCCTTCGATCCCGGCTCGAGCGTCGTTCATTGGATCCAGCGCAGGGGAGATGTTGAAGTCAACACAGTTCGTTCCGCCCGCACCACGATACCGATCCATGCTCGTTTGTCGGTGTCTCTTCAGAGAAGAAGGAACCTCAGTGGTGGTGCAACAATGGAGGAAGGAGATGGAGGGAAAGAAGAAGAGGAAATTATCCAGCGGATCCCCCTCCCATCAAAAGGCTCCTCCCTTAATAAAATATTAGACTTGGCTAATATTTTTATTAACACATCCATTTCAAATTCAAACACCTCATTAATTAAATTGGAGGATTCAATCTACTAACTAATATGTAGTCATGAATTAATGGGAGAGGTGAAAGTGAAGAGGTCCCATAAATATATGGAGAGTTATCAAAAATTAACAAGGGTGCTTTAAAAAGGGGGATTAAGGAGAGTTAAGGAAGATGAGAGGTTGGGGCTCTTGTGTTCCCCACCTCTCATCTATCCACACATGGGAAGTTTAACTTCCAAGATATAAAAATAAAATTGTTCAACAATTTTATTTATAAAGAAACTAAATCCCCCGAAATTAATCTCAACCAGCTTAAAATGCAACTGCGCTAAAGGTCCCCTTAAGAAATTACCAGCACTGTGAGTTCATCGGTGCCCTCAGATTTCAATTCCGAGTATCGGTTCAAAAGATAGAAAAACCCGCTCGTTCGTTCACTGAACATACCTAAGCTAAACTTCGTAAATTGATTCCGGGCACACCGGGCCTTGGAATCAAGTGCCGTCAGAAGCCACAGGCTCGTAAAATTCCAAAGAAATTATGAAAAAAATTTCCTCGAAATTTCCGAGTCTTTACACAGAGTGTGTAATATAGTGACATGTAATATACTTATTTAAAGAAGGATGTTATAAAAAACTCTTCACTATAGATTAATATTTATTCCAATTGAAAATTACTTGACGTGTAGAATTATTAAATGAGGTGTAAACTCTTCATGTAAATAATAAGTTCACAACTTATAATAATTCCTGCTATGTGTCTAGAAATAATGACACGACATGTATTACCGTTATATGGAATGTAATTGTTCTATAGAGAGTTTTTAGCATATTTCCCCTATAAAAACCCAATCCCATTATGTATTCTCGATATACTAAGATCTATTGGTAACACATGACCTATTTATTACCAGACTCCATTTATTCAAACAGAAATCCCAATATGCACTCCATGTGGATCCTCTCTAGTTTTCTCATGATTTATCGAATCCAACTTCTATGTTTATTCAAATAAATATACATACAAAAACATTAATAATGTTTTCCCATAAAAGGTTCTCCATCTCCGAACAAGAGATGAATACGAAAGCTCTATTGAAAAAACTCATAGGGATGTACATGGAAAAAGATGGGATCATACAAATTTGATTGATGCAGAGGTTTTTTTAGGTCATTAACATATTATATAAACATCCAATTATATGGATAATATTTATATTATTATACCAGAATGGTTTCATTATAATAAAATTAGGCGAATGAAGAAATAGAATTAAAAATCAAGTTGAAGAACATTACATCTTCTTTAGGTATCCTCCTTAGGATTGCACTAAATCCATCATAATTTAGATTTATGCCCAATATAAGTCTTTTAATATTAGGGGAGGGAAGTTGGGAATTGAATTGGGTATGTACTCGATTATCGAAATTGGTTTGAAGGTGTGAATAAGTGAGGGGAGTGATTTATCTTTTATAGTTGAGGAGCATTATTGTAAATACCCAAAAGTATTCAAATCTGTATTGTCTCCCATAACTCATGCTACTCTAAAATAGTTCAATAATATAGGGGATGGTTTTTTGGTATGGAACCACCTTGAAAAAAAATACATTTTTTTTCATATTAGACCTTAGCCTTTATGTTTACTCAATTTTACCATTTTAGTCATTACAATAGTAACTTATATCTTTCTATTTCTCAAGGTAAATAATACCTTAATAATAAAATTGAAATAATAACTACTAGATAATTTAATAGAAATTATTATAAATTTAAAATCAAATATATTAAATTAATATCCTATCTTTCACTACAATTTTTATTAATACAAACACATGTAGTGCACAATACTCTTTTTAACCATAATCACAGTAATTAATTTTAACAATTTCACTAATCATTAATGTAAAACATTGTGTTTACAATATTAAATAATAAAAATTATTCTAATTCGAAATATGGAATCCATTTTTTTTAATTCAACTCATATATATGGACAAGTATAATTTAAAATTAATAATGTAGACATGATGATAAAACATGTTTTAAAAGAGAAAATGATCAAATGATTATAATGTTTTTATGTCACAAATAAATATGAAAAATATTCAAATGACATAATTAAGATTAACAAATATAAAATACACCTAATATTAATTAAAAAAAATTAAAAATATAATTCAAAAATATAAATTATTTAAATTGAAAATATTTTTTCAATTAAAATTTTTTCTCTTCAATATTCAAGAAAAAATCAAACTTTTCAGATAAATCTAAAGAATTGGTCATATAATAATTTTGGTATTCAGATTTAAAAAAAAATTCATTTTTTCAAATAAATTTTCTAAAAGTGGTAGAAATTGATTTTAAATTCTATATGGAAAACGTGATTAAACCATCATTTAGAAAAATACAATTTTTAGAAAATGTTTCGTTTTTTTATTTTAAACGATTCTTAATTTATTTATAATAAATGTATAGATAATTAATTTTTGTCAACTATATATTTTAATAATTAATTTAATTCTATTTATACACTCCATTTAAATAGTGAAACAATAAATATCATATTAAATAATATTTGTAATAGTATAATGTTGTTTGGTAAATCTTAGTCATGCATGTAACACATTCTTTTGACGAAACTTGATTTTGAATGTAACTCAATATAAACACTATGTTGTGTGTGATGAATGTTTTTAAGAGATTGAATTTATTTAAAAATAAATATATCATATGGTCTTAGGTGTCATAATCTGTTCTTCTCATGTTGCTACATTTCATAGACAGTAATAGATACAATGTACATAATTTATAATCATGAGTAGTTACATTCTCACTACCTTAAATATATTTCATCCTAAAAATTTAATCATGATCTTGGTAATCCTAGGATTGATATTTAAAAATTAATTTTTTGAAAAACCCACATCATAAAATGGTTATTAAATCAACCTCTAAATAAGAGACAATGGGATATAAGAACTTAATGTTGAATAATACCATAACTAGGTTTTCAAATAGGAAAAAATAGGTGGGAAATGAAAACATGGACATGTAAGAGGAAACTAACACCCAAAATAAAGATGGGGAGTGTTAGTGGGTGTGATTAGGAGGAAGTTAATGAACAAAAATGCATAAACTATAGGTGTCAAAAGGTTATTGATATTATCAAAGATGATGATATTAGGACAAAATTTTTATTTCAAAACCCTTTTCCTATATTGTTTGAATTCTTTCACTTTCTAAGGAAATAAACAATCTTTCTATTTTGTTTCATAACCACAATTCAATCATTTTTTATGCATTGATCTATTTCTAATTCAACCCTTACTCTGAGGTACTAATATCTAAAAATTAGTTTTTATGCTTGAAGCATTAAAATTTCCTTTTAACAGATCATATGATCCATAAAAAGGTAACAAGATATTATCAAATACTTACTAAGACCTAAAAGGTTAGAAAAAATTAATCCCATAACACATAATGTTAAAATTATTCCATTTTTAAATACTAAACCTTATGAACCTTAAAAAATATTATGATCGAAAACATTATAAAGAATATCAATGAATTTTGAAAATGAACATAACATTAATCCTTTAAAGACACAAATTAGCTCTAAATTTTCACATGCCAAACATGTGAATACCATCATCATGTATTATCTTAAAACAAGGCAAAAAATTTAATTTCCATATAACCTAATTGAATATATGAATGTTTCATTATTCTTTGACTAAAACATAAATTATTTGATATATTACTTGAATCCAAATATGTTTTAAACACCATCAATGATAGCATAAACCACTCTTTAACAAAACACTAATCACTTCGAAGGAATTCATCATTATCCATTTTACATTATTTATATAAACCATATATTTATCCAATTATAATTATATCAATATTAAGAACATATTAATGGTTATATTTTCACTTGTCATGTGTTTTGGAAGAAGATAAAATTTCTACTGAATACTTTTTCATAGTACCATTCAACACACACTTCTAAATCATTAATGAATAATTAATGCATTACAATCATATTATATATTTCACAGTTCTTATAATCAGTCCATCATTGATAAAATACTACAATGAAATAATTATTGAGTGCAAACACAACCAAAGTAATCATTCCCCTCCTTCTAGGGTAGTAGAACAATATTTTCCATGATCTATTAGACTATTTTGAGGAATATTCCAATGAATCGTACAACATGTATTTTCTTTGTAAACTATATCCTTATAATTAAAGCATTGTACATTGTAAATTTTTTTTTCTTTCCCTTTCAATAAAAATCATGGTGGTATTTCTATCCAAACATGTAGAAAAATAACATTCCCTTCAAGAAAGTACCATGATGTTTCCTTCTACAATTATAACATGTTTGAAAATCCTTCTTTACCTTCTTCCCTTTATCCATATTTTCAAATGTCACCCTCTTCTTATATTTATTCAATTTGAATCCATAATAAATATATAATTCATTACTTGTATTTTTATCCCAGGATACTATGTCCTCTTATTTGATAATGTTTAGGAGACTATTTCCCTTCAAAATATTTTCCAAAGTTGATAAATGATATGATCATTTTTATTCATTACATCACATGATTGGATGATGTTCTCATTACTTCTGCTTGTATCCATTTCTAAATGTTGGAACACACTATATTAGATCATTTCATTATGATACATAATTTATAATCTCAAAACTAGTGAAAAAAAATAAATTGAAAAATTTATGTATATATAATCTCATAATCAAAAGCATGTATTCTTTTGTGGTATCATTACATTCAAATACATTATAATGGATTTTCAATAAAATGAGAATTATCTGAAGAATATCCCTCAGGAGTGTAAAAATAGGTGCATAGTAAGGACCATTTCCTTCTACCAGGTGATGATCAGGTCTAACCCAATGCATCCTTTTCAGAGAAATCAAGACTAAGTGTATTTGTGCCAGAACCATATCCAATTTTAGTGTCCACATAGGGTTGTATTTCTAGGATAACCCAAATAATATATTCCATACCAAAACATTATAATGTTATTATATACAATCATAAAATTATATCATAGGGTTTTTTTCATAATTAAAGTTTTGAAAAATCTATTTCCCAATGTTTCTACTAACCTTGCTCTTATTCCAACTATAACATCGCCAACTGTAGTAGCAAGAAGCTGGTGCCTGGTTTTTTACGTTGGAATAGATACAAGGAATCAAATCTTGGTGGAATGAAAATTTTATCCATTTTTAAAACCAAATTACAAACATGACACCAATTTTACATTGGGAGAAGAAAATAAATCATTACCAAATTAAATCCTCAGCATCATGGAAACTCATTCCAAAAATTCATCTTTATATCATGGGTAATGGAAACAAAAAAATAACAAGCCCAGATAATCTAAAAGGTTTAAATAAAATAGAAGATATCATGAATTAATGATAATAATTAATATATAAAGGTCAATAAATTAACACACATTCAATGTGAATAACATTACTATCTTGGTGAGACAAGTCAGAATCAATATGGAAAGGTAAATAACAAAAACACATTCCATTTATTTAATAAACTGAGAAATAAATTCATCACTACACAATGTCATAGAGAAAATATCATGGATAATAATAATAATTTAAATATAAATAAAGTAAATTAATATTTATTAAACTTAATTTTTAGATGGTATATGAACCCTTTACTATTAAGACCTTTCACAAGGTGATTTAAAACATACTGTGTAAAAATCCATCTAATTTGGTCAACTGATTCGTCTAATGAGACTATAGATGAATCACTGTACTTTCATTAATGGTTACCGAACCTGTGTCATACCAGTCTAAAGAATTCCACATAAATTTAATAACCAGTTTAATTCATTAACATTGTTCAATGTCATCAAGTATTCATTCTGAGTAAATGAAACATATCTATCAATATTTCCACATTTTATCAAATAAATTTCAAAGTGAAAACTGTATGTAAAAATATATTATTGTTTAGGGAAAAAAATAATATTCATATAACAGGAATGTTGATATCTAATATAAATTCAATTTCTAATGGAAAATGATTACAAGAAAGAGATCGTTTCATGAGAATGTTAAAAATCATAAAAGAAAGTGATATTGTACAAAAACATTTAACACTTGGTAGTTTTCAATTAAAATCACATTATATTAGATAATTCAATGTGGAACATAGAATAATATATTGTTTGACTCATTCAGGATATTACATGTCAATGTGGAAGTATATACACCATAAAAATTTAATTGGATAATTACAATAAATAAGTCTCAATAGACTATAAATTGAGATGAAATCATATACGTCATGCTCCTTTTGTGTGAACGTGAATTAAAATAATATATAATAGTTTTAAACACATTATTAATAAAAAATGAAGGCATTCGGGAAATTTGATGGAAACAAATTATTAATTTATAATTGAACCATATTCATATTTATAATATCATATTTGAACCTTTTATTACATATTATCACGAGTTATTTAATAATGTTTTATTACTTTCATGGTTTTAGGTGTTAATTTTCTTATTTTCTTCTTCGTATTTATCATGCAAGATCCAGTTCAGGAACATATATTTTCATCATATACACAATAATAATAATGAAATAATTATCATATTTATATGTAAATTATAATTTTAAAACTAATATGGAATGATGGTTAAGGAAAATGATATACATTATGATCATTAAGACGATAGGTCATACGTACACATGAGTAATGTTTCCATTTTCAAATTATCATTATGGAAAGAATATTATTAATATATGATCCTTTTATAATTTTAATAACATAATATATACTATATTATATACATAAAAATATATATATACCATCAATGTGGTGTGGTGATGAAAATAGAGTCATATCAGTTCGTGAAGATGGTAGTCTACACATAGACAAATGATGTTATCAAATTTATATGAGATAAAAGGAAAGAAAAAAAATGATATATAGTAAATTTAAAGAATTATTAATGTATCCTGAGTATTATAATTATTTCAGGTATATCACATATAATCATTAACAATTTCCTTATCACCTTTCATGTGAAGCGTTAGTGAAAGATGAATGACATCGCTTCGTCAGGTGGTAGTCTGCCGTACACACAAGCAACGTTATTTTGTCTCAAGTGGAATGGAATATAACAAGGGATATATGATATAATGAATCCAGAGGTATAATTATGTAATAAATATCATATATATTAAAATTATTTTTATCACCATACTCAATTGTGAAAGTTGGTAATGGATGAATTAATGATATCATTTCACGAGGCAGTAGTCTGTCGTCCACTTGAATAATGATACCATAACACACACAAATGAAGTAGAGGTTGTTGATGATAATTCAATTATTATAAAAACATCACATTATATGAATGATATTGATGTTATTATACAATCATGGTTTAGTAATAATTTATGGTGGTGGAGAAATAATTAAAATAAAAATTACTCGTTGAAGAACATTACCTCTTTTTTTGGTATCCTCATTAGTTTTGCAATTAATCCTTACTAGGTTAATTTTTTCCCAAGAAATGTCTTATTTTATGATGTTATGGATAGTATTATGTGATTGGAGAAGGTATTTATAGAACCAAAATGGCTTGAATATTTGAATAAGTGAGGGGAGTGAGTTCCCTTTTATAAATGTAGAGGACTAGAATTCTTTTAAATACCCAAAAAAAATTCACTATTCAGAGGTCTACCTTACTATATATTCCTAAAAAATAGATCAATAATGGAGGGTATTATTTATTTGGTCTTGGAAAATATCCACCACAAAAAAATCATTTTTATCAAATTATTCCTTAGATTTAATGCTTACTTACTTTTACCCTTTTATTTTTTTACCACATCACCTTGTATCATTTTATTCACCTAGATAAAATATAATTTAAGAATAAAATTAAAATGATAATTATTTGATAATTAAGACATTTTTATTACAAATATGATATCCAATTTTTTAAATAAAAATCCATTGTGTGTGAAAAGTTGTTTTAATACAACACATGTTATGTGAAAACCCATGTTTTAAGAATAATCTCTATATGTAGTTTTAACTATTTTCACTAATAAATATGGTTAAAAAATATGTTGAGATTTTTAGATAATTAAAATTATGATGATTAAAAATTATTAATCCATTTTTTAAATTCAACTCATAGATTTTGTATAATTTAATTTAAAATCTATTATGTAAATGTGAGGAGAAGATGTGGTTTTAAAGTGAAAATGTTCAAAATTATAAAATGTTTTTATATCACAATTCATTCTGAAAATTATTTATATGACCCAAATTGGATTAAATGATATAAAATAGAGCAAATTTTACTTGAAAATGAACTCAAAATATAATTCAATAGTATAAATTATTAAAAAAGGCATCTTTCAATTAAAATTCTTTATTTTTCACTATTAATAAAAAAACATTCCTGAAAAATCCTAAAACATCACCCTTAACTAATTTTGTTATTATAAATCGAAAGACAATTTTTATTTTTTCAGATAAATTTCCTAAAATTGTTAAAAATTTGTTTTAAATAATATATTCAACATACACATAAACTACACTTTTAAATTTTTTTTTTCAAAAAGTGTTTATTTATTTCTTTTAGATATTTTTTTATTTTATTTTTAATAAATATATATATAATATTTAAATACCTAATCCCCAATTTCGGGGAACTTGTATATTGCACTGTTACATTGTCATAAGATACAAGAAATCACTAAAACATCCCGAGATATTAAAAGAAAACACTATTTGCTTAATTGAGGTACTAAATACAGTGTGAAATTTATAAACTAGCAATTACACTTAATGTTTCCACTTATGAGTTTTGAATTTCAAAAAACGGACAAACAAGATTTTGATCTGTAAGCTTTTTAGAGTAGGATAGAACAAACATAATTTTTGGTGAATATTAACCTACACTTAGGAATAGTAACATACCCTTATGAATAGTAACATGACCGCTAATAAAAGTAATGTACCCTTATAAATAGTAACATGACCCTTATAAAAAGTAATTTAACCTTATAAATAGTAACTAGACCCTAATAGAAAGTAATAAACCCTTATGAATAGTAACATGAACCATATGAATAGTAATATACCCTTATGAGTAGTAAATTCACCAATTAAAATATAAATCTTATAAGTGAAAATATGATATAATTTTATCATAATATAAGTAAATAAATATTTTAAAACTTATTGAATAAGTGTTGGTATTTTTGAAAGTCATATATATTTAATAACAAATTTAGGATTAATTTAATATTTTAAATGAAAATATATTTTCATGAAGTGTAATAATAAATTATTATTTTATTTTTTTTGATTATAAGATAATATAATGAGACCTTGATTAATTTTCTAGATGTTATAAAATCAGTTATAGTTTTAAAAATGTTGATTTTTGAATATATAATTAGTTTAATTAAAAATTAAATTTATCATATATGGTAAATTATTTTGATAAAATGGATATCGTTTTTTAATTCTACATGTCTATAAATGGTTCGGGTAAATTGTTTGTAATTTTCTGAAATTATTAAATTTTTTATGAATAGTAAAATATGAAAAATCACGATAAATGATAAATACTTGTTTTACTGCATCATAGGTGACATAAGGATCATGTAAGACAAATATTTTTGAACTAAAATAAAATTATTACAATTTGGGGTCTCATGAATCAAGACTATTTATAGTCTTGATAAAAAAATATTAAACTAAGGATTAAAATAATGTAAAACCCCTCAACTACTACACTATAAATACCACCCTCATTCCCCTCTTCCTCTCACCCCTTTCAGGGCTTGAGTATTGTCTAAGACCTACCAAATACCATCCCCAAGTCTCTTTCCCACATCCAGGACTTTCTGGTCTCCCTAAAATCCAAATATAATGGCTTTAAGGAGGATCTCAAGGAGAAGAGATCATGAGGTAAGAATCCTCTTCATTTTCCGTCTGTTTTTTTTTCAGTTCCTTTCTTTTATTATTCTATTTTTCCATTCTTTTATCAAGGAGTTATTAAATCTCTTAAATCATATATATTCTTTATTTTATCATGTTCATGTAAAAAAGTCACCATCTTTCTTCTTATCCTCTCCCTTTTATTCTAAAAATAAAAACACCGTCTACGATGTACCGATTTACCAAAACCATGGACGATGTGTTTCCAATTTCCATTAATTAATTCAAAGCGGATCATAAAAACCTATTAATGGTTGAAAAATAATTTAATATTTATGATGTAACCTATTTTATGTTTTGTAATAAACTTCTATGAATGATTCTAATTTATGTAATGAGACGAGTTCATGATTATCGGGGAACTATAAAAAATGATCTAAAGAATGTCAATAATGTTTTATCTAAATATTATTCATCATATATGATAAAAATGATTTTTGGTATCATTATATATTATTGAAATATATTAATACCATTTAATTCCACTTCTAGAATTTAATTTCCATAGGATAAGAAAATCAAATACAAACCAGCAATGGAAATCACGTAAATAACGGACCAAATACAATGAAAGAAACAAAATACTAACAATTAAAGGGTGAAATGATGGTATAAAATGACCATAAAAGGTATTATAAACATTAATATGTTTCTTTAATATTTTTATAACACTTTTTTAACCATTATACATGAGTTTTTAACATGTTTAAAATAATACAACCCTTAGGTAAGGGAATTCTTTACCCAATTTCCATTCTTTAGGTCAACCTCCAACTTCATTAATTATGTGGTTTTATGATCATTTTTGTGATGATTGTTTGTTTATATTATGTTTATATTATGTTTATTTATTTTGTATACACATATTCATTTCCTTATTTTGATTCTCATATCAATTATATGATATCTGTAAGTGACTTTTCATATAAAATCCTTTTTTAAACTTATAGTTTTATAAAATTTAATGTGAATGTTTTATACCAGTATTCTTGTTTGATAATTATGTTATGGCTATTGGGAGCTGTTTATGAATATGTTTAGGACTTATATCTCCCTCCAATTCATTGGGTATTTGAAAGTTGGAGGTCAACTATATGGTTACACCATGTGTAACTACAATGGTTACACCAGAAGGTAGCCCGTGAGGGTTACATTGTAAGGTAGCCACGAGGGTAACATTGTAAGGTAGACGTGAGGGTTAAAAATAATATGGTTGCCATTATGGTTATAATATTAAGTAATTAATTCCACAGTTTACCTACATGATTTATTTATGTTTGCTGTGTTTTTCATAAAGTATGCATATGATACTTTATGGGTAAGAAATATGTCATATGAAAATGTTTTCATATGTTTAAAAGTATTTATAGACTAATACTTCCTTTCCTTATTTTTATATCCCTTAAGGAGATATTTTTCTCATCACACGTTTTTAAAGTGTTTTTCATAGGAATCCTTATAAGTTCAAAGGATAATTAAGGTGCTAATGCTGATGAATCAAGTTATTTATATTAGCTATTAATTTTTGTACACTCTGATTCAATATATGTATGTTGTTATCTAATTCTAAAGATCCTAGTTTGATAAAGGTATTCATTTGTATAATGTACTACGTATTTTTTAGTTTTCTATTATTGAAAAAAATACACCGCATGTTTTATTACTGAATCCGGAAGTGCGGGTTCTGGGTTTTACATCTCGTATTAGAGGAACTGTCTCAAAAACATTGGAGATTAGACAATGTCGTTTTTTATAAAAATTTTAGTAATATTATTTACTTTTGGACTTCCATTTAATTAAGTACACAAATGAAATTTTATTTTCATAATTATCTATTTTTAAATTCAGAATTATTAGTATATTGAACGAATTGCGAGGGAACAATTCATTTAAGGGGGTGGGGGGGGGGGTGTAAAATCCTGAGATTTTAAAAGAAAACACTATGTGCTTAAATGAACGACTAAATACTATGCAACCGTTATAAACTAGCCATCAATCACAATTTTTCTGTATCTTTATTTCGAATTTCAAAAAGCGAACACACACGATTGTGATCAGAATGTTTTTTGGAGTCTAATAGAACAAACTTAATTTTTGGTGAATTGTAACCTACCCTTATGAATAGTAACATACCCTTATGAATAGTACTATGACTCTTAAGAGTAATATTGTACTCTTATGAATAGTAATCTCACCCTTATGAATAGTAATGTACCCTTATGAATAGTAACTTGACCCTAATGAATAGTAATGTACCCTTATGAATAATAACTTGAACCCTTTAAATAGTAATTTAGCCATATGAATAGTAAATTCACTAATGAAATTATAAATCTTACTAGTGTCAACATGATATAATTATGTCATAATATAAGTAAATAAATATTTTAAAAATTATTGATAAGTGTTAGTATTTTTGTAATTCATATATGTTTAATTACAAATTTAGGGGTAATTTAATAGTTTAATAAAGATTTATTTTCATTAAGTGTAAAAATAAAATATTATTTTCCTATTTTATTGTTATAAGATAATTTTATGTGACCTTGATTAATTTTATAGGTGTTATAAAATCAGTTATAGTTTTAAAATTGTAAAATTTCAAATAAATTATTATTTTAATAGAAAATAAAATTTATCATATTTAGAAAATTATTTTTACAAAATGGAGTTTATTTTATAATTATAAAATTCTATAAATTTTTAGGGTGAATTTTTGGGATTTTTATGAAATTATTAAATTTATGATGAATATTAAAATATGATAAAATATGATAATTGATAAATACTTGTTATACTACATCATAGGTGATGAAAGGCCAATATAAGACAAAGTTTTTATAACTCACATTTAATTATTACTATTTGGGGTCACATGAATCAAGACTATTAATATTCTTGAGAAAATGTTTTAAACTAATGATTAAAATAATGTAAAACCCCTCCTCTCCTCCAATATAAATACCACCCTAAGTCCCCTCTTGCTCTCACACCTCTAAATCCTTGATAATTGTCTATGTTATAACAAATTTCCTCCAGATGGGTCTTACACACACCCAAGACCTTCTAGGCTCACCAAAAGGCCAAAACCAAAGGCCTTATGGAGGATCTCAAGGAGAAGAGGTCAAGAGGGAAGAATCAACTTCCTTTTTTCATGTGTTTTTTTTCAATTCCCTTATTTTCTTATACTATTTTCCCCTAACCTTATCTATAAGTTATGAAATATCTAGAATCATATATATTATATATTTTATCATGTTTATGTAAACAAATTCATCATCTTTTTTCATCTCCTATCCCTCTTATTCTATAAATAAAAACATCATCCACGATGTGCCGATTTACCAAAACCTTGGATGATATATTTTTAATTTTCATTAATTACTTAAAATATCATAAGAAAACTATTAATGGTTGAAATAGAATTTAATGTGTGTGATGTAACTTATTTTATGTTCTATAATGAACTTATATTCATGAAGTTAAAATATGTAAGAAAACAATTTCATGATTATCGAGGAACCGCAAAAAAAGATCTAAAAAAATATCATTAATGTTTTGTCTAATTATTTATCATCCTAAATGAGAAAAAATGATTTATGGTATCATTATATATTATATAAAAATATTAATACCATTTCATTCTATTTCTAGAAGTTCATTTCCATTTGAGATGAAAATCAAATACAAACCAGCCATGGAAATCATGTAAAGAACACACCCAAAACAATGGGAAGAACAAAATTGTAATAATTAAAGTGTGAAATGATGTTATAAAATGATCATATAAGGTATTATAAACAATAATATGTTTCATAAAGATATTAATAACACTCTTTTAACCATTATACATAAGGTTTAAAAAAGTTTTAATTAAGACAAACCCAAGGTAATGGAATTCTTAACCCAATTTATATTCTTTGGGTCATCCACCTACTTCATTAATTATGTGGTTTTATGATCATTTTTGGGATTAATTTTTTTATATTATGTTTTATTATGTATATTTATAGTCTATACACATATTAATTTCGTTCTATTGATTCTCATGTCAATTTTATGTTATTTGTAAGTGACTTTTCTTTTAAAATCATCATTTAAACTTCTAGTTTCACAAATTTCAAAGTGAATGCTTTTATACAAGTATTATTGTTTTATAATTATGTTATGGTTCTTTGTAATTTATTATTATTAATGGTAGAACCTAAAAATCCCTCCAATTCATTGGTTAGGTGTATGTTGGAGGTCACCTGTATGGTTACTTCATGTGTAACTATGATAGTCCCACCATAAGGTAGTCATGGGGGTTACATTGTAAGGTAGCCATGACAGTTACATTATAAGGTAGCCATGGAGATTATAAATAATATGGTAACCATGATGGTTACAATTGTAATTAATTAATTCCATAGGTTACCTACATGATTTATTTATGTTCTCTATGTTTTTTCAAAAAGTATGTATATGATACTTTATGGGTAAGAAGTATGTGTTGTGATTTTTTTTTCATATGTTTAAATGTATTTATGTAATTATGGTTAATTTAGTTCTTTTTGTATAGCTTACTGAGATATTTTTCTCATCCTATGATTTTAAAATGTTTTTCATAGTATTCCTTATAAGTTCAAATGTTCATTAAGGTGATAATGTTGATTAATACAGTTATTTATATTAGCTATTAATTTTTGTAAACACTAATTCAAGATATGCATGTTGTTGTCCAATTCTCCATAACCTAGACTGGAAAAGGTGCTCATTTTTATAATGTACTGTGTATTTTATAGTTATCTATTATTGAAAAAAATACATATCATGTTTTAGTACTGAATCCAAAAATATGGGTTTTGGGTTTTATAATCATATCCCGAAGGACTGAATAGATTAATATTATTTATGAACTAGATACATATTTGGAATTAAAATTACATTTTAAACATAAAATCAATAACGTATTTTCATTGAAAACACAATTATTCTTGAATATTAACCCTAAATATTAGTCAAAATAAACTTCTAGGAATTCAAGAAAAAATTAAACGTAAGAAAGGGTTGAGCTCAGATGCTTAGTAAGGGTTTACATTAAATAAAAGCTATCATAAATAAGAATAAATGATTATTTTAAGGTAAATAACAGAATCACATTCCATTTAATAAATAAATTGAGCATAACACGGAATGGACAAAAGAAAAATAATAATATAATATAAATAGTCTTGTGATATAGAAAACATATTCATGGAAATTATACTTAATGAATAATCAAATTGAAATCAATAAATAATATCATAATGATGGAAAGAATAATGTAGGACATATAAAACAAAATTTATATTCTTCATACAAATAATATAATACATTAAAGGATTTATTCCAAGAATATAATATTTTCAAGATTTTGTACCAATAATCTAATAAATGCGTAAGGCCTCATCCAAAACCTTATCTAGTTTGTCTCATTAAACCCACCAATGCATCGAGGGGCTATAGTAGGCCTTGTACATAACTTACTATGTCCAATTAATTCCTCATATGAAGTGTTCAAAGATAAACAACATATCAAGTCATGTTAAAGCTAGCATTTGAAATGTGAATACTTTAAAGATAAACAAATAATGGCATCAAAATAGCACATCCACAGTCAAACTGATCATAAAACACCAAATAAAATATGGTAAATAATATCATAAGATATTACACTCAAATAATTATATTATTCAATGATGTGTGTATACAAAAAGTAAAATTCTCTAATAAAATCATTAAAATTATATTGACTAAAAACTATAATTAAAGCCACATAAAAAAAATTCATATAGAAATACCATTTTCTTTTATAAATAACCCTTTTAAATACCAAATATCAAAAAAATTAGAGAATATGTGTTTTCATTAATGGAAATATTTAATCTCTCAGAGTAATCTAGAAATCAAATAATAATCACAACAATGGGAAAGTTATTGTCGCTGTATAAGTTAAAAATAGAAAAGTCCTCTTATCATTTTTCACAAAATTCGATATAAGAAAGGTATAAATATTACATTTTAAAACATTTGAATCAAATTAAAAAAAGACATAAAATTCCCTTTATGAACCTTTTATATCCATAAAAATAAATATTTTAAATAATATGAACAATATTGACATGGAGAAAAAGATTTAATAATTAAATCTATAATAATTAAAGGTGTCTCAAGCCACATTAAACATTTAAATCATAATCCCATGGAAGAATAACAGTTTGAAAAATATTAAATAACAAGGTAATAAATGAATTAATGGTATGATAATTCAAAGTTTATGCATGTACACATCACAAAATAAGGTGTGTGTATAACATCAAATAATTTCTCAATGAAAGGATATTGGGACAAAGTCCCTTACCTTACAATAAATTTAGTTGTACATGATTTAACCTCTTATATAATGGTTTTAAACATGTTAAAAAACATATATCATAACCTTATTCAAATATATTTTATCACATATGATCTTGTTATGTTATTTTATCATACATTTTTTGATAAAATTTCGTTATTACCCTTATTTAGGGTGTCAACAACTTTATTTTTCCTATGCAAGTTTTTCCATGATTGTATATTTATTTTGCATAGGATATAGATCCAAAATATCATAATTATATTAATGTTATAAATATCATATTTATTCATTAAATTTATTTTTATATCAATTCATTGACGTTGAATATGAAAAATGAATCGCATCACGTCGTGGGGATGGTAGGGCATACGTACGCACGAGTGATGTCTTCATTCCCTTAATAATTGAAAGGATAATAAAGTGTATGATATATTAAATTTTAAAAAATAATTATAATTCCTTAAATATCATATATATACATTATTTACATAATATACACATAAAAGTAAAGTGGTGATGAAAAATAGATTACACCATGACATGGAGACGGTAAGTCATACGTAGCACACATAGTGTTTTCATTTTTTGTAGGATGGATAAAAGGTGGAATATCACTGTACCCAAGAAATAATAAAAAATTAACATATATATTATATTGGGTTTATTAAATTATTATGTAAAAAATACATGAAGATTAAGTATAAAAGAAATGAACTTCGATGAGTTGGTAAAAATGATTACCTTTTCTTCGGCCGAATGAATTTATATATTTTTCTAAGGGATATTAGTTTGGTATTTTTGGAAGATCAGGATACTTAAAACATGGATAAGGTTGTTGGGAAGATAATTTGGTAGGTTTTTGTTGAGATATATGGCTCAATGTGATGTGAATAATTTAGGGTGTAGGTTTTTTTTATAATTGAGGAGAGGGTCCCTTTTGGACCCTCTCAAAATATCAATTTATAATAAATTAATTTTCTAATAAAAATGGATAAAAATAGATTTATATAAAATATAATATTATTATGGGTATAAATCATATAAAACAATAATTTTTAGAGAATTATATGTCAGGTTATTACCCTTATCATTTAGTTTTAACCCTTATTTACACCCCTTAACTCTTACCATGACAACATGTGTTTTTACCCTTTAAAGGTTAATATTGTTATAATAAATTTACTAAATAACCATGAAAGACTAATGTGTGACATATTCAGCCATATACCAATCATTGGGAATAAGTTTATATTTTTATAAAAAATATATCATTTAATAAAATATTATTTATTTTAAAATATCATTAATGTCAATTTTGAAACTATTCATTACATGACATTTTAAAAATATCATTACAACTTTATATCTTCAAAAAATCATTATGAAATTCCAAATATGACTAGTTCATATATCAACTTTGTGTATGACATTAATTATGTCAAATTTTATTTATTTTAATATCTCTTATTAATTATACTTGATATGTCTGTTAATTAAACTATTACCACATCATCAATGTGAAATACCTTAATTTAACCATTTCTTCCACAATAATTAAAAATAAATTATCATGATGAATAAAAAAAATTTAAATTTCAAATTACTATTTGTATTTAAATATATATTTAGAATAAATACAAATTAATAATTTACTACTTATTAAGAACATGAGTATGTCATATTTGACTTTCTTTAAAATAAAATACTATAAAAGGATTAATGCCATCCAAGTGGCTCAAAGAGCTCATAAAAAATATACAATGATTATTTTTTTTCTAAAATCACTCACAAAATAATTTTTTTAAGTTATATAGTGAAATTAATAATATTTATTATATTATTTTTACCCTTAATTACCCAATTTATCCATAACTGTGATGATTATAAAATTACTAAAATTACTATTTATATTTTTTAAAAGTTAAATGGAAATATTTTATAAAAATTGACCTTAGGATTCAAAATTTAGAATCTATTTTAAAATTTTCAATACACATAATTGGTTAAAAATAATTTAAAACTAATCCTATATATGAAACGATAAGACAAGTTTTTAATGTGAAAATGTTCAAAAAAATGATATGTTTTATTATCCAAATTCAATGTAAAATTTATTTCAATGGACTATATTGTGTTAAATGATATAAAATTTACCTAATTATACTTCAAAACAAATCAAAAATATAATTTAACATAATAGATTATTTATACGAAAAAACTGTTTTCAATTAAAATTCAGTATTTTTCCACTTAATTAAAACATGATACTTACGAGAAAAATATCAAAAACTATATAAATTTAAATTTTGATATTATTTATTCAAATTAGAAGTTAAATGTTTCAAATATAATTTATATAATTGTCAAAAAATATGATTTTAAACAAGTACAACATCAAAAGGTGGTAAATCATTCATTTTATAAAAACACATATTTTATATGTAACATTGGATTTTTTCTTGTATCATGTTTGGAAAACACATATAATGAATGTTAAATATTATATAAAATATATTATATATAAATATATTTCATTAATATTATCTAAAAAGTGTGATTTTTTTACATTATTGGTGTAAAACACACTTGTGTATTTTTAAATAGTTTTTTAGAAAATGAATTACATTTATTTTTAAAAATGTTTTATCATCATTTATAAATAATTGTTCAAAAAATAAATAATTATATTTAGATTATAAAATCATATTTTTGTAATTATTTTAATCAAGTTACTTCTCAGTATTCAAATGTCTTGTTTATAATAATTTTACACTGTACGGTTAAGTTGGGTGTTTTGTGTAATGTAAGCTATTTATGAGATTAAATTTTAAAAGAGACATACCATAAAATCACGGGGTATTAAATTCACCCCACCTTCAATAAATGTTACCATTTAAATTTGAAAATTCACTTTGAAAATCTATTTTTTATACTTCAAAATTGTATTATTGGAAACCCTCATTGAAAATAGGGTTTATAAGACATCCTCTTGATAAGAGGGAAAGGAAAATTTTAAGGTCACTATAAAATTAGGCTTAATAATACGAGAACATTTTCCAAAAGTGAAAAATATACATGAATGAGAAATATAACTATCAAGTTCTGATGGAGAGTGATAGAGAACATGGTCATTATAAAGTTACCATAAAAAAACCATAAAGTTACAACCAGTTAAAATACTATTGCATTCCCAAAAAGAATATTAAAAAAGTATTGTTTTTATTTCAAAATAATTTTTCTATAGTTGGGGGATTAATTTGGTATACATATAAGAACTTATTTTTTTCTTTCCATTTCATCATAATAATATCATACTTTGGTTTAACTTTGATCTATTTTCAACTTACACCATAAATGAATATTCAAGATTAATTAGCCACATGTGAAGAACATTTATGAATCATAAGTTCCATGATTTATTCCTCCAGCTATTAAACGTTTACAGTAAATAAAATAGTTATCAAATGTTATCCAATATGATAAATAATATTTTAACCTATAATAATAATATCAAAAGTTCAAATTAATCAATTTCATAATTAGTTACCTTAAGAATCATCCAAAATACATCTTTCCATATTCAATGACAAAAAATTTATAAGGAATATCCCTATATTTCTAAAATCAGTGTAACATCAGATCTTCTCCAAAAAACATAATATATCTCTATTGTCACGTACCACATATTTTATCACCTTAAATACCTTAATGAAAACTTTCATGATTCCAAATCCATAAAGAAGAAGTACGACATTAAAATCCTTATATATATCATGATTTTTATAACAAGAGCACCATTGATAGATTAATTATTAAATCAAAACACATGTGAACCATAATCACTATACTTCATTATTGAAATATTAACTATGATTCATGATCTTATTCCTTAACACCCCCTCCACTCATTTTTCTCTTGTATTATCTTTTTCATCAGAAGTATAAAATTTACTTTTATAACTTTTAAGATCTAACCGTTGACCAAAACCCAAAGAAAAATGTTATAAACACTAATAATAGTGATATAGTAATGAATAATTACTTATAGGATGTCTAAATCACAACTCTTTTTTAATATATGAACCCTTAGTTTTAACCTAGTTTATACATGTTATTACAAAATCTATAGACTGATGTAATATAATTAGACTTATCCTCAAAGTCAATCATAGGGTTACGTTTTCAAATCTATGATTTTGTAAATATATTATCCATGGATTCTACTAAACATGTTCTGATAGAAACTATAATGTCCCTAACCCCAGTTGCCTGATGTCGGTGGTTACATTATTAAATTTTCATATGATACAGGAAATCACATCCCAAAGGACCGAATAGTTTAGTACCCTTTGTAAAAAATATTGATATTTAAAATTAAAATTAAATTTTCAAAATAAAATAAATAAATTATTTTCTTTTATAACACCATTATTCTCCAAGCTAAAACCTTCATATCAGTCATAATAAACATCTTGGAATCCTGGGAAAAATAAAATATAAGAAAGGGGTTATCTTATATTCTCAGTTTGATTATACATAAAAAAATCTACAATAAATAAGAATAAACAATTATGTAATGTTAATTTACTAAAACACATCCCATTTAATCGATAATATGAGAATAATAAGGAAGGGATAAAATATGATAAAATAATTCCATATAAAAAATCCCATGAGGTAGAATAAATATCCATGGAAATTCTACTGACCGACTAATCACATGGTAATCAATAAATAATCTCATAATGTTAGAATGAAGAATGTTATACCTATAAACCATTATTTTGAGGATTCATACCAAGAATCTAATACTATCATTGATTCATTCAATAATTTAACATTATCAAGGATTCATGCCATGATGCTAATAAATGTGTAAGGCATCAATGAAAACCATATCTAGTTTGTCTCATGAAACCTACATATTCATCAAGGGGTTATAAAAGGCCTCAACCATCACTTACTATGTCCAATTCATTCCTCATAAGAAAGGGGTGAAGCAAAATAAATATATACATTCATATTAAAACTAGCAGATGAAATGTGAATACTTTAACTTTAAACCAAGAATGGTATCTAAATATAATGTCCACAGTCAAACTGACAATAAACCATTATATAAAATATTGTAAATGATATCATAAGATATCAACATCAATTTATAATATGATTCAACAAAGGGTTTTTACATAGATGAAAATAATCTAATAAAATCCCAGAAAATTTATTGAGGAAAAACTCTTATTAATCCCATACAAAAATTATTTTTGCTTAAAAATGGAATTTTTTAAAATAACAATTTTCAAAACCAAATATCCCAAAAATAAAATAACAGGGTTTTTCTTTTTAAAAAATATGTAATCTTTCAAAGGAAACCATGAATTAAATAATAGCCATGACAGAGGGAATGTTGTCGTCACCATGCATGTTAAAAATTGAGCATTTAGATTTTCATTGTAAAAAAGATATGTATAAGACACATAAAAATGATAATTTTCAATTTTTTTGAATGAAATTAAAAATATACATAAAATTTACTTTATAAACATTTTATATATATAACTAAATATATATAATAATATCTAGAATATTAACACATAGAAACATATTTTATAATTAAATATTTACGCATTCAATGTGTCCCATACAATATTGAACATTTAAATCATAAGCCCAATAAAAAAAATAAAATTTTATAAAATATTAAATAATAAGATAATAAATAAATTAATAAAATCATAAGTCAAAGGGGTTGTATAAGAACCTCATAAAAGAAGGTGGGTGTATAACATGCAACTATGACTCAATGAAAGGAGACTGAGACATGTTCAAATGAGAGGAATGAGACCGTAAGGGGCTTTACGTGCTAGGTTTTCCTCTTTGTCACCGCTACCTTATTCACCTCGGGATGGTGCGACGATCCTCCTTGCGCTCGGTGAGATGTGGCAGTGGATCTCTTTTGGTGTTATTCTCAGGATCAGACGCTTCTTCTCGTTGCTAGTCGGTTCTTCTCCCGAATCCTCCTAGATGGATAGGGTTTCTTTTGTGGCGCGGTGACCCACGACCGAGCTTCAACTACCAAAGGCTATTCTCTCATCTCCGGTGGGTGCGCATGGTTTTTCTCCACATACCTTTGAGTGTTCTGGTTGGCAGCGACAAGATCTGGCCACAACGAGACCTCCTTTAGGCGTTTTAGTGATTTCTGTTTTCGTTTTTTTTGCAATAATTTTGGTTTCAGATGGTTTTGTTTGTGCTGCACGATGCTTCCCATTTAAAGCCCTCTGGAAATCTGTGAATCTTGGGTTTGTTATTTTCTTGATTTTGTTTTGGAGTCTCGGTTCGGGTTGATTTTCGAAGGTAGATTTTGCTTCTCTGGGAGTCGGCAATTCGAAGCTTGTTGGCTTCACATTTTGGATATGGTTTCCTTGTCTATTTGATTATGGTTTTTTGGGTTTTGCAATCGTGAAGATCTCATGTTGGTCTTTGAGAAGAACGTGCAATGGTGTTACAGTGGTGATTTTTTGAGGAACCAGTGGTGATTTTTATGATGCTGTGATGTTTTTTTGAGAAAGCAGTGGTGATTTTCATGAAGAAGTGGATAAAAATGGTGATGTGAAGACGTGATGGTGATAGACAGTGTTGTGATGTTTGGCCGGCGAGCGATGATGTGGTTAGGTATTCCTCGATGGTGGGTTTCTCAGGGGGGGGGATTCTTTGCCCGAGATTCCAATTTTTGAATTCGAATTTATGTTTTGAATTTGGGTATTGTATTCAGGTTTGTGGGAATGGTGTTTTATGTGTGTGATGTCTTTATTGTCTTTCGGTTTTTGTAAGGTTATCACTTTTCCAAAAAGTGACTTTTTTTTAGAAAATGTAAAAAAAGGATTTCAGGAAAAGGAGACTGAGTTAAATTCCCATAATTTACACATTCTTTAGTCAAAAATAATCTATCCTCCTGTATAATGGTTTTTAGAATGATATTAAACTATATAAAATCATTATAATTTTTAATTATTTCATATATTATCATATTATTTTATTTTATCAACCATTTGTTGAAAATATTTTCTTATTTCCCTTGTTTCGGGTGTTAATTACTTCATTTTCATAAGAATGTTTCATGTTGAATGTATCAATTAGTTTGCACATGATATAGAAAAAAAAAACTCAAGAATTATATAAATGTTAGAAATTTAATATTTAATCTTTAAATACATATTTATATCTATTCTAAAATGTTTTATTAGTAAAATGAATCGCATCACGGTGTGGAGACGGTATGTCATACGTATGCATGAGTGACAATATCATTATCTTAAAATGTTAATGGATAAGAATTTTTATGGTATATTAATTTTTAAAGAATAAATATTAGGTTATAATTATAATATATATCTATTATTTTCATCATTATTCCCATCCATGTAATTTTTTGATGAAAAACAGAGTACACCATAGCGTGGATATGGTATGTCGTACATACAGACATGAAATATTTTTATTTTTAATAGGATGGATAAAAGGTGGAATATGTTTATATCAAATTCATGTTAACATATCACAATATATATGATACTTGTGTTATTAATTTATCATGTAAACAACATATGAAGAGGTAGTGAAAAAAATGAACTTGGATGAGTTGGAAAAAAAATATCACTTCCTCAATAGACTTCCTTTTAATATATTCTTAAGGGATATAAGGTTGGTATTTTTAGAATACCATGATCTCGATATCATGGATAAGGATTTAGGGAAGGAAAATTTTCATGTTTTGGATGACCTATAAGGATCAGTATTATGTGAATAAGTGAGAGAGGAGGTACCCTTTTATAATTTATGTGTGGAACACTTTTGGGAAACTCTCAAAATATTAATGTAATATAAATTTATTTTCTATTTAAAATCGATCCAAAGAGATTTTATTCAAAACTAATATGATTATGGGTCTAAATAATCTCAATAAACATATTTTATTAATTTTTAGGTCACATTATTTCCCTTACCATTTTTTAACCCTTATTTAAAACCCTAAACTCTTACCATGACAACATATGTTTTAACACATTTTAGGTGAATATAGTTACCATTAAATGAGAAAAAAACCCTAAATGAGTAATGGATAAAACTTTAAACCTTATCCAAATAATATTTCCAAATTTTACATTTTTAGTAATTTTCTATCATTTAATAAAATATGATATCTTTTAAAATATCATTAATATCAATTTTGATACTTTTCATTAAATGGATTCTTAAAAATAATATAACAAGATATATTAGAAAAAAATATTTAATAAATCCCTAATATTTCTAGGTCCCCTATGAAATCTATTTATTAAATTAATTATATCAAATTATATTTATCTTAATATTTTTGTTAAAATTTATTTAATATGTCCATTAATTAGAAAATTATTGAATCATCTAGAATTTTGGTTGTTGTCAATTTGGAAATCAAAAGAACGGATAGTATAACTTTTCTCGCTAATGGAAATAAAATTGATATTAAAGTCGAATATGAACATGTTCCTCATTTTTTTGATGTCTACAATACTATTGACCACTTTAAATTTTATTTTTGAATTCTTCAAAAGAAAGTGAATTATATACCCAAAGATACGGATTGGAAAGAAGTCAATCATAATAAAGAGAATAATAAGGTTTTTTTGATAATGATGGAGCCTCAAAGGCTCCACTTGGTCCTTCAAATGTTATTGTTCCTATTAAGAAATCCTAGGCAGATATTACTGAAGATGTGGATCAGGGTAGGATCCCTGACCTCCCTAGACCTCCTACTCAGTTTGGTCATGAAGTGAGGAACACTGGGGGATCTAATTGCATAGAGGAGCATAATTTGAGCGTGAATTTTTCAAATGAGAATTATAATCTAGTTTTACATATTCAAAAGAAACTGGACGTTTTCTCTTTGATGTTATAACTATAACAAACTTTTAGTGAGATTATTCTTTTACTATAGGAAGGCAGGGAGCTTTATGTGGTTTCCAACGCACCTGCTTCCATTTCTACTATTCTTTTATCTTCCACGACTTCTATTTTTATAGATCCAATTCTAGTACCCATGAAATCTATTACTACTACATGATTCCCAGTCCATGATGTTCTTATTGACACTCCAGTTTCCAAATCACTCAGTTGCTATATCGGTCTATCTATTCATGATGTAGAATCTCATGCCTTGACACTTTTTATAGAAGCTGATCATACTGCGACTGAACTGGCTACATGTGACGTGAACTCGAAGGATGTTTTTAACCAAGAAAATGACACTAGTTCTATGGGAATTAATCAAAGCTCACATCTATGCCTTGTTGATAGTAAAATATCTGTTTATATTGGACATGGTAATTCTAGTAATTCTGTTATAAATTATCTCCTATATGGAGTCTCTAGTCCTAAAACAATGGTTAGATAACCTCATAAATATGGAATTTAAAAAATTTTGGGGGGAAAAGGGGTTTTAGCCCTAGTATTAAGTTCAAATAAATAATTTTTGTTGTAATTTATAGGGTCTGGCTAATCGGGATACAATTAGATCCCTTAATAATTTCATTCTTCATCACATGCCTCTTATTATATGTTTTTATAAAACTAAGAGAGTCTTTTCTTCTAGCATTTCTAGTCTAGAGACTTTGGGGTTTCATTTGGTTGATTCTAATAGCTGCCTTTTAAAGATCAAAAGTCTTTAGGTCTTGGCTTATTTCTCCTTATCTAATATTTCTTTAGTTTCTAATAGGGATCATCATGTCACATTCCCCTTTAATTACCTGGGATTTCTACATTTATCCTCCTTTTTTATGCCCAAAAAAATTATCAGGATCTAAGGAGTTCATATATAGATATTAAAGCTCTTAATTCCATTGTTTCTAGTCCATAGACCATTCTCGGGGATTTTAATGCCATCATGCATACAGATGAAAAGATTCATGATATGATTGAAACTATTTCTTCTAGAGAATTATGAACTTGTGTTGATTATAATGAGCTATTTGAAGTCACCTTGGTTCGATCAAAATAAAATTGGGTCAGGAAATTCATGAATTGGTTTGTTGTTAGAAGATTTGAAAGATCCTTTTTCAATAAGGCATATCTAGATTATTGAGGATCCATATCATGCACAACCTTATCTAGATTCAATTATAATCATCATCCTATGTTGGTTTATCTTGGGATAAAAGACTCCAAACCTCCTTTACCTTTTATATTTAACAATTATTGGATCATTCATCATGATTGTAGGAATTTTTTTGAACATACACGGAATTCTACTGATTATAGGAGTGATGTATTTCCTTGTGTTATTAAACTCAAAATCCTCAAATGGAATATGAAATTTTTTGATCAAGGATCATTTTAGTTCTCTCAATTCAGAAATATCCTCCCAGGTGGATTCTCTTCAATAGTTTTTGGAACAAAATACTCTCAATAATTTCTCTGACAGTGTTCTGGGGGAAACTGATATGAAATCTATGTTAAATATTCTTTTGAATACTGAGGATATTTTTCAAAGATATAATTTTTGTACTAATTGGGTGATAGATGATTACAGAAATTCAAAATTATTTAATTCTCTCCATAAAATAAAAAAGGTTTCTAGGAATCTTTCCTTGATGTAAAATGGGGATCAGATTATTGATAATAGGAAAGATCTCTCATAGAATGTCATTTAATTTTTTAACAATCTATTCAATGGTTCATTTCTCTCTAATGAACCGATGGAGGTAATTTTTCCCAAATGTGTGACTCAAATGGATAATTCTATTATTACCTTGATTACTTTGGACTTTGAAATAAAGGATGCAACCATTATCCTCAAATCTAAAAGTTTTTCTAGTCCACATGGTTTTGGAAACTTATTTTTCCAAACATTTTTGGATATTATCCAGGATGATGTCTGCAGGATGGTCGCTCATTTTTTTAAAAGGGGTACTCTTACCCATGGTTTGAATGCTCTTTTTTCCCTTATTTTAATGGTGGATAATTCCAATGAGTTCTATCTTTTTAGGCTAGTTTCTCTAGTTAATACTATTTACAAAATCATTTTCAAAATTTTGGCCACAATGTTGGACTCAATTACAAGTAGGTTTGTCTCTCCCAATTAGTTTGGTTTTGTAAAGGGAAGATCCATCAAGTATTGTCTCATCAAATCCTAAGAATGTGTTAATATTCTTATGAAATCCACTAGAGGTGGAAATATTTCCCTCAAACTTGATGTCAGAAAATCATTTGATACTATGGATTGGAAATTCATTTGTAAAGTTCTTCATATGTTTGGTTTTGAATATGTTTTTATTGTATGGGTAAAAATCATCCTTGGTTCTGCTCACATCTCTGTCCTTATTAATGTGTCCCCTAAAGGTTACTTTGATTTTTCTAGAAGCGTCAGGTAGGGTAATCCCTTTTTTTCTATCATTTTTTCTATTGTGGAGGATTTTCTTAATAGGTTAACATACATGATGGTCGATAATGGGAAAATGAAAATTTATAGTGCTGGAAGAGGAATGCTTGCCCCTAATCATTTATTGTATGCCGATGATATCATTATATTCACTCAAGGGGACAAAAAGTAATAAAAACATAAAACATGCCCCTTTACACTATGAAAAAGTTTTAGGACAAGAAATCAGTTGGATAAAATCTTTTGTCTTTTATGGTAGGAATTTCTGTCATCATAGGAAGACTGATATTATTAGGGAGTTGGGTCTTCATGAGGGAACTATTTATTTCACTTATATGGGTGTTCCAATGTTATGGGGGAGTCCAAAGGCTTGTTTTTTTATGATATTATTAGAAAATATCAAAGACAACTTGCTACATATAAAGGAAAATCCCTCACAATAGATGGTCGTGTTTTCTTGGTTAAGGATGTAATTATTTCCAAATATGTTTATTCCTTTATCGTGTACAAATGGACTGTGTCACTTATCAATGTCATTAATGCCTCTATTAATAATTTCATTTGAAGTGGTAATATCCTAGAAAGGAAATTGAATAAAATTTCATGTGTCACTTTATTTAAACCATTTCATAGAGGTGGGTTTAGGTTTTAAAATTTTAAAGATATTTAATTATTCTTTGCAGGCTTCTTTTATATGAAGACATATCAATAGAAATTCTGAGGATCTTTCTTTTATTTGGAAAAAATTCATTAATAGGCTAAAAAAGGAGTTTTTAATCATTTAGATTCCTATGTGTGGCCTACTTCTAAATCCATTTATATTTCCATTGATACTCACTCTAGATGGTTGGTCTCAAAGGATTCATCTATTCCATTTTGTAGAATCAATTGGATGTGTAGTTCCTCAGATGATGCTGTGGTGAATGAGGATTTTAATCTAGATCTAGATGTCACTATCAAGGATACATTTTCTAAAATGGAGGTTATTCAAAATATCATCATTAATATTGTCAATAGATACCATTTCTCCAACAAAAATGATTTTTAGGCATGGGAGCCTGCTACTAATGGAATTCTATCTTATTAGTTATTTTATAGTAACTACTTACATTGCAGTATAGACTCTGAATGGATAGTGAAACTTCATAGGAAATTCATCGGACCTTCTCGGTCCATCCTGGTTTGAAGATTGGTTTACTAAAAAATTACAGCTGATAGTTATCTCCAATCATGTGGAATCTCTAAATATTCCTCATGTGATTTTTTTCAACATCATATGGAAGATGTTGTTAAATTGTTTCTTAGTTGTGTTGCTACTTCATCATTGTGGAATGAAGTAGCTATCCTTTTTGAGGTCTTTATGTCTTGTGTGGTTTATATTCAATATTTTATCAAAGGATAGTGTTTTATTGTACTTTACACTCAGCTACTTGATCTTTTTAGGATACAGTAGTTGAGCTTCTTCACTTTATTTGGTATGATTAAAATAGAATAATTCATTATAGCTTCTCTTTCACAATTGGTGCTACTTTATCATCTATCCATGTTGTTATTCATGAGGCTTGCACACAGAAGAAGCATTTCTACTTCTATTAGGTGAATGAAATGTCGGTTCTCAGTTGGGTTGGTGTCAAAGGAATTATTTGACCTCCCTTTGGTATTTTTGAAGTCTTATGGTAGTAACCATTTTTTGGTTGGATAAAATTTAATTCTGATGGAGCTTCTAAAGGAAATCTAGGGCTCTATGGTTATGGTTCTATTTTCACGGATCATCATGTGGGTGAGGGGGGGTCCTTATTTTTTTTCACAATTTCTATGCTTTTTCCTCTTCACCTGAGGAATATATTCTTGGAATTATTGTTGGAGAGGAACAAACCAATAACCAAGGATAGAATAATATTTTTATTGAGAGTGACTCTACCACTATTTCTTTTGTTATCAGGATGGGATTATCTCATTTATCATGAATTCTGACTAACTGGTGGAGCATATTTCTAGATTCTATTTTCTATATGGATCATATCATCACTTATATTTATCGATAAGTCTATTCAGTGGAATATGTTCTTGAGAATAAAGGCATCAATGGTTCCGATTTTCTATGGTATGATCAGGTTCTTGATGAGATTCTAACCCTTATTAACAAATATCAAGGTAAATATCCCATTATAAGACTCATGTAATTTGGACTTTTTTGTTTAATAAAGGATCCTTTCTTTTTTGGGAAGTGTTTCATCTCATAATAAAAAGACAAATTATTTAGCATATGAAACATTTTATTAAATTATTTAAATAATATTTTCTTAATTTAGTTAATCATATTCATTCACTCAATTCTAATGGGTAGGTTATAATAATTTTTCATTGTACAGTTAAGATGGATCTTACATGTAATATAAGATATCAGGGAGATTAAATTTAAGAAGAGAAATACAAAAAAAATATTGGAGTATTACATAATAAATATCAATAAAATATATATTTTTATAATATAGTTAATTCTATTCATACAATCCATTACAATGGTTTGGAAATAACTATCATATTATGTAATATATCAATAATATATTGTTTATTGGTAAAACACAGTCTAGCATGTAACACAATAGTTCCGAGAAACTAATTGTTGTGTGTAACATGAGCTAAAATAAAGGTTTTTTATAATTAAATCTATTTAATAAATTGAATTTATTTGAAATTAAATAAATCATAATGTCTTAGAGTTTTATATTGTCTTCTATGATTGGGGTTTCATGTCATACATGCTATTAAATACAATGTCCTTATTTTTGAATAATGGGATGTGACAATATGACGATGAAAAAATAAACTGTGTTACCCCATTATCTAGTTATATATGATATGATATAAAAAACCATGCATATGTATGGACTACCCCCTCTATGGAGTGATTTATGTTTTATTTTTCTTTTGATCACCAGCTTATAAGGATAGTAATGGGGGTGGTATTAAAGGATAAATGTGATATTAATAATATAATTAAGGTTTGGTTATGAAAAAAAATTAAAACACTATTAATGATATATGTAATGCTTATAAATTATAAAAATAAGGGAATTGGTTTTGAGAGTGTATGTGATACATGAAACATCCCATAAAATATACTTCTCAAAATTTAATCATTGTAAGATCTTGTGGAACATATAACCCAAAGTCTAAATAAACCATAATTTAGTATAATATTATAACCTAAACTTGATATTGGTGGGTATGAAAAGTATTAACTAAATTATAAAAATGTTTTTGTTTACACATGTATAAAATAAATAAAATGGATTTCTAGTGATTTATGAAAATAATATTTTTTCTAAAACGCAGTTTAGTCACGCTTTACGCGAACAATTTAATTATTTTTTCCAATTTTAGAAAATTTATTTTATAAAATGAGATTAATATTTTAAATCATAATATGAACATTTTACAAGGATGAATTTTTGATATTTTTATAAAAAGATTCATTTTTTGATGAATAGTGAAAAATACTGAATATTAATTTAAAATTCCTTTTAGTTGAAGTTATTTATTATGTTAAATTATATTTTAAATTTATTTTTAAAAATAATTAGATAAATTTTATATCATTTAATTAATTTGAGGTCATTTTAATCATTTTGATATTGAAATTTGATATAAAAACCTTGTAAACTTTTGGACATTTTTTCATTGAGAAACCACTTCTTATCACATCTGTCGGATTATTTATAAATTTAGTATTTCCAATTCTGTTAAAGAAATTTGGAAAAATGGATTCCATATTTTATATAAGAATAATTTAGATTTTATAATATGGTCAAATTAATTTTGGACCAAAATGAATCATGTAAACAGTGAAAATTAATTGTAGTGGTTGAGGTAATAGTGGATTCACCAGGGGTTAAATGAAATTGATAAGGGTTGAAAATGACATCAAAACTTATAAAACACATATTTAATAGTCCTATTTAGACCCTATATCTTATATTTACTATAATTTATCATTTCAGAGGCTTCATATATAGAATAAAATGTGGTTATGATCAAATCATTGTAAGAAATTACAAGTTCTCCTCTCACATAATTTATAAAAGGCCACCCCTATCCTCTCTAATTCAAACATTAAAACCATTTTTGTTCATACAATACCCTGAAGAATAAATTAAAAACTTCTTTACTCAATCCTAGAAGCGTTATTTTATGAATAAATCTTTCATAGGAAGCCTTTAGTGCTGTCCAAATGGGGATACCCAGAGGAGATGTAATGTTCTTCAACTTGCCCTTTTATTTTATTTCTTCCCCAACCTTCTTATATTCTTATTAAAACATGATGATATTATATCCATCATATATTCCATATAATTATTTTTTTAATAATTTAATCACTTACAACCATCCCCACTTACATCACATGGATTACGAAATCATCATTTCTGTGTATGATGAACTAATACCTCACCAGTCAATTTCATTCATTTTTACATTACTATATATCAAATAAGGTTATAATGATGGATACAAAGTATATATATTATATTTAATAATAAATTATACCAATTTATTAGTTATATAATAAATAACATTTTAATTTCAATTCCTTATAACATACAATAATGTTCATCTTGTGTACGGTTGACTACCGCTTCATGAAGCGATGTGATTCGTCTTTCATTAAAGATTTGTACGAAAAGTGATAATGATAAAGATAATAATTATATGTGATATAAATGAAATAATTATTATATTAATGAAATATTTATCATTATTAAATAATAATATATATCATTTCCATTCTAAACGTTTCACTCAATGAAAGATGATAACGTCGTTCATGCACATGTGGACTACCGGTTTGCAAAACAATGTGACACTCACTTTATCACCAAAAACTTGGATAATATATATATATGTATAACCAAAGAAATAATATGGTATATATTATATTATTATCATTATTTAATGAAAATACATTACTTACACTATTTCCATAATGATAATTGGAAATTTATATATTACACATGAGTATGTACGACCTACCATCTCCATGATCGTAACATACTGCATTTATCAAAATCTAATATAATGATTGGTATTAAAATTATAATTGACGCATAATTATGATAATTTTATTATTATTATTATTATTATTAAGGTGATAAAACAATATAATATTTAGGAGAACTGGATCATTCAAGACAAAGTGCTAATGAGAAAACAAGTCAATTAACACCAGAAACAATGAAAATAATGAAATATTATTAAAAAATACATGATAAGATGTTATAAAAGGATTATATATGGTATTATAAATATTAATATTGTTTTTGGATAAGATAATTGTTTTTAAAATAACTATAGAAGAGGCTAAAAATTGATTAATCACAAGGAAGTGTGAGTTAAGGGATTTTATCTTAATTTAAATTCTATCAAGACCTATTTGATATCATGAACCAATTAAATTTTTATGTGGTGTATATACTAGTACATTGACATGTATTACCATGAATAATGCACACTTCTTGTTATTTTACATTACAAATTAAATCATTTTATCCAATGGGATTTGACTTAAAAATTAGCAAGTGGTAAAAGTTATCATAAAATCTCACTTTCTTTTTTAATTCTTAACATTATCTTGAAACAATAAATTACTTATACCTTAAACATATCGTAAATATCCATATTCATTCATGATAAATTTTATTATTTTCAAAACCATATACCATTTTACATATGGATTTTTTAATTTGAATATTTTTTGATTAACTAAGGAAATATTGACAAATCAATATATTTTAATCAGTATAAATATTTTTAGATAAAGAGTATATTTTATCAATTTTATCAGATATTATATATTTGAGAAATGGTTTGGAGGTTAAATATGTGCGTGATTCTTGGTTAATTATATCCCCTTGATGCATTGGTATTCCACTGAGGGAAATTAGTATGCTATCATGAAATCTGTTCGCCAAACCAAATGGGTTTATACTCAGTAGGTTTAAGCTGATTTATGAAGGATTTTAATATTTGAGATATCATTTACCTAATAAATGATATCTGATAATTAATAATTTAATTAATTTATAATTCGGTTATTATTAATATATATGATATATTAGATATTATTTTATCTATAGACACCTTTCAATATTAGTTTATTAACTAAATTTCACGTGTTTTCACCTATTTAACATTACATATTGATTATTCCATATCTTACCACGATATTCAAGTTACTTAAATGTAATTTGTTTTAGTTATTTAACATTACATATTGATTATACTTATTTATTCATTATAGCTTCTATTGTACCTAACACTTACTGAGAATTTTAGATCAACCTTATTTTTTCCCTTCCCCAAAGATATGAATAAGAAATACATGAATAAGTCTTCAATGATGTATTTTATTTCTTTTGATATGTATTATTTTATTTTATTTTTATATTTCAAAATTGGGTTCATGTATGTATCTGGTTCTCCCAAATCTCTAAACTGGTTGGTCCTTTAGGATTTTATTCCTTGTATCTATACCAATTTTATGAAGAAAATACCATCTCTAGGCTACTAGATTAGAGGTTTCTAGAGTTTCTATGAGAATAATTTATGTATAAATCATGGAAACTAGATTTAGGAAAACATAGATTAGTTATCAATACCCTTTGATAGACTTTGGTGATAAGTATAGAATAACATTAAAATTTTTTTCTAAGGAAGATTTTATGTGGTTATTCTTTATAATAAATCCCATTTTGGATAATAGAAGTGGATGAGGTTCTGGAATAGATGTTTCTAGTGGTAAAAACTAAGAAAAAGGGGAAATGGGAATGACCCGATCTTCACCTGGTTTAATAAAATTGGTCATACTAAGCACCTAATTTCAAAATCTAAGGGATATACACAGGATAATTAATATTTTATTTATAAAACACTATGAGTTATTTGAAGATATGATTAGAATGAATGAACTAGGATAAGAATAAGGTTCTATATAATGAATATAATGTGGCTCAATGGAATAGAACAATTTTTTATGTGTGAAAATAAGGGAATAAAGAAATGAATTGAATAGGAAAAATGAAGAGTGTGATTTAAGGAAATAAATCTCATCCATGGGATACATTTATATTTTTTTCTTAAATGCGGAGAACATTAGTATCATCCAAGTCAATTACCTCAAGTAAATTTTAATACCATGATTGAGGAAGGACCTATGTTGAAATATAATGGTGGAGTATTTATTGGTATTGTATAATTATATTGTAGGAGTGTTTTAACAAGTGGTAATTTTGTTATAAGGATTATAAAACAAATAAGGATTGTTTTAATTTTTAGAAGCATATATTTCATCAGTAAATTGAGAGTTATAGATACCATAATGGGATTATGAGTTTATGATTGATCATAAGTTAAATATTTTCAACATCCCTTTCATGTTTTCTATAATGGGAGTTTACCAAGAATAATGATATTTTTGTAAAACATTTATTTGAATAAAACCATTTGTTTTGTATATGATTATTGAAAAAAATTACGAAATAATTCTCTTACATTTTTTCAAAAAATGTTTAAAGGTATTGGTAACCATTAGTGTTTTTATAATATTTGTTATTGATACAATTAATAGTTATTACTTTATATCGAATGTTATAGGAATTATATAAATAGGAATTTAGAAAATAGAGAACCCACACACTGGGTGACAACCCATCACGTCTGGTAATTCCATGGGGATTGAACCCATTACTGAAGGATGATAAGGGTTTAGTGTCTACTACAATCCTACGTGATATTCTTTTAAATATTCCATTTGTTAATTAAATAGTTAAATTAATAATATTGATGAACTAGTGGTATTACAGTTGATCTGTAGAGTTTAATTTATTATATTGGATAACCGTTTTCTACCTATATTGGATTTAGAAAATAGTTTTAGATAGAAGAAAAAATGTGTAATTCTTTTGTGAATATTACGATTGGATAAAATTAATTTTTAGTGATTTAGTCATAAAATATTCATTTTTTCGATATTCAATTCTTAGATTAAGGTATGAATTTTAAATTGATTTAATCCAAACAAAAGGTTGATGTAGTTCTTTTGAAATATATATGTATCAGGTATGTATATTTCATTATATTATTAGATTATAAAATCATTCAACAAAAATAAAAAAATGTTCTTGAAACAAAAACATTATCCAATTACATTAATTTCAGATAAATCATATTATCTTTTAAATCATAAAAAAATAGGGATTGAGGCCCTTAGTTTTCCCTTTATCATTAACTTGATTGTGAATAATGATCTCTATTACTCTCTATATTTATTTATGAAATTTTTCAATGTTTGTATCTTCGATTCCCATGAATATTATTCTCCTTGGAATCCTAGTTATGAGTTATTCCATATGAAATTTTTAATTCCCTTTCTCTCTTATCAAGATAATATATTTTTAACACTTTTAACAATGTCGGATTACAAAACCCGAATTTTAAAATTTCAAAACCTTGATTACTGAAATTTGGATTAAATTGAGAGGATGAAACTTATTTACATAAGGGAGACTGTAACACCACAAATTATTAAATAAGAAATTTTTATTTGATAATTTATGAATCAGACAACACTAATCATAAATAAACAAAGAAATATACTTCATTAAATTTAATCTATTTGATAGATTTTGGAACACACAACCCCAAGTCTAATTGAATAGTAATGTAGTATACTATCATATACTTGCTGTCAAATTGAATGATATGAATAGTACTAACTAAATTATGAAAATTATATTGTTTAAAAATATATACAATAATTAATTAATTATTTATTAGTTATATATAAATTTATAAAAATTTAATATAAAAATTAGTTTTTTTGCATTTTTTTTCTGAAAGATATAATAGTCATTATTTGTACACATAATATAAAAATGATTTTTAACACTTTTAGAAATTTTATTTTGATAAAATTTACTTAATTCTGGAAATCATAACATCAAAATTACCTTAGCATCAATTGTTAATATTTTTCTGAATTGATTATATTTTTTATGAGTTTTGAAAAATACTAAATTTTAATTGAAAACTACCTTTTCATTTAAATTATTGATTAGTATAAATTATATTTTTAACTAATTTTAAAGTAAATTTAGTTCAATAATATATATAATAATAGTAGTTAGGTCATTTGAATCATTTTTATATGATATTTTGATATAAAATCTTTGGATACTTTTGAACATTTTCTTTTTGAAAACATGATTCATATCACATATTCAAAATTAATTTTTGATTACATTTTTTAACTTATATGAATGAAATTTAGAAACAATTATTACATATTTTGAATAAAAAAAATTATATTGTCAAATAAGGTAATATTAATTTTTAACCAAGATTAATTTTGAAAAATGTAAAATTTAATTACCATAGTTAAGGTAAAAATGTATTTACTGGGCGTCAAACCTAAAAGATAAGTGTCAAAACTATCCAAAAAAAGTTTCAAAAACCAATTAAAAGGAAATATTTAAGTTTTATCTATTATATATTCTATAATGGATCATTTTTAGGCTTTTTTAATGATAAAAACTTCGGTACGATTGAATATTTTAAAAAAATTACAAATGAGCCCATCACATCACTTATAAAAAGACACCCCATCAAATATCATATTCACACCTTCAGACCATTTTGGTTCATAAAATAAATGAAAAAAGCACATACAAACTTCCCTAATCTCATCCTAGAATACTATTTTTGGGGATAGAGGGAACCTAGAAAGGAATTGGTTCAAACCTAATAAGGATTCTTGAAGAAGAGGTAATGTTATTCAACAAGAGATTTTATTTTATTTCTTCATACACATCCCATGATTCTTATTAAACCATGATGATAAAATAAAAATAGTATATTACATATAATTGAAAATTTTTATAATAAGTGAATGATCTATCACCACTCCCACTTCTATCTAATAGGATACAAAATCATCATTTTTGTGTATAGAATACTATCACCTCACGAACCGATGCCATTCATTTTTTCCATTACCACCTCTCACGGTTAGTTATGATGATGTATATAAAGTATATTTATGATACGTATAACATAATTATACCCCCAGAGACATTATATCATATATAATTTTTTTTACCTTCCATTCCATATGTGATACGTTAACAACTCTTATTTGTTTGGTGGACTACACCATCCTGAAGTGATGTGATTCATATTTTACTAAAGCTTTGTATGGAAAGTAATGATGATAATGTTAATGATAATATGTTATATAAATGACATAATTATGGTATTAATGAAATATTTATCATTATGATAAGATAATATATATCATTTTCATTCTTACCTTTTCACTCAACGAAATATGATAATGTCATTCATGTATGTGTTGAATACCGATTTCACAGAATGATGTGATTCTATTTTCATCACCACACCACATGGATGATATATGTTATTATAATTAATGGAACATTATGTATAATATGATGTTATTATCATTCTTTAAATTTAATATATTACATAACCTCTTTCCATAATGATCATTGGACAATGGAAATGTTAATAATGTGTATATAAAACCTACCGCTTCCCTGATTGTAATGTACTTATTTTCTAAAAACCATAATTCATGACTGGTCTTAAAAATATATTTGGTAAATTATTATTATAATTATTTCATTCTTAATACTCTATCTATGATAGAACTATATGCTATGAAAAATAACTGTATGTTTCATGACGAAACATGCCTGAGAAAATAAGGAAATCAACAACTAAAATAATGAAAATAATGAAATAATATTTATCATGACCCATCGCATAGGGCCCATGATGTGACTACCATAAGACTGCCTCCCAAAGTCCAGGGACTAGTGACTAGAACCGAAGGCATTATCCTACAAGTGGGAGGAATTTTTCGAGTAACTGTACACACACACACACACTCATAACCCCATCCCACAATGATGAAAAGTGAAACACTGTATGAAACCACTAATAAAACCAAAAATAGAGTACGAAAAAAGTAATGTACAATGTGTCAGACTGGGATAGTATACAATCCAACCAAAAGAATGATATGAAACAAGTAAAACCCATGGTTTCTGAAACCCATCCTCTGAGAGATCTACCTAATGGTCGGTGGAGGTTAGTTACCTGAAGCGATAAGATTATGCCTCGTATATCATCTCTCAGTAAACAACACATGTTCCTATTCCTACATGGACTTCATCAAAGTGTCAGTTATCTTCAAAAGATAAGACATGTGCAGGAAAAGCCCATGTATGGGTGAGTAAAAAAAACTCAGTAGGGGGACCTAAAACCACAAAGGTGAAACATAAGAGAGATACCAAAATGAATATCACAGTATTCTATACCCATGTATATGCACATACATATACCAAGGTTATCCAGATATACTCGTCTTAACCACTAAGAAACATAAGGTCCCAACCTTATAACCAGTATCATGATTCTCACCGATGATTCAAAAGGTAACACATAAACTAAGAGAACACATTCCACAAGCTTAGCCATCACTGATGAAACCTTCCAAGAGATAAAATCCATCATGTACAACTCTACCCTTCCTGATGGCATGTATGAGAGAAGGTGCTCCATTAAGAACAATCTACTAGGTTCAGCTCCAATGCCCGACCCTAGATGTCCAATATTCACTGTTTTGCACCCAATGCAAGACTAAGGAAACCCAAGTGAAGAGGAATGCTCCTCGCCACTGCACTCAGTTAAGGGAGCACTACTCCTACTTAGGTATCAATCTCTTCATGTGGAGGGTCCTGCTCCTCATAGTTGTGTCCTATAATTCAGGGAGACCCAACTCTTATGGAGGACCTGCTCCACATTTCAACTCAGAGATGGGGCATAGTACTCCGTAAGTGAGGACCTACACCTTGGTTTCAATATGAAAGTACAACTCATCAAAGACCCACACCTTGTTATGATAGGGGATTACTACTTCTTATATCGAGGACCCTCATCTACCCTATATGGGAGTACCACTCAGTGACTAGAGGACCCGAACCCTGGTACATGGGGAGTACCGACTCTGTTAGTTTATTCGCTATGGGGGACCCGTACCCTAGTATGTTAGGGGAGTACTGACCTTAGGCTCGAAGAGCCACTCCCTAGTACAATAGAAGAGTACTGACTATATTGGAACAATGTGTAAGGAGTACCGGCACGATGGAACAATATGGGTGTAACAACTCTAGAGTTAGGGAACCCGCTCCCTGGTCCCATATGGGAGTATATACTGTTCCTTAATGAACATCTTTGAGAAATCACGCCCTAATCCTTGAGGGGAGTAACACCCTAAGAGGAAAATACCCAAATGAAATTTACCCAAACCCATGATGTGGGGAGTCCCATCTCTACCTAAGTAGAGGGATAAAGAGTACCCACTCCCCGAGTCGTCAATGTAGTAACCATCCTAGCATTTCTTCAAGAGAACTACCCCGAATCTACTCAAAGTCTTATTTTATCGAGAGAGCCTACTCTTAAAATAAATAGGTTGTACTAAAAATTCCTCAAAATATAATTCAGAGTATCTCAAAAGTATTTTATCTTCACATAGTTCCCAATGTTGACGACAACTCATCAATCAAACACTCGAACTGAATTATTTTTTCATTTTAGTAAACAGGGTGCGGGTGTGTTTGGGCCTGGTCCTACCTAGTTAGACCGATTAGACCAACCTGACCTCTAGGGTCCCACATGAAACGAACTTGAATGACTGACCCGACCTAACCCAGTTTAGGTATGGGTCGGCCTGACCACTAGGCTAGGCCCATTGGTCCTTTCTGGACTCAGCCGGGTTCGGCCACGGGTCCAACTCGCCATGTTTCCCAGTGACCCGATTCCATCCAACCCGGCCTCCAATAGGTGGGATAGTTCTTTTCTAGCCCGGTCAGTGCAACATCCTAATTTTTAACCTACCGGACTGGCCTGCAAAAGCAGGATGACCTATGTTCTTGCACGTGGTGCCCAGTGGCGTAGTTCATGCTGCCGGCCGGACCCGCACGAGAGGTTAGTCTCGTCCATCCTGGATGACTGATGGGCATCCAGTTCGACCATGACATGAACAACTGAATCTAGAAACCCTCTTTTCCTACACGCGGTCCTTGCTGGACCACATGCTCATGCGCCGAGGCCCACACGGTGTGGGCTGCCCCTCTGACATGGCTGGGTGGTCGTGTCTGTCTCCGCCAGCCAGTGGCCCCTACTGCACCACCGGGGCCTGAGTTGGTTGTGGCCTCCGTCTCGCCATTGTTCGTTGCCTGCACCGCTAGCACAACCGACATGCCGACATTGCCTTTTGTGGACCACTGGGTCCACTCATTGGTCCCTTCCCCGAAATTTCTGCACTTGCGGCCTCCTTGGGATTCCGTCTTCCCTACTATGACCTCAAGATTGCCTTGTCATCAATTTAGAGGCATAGTCATGAAGAAAACAAGAATGCCCAAAGATGGAGGAATTGGGGCCTTGTTTCTGTATGCCCAATTCCTCAACATTAGAGTTTTTGAAATATGAGAGGGGGGTTTAAGATTCAATCAATAAACTATCCTTGAAACAAAAACCCAGAGATAAAACACCCTCCCACAAGAACAAGACACCTGCAGATCAACCTATTTGTGGGTTGATCCATGTTCGTTGTATAATAAAGAAGAACAAGGAATTCAAATTTTCAAAAGATAAACCCATAACTAGAGAAGTTCTGATCGGGGGAAGGCTCGTCACTGATGGCGATTTGTTCACGGGGATTCACGATCTGTTTGAAGCAGTTGGAATTCATCGTTCGTCAGTCCTAGATCCATTTTCCAAGGTTTCAACGCCACTTTTAAGATATGCCAACATTCGTTGTTGGAGAATATTATCTCATCATATTTCAAAATAAATACATATCTAAATATGTTTCTCGAACCCTATCACCTTATTAAAAGAGAAACGTGTCACAATGTTTCTGTTACAATTCGTCGTCACGTAATTACAGTATTTAATTTATGAAATATCATTTTTGTTATACTTTAGTTAAAGAGTCATTATGATATTTCATTTATGGAATAAAATAGTTGGATAATCACTACATCACTGCGAAATAATTTTTTTTAAATAAAATAAACTTTTTATGTTTATTTTATATTTCTAAAAACATACAAAAAATTACTTTTTCCCTCGACCTGCATCAGTCAAGTTTAGGTCCATTATTAGGAAGTATCTCCCTTATGGATGCAACAATGCCCTTGTATTTTCAATCCGGAAACCTGTTTAGAGGTTTCCAAACCGTGCATGTGTGCAATTTTAATTCACTTATTGTTTTTCAAAAACTATCTTTCACCCTAACCCCATGTCGGTTGAGGTTAAGCTTCACCTAAGGGAAACACGCCCTCAAGAGAACAATGGTACTATTTTATTTCCAATCTGAGTGACTATTTATGAGTTATAAGGATTTGAAAATAAAAAAATTGTTACTTATTTATTTTAATTATGGCCAAAAACTAAATTCCACTATTGGCCTGTGCCAACCAACAATATTCCATTTTATTCGAATCCTGATGCTCTAAGTTCAACGGTGTCCCCATATTTTTTATTTGGGAATTATTTTAAATGATAGAAAAACCCTCTCACAAGTTTTTTTAAATGGACTTTAAACTAGTTTGGAAAAATATTCTGGCCACTCCTTGCCCCAGAATCACATTCCGTCTCAGATCATGGTCTCAAAATAATACCATTTAATTTTAAAAAACAATTCATGGAATTATGGGGTATTACATTAATCCCCCCTTTTATGGATTTACGTCCTCATAAGGAAAATCCTATACTCAAAGGAATAAAACATAGTTTACTAAGGGTCCCTGCGCTGCTTACAAGAACACGACTAGAGGAATTATCAAGATAGATCACTCTAATGTCCAGCTTATCCCAATATCATGAATTAATAGAAACATGATTATTTATTTTCATCAAGTGGGAAAGAATCAAGAATGATGATCCATCTATAGTCAGGTTGTAACGCCCTGACCATAGTTACCCAGAGTCGGTGCATTATTACATAACATTGGCATGATCGCAAAAGATCAAGTCTTGAATGACCGATTAGTTTAGTAGCCTTGGAAACACTAGATACATTCATAAGTCTTACATTACATCATAAAGTCAAAAATACAACAACATCTTGTATTCACACTCATATACCCTTATACTATCCCTACAGGTCATTCATAAAATACTTCTTCACATCCTAGGAAAAATAAAACATAGAAATGGGTGAGCTCAAATGCCCAGTAAGGATAACAATATAACGGAAACTTTCATAAATAAGCATAAACATTTAAGGAAATTTATAACTAAAACAAAATCCTTTTAAACTTGAACTTAAGAATAATATGGAAAAAATAAAATGAAATAATTCCATTTACTTATTCACATGGATATTCTAGTAGTTGAATAATCACATGAAATATCAATAACCACTTTCATAATGATGTAATGCATAATGCCAGACAATCATAACCACATATTCAAGGCCTTGTGCCAAGACTACAAATAAGATTTTGTCAAGGCATTGTTCCAAGACACTAGTTTGTCTCATGAGACCTACCGATGCATCAAGGAGCTATATATGGCTCCACCCATCACTTATTAAGTCCAATGCATTCCTCATATGAAAAGGGTTAAACATAAAATAAACATTCGTATTAAAACTAGCTTACGAAATGTCAATACTTTATCCATAAACCATGAAAGGTATAAAAATAACACATACATAGTCAAACATATCACAAAACCTTCAATACAAAATGGATGTTTTGTATCATAACAAATCAACTTCAAATAATCTTAAAATCCATCAAAGGAGGTTGAAATTGATGAAATCAAAACTATTTGAGAGAAATATCTATTTTTTTGAAATCATTTAAATGTCACATAATTATAAAAGAAAATATTTACCTTGAAAATATTATTATAAGCTTGTAAGGAAAGCTTCGATGATTTTATTATGGTGGAAAATAGCTGCACCTGCCGTATAAGTTAAAAAAAGATATTCTTACCCTAATTCTGTCGAAAAGTTTAAAAAGTCCTTATTTGGAAAACGACAGAAAGATTCCTTTCAAACAATTTTATAAAAAGTCAAACAAGGGTATAAATGACTTTAAAAAATAGTCTAGTAAATAGTAAAAAAATTTAAAAACATTTTTATGAAACATGGATGTGAATGATAAAGAGGTCCTAGTAGAAAATTACGTATAAACAACCTCAGATAATGAAGAGATTGTGAAATAAACCCTTACCTTTTACTTTTACTTGGTTGAGGGTAGTTTAACCTCTTGTATAATGGTGAAATAATTATTATTAAATTATACAAGAATCGTATACATTAATATGATATCATATATGATCTTTTAATGTTCCTTTGTTAATAATATCTTAATATTATCGTCATTTCGGGTGTTAACTTACTCATTTTCTTTTATATGTTTTATTACGTAAGCCAAGTCTTTTATGGATAGGTTGTATCTTATTCATATCCATATTGATATCAAGTATTTAAAAATTATTTTTAATCATAAAATGATAATTACACTTGAATGGATATGATGGATAATGAATCTCATCGCGTTCGTGGAGACGGTAGTTTGTACGTACACACGTATGGTGACATGTCATTCAAAGGATGCAAAGAATACTGAATATGGTTGTACCATATTTATAATACCATCATAGTATATATAATATACTGGAGTTATTATTTTGGAATGGTAATTACAAATAAAGAAGAAGTGGAAGAAGAAATGAACTTGAAAGAGGGTGGTGAAAACATTACATCTTCTTCGGGTTCTTCCTTTTGATTTGATCAAAAAGGCTCTTTAGGATGGATTTCTAACTAAAGGAAGGACTCTAGGATGAAGGGAAGATAGATTAGAGAATATTTGGGTAGGGGTTGGCCGAAACAAAAGGCTTTTAAGGTGTGAATAATTGGTTAGAAGTGGTATCCTTTAATAAGGGGGAGGAGGGGCTCTTTAAGAAAAACTAGAAATATGATTTTATAATAAATTTATATTAGGTTTATAATGGTTCCAAAGTGTATTTTTCAATGTATAAGGGGGGATGGGTCGAAATAATTTCACGAAATAGATTTTAGACAGGTTTGGGTAATTATATTAACCTTATCTTTTAGTTTTAACTCTTAGTTAATTAGTTTGACATTTACCATGCCACTTTGTATTTTTATATTATATAGTTAATAAACATACTATATACATTCAAAAGACCCCAAACTGGTCCGTTAATGATACAACTATCATTATTTAAGTCCTTTTTCCAAATATTTGATTTTTAGGAACAAAATATCAATTAATAATATAATATTATTTTAAAAACCCATTTATGTCAATTTTGACACTATTCAATAACTGATTTTTGTTAAAGTCTTAACAACTTTATTAATTCGAATAAAATTCATTTAAAAAAAATCCTAACATGTAATATTGACCAAAAAAATTTGTGTATGACATCGAAACTTTCAAATTATATTTATTTTAACTTTTATAATACCAATTATTTGATTTTTTCATTAATAAAGAAAATACTTCATCATTATTATGTCATAAATAAATTTAATTATTAAGTGTCTAAAAATTATAAATAAAATACGATTATGTAAAAAATATTTTTATATTTCTAATTAATATTTATAGTCAAAAATATAACATGTATAAACCTATGTAAAAATTGTTTTTCTAAAAGATATATGCTTATGTCATATTTGTATTTACTTTAACTTAATTAATATAAAGTGACCTTATCACCTAAAAGTGGATCCATGGGTTCCCAAAATAGACCCAAAGATTCCCCTGGTCGGACATGTATCAACCAATAAGTTTAGGACATGTTTTAGCGTAATTTAGTATTATTATAATATTATTTTTTACCATTATTTACCGGATTTACCCTTTAACCATGGTAAATAAAATATTTACCAGAGTAATTATTCAAAATGTCTAAAAAAAAGTTACCTATTTACACAATTTGGACATCCTGATTCCAAATATGGAATCTGTTTCTCCAAATTCAAAATAGAAAAGTTGCAGAAATTAATTTAAAATTAATTTCCGTTGTTAAAACAAAAAGTGTGTTTTTAAGAGATAATAACTATCAAAAGATTGACACTTGTTTATGTTCGGTTTAATTTTGAAATTATTTACAATGACCAAAATTGTATTAAATGGTAAAAATATATTCTAAATATACTTTAAAACCACTCAAATTCATAATTTATTACTATTAATTATTTCGATTAAAAAGTTGGGTTTAATTAAAATTTAGTAATTTTCAGTATTCATCAAAATATTAAAGTTATCTGAAAAGTAACAAAATTTCACCCTAGGCTAATTTCGATATTCTGAATCCAAAAATGAATTCCATTTTGAGAGATAAAATTTATAAAATTTCAAAAAGTGGGTATTACTATTCATAACGGCTACATTGATTGGTTGCGGTGTGTTAGAATATCGAAGTTGCGTACAACACACGCTACTGTATTATTCAAAGAGAATCATACCATGGAAGCATGGGGTGTGACATTCTCCCCTCCTTAAAATAATTTTGTCCTCGAAATTTCTAGAGTACTAACGCATGAAAAGACTCAGGTGGTTCTTCATCATAAGTTCCTCGGGTTCCCACATTGCATCTTCCATCAGATGGTTCCTCCATAGAACTTTTACCAGACGATTCGTCTGGTTTCTCAGCACTTTCTCTCTTGTATCATGAATCTTGACAGACTCTTCACAATAAGATAGATCAGGTTCCAGTTCTAATTCCTCATAGGTGAGTACACACATTAGGTCAGGCATGTATTTTCTCAATAGTGATACGTGAACACATCGTGAACTTTGGAGAGACTTGGATTCATTACCAAACAGTAAGCTACAACCCCAATTCGTTCTAGAATTTTGAATGGTCCAATGTACCTAGGACTCAATTTTCCATTCTTACCAAAACATTTAACACCCTTCCCTGGAGATACCTTCAAGAAAACATGGTCTCCTACCTGAAATTCCAAATCCTTCCTTCGGTTATCAGCATAGCTCTTCTACCTACTTTGGGAATCTTTGATGTGGTTTTGGATTACCTTCACCTTTTCCATCGTTTCCTCCACTAGTTCTAGGCCTACAAGTTTTCTTTCACCAACGTCATCCCAACAGGTTGGTGTGTGACATCTCTTTTTGTATAACTCTTCATATGGTGCCATTCGAATACTTGAATGGAAGGTATTGTTATAGGAAAAATCCACCAGAGGAAAATATTGATACCACATACCCTGAAAGTCAAGTAAGCATGATCTCAACATGTCTTCAAAGGTTTGAATAGTCCGTTCTGATTGTCCATCTGTTTCAGGGTGGTAGGTAGTGCTCAAACGATGTTCAGTATCTAAGGCCTTCTGAAGACTCTTCTAAAATCCTGAAGTAAAACAGGGATCACGATCAGAAAAAATCGATAGGGTTACTACATGAAGTCTCAAAAATTCATTAATATATAGTATTGCTAGACGTTCGAGTGGTAAATCATCACTTATAACAAGAAAATGTGCTGAATTGGTAAGACGATAAAAAATAACCCATATTGCATCGTTCCTTCAAGGAGTTTTTGGTAGCCTCAAGACGAATTCCATCGTAATATTATCCCATTTGCAGTCAGGTATGGGAAGAGGTTGCAATACTCCATCAGGATGTTGCCTTCCAGCTTTCACTTTTTGACAAACCATACATCTTGACACAAAATCAACAATCTCCCTCTTCATGTTGTCCCACCAAAAATGTTCCTTCAAATCTCTATACATTTTATTGCTCCCAGGGTGTATAGAGAAATTGGAACTATGAGAATCGTCCAACAATTCCCTTTTTAGATCAGGTATATAGGGAACACAAAGCCTCTTCCCAAATTTTGAAATTCCATCTTCATACACAAAGTCTCTCAATCTCCCATCATTCACATCTTTAATCATCTTTTGAAACTCTTCATCACCGGTCTGAGATCTCTTTATCCTTTCTTGTAAATATGGTTTGGAAACCATTTGAAAAATTATTGATGTTTCACCTTCCATGGTGATTCCCATATCCATCTTCACTAGATCCATGAAAATAGGATCCCTTTAAATTCTCATCATGTTCAAAACTCCATGATCCTTTCTGGTCAAAGCATCTTCCACCTTATTTTCCTTCCTTGGGTGGTAGTGTATTGTTCAATCATAATCCTCAAGTAATTAAAGCCATCTCCTTTGCCTCATTTTGAGTTCTTTCTATGAGAAAATATACTTCAAACTCTCGTGATCAGTATAAATCTCACATTTCTCACCATAGAGATAGTGTCTCTATATCTTCAAAGAAAAGATCAAATCTGCTAACTCGAGATCATGAGTAGGATAGTTTTTCTCATGAATTTTCAACTGTCGTGATGCATAGGCAATAACCCTATCATTCTGCATAAAGACACAACCAAGTACTTACTTCGATGCATCACTATAAATAACAAACCCATCATTCCCCAATGGTAGAGTCAATATAAGGGAATTGAATAATCTTTTATTCAGTTCTTCAAAACATTCTTCACACTCTTTTTTTTTTCAAACAAATTCAACCCCTTTACGTGTGAGCTTCATTAATGGGTTAGACAATCAGGAAAAATTCTGGATGAAACGTCGATAATAACCTACTAAACCAACAAAACTGCGTACCTCAGTTATACTCATCGGTGCTGTCCATTCTTGGATTTCCTTGGTCATAGAAGGATCAATAGAGATTCCATCTTTGGAAACAATATGGCCAATAAATGAAATCTCTTGAAGCCAAAATTCACACTTGCCAATCTTCCCATATAATTCATGTCTTCTAAGAGTCTTTAGGATAATGCACAAGTGATTTTCATGATCTTCATAGAATTTGAAGTATACCAAGATATCATCAATAAATACCATTACAAAATAATTGATATATTCCTTGAAAACTCTGTTCATTAGATCCCTGAAGACAGAGGGTGCATTAGTCAATCCAAAAGGCATTACTATAAACTCATAATGCCCATAACTAGTTCGAAATACTGTCTTTGGAATGTCTTCCTTCTTCACACACAACTGATGGTATCCAGATCGAAGGTCAATCTTTGAAAAGTATTGTGCTCCATGCAGTTGGTCAAAAAATCATCAATGTGAGGTAGAAGATACTTGTTCTTTATTTTCATAGCATTGATATCACTGTAGTCGATATATAACCTCATAGATCCATCTTTCTTCTTAACAAAAATGACATGGGCTCCCCATTGAGAAACACTACGGAAAATAAATACTTTATTACTCAATTCCTCTAGTTTTTTCTTTAGTTCAACTAATTCCACAATGGCCATTCTATAAGGGGTCTTCGATATAGGCCTTGAACCAGGAATTAAATCAATGGAAAACTCAATTTCTCGTTCTAGAAGATGTCCCGGTAAATCTTCCGGAAAAACATCTACATATTCTTTCACAATAGGTACATACTCTATTTGAACATTATTTTCCTCACCCATAGTTATTTCAACTCTTCCTCCTCAATAATTGAATTTAGTTGAGCTAATGGGGGTTGATCTAGATAATAATTAGGTGGTGACGATTCTGCTCTAAAGATAAGGTGTTCTTTATCATCATCATCCAAAATAGTAACTTCATCCTTCTTACAATAAATCTTCGCATCGTGGTCTAAAAGACAATCCATACCAAGGATTATATCAAATTCAATCAAGGGTATGATGATGAGATCAGCAGATAAAGAACATTTATGTGCTCTAATGGGGTGTGATTCACAAAACATTGTTGCAATGATACTTCCCTTAGGAGTTTTAACTAACAACTCCCTTGTTAAATAAAATTGGAAGTATCTAATTTTCTTAGCAAACTGGGATGATATGAAACAATGTGATGATCCAGAATCAAATAATGCAATTTCTAAACTTGAGGAAACCATTAAATTTCCTGTCACCACGTCTTTCGGATATTCTACCTTAGTATTAGTAATAGCATAAGCTTGGCCTTGATCCCTTGGCCTTTTCTGAGGTAAGTTCCCCTAACGCTTAGGAAATTCATTTTCATAATGTCCCATCTCCCTATAGTTGTAGCATTGAACATCGGTAGCTTCTTTATTCCCCTTGCAATCACGATCTTGGTGGCCTTTTTCACCACACTTGTAACAGACTCCCATTACCTTAAAGAAAGTACCATGGTGTTTCTTCCAACATTTACTACATGATGAATACTCAACGTTTCCATTATTCCCATTATTTCCATTCCCAGATTGATCAGCAGATCTATTCTTCTCTTTCTTTTCTTTAAAGTCGTAAGACTTAGAGAATTATTTTTATGTCTTGATAGTGAATGAGACAATAACTTCATACAATGAGATGGTCTGTGAGATTAATGCTCGACGGAGAAACAGTAATAACCCATCAAAGAAATGAGCAATCTTACTTCTTGGGTTACATATATAATCTACATCATACATTTCTATCCTTGTAAATTTATCCTCATACATTGCAACATTCTCATCCTCCTTTTGTCTCAGACTTAGAAATTGCCTTTCCATATCTGCTTGATGGTCACGAGGAATGTATTTTCCTGTGAAAAGCTCTTTGAACTCTATCTATTTTATATTTGAGACTTCATTATCTTCCTCTGTGTTTTGAATCGATGCCCACCATTGGCCAACATCTCCAGTGAGGCCATAAAATTCCATAATAACTTTTTCCCTTTCGTTACTCTCCAAGGCATGGAATATTTTCTCTAAGGAATTTATCCATTGCTCAGCTAATAATGGATTTGTAATCCCATTGAATGTTGGTGTTTTTTGCCACATGAAGTGATCTAACATTGATCCTCCATGTTGTGGATCAGGATGCTCCATATGGGTAAGGCTATTATTCATAACCTGAGTGAGTTGTCCCAGTATAGTGATTAGCTGATCGACACCAGTTGTATCACTAGCTCCACTATAATAATCTTGAGTAGGATGGAAATCCTTACATGGAGTGCGTGCGTTGATACAATTTCAATTCCTTCCACGAGGCGCCATTTCTAAACAATGGCATAAACTATACCAGTTTAAGAATCAAAATACATAATCCCATACTTGTAAAACACTTAACATAAATTGAACTATTTATGGATATAATCCATAATCAAAAAAATGTTTTCTTTGAGGAAGTATATACTCATAATCCCTTCATAACTATTTGTAAAGAAAATGAGAATTATCCCAAGCATATCCCCTGGGAGTGTTGTAACCAAGAGTGTAGCAATGCCCGTTGTCGTGCACCTGTTCCCATTAGAGTATAGCTCAAAGCGGTGTCTTTGGGTTTTACCCCTAGGTACATCTGTGCCAGAGCCGCCTCTACTTTCTCGTATCCAGACATGGATGTATTTCTCGGAAAACTCACAAAATCTCTACAATACCAAATTTCTCGGATGTTCTTCTATACAAATCCTCAATGTCCATCTTAGGTCTATGTGCTCTAATCAGATTTTATCTAAATCTAGATCCCAAGGTTTGTACTAAACTTACTATGACACCAACTATAACTCCCCGACCCCAGTTACCCAGAGTCGGTGTATTATTACATAACATTGGCATGATCGCAAAAGATCAAGTCTTGAAAGACTAATTAGTTTAGTATCCTTGGAAACACCAGATACATTCATTAGTCTTACATTACATCATAAAGTGAAAACTACAACACCATCTTGTCTCCACACTCATATCCCCTTATACTATCCCTACAGGTCATTCATAAAATACTTCTTCACATCCTAGGAAAAATACAACATAGAAAGGGGTGAGCTCAAATTCCATGTAAGGATAACAATATAGCGGAAACTTTCATAAATAAGTATAAACATTTAAGGAAATGTATAACTAAAACAAAAGACTTTTAATCATGAACATCAGCATAATATGGAAAAAATAAAATTAAATAATTCCATTTACTTATTCAAATGGATATTATACTAGTCAAATAATCAAATGCAATATCAATAACCACTTTCATAATGATGGAATGCATAATTCCAGACTATCATAACCACATAGTCAAGGCCTTGTGCCAAGACTACAAATAAGATTTTGTCAAGGACTTGTGCCAAGACACTAGTTTGTCTCATGAGACCTACTAATGCATTGAGGAGCTATAACAGGCTCCACCCGTCACTTATTAAGTCCAATGCATTCCTCATATGAAAAAGTTTAAACATAACATAAACATTCGTATTAAAACTAGCATACGAAATGTCAATAATTTATCCATAAACCATGAATGGTATAAAAATAACACATCCAAAATTAAACATATCACAAAACATTCAATACAATATTGGAAGTTTGGTATCATAATAAATCAACTTCAAATAAGCTTAAAATCCATCAAAGGAGGTTGACATAGATGAAATCAAAACAATTTGAGAGAAATATCTCTTTTATTGAAATAATTTAAAAGGCACATAATTATAAAAGAAAATATTTACCTTGAAAATATCTTTATAATCTTGTAAGAGAAGCTTTGACGATTTTATAATGGTGGAAAATATCCGCGCATTCCGTATAAGTTAAAAAAGACATTCTTACCTTAATTCTGTCAAAAAGGTTAAAAAGTACCTTGTTTGGAAAACGATGGAAAGATTCCTTTCAAACCATTTTATAAAAAGTCAAAAAGGGTACAAACGACTTTAACCCATAGTCTAGTAAATAGTAAAAATGTATTGAAATAGATTTTTAAGAAACATGGATGTGGATGATAAAGAGGTCCCAATAGATAATTACGTATACACAACCTCAGATAATGAAGAGATTGTGAAATAAACCCTCACCATGTACTTTTCCTTGGTTGAGGTAGGTTAACCTCCTATATAATGGTGAAATACTTTTTATTAAATTATACAAGAATCATATAAATTATTATGTTATCATATAAGATCTTTTAACATTGCTTTGTTAATAATATCTTAATATTATCATCATTTCGGGTGTTAACTTACTCGTTTTCTTTTATATGTTTTGTTACGTAAGCCCTATATGTTATGGATAGGTTGTATATTATTCATATCTATAATGATATCATGTCTTTAAACATTATTTATAATCATAAAATGATAATTATACTTGAATGTATATGATGGGGAATGAATATCATAGCGTTCGTGGAGACGGTAGTCTGTACGTACGCATGTATGGTGACATGTCATTCAAAGGATCGATAGAGTACTGAATATGGTTTTACCATATTTATAATAACATCATATTATATATAATATACTGGATTTATTATTTTATAATAGAAATTACAAATAAAGAATAAGTGGAAGAAGAAAGGAACTTGAAAGAGGGTGGTGAAAACATTACCTCTTCTTCGGGTTCTTCTTTTTGATTTGATCAAAAGGGCTCCTTAGGTTGGCTTTCCGACTAAAGAAATGCCTCTAGTATGATGGGAGGATAGTTGAGAGAATATTTGGTCAGGAGTTGGCCGAAAAAAAAGGATTTTAATGTTTGAATAATTGGTTATAATTGGTGTCCTTATATAAGGGGGAGGAGGGGCTCTTTAGAAAAAACTAGTAATATTATTTTATAATTAATTAATATTCAGTTTTTAATGGATAAAAAGTGGAATATTTAATTTCTAAGGTAGTTATGAGTTTAAGTCATTTCAAACAATAGATTTTAGACAAGTTTGGGTCATTATATTATCCTTATATTTTAGTTTTAACTCTTAGTTAATTAGTTTGACATTTACCATGCCACTTTGTATTTTTATATTTTATAGTTAATAAAATTACTATATACATCAAAGAGACCCCAAAGTGGTCCATTAATGATACACCTATCATGATATTAATCTTTTGGATGAACCATATCTTTTTAGGAATATAATATCAATTAATAATATAATATTTGTTTTAAGAACTCATTTATGTCAATTTTGAAACTTTTCTATAATGGATTTTTGTTAAAGTCCTAAAAACTTTATTAATTCGAATAAAATTCATTTAAAAATTCCTAACATGTAATATTAACCAATAAAATTCGTTTATGGCATCAACACTTTCAAATTATATTTATTTTAACTTTTATAATACAAATTATTTGATTCTTTCATTAACAAAGAAAATATTGTATCATTATTGTGTCATAAATAAATTTAATTATTAAATGTCTAAAAATTATAAATAAAATACCATTATGTATGAAATCTTTTTATCTTTATAATTAATATTTATAGTCTAAAATATAACATGTATAACCCAATTTAAACATTGTTTTTCTAAAAGATATATGCTTATGTCAATTTTGTATTTACTTTAACTTAATTAATATATAGTGCCCTTATCACCTACATGTGGCTCCATGGGGTACCAAAATCGACCCCAAGATGACCATGGTCATACAGGTATCAACCAATAAGGTTAGGACACGTTTTAGGGTAATTTATTATTATTACAATATTATTTTTACCCTTATTTACCGGATTTACCCTTTAACCATGGTAAATAAAATATTTACCAAAGTAATTATTCAAAATGTCAAAAAATTAATAGTACCTATTTACACAATTTGGACATCCTGATTCGAAATATGGAATCAATTTTTCCAAATTCAAAGCACAAAAGTGGCAGAAATTAATTTAAAATTAATTCGCGTTATTAAAACAAAAACCTTGTTTTTAAGAGATAATAACTATCAAAAGATTGACACTTGTTTTTGTCCAGTTTAATTGTGAAATTATGTCCAATGACCAAAATTGTATTAAATGGTAAAAATATATTATAAATATACTTTAAAACCACTCAAATTCATAATTTATTAATATTAATTATTTCGATTAAAAAAATTGTTTTTAATTAAATTTAGTAATTTTCACTATCCATCAAAATATAAAAGTTATCCGAAATGTACCAAAATTTCATCCTAGGCTAATTTAGATATTCCTAATCCAAAAATGAAGTCCATTTTGAGAGATAAGATTTATAAAATTTCAAAAATTGGGTATTACTATTCATAATGGCTACTTTGATTTGTTGCAGTGTGTTAGAATCTCGAAGTTGCGTACAACACATGCTACTATATTATTCATAGAGAATCATACCATGGAAGCTTGGGGTGTTACACACAGGGTTTAACGGATCACCTATATGCTAAACAGATAAAGATGCAGACAAAATCTCAAAGTTCACATCCACCTGTTGATGAACTGTTCTAAAGAATCCATAAGCGTTACACATTTAGGGTTGATGCTAAACTATCTGGGGTATTTATGAGATAAATATGGACTCATAAGAGAGAATGTTTTTTCTTACTAGGCCCTCTATTTACAACCTTCTATGCCACATCATTTTCCAAAACAAAAACACTACCATAGTCACTAGCAGAATCTTACCAGCGTATGGATTCGAATTCACTATCTCATACTGTAGAAAAAGTCATGGTGGTCTAACTATGCCACAGTTGAATGATCCTAAGCATGAATCATTGTGAGAGTCTACTTTGTGTCACTCGAGCTTCCCTTTCAATGGAAAGGTAAATTCTTTTTCACTATCATGGACACACTGCATCCATTTACTAATACAGTCAATCTGGGTATGAACAGTAGTAGTCGATACTAAGAATGATGTCATAAAGCCTCAACACAACGACTAAGAGATCCCAACCGTAACTCTCACCTTCTAGAGTCAGGTCACACTCTCAATGCGACCATGTGATCTACAGGTCTCTTCTAGTAGAAGTCTATAATCATGAGGGTCAAGTACACAATCCAACCAATACCTCTAAGTCTAAAAAATAACTCACAGGAAAAGGATAAAGAATAGAAACTTTTTCTATTAAAACATTATCCAAAATAAAAGACACATATCATACCTAGAATCTTTGCTAGAGATTCTTGGTGATAATCCATGACTACATGAAGCTATCCTCATGCATGTCGTCCAACTGTTTGAGCCTACAGTGGACCACTAGAGGGTGGTATTAGAAAAGCTGTAAACTGCCTTCCACCTCCTATTTCTCATCCAACTCCTCTACCCCACTCTCGATCTTGTGGAAGTCCTTGATCCAAGCATTATCAATGCCAATGTGGCTTGTCATCCGACTCCATATCAGTTGAAATTCATGTCATAAAATCCCTGAAGAGATGTCCCAGACCGTTGCAAGCATAAAACTACATATCTTGGGGCTGGTATGCTCCTTATAACTACTCATACAATATAGACCCATGTGTCATTGTTAGGGCATGGGTATGAATCCTATGCTGCGATCCTGTTTCCTGTCATCTTCTAGCTCTAGCAGAAGCCTCTTCCTGGTGACCTCTATTGTAGGTCACATCCATATTCTCCTCCACCAAGAAGCTCTCAACCACTAGGGAATTCTCTAGAACCCCAACATATGATGGAATGATAAGGGGTATCACCTATGTCATGATCTTACTGCGTAGGCCCTTCTAGAAGGTCCAAGACCTAAGGTAAGGGTCCCAAACAATATTTGTAGAATAGTGAGAAAGATCTATGAATCTTTTCGAGTACTCTGATACCGTCATGGTACCCTTCCATATGTGCAGTAGCTTCTGTATACACACAAAGCATATTTTCGCCAGAAAGAACTCCTCCCTAAAGAGGTGCACAAATTCTATCAAGGTGAGGGTTGCCTCACCGTGCATCTGGATCATCAGGATCCACCATATCCCCACATTTCCCTAAATAAGGATTGCGTCCAAGATCACCATCTGGTCGAAAGGTTCCCTAAATAGGTGGAAGACTCACGTAACTGCCTCAATCTAATCCTCGACCACCATGGGGTTAGTCTCACCCATGAACCTAGGAGGTATCTTCCTCTAGAACTCATATATCACTCTCAACCTATGTGTATCCTCTACTAGTAGCATTGGTAGCAACTACTGATTGATGGGTGGTGGTACCACTGGTGCACCACCTAGTAGGGCTATCTTCGGTACTGATCCATGTACCGATGCCTCATCACTAGGAAAACCATCATCGTGGTCTTGTATTGGAATATTGATTGGAAATCTGGGTGGTGACATCCTGAAATGGATTGAGTTAAACCATGGTTAAAGGAGTATATTAGGAAAGATGGATCAAGAAGGACATGGAAATCACAAAACATTCCAATATGATGCTTTTATCATTCATTTCCTAGGGACCGGTGTCCTAATGCACTGAGTTGAAAAAGTAGATTATCAGAGTCCAAGTGAATGGATACATCGGAGACCACACCAATACTAGAACCTTTGGCCTAAGTGTCAAAATCGAAACATCTTAACACTATCATGATGTAGCCGAACCTAATAATCATAAACTCTCACTACAAAGGTGGAACTGAACCTCCCACAATACAAATTTTTCATGACCATTCCTTCTAGGCCCATGTTGTAACTACCCCAAGCTCGCCTCTTAAAGCCCAGAGGATGGAGACTAATATTGAAGGCATTATCCTACAAGTGGGAGGCATTTTCCGAGTACTTGTACATATGAACACTCACAACACCAACCCACAATGCTGAAAAGTGAAACACTGTATGCAACCACTAAGCGAACCACAACTAGTGTACAATAGAATGTAAGGTAAAAGGTGGAAAATTGATCCATTATAAAATCCCAACAAATGAAATACAGAACCCAAGTAAAACTTATGGTTTCTCAAACTCATATACCGAGAACCCTAATAGATGTTAGGTTGAGGGTAGCTACCTGAAGCCGTAGGAGTACGCCTCGTCTGTATGCTATCATTGAACACCACATGTTCTTGGCCCTCTCAGGACTCCATCATATCTTAGTTCATCTTCTCAAGACACTACATGTGCAAGAAAATCCTGTGTAGGGATTAGTAAAACATTACCCAGCAGGGGACTCTGAAAGCACAAAGGTAAAACACAAGATAAAAACCAATAAGAACCACACAATTAACTCTACCTAGGTATATACCCATAAATATACCAAGGTCATCCAGATATACTCATCTCAACCACTAAGAAACATAAGGTCCCAGACTTATAACCAACATCAGGATTCTCAATAAGGATTTTAAAGGTAACACATAAAACAGGAGAACATGCTCCATGAGCTTATCCTTCCCTGAAGGCACCGTCCAACAAATACACTCCATCGGGTACAAATCTACCATTACTGAGAGTAAATTCAAGAGAACGTTCTCCCTCCAGAATATTCTACTAGTTTCATCTCTAGTGCTCGACAATAGAGGTCCATTCATATCTGTATTGGGCCCAATGTATGACTATGGAAACCCAAGTGAAGAGGCCCACTCTTCACCACTACGCTTAGTTGTAGGAGCACTGATTCTACTTACGTATCAATCTATTGAAGTGGAGGGGACAACTCCTTATAGTTGTGTTATATAATTGAGGGAGCTCTAAATCCTACAGAGGACCCACTCCGCCATCACTACTTGGAGACAGGGGATTACTACTCTATAAGTGAGCACCCGTTCCCTGGTTCCAACAGGGGAGTACTAATCATGAAGGACCCACACCCTTTTACGACAGAGGAGTACTACTTCATATATCGAGGACTCCTACCCTACCCTATAGGTGAGTACCACTCAATGACTAGAGGAACCAAACCTTGGTAATAGGGTAGTACCAACTCTGTCATTTATTCACGATGGGGGACCTACACCATAGTACATTAGGGGAATGCTGACCACAGGCTAGAGGATCCAGTCCCTAGTACGATAGGGGAGTACAGACTCTTCCAAAACTATGGGTAATTAGGACATGAAACCTGAAATGGTTAGAGATTAACGACTCCAAATTTAAGGAACCATATCCCTGGTCCCACAGGGGAGTGTCAACTCTTCCTTTAGGAACATCTCTTAGAACCCGCACCCTAGTCGTTCAAGGGAGTAAGACCCCCAAAAGAAACTACTCAAAAGAAATGAACCCACAACCATGATGTGGGGAGTCCCATCTCTACCCACAAAGAGGTATAAAGAGTACCTACGCCCTGAGTCGTCAAGGGAGTAATTGTCTTAGCATCTCTTCAAGAGAACTACCCCGACTCAGTTCAATGTATACTTGTATCAGGAGGGCATACTCTTCAAATAAATAAACCATCTTCCAAATTCTTCAAAACAAGATTAGATAATCTCAAAAGGACCATCTCATCATAAGGGTCCAAACACCACAGATGGATCGTCAATGGGATGGTAGGTCTGAAAGATAAGGGTGTTTTAGTAAACTAGGGCTAGTTGTGTCTGGGCCTGGTCTTACCTGGTCAGACCGACCTGACCAACCCAGCCTGGGGGTCCCTCATGACCTCACCATGTTCAACCAACCCATCCTGACCTCGTTTGGGTCTCGTCTGGCCTGGCCATTGGGCCAGACCCATTGGACCATAGTGGACCCATCTTAGTTCGGTCGTGGGTCTAGCCGGCCGGGTCTCCAAAAGACCCGGTTCAATCCAGCCTGACCCGCGACATGCTTTCTGGTTATTTCTCTACCAGGGCCACGTAGAGTCCCAGTTTTTATCCTACCAGGCCGACCTGGAAAAGCTGGCCGGATTGTGTTTCAGCCCGGGATGCCTAGCAGCCCGGTTCACATCTTCAGCCCTACCCATATGTATAGTTAGTCTCCTCCAACATGGATGCCCACTAGTCATCCGGTTTAACCACAACATAGTGGATTGAAGCTGACCGCCCCTTATCACAAACATGGACCCCACTGGACAAAGTTTCAGAGAACCACGACCCACATGACATGGGCCTTCTCTCTGACGTAGTGGGGTCACCGCATTAATATCTACTAGCCACCAGCCTGGGTGCCAGCTACCCCTACTGCATTGCTGCGGCCCAAGCCGGTCACTACCTCTGCATCGCTATCGTCAGTCACCGGTACTGATGTGCTAGCTGTGCCTTTCATGGATGACCAGGTCCACTCCGACGGTCCATTCCACGAACCGTATGTGCCTATGACCTCCTTGGGGTGCCGTCTTCCCAGATAAATCCTCGAGATTGCCTTGTCGTCAATTCATAGGCATGATGAAGAACACATGAACGCCCAAAGATTGTGGAATTGGTGCCTTGTTCCTATATTCCCAATTCCTCTGCGGTATTTTTTTGAACCATATGAGGCGGGTTTAATATTTGATCAGCAATCTAACCTAGAAGCAAAAACCCAGAGATAAAACACCCTCCTGATTGAACAAGCGATCCACAGATCAACCTATTCGTGGGTTGATTTGCATTTGTTGTTTTAGAAAGAAGAACAGGGCATTCAAATTTCCAAAAGATAATCCTCTACATGGAGAATCTCTGATCGGAGGGAAGGCTCTTCCCAGAGGGTTATCCGTCTAGGAGGATTCATAATCAGTTTAAATATGTCGGTATTTATCATATGTCGGTCCCAGATCCGTTCTCCAAGGTGTCATCACCACTTTTCCAATTCACCAGCGTTCATCATTAGATATAATTCTCTCTTTATTTTTCATAAGAATTATATATAATACATAATATATAATACATAATATATAATACATAATATAAAATATAAAATATATAATATATAATATGTAATATATAATGTATAATATATAATATATAATATATAATATATAATATATAATAGATAATATATAATAGATAATAGATAATATATAATATATAATATATAGTATATAATATATAATATATAATATATAATATATATTTTATATTTTATATTATGTATTATAAAATAGATAATGTATAATATATAATACATAATATATAATATATAATATATAATATATAATATATAATATATAATATATAATATGTAATACGTAATATATAATATATAACATAATGTATATAAGTAATGTATAAATAATAAATTAATTAAAAAATAATTTAATATATAATAATTAAATAAATAATAATTAAATAAATAATAATAATAAATTAATAATTATTAGATAAATAAATAAATAAATAAATAACAAATAACAAATAACAAATAACAAATAATAAATAGAAAATAATAAACAATAAATAATTAATTATTAATAATTAATAATTAATAATAATTAATAATTAATAATTGATCATTAAGAATTAAGAATTAAGAATTAATAATTTATATTTGAAAATTAATAAATAATTAATAAATAATTAATAAATTATTAATAAATTATTAATAATTAATTGATAAATATTGAATAATAAATAAATAAATAAATAAATTTAATAAAAAACGAATAATAAAATAGTATTTAGTAAATTAAAAATAAATTAATAAATAATAAATAATAAATAATAAATAATAAATAATAAATAATAAATAATAAATAAATAAATAAATAAATAAATACATAAATAAATAGATAAATAAATAATAATTAATTAATAAATAATAATTAATAATAACTAATAATTAAAAATTGATAATTATAAAATGAATAATTCTTAATTAATAATTTATATTTTAATTTTAATATTTAATATGCAATATTCAATATTTAATATCTCATTAATAATTAATAATTAATTAATATTTAATTAATAAATAATTAATAAATAATAATTAATTAATAAATAAATACATAAATAAATAGATTAATAAATAATTAAAAAATAATAAATAATAAATAGTAATAACTAATAATTAATAATTGATAATTATAAAATTAGCCATTCTTAATTAATAATTAATAATTTAATTTTATTATTTAATATGCAATATTCAATATTTAATATTTAATAAATAATTTATAATTAATTTATAATTAATTTATAATTAATTAATTAATAATAATTAATAAATAATTAATAAATGAATAATAAACTAATAATGAATTAATATTTTGTAAATTAAAAATAAATAAAAAAGAATAAAGAATAAAGAATAATGAATAAAAAATATAAAATAAATAAAAAATAAAAAATAAAAAATTGATAAATTTATAACTATATAAATTTAAAAAAAATTAATTAATAATTAATAATTAATAATTATTAATAACTAATAACTAAAAAGTAATAATTTATATTAATAAATAATAATTAATTAATTAACTAATAATAAATAATTAATAAATAACAAATAACGAATAAATAAATAAATAAATAATAAATAAATAAATAATGAATAATGAACTAATAATCAATAATTAATAATTAATAATTAATTAATAAAAAAATTTAAAATAAATTATTAATTAATGTGTACATAATAACTAAATAATAAATAAATAAATAAATAAATAAATAATATTTAAATATATAAATAAATAAGTAAATAAGTAAACAATTAATTAAATAAATCATAAAATTTTAAGAACCTCTAAAAACCCTAAAAAAACTTAAATTGTCATAAAATATGATCCAATACTCATTTTCCAGTGCCACAACTAGTTAAATCGAAGATTGGGAAATAATATTCGATATGATATGTGGTACAGGCCGAACAAACACATGGATCAAAATTTATAACAGTTTGATTTTTATGAAATTGGTGTCTCCAACTAAAACCTCTGTTTCAAAGGCCTTCTAGGCCTTTCTGGTGGAATAAAAATGAGTACTATGCTCTAAAAGTTAGTACCCGACCGAGGCAGTGTAGAGCTTGTCACATGCTTAGATTTGATATGTGGAAGAGCCCAGACGGACACCCTAATTAAAAGTTATGGTCGTTTGAAGTTCGAGTTTGATTTTTGACTTTTTAATTCTGAATATATATTTTTTCCTTTGATTATAACGTGATTTAAATCTCACTGGGTTTTTTATCATTTGATAAACTTTGATTTGATTGGTTTTGGAGGTGAAATGGACTCACAGATCAGAAGTTATGGTCATTTTATGCCGAAGTCTGTTCTTCTACTTATTTATGATTTTCTTTTCATTTAAAAATATTATTAACTAATAATTATAAATATTAATTAATTGACACATTATAAATATATAAAATAATAAATAATAAACTATATTTTATTGTAAATAATAAAAAATTAATAAATAATAATTAATAAATAATATTAATTGTTTTTTAAAAATTTTTTCTTAAATTTTGCGGCAGTTTTCAAAAAACTGCCGCTATTTGGCAGTGCTTTTTTAAAAAAACTGCCGTTAAAAAATTAATTTTTTTAGTACATATTTTAATTTTTTTTAAAATAAAATTAGCGGCAGTGTTGTTGTGGCAGTTCTAAAAACAACCCCAAAATATTTTTCGAACAAAAATTTGGCGGCGGTTTTTCAAACCTTCGCTAAAATACTGTTTTCTTATAGTGAAAAATCTAAATTCCACTGTTGGCCAGTGCTGGCCAATGTTAGGCTCTTTTTAGGTTAATCCCAACACTCTGAGTTCAACGATGTCCTCATATTTTTTGATCTAGGGATATGTTTAAAAGAAAGAATAACCCAGTCAAATTTCATTTAAATTTACTTTAAAATAGTTTGAAATAACAATCTGGCCACTCTAGGCCTTGGAATCACATGCCATCTTAGAGCCTTTCTCAAAATAATCCCATTTAATCAAAAAAAATCTTGAAATTTCTGTTTAATTCATTTTTAATGAATGAGTGATATGATATTATAAAAGGATAATATATGATATTATAAATATTAATATCTTTTTTTAATAGGTTAATGACATTTTTAAAACCACTATACTAGAGTTTAACAAAAATTCACCCAAAATGAAGGATGAGGAAGGATATTTCATCTCAATTTTTATTATATTGAGACATACTTTTTATTATGAACCAATTCAATTTTATGTGCTGTATATAAATCCCATTTGAAATATAGAATCATTATTCATTCATACATCATTTAATTTTATGTTTAAATTTTATACATTTCATCTTTGGGGATATAGACTCAAAAATTTCAATGTGGTAAAAGTTACTATACAATCTCACTTTATTTTTTGAACATTAACTTTATCTTGAAACTAAAACATTCTTATAATTTAAAATTTTCTTAAATATCCATATTCTTATATGGTGGATATGATTATTTCTAAAAACATATACCAGTTTTAAATATGGTGTCTACTTTGACTGTTATTTGATTAACTAGGTAAATATTTATAAATCTGTATCAGTTACTCTATATGGATATTTGATGAAAATGAAAACTATTTATAAATTATTCCTATTATTAGATTTATGTTAAATGACTTAGAGAAATGTAATAAATTGGTGGGTCCTAGTTGTTGATATCCCCTTGACGCATCAGTGGTGTCATGAGGTAAATGAGTATGCTAGCCTGAAATCAGTAAGACAAACCCAATGGGGTTGAAACCAATAGTTATAAACTATCCTGTGAAAGGTCTTGACAATATATATATCATGTTAATGATAGATGAGGTCCAATAATTATTTATTTACTTATTATAGAATTCATTTATTATTATTATCCATGATATTTTCATGATGATATTATCTATGGATTTATTTTATTCACATTTTTTTGTTTAAATGAAATGTGTTTCCAGTTAGTTACCATGCAATATTGATTTTACCTTATCTTACCCTATTCATGTTTTTAAATGAAATTTGTGTTTAGTTATTTACCATACAATTTTTATTATAAATATTGTTTCATGATATGTTCTATTGTAAATAACCCATACTGAGAATTTGATCACATTTGTATTTTTTCTCCATTACCCAAGATATGAAGAAGAAATACTTTAATAAGATTTCAAACAAGAAGTTCATTTTATTTTGTTAAATATTAAGTTTTATTTTTTATTAAAAATATAAAATGGGTATCATGTATTTATCTATTTCCCAAAAAAATTGAAACAGATTAGTCCTTAGGGATTTTATTCCTTATATCTTTACCAATATAATAATACAGACACTAGTTATTGGCCATTCGAGTCCGGGTCATTACAATGTGATCAAAAAATGTTCACCATTAGTTTCTTCATTTAAAACAATAAATCTAATAGAAAAAATATCTATTCTATCAATGTAACGGTTTTATATAAATTATCGTCTATTTTTAATTATTTTTGATTATTATATATCACACTAATAAGAATAAAATAATATCCTAACTAATATGGTATAGTTATATTTACAACTAAATCAACTTATAATCACCCATTAATGATGGTAAGTTTATGATTGGGTTGGTTTAATCACATACATTACTAATAATATTAATTTATATCATGGATGTCTATGATAACTTATATATTGTAATAATATGATTGAAATATAAAAAACATATTTAGGTTCTCTTAATTTTATATGAATATTTAATCATTAATGAAGAAAACATATTTTGTTCATTAAGAATCACAGAAACCTGATCATCACTGATTTAATCTTCAAGGTTAGTAAAAAATACCAAATAATAATACTATAATAATTATATATATCATGGATAATTAATTCAATTACCTGTAATTATCTTGCAATGATTATCTTTGTATCAATAATTAACACGGAAAACATTTTTACAAAAATAGTTCAATACGATAAATATTACTTAAACAGAAGTTTGAAAATAGTTAAAAATTGACTAATATTTTTATTTATAGAATGATTTTAAATATGTATTATTAATATTTATAGCTATGAAAAATGTTTTTGGCTATTTATTTATTTAAATTAATTTAATTATTTAGGATGTTTGGTGGAAGTGTAGAATGAATTAGGACTGTGGTAAGGATTTTCCCCTCAAACTCCACTCATTAAGGCATGTTTAGTATTTTGAACATAATTTCTTTTTTGTTGTGTATATTCTAGGTATTTGAAATATCATATATTGAATGATAAATTATTTTTATTTTAATAGTATTAATTATAAGACCTCTCTTTGAAATAGAATAATTAATATGTTACTTAATCTGAAAGGGATTCATTGGTCTCAATTCTAATTATCTGAGATATAATTCATGTTACACCACATGTTTCCTTATATGACGTCTTATTGATCCCATGAATGTTGTATAATTTATTTCATTGTTATTAATGTGATAAAATAATCTAAATAAATTTATTTTTATCAAATTCATTTTGAATCATGTATTACCATACTATTAACAGTTTTGGTACTTAATTTTCATTCATTTATTTATGATTGTTCGCTTATTCATATTTCATATATGGTGGATAAATACCTCATTTTGATTTTATTTTGTGTAATACTCTATTTTAATACATGTTTGCCACATAAAATCCTTTAAAAACGAATCATTCTTCATGGAGTATATATCCCATAATGTGTATTGATAAATTAACTCTCCATTCATTGAGTCATAATGTTTCATCTCAAACTTTACATTTACGTTATTTAGTTCTCTCACACTAATATAATATTACATATTATTTTGTGATCCTACTAGGGATGTTATGTTTTAATACATATTTATGTTTTTGTAATATTCATAGAATGTGAGTTTTGAAAAAGGTGTTTCAAAATAAGAAAACTAGTATTCCCTATTATTTTCATATTTATTTCTTTCATTATAAATTTCTCTAAGATAAACATTATAATATTTCATGGACACATTATTGATGAATATTTTAAAAAAATTGTACACGTTTTAAGAGGGTTTTGACTTCACCTTATCAAAAACACTCTTGTATGTATACCATAACATCATCTTTTACATCAATGTTAATTTTATTTTTTGAACACTCTTTTTAGTTTTTCTATTACTTTTTGTTGACATTTGGTAATTCATTTATGATAATGGGGTACATGTTTCATGATTTATCATTTAATATATATATATATATATATATTATAATTTTTTTTATTTAACTATCAGTATAAAACAATTCTATTTTTGATATATTCTTTTTTGATATCGATTGAAGCATTCTATTTTCAAGGGTGTTTTTGACATTTTTCACCACCCTTCTATATTTTTTATATTTTCACAGGTGTTATTTTCTATTGAAACCTTACAAATTCATTATTTTGATGGGATATGATCATGTAATCCATTTAATTTACATGAGAAAAATTAATGTTGTTCCTTATATTGGTATTCCAATAGAGACAATTATTGTATTGTTGACTATATATTTTTTGAGCATCTAACATATTTCATAGGATAGTTTATGATCATATTATAAATTTTATTGACATGGATAAATGTATTTTAAATCCTTATTAATATTGATTTAAAACAAAGGCTGATCAAATATTTATATATCACATTCTTAATTAAATGGATGTACAAGTTTTATTTAGTGAGAGGTTCCTCAGGGAATGGTATGAAGATCCTAATGAATCTTATAGGGAATGCATTGAGACTAATCTAATTATGATTCAAGACCAAAATTTTTTAGACCCTTAATACATTGACATACATCAAGAGACAAAACTAGTTGGGTTTTATTATACCTCATCCCATAATAGAATAATGTTTTGACAAAGTCCTAGGAAATTTGTTTATGATTTAGGTAATTATGCATTCCATCAGAATTATATTAGTAATTATTATTATCCATGTTTTTAATTATTTTCACATATATAAAATTATACATATTTTATTTGATTATGGATTCATGTTTTTTAATTATTCATTCTATAATATATATTTATATTTATTCCATGATTTACTCAGTTTTAGGTTTTTCATTATTGAGCATTTGAGCTCACTGATTTTTATGTTTCTATTAACCCAGGTTTGAGAAATTATATTCCACATGAAATTCCTAAAAGACTATTTTTGATGATTTTGAGGGAGGTATTTTAGGCTATGTTTTCTTAAGTAGTTCCTTATATATTGAAAAATTATCCCTCAGTTGAGAAATAAATGGGATTTATTATATTATTATTTCTCTAAATTCAGCTAATCATATAAATAAACAAGGTCCTTTGAATTCATGTAAAAGAATTGTTTCTTTATTTCATGTAATAATATGATTTTATGTCCATGAAATTTTAGTTGGTATCGAAGGAAGTATGTAAATTATTTGTTTATCATAATTGATATGTGAGTTTGGATTTGTGGCATCACATTTTTTGAATAGCTTGTTACACAAGAAAAATTTAAAAAAAACCACAAATTACTATATAATAATTATAATATCGCTGTTAGGTTGGTGTATAAAAATAGAGTTAAAAATATTAGTAAATATAAGTATAAATGAAGGTAATTTTATATATTAATGCATTGATAAAATTAAATTAGTGTAGCTAAATATCTAATAAAGAAAAATATATTATTTAAAATTTAAATATTCAAAAAAATTCTTCTTAACTATTTATTTTATGAAATTAAATATATTATGGATAAAAAATGTTGTCAAAATTAATAATATATTATCACAAGTAATATTATTTATTGATACGAAATAAGAATAATGTAACACCCCAAGATTTTATAGTGTGTTATTTCTTCAAAATAATTCAATAACTTGCACTACACGCAACACCGAGTTTAATCACACCATGACTTACAAAAAAAAAGCCATTAAAAGAGGACATGAATAGCATTAACTACATTTTAAATTTTATATAATCCTTATAATTTTAGAATCCATATTATGAGTTTCTTAGTCATAATCCAAGAACAGATTCATTTTAAGTATTGCACTTTTATCAACTTTTAATAGTGAAACCTTTTTAAATACAATATTTTAAACTTTTTGACTAAATGGGGACATCAAAAAAATTTAAAATGAAACATCCCAAGCTTCCACGGTACGCTTTCCTTTGAATAAAACAGTAGCGTGTGTTGTACGCAACTTCGTGTTTTAACACGTACCACAACCGATCAAACTAGCCGTTATGAATAGTAATACCTAATTTTTGAAATTATATATATTTTATTTTTAAAAATGGACTTCATTTTTGGATTCGGAATATCAAATTTAGCCTAAGGTGAAATTTTGGTACTTTTCAGATAACTTTAATATTTTGATGAATAGTGAAAATTACTAAATTTTAATTAAAAACAACTTTTTTAATCAAAATAATTAATAGAGATAAATTATTAATTTGAGTGGTTTTAAAGTATATTTAGAATATATTTTTACCACTTAATATAATGTTGGTCATTGGACATAATTTTACAATTAAACCGAACATAAACAAGTGTCAATCTTTTGATAGTTATTATCTCTTAAAAACACGCTTTTTGTTTTGACAGCGGGAATTAATTTTAAATTAATTTCTGCCACTTCTGTGTTTTGAATTTAGAAAAATGGATTCCATATTTGGAATCAGGATGTTCAAATTGTGTAAATAGGTAACTTTTATTTTTAGACATTTTGAATAATTACTGCGGTAAATATTTTATTTACCATGGTTAAGGGTAAATCCGGTAAATAAGGGTAAAAAAATAATATTATAATAATACTAAATTACCCTAAAATGTGTCTTAACCCTATTGGTTGATACATGGTCGACCATGGGCATCTTTGGGTCTATTTTGGGACCCCATGGATCCACTTGTGAGTGATAATGACACTTTATTTTAATTAAGTTAAAATGAATACAAAAATGGCATAAGCTTACAACTTTTAGAAGAAGAATTTTTACATAAGGTTATACAAGTTGGATTTTCGATTATAAATATTCATTAGAAAGCTAAAAAGATTTCCTACAAAATGATGTTTTATTTATAATTTTTAGACATTAAATAATTTATTTTATTTATGACACAATGATGATGCAGTAATTACTATAATAGTGAAAAATTAAAATAAGTGATATTATAAATACCCAAATAAATATAATATGAAACTTTTAATGAATTAAACTAATTTTATAGGATAATAAGATATATTAGGATTGATTTAATTTACTTTTTTGGAAGTAATCAATCTGTTATGAGTTTCAAAAAAATCAACTAATGAATAGTGTCAAAATTGACATAAAAGAGTTCTTAAAACAAATATTATATTATTAATTGATATTAAATTCCTAAAAATCTAAGTTTCGGCCAAGAGACTTATATCATGATAGGTTAATCATTAATGTACCACTTGGGGGTCTCTTGGATGTATATGGTATGTTTATTAACCATATAATATAAAAATACAAAGAGACATTGTAAAAGTGAAACTAATTAACTTAGAGTTAATAATTAAAGATAAGGTTAATATAAGTACCCAAACCTGTCTAAATTCTATTGGATGAGTTGTTTTCGACCCATCCCCACCTAAACCTTTGAATAGTCAACTTTGGAGCCATTAGAAACCGAATATGAATTTATTATAAATTAATATTTCTAGCTTTTCCAAAGGTGCCCCTCACCCCTCTTATAAAAGGGCACTCCTCCTTCTCATTTCTTCACACCTCTCAAGACACTTGGCTCGTCCAAACTCTGCCCAAATAAGCTCCCCACAACCCTCTCCTCCTCCTTGAAGCTTCCCCTTAGGCAGAAAGCATTTCAAGAAGTCCTTTGGTTCCAACCAAAGTGAGTTACCTAAATTAAAGGTAACGATTTCTCTTAAATTATTTTCATTTATTTTTCTTCTCCAACCCCAAAAATCTTTTTATTTCCTTTCTTTTGTAACAACACCAGTATCCTCAATATACTAGGATGTTGTTATAAGAAGGATTCAAACTACACATACACACATCTCCATCTAATGGATGATGCACATAATGTTTCTGTGGATGGAAAACTAACGCCTCACGAAACGATGATTGTTCAAATACATCTTACCGCCTCTCATGGTGGCCATTATGATGGAACTGTAATTAAATATGATATTAATGATATATATTTTATATATAAGCTTCTGTAATTCCATTTTATTTCATACCATTATTCGTTTCATGTTGTATATACATACGATAATTTCATTTGAGGAAGTGCGGACTACCGCCCCCTTAAAATGATATGACTCGTTCATACCACACATGGAACGTATAAAGGATGGTGTTAATGAACATAAGTAACATATATAAAATATTATATTATACTGGAATAGTAATATACCTATGTATCATTTGGATTCAATTCTTTTAAAATAAAAATTAAATGGAAGTAGCGTTCGTGCGTACGTACGGACTACCGTCTCCACGAACGCTGTGAGATCCATCCTCCATCGTATCCATTCAAGTCTTATTCTCATTTTAGGGTTAAAAATAATGTTAATATCATTCTGATTATGAATAAGATATAATCTATCCATTACAAACATGTCTTACGTAACCAAACATTTAAGAAGAACGAATCGATTATCACCTGAAACGACGATAATACTAAGATATTATTAATAAAGCAATGTTAAAAGATCATATATGATATTATATTAATGTATATGATTCTTGTATAATTTAATAACAATTATTTCACCATTATACAGCAGGTTAACCTACCCCAACAATGGAAAAGTACAAGGTAAGGGTTATTTCACAATCTCCTCATTATCCGAGGTTGTTTATACGTAATAATCTACTGGGATCTCTTTATCATCCACATCCATGTTTCTTAAAAATTTATTTCAAAACATTTTTACTATTTACAAGAATATGGGTTAAAGTCATTTATACCCTTGTTTGACTTTTTATAAGAGGAATCTTTCCATCATTTTCCAAACAAGGTCCTTTTTAACATTTTCGACAGAATTAAGGTAAGAATGTTTTTTTTAACTAATACGGCGGGTGCGGCTATTTACCGCCGTTATATAATCTTCAAAGCTTCCCTTACAAGATTACAAGGATATTTTCAAAGTAAATGTTTTATTTTATAATTATGTGACTTTTAAATGATTTCAAAATGAATATTTTAAGAATTCCAGAAAGGTACTCTTTATCAAAATCAGAATTTTCAATGTTTTAAAGATTTATCTTTCTAAATCTTTTCAATTAATGTCCATGTCTTCAAAATGGTTTTTAAGGATTTATTTATATGGACATGAATGTTTTTAAAAATTTTAATTCCTTTCAAAAGTTTCAAAGTGGTATGGGACACTTTGATTCAAAAATCTCTTTTTAATTACTTCCTTTATAAATGTGTGACTTTTAAATGATTTCAAAAAAGGAGATATTTCTCTCAAATAGTTTTTATTTCATCTATGTCAACATCCTTTGATGGATTTTACGCTTATTTGAAGTTGATTTATTATGATACAAAACTTCTATATTGTATTGAAGGTTTTGTGATATGTTTGACTGTGGATGTGCTATTTTTATACCATTCATAGTTTATGGTGAAATTATTGACATTTCGTATGCTAGTTTTAATACGAATGTTTATGTTATGTTTATACCTTTTCATATGGGAATGCATTGGACTTAATAAGTGACGGGTGGAGCCCACTATAGCTCCTCGATGCATCGGTAGGTCTCATGAGACAAACTAGTGTCTTGGCACAAGGCCTTGACAAAATCTTATTTGTAGTCTTGGCACGAGGCCTTGGCTATGTGGTTATGATAGTCTGGCATTATGCATTACAACATTATGAAAGTGGTTATTCATATTGCATGTGATTATTCGATTAGTAGAATATCCATGTGAACAAGTTAATGGCATTATTTCATTTTACTTTTGCCATACTATGTTGAAGTTCAATTTTAAAAGGCTTTTGTTTTAGTAATTCATTGCCTTAAATGTTTATGCTTATTTTGAATGTTCCGCTATATTGTTATCCTTACTGGGCATTTGAGCTCACCCCTTTTCTATGTTTTATTTTTCCCAGGTAGTGAAGAAGTAAATTATGATTGACTTGCAGGGATATTATGAGGGGTTAATAGTGTGGATATGAAGACTTTGTTGTTGTAGTAGTTTTTCACTTTGAAATGTAATGTAAAACTTTATGATTATATCTAGTGTTTCCAAGGCTACTAAAACAATCGGTCTTTCGAGATTTGATCTTTCTTGTGATCATGACAATGTTACGAAGTAATGCACCGACTCTGGGTAGCTGGGGTCGGGGCGTTACAGTTGGTATCAGAGGAAGTTTAGTACAAACCCTGGAAGCTAGATTTAGATAAAATCTGATTAGAGCACGTAGACCTAAGATGAACTTTGAGGATTAGTATAGAAGAACTTCCTAGAATTTTGGTATTGTAGAGATTTTGTGAGTTTTCCAAGCAATACATCCCTATTTGGATACGAGCAGGTAGAGGCGGCTCTGGCACAGATGTACCTAGGGGTAAAACCCGAAAACACCGCTTTGAGCTAGACTCGAACGGGAACTGGTGCACGACAACGGGCCTTGCTGCACTCTTGGTTACGACACTCCCGGGGGATATGCTTAGGATAACTCTCACTTTCTTTACAAATCATTATGAAGGGTTTATGAGTATATACTTCCTCAAAGAAAACATATTTATGATTATGGATTATATCCATAAATAGTTCAATTTATGTTGAGTGTTTTATAAGTATGGGATTATGTATTTTGATTCATAAACTGATATAGTTTATTCATTTGTTTAGAAATGGCGCCCAGTAGAAGGAATGAGAACTCCAGAAATGCACATGATCCAAAGAGAAGGAAGGATCATATATTTCATGGTCTTAAGCTAGAATTTATAAGAGAAATAGTCTCCCATGTATTATCATCATATGAAGAAATAATATCATGTGTTGATAAGATAAGTAAAGAGTTTACTGAGTCCTATGGATTTGAAGGGAAGCAAGAGAAGAAAAGGATAGAAGAGAGAAAGATGGATAAAGGGAAGAGGGAAAAGAAGAATTTTCCCATATGTGGTAACTGTGGAAAGAAACACCCTGGAACTTGCCTGAAAGGAATGGGAGTTTGTTATAAGTGTGGAGGAAAAGGGCACAAAGTACATGACTGCAAGGGTAAGAAAATGGTTTCAAATGTACAATGCTTCATTTGCAAGGAGTTTGGACACTACGTGAACCTATGTCCCAGTCATCAGACTATGCCGCAAATGATGCTATTGGATAATAATCAAGTTATGATACTACCACAGATTAAGATGAATGATTAGAGTTATTATGTTGATTGAGTGTTGTATCAACAATGTACTTGTTATAATAATTATGGAGTATATAAGGATTGTACTGCAATACTATTTCATTAAGGACTTGAGATTGTGTGGAACAAAGAAAAGTGACTCAATAGCAGGATAAATTTTTGGAAAATATATGGTTGAGAGAATGATAAATCATAATATAGTTCTGATACTGAGGTAGTGATTTTGGAATAATATGTGATTGTTTTGGATAAATTATATTGGATATTCTTGACTACCCTGGAACTGATTAATGATTTGTATATTCCATCATTGTTGGGGTTTAAAACATTTTTGGATTAATGAAGTATATCCAGCTTTCTATATGGAATAAGGGAGCATGAATGTAATCAATAAGGAATATGGTAATTCAGGATGTTTCGGTGTATTAAAAGAATACATGATGAAGGTATTCATATGCTATTATGGGGTAAAAAGGTTCTACATTATGTTTACCTTACTTATAAATTTTGGACTGTGAGTTTGGATAGAAGTATTTTGGATAGTTCTAGTTTGGATTATTTTGGATTGCCATAAAAGGACAACCCGGAGGTCGGGCGGCAACCCGTCGCGTCCGGCAAAGCTGCGAGACTTGAACCTGCAACCGAAGGGCGACAAGGGTGTATCACCTACCACTGGCCCACGATATGTCCTGGATTAAATAATGTAGTTTTTTTTAAGATCTGGTAGATGAATTATAAATTCATTTATTTTGGAACCCTATACGAATAGTGTAAATAGAATTTTTTTTACATTCTATTATCTTTTAGAGTGAAAGATGAGTATGTGGTAGAAATTTATTAATCGATAAAACTCTTATTATAAAGTAATTATATCTCTATATGATCTTAGCCAATCTCATAAAAAATTCCTCAATATTAAGAAAAGCAAATTAGAACAAAAATGTTTTCCTAGATGGTACCTTAAATCATCACTAATTTATGGCTTTTGGATTGTTGGCCTTTTCATAGCCATGTTCGCTACCACTCTCCATCAGGTAATTGATGGTTATATTTTTCTTCCATATCCATATTTTCCTACATGGAACCCTAGTATGTGTTATTTTCGTTAATCTTCATACTTTCCACTCTTTATTTAAAATAGAGGCCTCATTAATTCATTTTTCGATGTGGGATTTCAACTAAGATATTTTGAAACGTCAAAAATGTGTTATCCCAATACCCTATGTTTTGTTGAACCGATGGTATTTCAAATCATCATAGATTGATGAGTTTAAGGACCTCAATTTTATACTTGTTTGTGATTGATGACCTCAATCACTACCTATAAATATTTACGTTTTTCCTCCAATTATATGTCTCTAATTGCCACCAATGTTCTCCTAATCGAGATCATAATTTGATGGTGACCCTTTCATTTCTCTTTTCCTCATATTAAGACTAAATTTTAGTAACCCAATTTCCGATGTGGGTTTTCCCACAAAGATATTTTCTATTTTCAACCTTTTATTTTCGAAGAACAATTTAAAATTGCGAGGACGCAATTTATTGAAGGAGGGGAGAATGTAACACCCCAAGATTTTATAGTGTGTTATTTCTTCAAAATAATTCAATAACTTGCACTACACGCAACACCGAGTTCAATCACACCATGACTTACAAAAAAAAAGCCACTAAAAGAGGACATGAATAGCATTAACTACATTTTAAATTTTATATAATCCTTATAATTTTAGAATCCATATTATGAGTTTCTTAGTCATAATGCAAGAACAGATTCATTTTAAGTATTGCACTTTTATCAACTTTTAATAGTGAACCCTTTTTAAATACAATATTTTAAACTTTTTGACTAAATGAGGACATCAAAAAAATTTAAAATGAAACATCCCAAGCTTCCACGGTACGCTTTCCTTTGAATAAAACAGTAGCGTGTGTTGTACGCAACTTCGTGTTTTAACACGTACCACAACCGATCAAACTAGCCGTTATGAATAGTAATACCTAATTTTTGAAATTATATATATTTTATTTTAAAAAATGGACTTCATTTTTGGATTCGGAATATCAAATTTAGCCTAAGGTGAAATTTTGGTACTTTTCGGATAACTTTAATATTTTGATGAATAGTGAAAATTACTAAATTTTAATTAAAAACAACTTTTTTAATCAAAATAATTAATAGTGATAAATTATTAATTTGAGTGGTTTTAAAGTATATTTAGAATATATTTTTACCACTTAATATAATGTTGGTCATTGGACATAATTTTACAATTAAACCGAACATAAACAAGTGTCAATCTTTTGATAGTTATTGTCTCTTAAAAACACGCTTTTTGTTTTGACAGCGGGAATTAATTTTAAATTAATTTCTGCCACTTCTGTGTTTTGAATTTAGAAAAATGGATTCCATATTTGGAATCAGGATGTTCAAATTGTGTAAATAGGTAACTTTTATTTTTAGACATTTTGAATAATTACTGCGGTAAATATTTTATTTACCATGGTTAAGGGTAAATCCGGTAAATAAGGGTAAAAAAATAATATTATAATAATACTGAATTACCCTAAAACGTGTCTTAACCCTATTGGTTGATACATGGTCGACCATGGGCATCTTTGGGTCTATTTTGGGACCCCATGGATCCACTTGTGAGTGATAATGACACTTTATTTTAATTAAGTTAAAATGAATACAAAAATGGCATAAGCTTACATCTTTTAGAAGAAGAATTTTTACATAAGGTTATACATGTTGGATTTTCGATTATAAATATTCATTAGAAAGATAAAAAGATTTCCTACATAATGACGTTTTATTTATAATTTTTAGACATTAAATAATTTATTTTATTTATGACACAATGATGATGCAGTAATTACTATAATAGTGAAAAATTAAAATAAGTGATATTATAAATACCCAAATAAATATAATATGAATCTTTTAATGAATTAAACTAATTTTCTAGGATAATATGATATATTAGGATTTATTTAATTGACTTTTTTCGAAGTAATCAATCTGTTATGAGTTTCACAAAAATCAACTAATGAATAGTGTCAAAATTGACATAAAAGAGTTCTTAAAACAAATATTATATTATTAATTGATATTAAATTCCTAAAAATCTAAGGTTCGGCCAAGAGACTTATATCATGATAGGTTAATCATTAATTGACCACTTCGGGGTCGCTTGGATGTATATGGTAAGTTTATTAACCATATAATATAAAAATACAAAGAGACATTGTAAAAGTGAAACTAATTAACTTAGAGTTAATAATTAAAGATAAGGTTAATATAAGTACCCAAACCTGTCTAAATTCTATTGGATGAGTTGTTTTCGACCCATACCCACCTCAAACTTTGAATAGTCAACTTTGGAACCATTAGAAACCGAATATGAATTTATTATAAATTAATATTTCTAGCTTTTCCAAAGGTGCCCCTCACCCCTCTTATAAAAGGGAACTCCTCCTTCTCATTTCTTCACACCTCTCAAGCCACTTGGCTCGTCCAAACTCTGCCCAACTAAGCTACCCACAACCCTCTCCTCCTCCTTGATGCTTCCCCTTAGGCAGAAAGCATTTCAAGATGTCCTTTGGTTCCAACCAAAGTGAGTTACCTAAATTAAAGGTAACGATTTCTCTTAAATTATTTTCATTTATTTTGCTTCTCCAACCCCAAAAATCTTTTTATTTCCTTTCTTTTGTAACAACACCAGTATCCTCAATATACTAGGATGTTGTTATAAGAAGGATTAAAACTACACATACACACATCTCCATCTAATGGATGATGAACATAATGTTTCTGTAGATGGCAAACTAACGCCTCACGAAACGATGATTGTTCAAATACATCTTACCGCCTCTCATGGTGGCCATTATGATGGAACTGTAATTAAATATGATATTAATGATATATATTTTATATATAAGCTTCTGTAATTCCATTTTATTTCATACCATTATTCATTTCATGTTGTATATACATACGATAATTTCATTTGAGGAAGTGCGGACTACCGCCCCCTTAAAATGATATGACTCGTTCATACCACACATGGAACGTATAAAGGTTGGTGTTAATGAAAATAAGTAACATATATAAAATATTATAATATACTGGAATAGTAATATACCTATGTATCATTTGGATTCAATTCTTTTAAAATAAAAATTAAATGGATGTAGCGTTCGTGCGTACGTACGGACTACCGTCTCCACGAACGCAGTGAGATCCATCCTCCATCGTATCCATTCAAGTCTTATTCTCATTTTAGGGTTAAAAATAATGTTAATATCATTCTGATTATGAATAAGATATAATCTATCCATTACAAACATGTCTTACGTAACCAAACATTTAAGAAGAACGAATCGATTATCACCTGAAACGACGATAATACTAAGATATTATTAATAAAGCAATGTTAAAAGATCATATATGATATTATATTAATGTATATGATTATTGTATAATTTAATAACAATTATTTCACCATTATACAGGAGGTTAACCTACCCCAACAAAGGAAAAGTACAAGGTAAGGGTTATTTCACAATCTCCTCATTATACGAGGTTGTTTATACGTAATAATCTACTGGGATCTCTTTATCATCCACATCCATGTTTCTTAAAAATGTATTTCAAAAATTTTTTACTATTTACAAGAATATGGGTTAAAGTCATTTATACCCTTTTTTGACTTTTTATAAGAGGAATCTTTCCGTCGTTTTTCAAACAAGGTCCTTTTTAACCTTTTCGACAGAATTAAGGTAAGAATGTTTTTTTAACTAATACGGCGGGTGTGGCTATTTACCGCCGTTATATAATCTTCAAAGCTTACATTACAAGATTACAAGGATATTTTCAAAGTAAATGTTTTATTTTATAATTATGTGACTTTTAAATGATTTCAAAATGAATATTTTACGAATTCCAGAAAGGTACTCTTTATCAAAATCAGAATTTTCAATGTTTTAAAGATTTATCTTTCTAAATATTTTCAATTAATGTCCATGTATTCAAAATGGTTTTTAAGGATTTATTTATATGGACATGAATGTTTATAAAAATTTTAATTCCTTTCAAAAGTTTCAAAGTGGTATGGGACACTTTGATTCAAAAATATCTTTTTAATTACTTCCTTTATAAATGTGTGACTTTTAAATGATTTCAAAAAAGGAGATATTTCTCTCAAATAGTTTTGATTTCATCTATGTCAACATCCTTTGATGGATTTTACGCTTATTTGAAGTTGATTTATTATGATACAAAACTTCTATATTGTATTGAAGGTTTTGTGATATGTTTGACTGTGGATGTGCTATTTTTATACCATTCATAGTTTATGGTGAAATTATTGACATTTCGTATGCTAGTTTTAATACGAATGTTTATGTTATGTTTATACCTTTTCATATGGGAATGCATTGGACTTAATAAGTGACGGGTGGAGCCCGCTATAGCTCCTCGATGCATCGGTAGGTCTCATGAGACAAACTAGTGTCTTGGCACAAGGCCTTGACAAAATCTTATTTGTAGTCTTGGCACGAGGCCTTGGCTATGTGGTTATGATAGTCCGGCATTATGCATTCCAACATTATGAAAGTGGTTATTGATATTGCATGTGATTATTCTATTAGTAGAATATCCATGTGAACAAGTAAATGGCATTATTTCATTTTACTTTTGCCATACTATGTTGAAGTTCAATTTTAAAAGGCTTTTGTTTTAGTAATTCATTGCCTTAAATGTTTATGCTTATTTTGAATGTTCCGCTATATTGTTATCCTTACTGGGCATTTGAGCTCACCCCTTTTCTATGTTTTATTTTTCCCAGGTAGTGAAGAAGTAAATTATGATTGACTTGCAGGGATATTATGAGGGGTTAATAGTGTGGATATGAAGACTTTGTTGTTGTAGTAGTTTTTCACTTTGAAATGTAATGTAAAACTTTATGATTATATCTAGTGTTTCCAAGGCTACTAAACCAATCGGTCTTTCGAGATTTGATCTTTCTTGTGATCATGCCAATGTTACGAAGTAATGCACCGACTCTGGGTAGCTGGGGTCGGGGCGTTACAAATAAGAATAGTTAATGTTTTTAAAATTTTAATTTTTTATGAAAAAAGTTTTCACTGTAATTTTTTTTAATATTTAAAACATGTATTTTTAAATATTATAATATGAATATGAAAAAATAAACTACCGTTTTATGTATGGTATGATAATATTATCATACAATTAAACTATGGTATTTTTCTGAAGTAGTCAATTTTTAGGTGAATTGTGGAAATATCAATTTTACAAAAAGTATAACTATAAATTTCATAATAAGACCTATATGCTTGTAAACAATTAAATATATCAAAAATTTATTTAATATTTAAAGCTGTAAATTTTAAAAAAGTTACATTTATAATTTCAAAAACCTATGATTAGAATTTCAAGGAGTTATATAATAATTTCAAGGAAAATTAGTGTTATCCTTCTAAAATTATATAATATTTTAGTAATATTTTGATTTTGATTTACATTAAAGAAAAAAAACATTTATTGGTTTTATTAGAACTTAATCTAAACCCTAAAAATTAAATATTTTTATAATATTATCCTAAACATATGTTTCAATCATAATAATACATTTTTTTTAAAAAGTATGTGTTAATGTGTTTCTTGGGTTATTGTTAAAATTGAATCTTATTAAACATGTAAATATTATATGATAAAATTAATTTTTTATTTTGAATTATTATTTATATAAATAATTTAATATGTTTAATTTATTTTATTTGAATTAAAATTAAATTACATAGTTAAAATTTTGTTACAATTATAAAACCAAAAATGGTAAAAGTGAAAATTATTAGACAAAAAAATACTACAAATGTATAAATCATATTTTTAAATTTATATTTGAGATATTATTGATCTTATAACAAATCCTACTCAATTTTTATCCATTTTTGAGTCTTCTTGACATGTGAAACATGTGCTATATTTTTAATTAGTTGAAATATATAAAAAATTCATTCTGAACAGATAATCTAGGGTCCTCTCACCAAAGAATAAATACCATAATAACAATTACATTTCCTCAAGAAAATATTTACTTTTATCATCCCCTATAATAATCGTAATATACTTTATGCATCTAGTCATAAGAGGTTGGTTTGTGGAATTATTTCCATAGTGTCATCCAAGGGAAAACACATGTCTTCAATGTGAGTACACTTTCCACTAACTTCATTTATTTTCTTACTTACATTCAAAAATATAATTTTATAATATATACATAATAACACTATATTCTGAATTTTATTATATAAGTGAATACATATTAACTAGATTTTATATTTTCTATTAAGAAAAAAGAAATATCATTCATGTGTTGTGTGGACTACCAACTCCACACAGAAATGACTTTCATTTTCACCACAAACTCTCTTCACTAGTCATAATAATTGTATTTAAAAATAAATAAAACATATATAATATAATTAATATTACTAAGAGTCACTTATAATCCACAATTTATCCCTCTCATTCATTGGGAAAGTAAAATGTTAACTATGCCTTATATGGAGTAACACCACTACCAATTAATGTATCTCATATTCATCTAGTATATTTCTTATTTATTATAGTCTTTTAAAATATGATTAACCACCATAAAAGTAACCAAATAATAATAATATTATTTTATAATTATGATATTATGATCAAATGAAAACACTTTCATAATCATGGTCATCTATTAATTATATTATATTTATATTTGGGTCGGTCTATCCACCAATCTAAACAACTCTATAAAATAATATCATTGATGAATGTGTTAAAGTAATTACATGTATTATATGACATAAATATGTAAATAGTGGTTTTATTTTGTTTTCTAAATTATAACACTAATATTAAACACATTAATTATGATATTAATATTCATTCACTAAAAATCTCTAAAACATTCCCTTTACCTATTTTATCATTATGTATTGAAATAAAAATAGCCATAAAATCAAATTTTATCATTTTAAATTTTTATAAGGAATAGGTTTTAGTACCTTTCATATTTTGGTAAAGGTGAAAGTTTTGAGAATATTTTTGAAAAATAGATCAACTATTGTTTAAAAAGATCATGATTATTGACACCCAATATTGTAAATAAATATAAATTTACTATTATTACTGTAGAGAATAATTGACAATGATGTTTATAAAAGAATAAAGATATGAATAAGTTCATGATACTTGTGATTATGACAATTTTTTTATAGTAAATTAATTCCTTTTTTGGATGTTAGGAATTAAGATAAGGGTTTATTATCTTAATTTTAAAACCATTGGGACATAATTCACATTAAACATGATGTGTTATTTGAATTTTTTTATACATTACACATATTACTCTTTTTATCATGATCCTATAATTATTTAATTTATTTAATTTTTCATTTTAAATATAATCCTTTATATAGTTTTTAGATGAATGTTTCTAAGGGTGTGAGGGTTTTTTCTAACTAATTTCTTGTTTATTGAGTCAGAAACATTCTTATTGAACAATATTATTACACACTTTATTTATTCAATATAATGAATACTTTTTATGGAGTTTCTAGACTCCATTATGGGGTCTTAATATACTAACATATAACCCCATTATCAAATGTTTTTCACGTCAAATATTATGTTACTTGAATGGGGTATCTTGGTCACATTTTCTATTTAATGATACATGCCTTTTATTATGAACCAATTACATATTATATAGTGTATATAATTTTTTAAAAATATTTATATCTTGAATTAAATTTAATGGTGTTTTATGTTTATTTCATTATATTTCTCTATCAAGGGTTATTATTTAGTCTATAATAATTCCCAATGTGGTTCTTTGTTTTAAAATTAATATTTCAAAACTTTTATGATATTGTGCACCATATCTTCATTTATTTTATGTTTTCACATGCTTATATACTCCATGTATAATGAAATTTTTTATTTCATTATATTATAATTTCATCGTATCCCCCTCATGTTCATTTGTTTCACATGTTTCCACTAGAATAAGGGATTTTGTCTCACAATTGTGCTTTATTCAAATGTCATTCTCACACCCAAATTATTTCCCATTTATAGTGTATATATTAATCATAAAATACCATATAAATTCTCTAATACTATATTTTTTTGGGGAACCCACAAAAATACATTACTACCTTTATCTTACAAAAATAATCTTCTATCATAGGAATAATTATTATTCCAATTCCATTATACAATGAATATTATATTTAGATCCTTTGATTGAAGAGTGTTCACCTAGATTTCATACATTTAATTATTGTAGAAATTATTTAAATAACCATATATACTCTCTTATATATATCTTTAGTTGGATGGATGCTTACATATAATGCTATTCCAATTATTGTTAATGGAAATATTGAAAATATCCATATTTGTTATTCTACTATATATTTTTTATTGATTACTCAATAAATATGATTAGGTATTGTTTAAATAAAAAATTTCCTTATCTTAATGATTTATTATCATGTTTTCCATTTTATTTATAATGGTAAAATTATGAATGATTTTTATGTTTTTATTATAATAAATATGTTTATTTGTTTGTAAGGAATATTATTTATGTATTTTATATCTTATTTATTCCTTCATATAATGAATATATAAGACTTCATCACTCATATGGGTCCTATTATAAATTACCCCTTGATAAATTAATATGTCTCATGAGTCAACCCATCATTGATATTTTGGCTTATGCAATCATAGAAAAAGATATTTCCTAGACATATGGACTTGGTAGTAATATCTAGATTTTTAAGATCATGGTGTCTTGGCATAGAGCATGTAATTAGTTGTTAGAAATTATGAAATTCAATTCTAAGGAACCATTTATTATTATACATGTGAATTTCAATTATTATCCATCAATATATTATGCTTTAGATTTTATTTTATTAGATAATTACTCGGGGTTATCTATAACTTCCATATTATTTATGTTCATCATTTTCACAGTTATAATCTTTTGTTCTATCTCTTATGATAACCCATACTAATATTTTGATCTCACCCCTTCTTATGTTTTCATTTTCTCAGGATATAAATAAACCTATTGATCATGATATTTTTAATAGAATAAAACATGTGGGGAGGTTTTGGGAGATGATGAATAATTATTATAAATTTATTTTTTTCATATACAGTGGTAAAAAATGTTTTTTTTGAGAAGTACGTAAGATTTATTTGATTATGATTTGTCTTAAACAACTAATTATTCAAAACTAAATTGTTTTGGGAATTTATGTAATGAAATATTTTTTTATCCATTTAATTAATGGATAATTATGTTTGAAAATATATTATCCATATTAATGATAGTGTGTAATGTTTGTTTTTTCAATACCATATCTACAAGTGAACCTTTATGGAAACATAGACTTTGGGTTAAGGATTATGTGCTTGTGGGTTTTTGTGACTACTTGTGTTTTTATATGATTCCCTAATTTATAAATAAGACTTCTTCTTTTTTGATCCATCCTTATATACAGTTAGGAATGATAAGGATAGAATATTAGTCTCTCAGGGCTCATATAAGGTATACCACCTTGTAAGGTACCTATATGTTGTAAGTGGTCTAAGACTCCCTATAATTTCCTATTTACTATATCATGATCAAGGATTCCCAATTTATTTATTGATGATCACCCTTAGGATTTATTCAACTTGAAGAAGAATATATAAGGCTTAAGGAAACTTTTTTTTGTATAGGGGTTTCGAAGAATATTTTTTTATCATTTTTTGAATAATATAGGGGTATAAAATATGACCACTTTTATGATGTGGGAACAAGTGAGGTGACTAAGGAATTATTATTATTTTTTGGATTTTATCATCTCAAATTGATTAGGGTTTCCCTAGGAGGTGCAGTGACTCTGTTTATTTAATGTGGAGCACCCATGAAATTTTAAGACTGCTTTCAGAGATAGAGTGTGTCCATAATGTGTTGGAACATGGTGGTCATATAAAAAGGATAGAGGATACTAGTTTTGTGGTTTTTATATTTAAACAAAGTAATTGATTATGGATTATTAGTGATTTTGTATAATTATTTCATGGATAATTGCAATGTAATATTAATTGGAGAAAGGCTCTTGCGATAGGTCTATAAGGATGTGATGAGGACATTACTATAAGTTGTACAATTTATTTAAAAATGTTATATGGGATTTAAAAATTTATAGACCAATGAGGATGAATTAAATAATGAGGTCCACCATTGATATTGTATTATTGTAACACATGTTTGGGGTGAGTATGATGAGTGTTACTTATGATAAATATTATGAACCTATATTGGTAATGGTTTGGATTTGACATTTGTTCTCGGATTAAAGTGGCCTATATATATTGTATTAATAAGGGAGAAGAAATTATGTTATTTAATCTTGAAAACTAGGACGGTCAATGCATCTCGAGACCCACTTCATGAAATTTGATAATTTGACTGGTTGGATGGATTTATCAATTAATATCATTATATACATGGAATATGACACCAAATATAATAGATAGAGTCTTCATGTGGATACTTGAGTATCATGTTTGATTCTCTTTCTTAATGTACCATGTGATTTAGAGGTGTTTAGTAGTATTATTCGGTGTGTAATGGTTTTATTTATACCATCTATGTCAATATTAGGTGTGTGATGTTTATAAATTGATAATTATTGAGTGTCACTTGGGTTCCAAAACATTTATTGATTTTTTGGATTGGTTGGTCATGTGGTTTGTGAGTTGTAGAGTCTATTTTTGATAGTATATGTTGTGTGATATTATTTGATGATTTTTTTTTCATTTATAGTCATGACTTAGATAAGGATCTACAAACATCATTCAATGAAAACCCATTGTGTGTAAGGGACCCAAAGTTTTAGTTTATGGGGTATTGTTCTATTTTAATAGTTAAGATGTAGGTTGGAAATTCTTATTTCTAGCCAAAGATATAAATCATAATTATGCATCAGGTTTTGATGACTGATTTAGTTCATGAGAGTTTTATGCATAGATTTTTTTTGTATCAGAAAGTGTGTGATGGGATGGCTACAACACCAAAATATAGAGTGTGTTGGTGATGACAGATAAAAATAGAGTTTTAATGATCATAGAGTTAGGGTTGATTGTATTTTTAGTTTATGTTTGATAATTAGAAGTTAAAAATGTGTGTTTAATGTTGGATTGGGTGTTTTTATGGTTCTATCATTAGTAGGGAAGGAACAAGGTGAGATTAGAGTGTGAAGGAGTTTGAATAATTTTGGTTTATGGAATAAATGATTCATAGTGTACCCATTTTGGTGGCACCAAGTACCTAGTGGTGATTTGAGTGTACCTTCTCTATTTTAGGGGCCAATAGGTGGTAGGTACTTTTCATTGAGTTCTTGATGTAGCACTGGGTTCTCGGTGGTGGTGGGTTAGGTTCAAGATAATGTCATATATTGTTTTCAATAGAGATAACTTTTCATTACGTTCAGAATTATTTAAACACCCCACTCGGGGTGTTCTTCCAAGATAATCAAAATAAGAGTGATTTACACCACTTCTCCTCTCCCTATCATTACATTTCATCAATTTCATATAGAATCATTCCATTAGTTTTTAGGTAGTTTATTCTTCTATTTTCTTCTTTACCTCCTTCTATAGTCTTCTCAGTAATGTATATAGGGTTGGAGATAGTGATTCAATGTCGGTTCCACTACAGCATGGTAGAATTTTTCCTGGATGACAGGTCTCTGGTGTGTCTTAGGTAGAAGAGTCCCTGGGAGGATGAATGTTTTAGTTATTTTATTTTTCATTATTTTTAATCCATTTAACTTTTTTTATTTCAAAATATTTGGGAAGGATTTGGATGATGAATTTATGATTTCTATTAGGGATTCCATTTTGATTTGGAAAAAGGTTGTGTTGGGAGTGATCTGCAACACATTTATTAAGGTTTTTCTGTTACTAGTCTATCCAATGTTATATTTTAAAATTATGATGAAAAAAATTAATATAAAAAATCTATTTAAAGTAGTTTTAATTTTTTCATAATTAATATCAATTTAAGATTAATGGAGCTCAAGCCTCATGGAGGTGTTTTATAGAAAATATGGTCTTGGATGTTCTCAAGTGAGGATGGTTGAGTGTCATTTGAGGGGATAAATTTATTTTATGTTGGTGGTCAATAATAATTATCAATGTTTTATCCATTTTTTTCAATGTTAAATATAAGTGATTAGATCCCAAGTGCGATTGACCTAAAAATGAATTGATATTTCTTCTGTTGACCTATATAAATAGGGTAATGCATTAATGTTTGTGATATACCCTACTATATCTAACCCTTGGGGACTTTAAAACTATTCTATATATAATTAAATTAAATTGTGAAAATAATTATACTCAAAACCATATGAAAATTCAATTGAGTAATAATATAGTCCACAATAAATTGATTAAATTTAATTACCCCCCCTTGAACATATGATAGTGAAAGGAGGACATGATCCATTAACCAAAATATATACTATATTTACAGAGATCGAGTTTATTTTATTATTAATTTGATTGGAATCCTATTTCTAGTAACCTGATAGAATGAAAAATGAATTCCATTTTCTGTAGATTAAATTATTGTAAATTGTTGACCTTATATTCAAAAAGAATGTCTCCTTGGTCAACCATAACATGTAACACCTAAAAAAGGTTCCCTTATCCTATATTGAGATTAATATGTGTGAAATATATGAGATCCTCTTGAGTTAGGACTTGAGAAAAAATATATTGTCACATTGTTATCTTTTTTGGATTATATGACTAATATATGGGGTGAGTGATCCTCCCCCTATCATCATGTAGAAATGTTAAGATTTATCCATTTTTAGTGATAAAGTTATTGGTTGGGAATACAAGGATCAAACAATATTAGGCATAAAGATAGTCTGATTTTATGCAAACCTAATTTTCATTTGCTAAAAACACATTTTTTGAAGATATTAATTGTTATATTATGTGTTTTTATTTTATTATGGGATGTTATTCCTAGTTATCCATTTATTAATTTTTGTTGAATGAGATGTATGTTACTAAATATGTTTGTTTGAGTTGGGGATAAACTACCTATTTATTCCTATATGGCCTATAGGTTGAGATTATATTCCCATTATGTCGTTGGATAAGGTGTGGAATGAAATTAATATGTACCTCATATTATGTTGTTTAGGGACACTATTACCATTAGGAAAGGATATAAGGAATGCATATATTATTCCATTTATTGCGTGATGTAATATCTACGAGGATATGGATGGTAATTCCCACATGGAATTCATAATGGTGGTGATGGGATCCTAGGACAGTTTATTTTATATTTACCTCAGAAGTGGATCACACCGTCTTTGTTGTGGTGCATTAAATGAAATGGATGAAATTAACTTATGTGAATAGTTACTTAAGGGTTGAGATTCCCTCTCATATAATGTGGTACAAGAATAGGTATTCTATTCCCTGTTATGATTATGACTATGGATATATGATTTCTTATGATGATGTGGTCTGGTAGCCTTAACCTCTTGTATGTGATCACTCCAGGAAACAATGACTAATATGTACTTTTATCATAGGGGCTCATATCCCATCATTTTTAATTCTATATGAGGATGTATTTTCAAATACATTTATTTTATATTATGATTTGAAAAACAAAACATCTTATATGGACTGGATCACAATTATCAATATATATACTTCTGATATGTTCCATGAAACCCAGATAGTGGCCACGATGGGTTAGTCACACCATATTTCCTATGTTTTATCAATATGAGTGATATATTAATTATTTATCCCATTTCTTTTTATTCATGTATGTGTATATAAGTATTTATATGCAATTGTGTTAATCTGAATTGTTATGGGCAGTTTTTGTGGTGGTATACTAATTATTACTTACACAATGTTTGGGATATCTGGAGTTCTATAATACTACATTTCTATATGAAAATATAAGGTTGTAAGACTATGTTAGATTGTTGAGTGGGTGGACATTGGAATAAGTCGGGGGATTGGAATTGGCAGGGTCTTAAAACTCAATTTGGTTTTAGAATCCTTTGTTTATTTTGGATATCTTATTAATTGTTATCCAATGGGAGACCATAAATTAAGGTATTCCTTGAGAAAATACTATACATAACCTTTCATTATAAAATGAGAGTTACTATTGATTTTTTATTATGATGTAGTTGTGATTATCGTTCATATCTAATTTTATTTTGAGATAACTATTGATTATGTTCAATTAAATTTGATTAATGTATATAAATATAAATGTGGGTGTATTATCCCTACATTACACATATATTGTAACTATAGGTTGGAATCTTATAGAATGCATGGAAAAAGGTCAGAGTTATGTGTCACCTAGTTCAATCATTGTTGAGGGGAACTGAACAAGGAATTATAAACAAAAAACATTTCTCAAGTGCATATTGTTCTCCTCTTATATATCTTAAGGAAATATAAATCATATTACTGACATTTACTATATCCAAATTTCGTATAGTTATATTATTTTCTTCCAAGGACATTTAAATACTAAAAATATTTTATCAAAGAGATAATGTTCTACCAAAAAACCCACTAATATGGTCAAAGTACTGTGGGTAAATAATAAGTATAAAGATGAATCATGGGAACCCTAGGATTAAATGAAAAATTATAATTATCAATTTATAAATTAGGTTTCTAGTTGAAATTTTGAGTATGAAATTTCATAATGGTGGAAGAATGTAATGAAACATAATTTTCAGACATGAAAAAATTCCTTCATTGATATATGTTTAATATATGGTATTATATAAATCATTAAAATGAAAATAATAATTTAATTGAATAAATATAAAATAGTATATATAAAGTATGAATATAATAAATAGAATTAAAATTTTTACAATTTAATAATAAACACAAGTATGAAATTGAATAATGACTTTATTTTTTTATATGCCATAGTCCTGTAAAAGTATCACATTAAAAAACAACACAAAAAAAAGAAACAAACTATTTGAAATTATATTTTTATTTTAAAATGATATATTATTAATAGTTATACATAAATTATTCAATTAATAATTAAGGAAATGTGAAGTATTTATTCGATTTATAGTGACCATTGCAATAATATATGGCCATGGGGGATAATAACTAATCGTTGAAATGGTAACTAAACTAATGAGAATAATATAATTCCAAAAATTCTTATTTATAGTGATTAGAAATAATTAAATATAAAAAATATTCCTATAAAAAAATATCGAATTATATATTAATAAAAAAATTATAAATTTTAATAAACTCTGATTTAAATTAATTTTAGAAAAAATACATCTTAATTTAGAAATTAATTATCAAAATTAGAATCTTATAAAAGTAAATTTATATGTAATAATTAATTATCAATCATAATATTATTTAATTATAATAAAAAATATTATAATAACTCATAAAAATATAAATAGTTTTCATTCAGAATAAAATAATATTTACATTAATTATAATTTTTTTAAATCATAAGTATATAATATTTAGAATTTAAATATTATGAAATGGAGTTCATTTTTTGGAATCGGCATATTGAAATCTTATTTGGTTGACTTGTTCTTACCTTTTGGAATGATCTGATATTTCATTAAATAATAAAAAATAATGTTTTTATGAATACCAAATAATATGTTGATTTATGAAAAATTATTTGAAAATTTGAAGCCTATTATAATAATTTTTTAATATATACTTTATATTTGTGTTTTCATGATTCCATATTGAATTGGATATATATTTTTATTTATGAATCCTATTTTTACTCATAGACAAATAAAAATAATATTTTTCAATACTATTCATAGTCTTTGGACAAATTCATATAATAATCCCTATGTTATTTTTAAACACACCTCCTCTTGGGTCTATAAATACCCCTCCGCCCAATTTTATCACTTGAAAAATTCATTCCATTAAACAATATATTCCAAAATATCTCTCTAGAATCCTCTTCATATGTCCCTCAGTCATAGGTGTGACTAAAATCCCATCCTATAAAGGCTTTAGACTCAATCTAGAGGAGAAAACTCAAATACCATAGTTAGAGTTCTAAGGCCCCATTATTCATAGCTTATTTATTATTATTCTATCACAAAAATATGGACCTACACTTATTTTTCTAACATTGTTCTATTCCTATGAAATCAATTTTCATTAAATCTAATATTAATAAGACTTTAACAATTTACTCTCATTGAATATCTTTTTCATATGTCGTTACAATGATGAAAATACATGTTTTAAAACCCATTTTTTTAATATTATTATTCTATTACCCCATATATAACATAAAGTAATAAAAAAATAAAATTAAAACAGTGTTTTTGTCAAAATTTAATTTTTTTACAAAAACATCATATCAACTATTTTTCCACTTGTTTTTAGAAACATCCTTAAAAACATCATTTCTCCCATGTTACATTGACTCTAAGGGAATGATGATATTTTATTTATCAACTATTACTATAATTTATGTCATTCAAAATTGGTTTCATCATTTAATACAACATACAAAAATATCTATGATTTTGGAAAGATAAAGAAGGAATGGTAATAATGACGTTAAATGTAAAAAATCATTATCATTTCTAATTATTAGGAATGTTTTTACCTAATAGTATTTTCTATAATATGAATATTTAATGACCTATTTAACACTATAACATATTTTATAAGATAAGACATACTACATGAGATGTTTAGTGATTATATTTCAATTGGAAAATTCAATTTGATGACAACTCCCATGTGAAAGTAGTATTGAAACCATGGGATGAATAATGTCAAAATATTTGATGTGGATGACATAATTTTAATAAATGAATAAATAATAGAAAAATTAATTAAATGAGTGGAAAAAATTATTCAAATTTTTTAAAATTTCCTAATTAATGAATCAAAATTTTAATTTTTTAATTTAATAGAGTATCTGAAACAATTAAGGACTAAATTTAAGGTTTCCATTAACATTCTTTCATAAACAATCCCATTATATAAGATACATTCTCTACAATTCAATATCTCTATCTTCCTCTTTCTAAATTTATAATATTATTACTTTATTTCCTTCATTATTCCATTATCTCTAATTTTACATGGATATGACTACTATTATATTCCACTTTATTATTGATTCCTTAATTTAAACCTTACCTTGATTATAAGGGAAACATTTTCAGTTTCTCTCTACTCTCTAAAAATTATTTATATATTTTTTGAGTTTATAAATATTATTTTCTATCAATAAATTCTAAATGAAAACATCCTTCTATTAATATAAAATATGTTTTTTTATTTATGGTTTTAGGGGAACTCTACACTCTTATCCCATTTAAAGAATATTTTACTCTCTTTAATTATTATCAATAAAAGCATCTCATTTTAAAAAAGTTCTTCATTTTTGGTGTGTTTTTTATTTATGTTTCATATCTATTTTCAGGAAAATTTATCCATAATTTGATAATGAAATATTTACATGACTTAATCACATATGTTTCTGGAATAATACATTATACCTATATAAATAAATATTTATGGATATATTATGTTTCCCATTTTTTCTACAAGATTTCATTTCATGTTTTCTATTTTTAAATGTTTCTTTCTATGTATAAAAATATTCATGATATATAATGATTTTATGATTTGGATAATAATTATATATCAACACAAATGATTAGTTAATTCTTTAGTCCTTGCAATATCCTTATATTTGGGAATGATGTTCCTAGATTTCTCCACAATTTTTTGTGTTGGAATGATGCGGTTATCTTTTTATAAAATCTTATAGATGGGTATAATGTGGAAATATTTATCTATAATGATATGATATATTAGTGATGGGCCCTTATTTTTGTTTACAATGGCCTTCCTTATATTGGAGCCACATTTTATGATCCTCATTTTTAATATAATTCTATGATATGAAATACATATGATATGTTTTCTGTGATTTTTTATGATGACTCTATTATTGTTTCAGTGGTATTATTATTTTCACTTATTATATCTCATCCCAATTATATCATGTTTACAAAATTATTGGTATTTATGTCTCATCCCTTATTTTATGCATGTCCTTATGTTATCATGGTTAGAATCCAATTTTTTCACTTAGGTATGGATACATTAAATTTAGGTCTAAATAATTAATTAGGACCTAATATAGTTGCCTAATGTTTAAGAAAAGGACTTAGGGGTGTACGTGGCTTGTTCGGAGCCCAGACCGCATCTTTTTGGAGAACATCCCATGTCTCATTGCTAGCATATAGTTGGCGCATAGTTTGGATATCCGTGTAGATAGAAATTTTTAGATAGAACTATATCACATGATTTTTTCACAGTTGTGAAGCCTAACCATGCAAGGGACCCTTATGCCCAGGTAACGATGTACGGTTTGTGCACGGTTTGTCAAACCGTGCGGGCAAGACCTATGCATGCTATTTTTCATAGTAAATTATCCTTTTTTCCATAATAATTTATTAATCCACATATTCTTTCCTAATAAATTTTCTAGTGGGATTTCCATCCATGGATCTCATTTTGGAGTTTTATTAAGGAAAAATCTCGAGATCCGTTCATCACGTTGGATGCATAATGGTAAGTACTCGAGTCCATTTAATCCTTTATTATCCTATCATGATCTTGACCTAGTTATCAAGGTATGAGAGATTTCCCTTTTTCACATATATACTATATTATAAGATAAATAAAGGGGAAATACCGGAATATGAGAGTTGTACAAGCCTAAGGTGGGTGGTCTATAACTCATACCTCAAGTTTGTTGATTTTTTAATTGTCATTTGGGCCCCACTAATTTCATCAGGTGTCGTTTATAGAATCTATATTCCATGATTATAATAATTTGAACCATATGGATATTCTCTTTCTATATATGTGATTAATTATTGGTGGTTATTCCCAAAAATATATCCATACCATTTAAGATGTTATGCCATAATTGGGTTTTTTGTATCTTGAAATGTTTTATCCACCATTCAGGTGTGACTTTTCTTGGCCCTTATAATTTTAAGATTTTCTATATTGAATTTATTGGTTTATATTGTGAAATTCATATTGGAAAGTACTATGTATTCTCAAAACATTACCCCTCTATGGTAAGTGATTCAATTGAGAATTAAATGTGAAATAGAAATTAGAAATTATATTTAGTATATGACTTGGCTAGATTAAATAAGAATGAATAATTTGTTTCATGTACATAGTACCCCTTAACACATTAATGGATGGTAGTGTACTGAACCTTAATTATTGAATATTTATTGAATGGAATGAATAAAGGTTGCATGCTACTTGGCATTATCACACTAATGAAAGGTAAGGCTTGGACAAAATGGACTTATTGATTAATTATGAATTGATTAAAAGGTTACATGGTACTTGATATTATTACACCAATGAAAGGAAAGGATTGAACGAAATGAAATATAACATGACTTCATAATAAAATGGGAATGGCCTAACACGATCTCACCTTGGATTCTGATCAGAGAATGCCATGAGCACTTGGGAACCACATTCTGATTCAAGGATACAACTATTTTAGGTTGAGACCCACGTAGATCTTGATCCTTGTCTATTATTTGGATACATGGTATAACACCATATGATACCATAAATATTATTAATGGATTACTAATATACACTCCTTGGATCCAGTAATGAAAATTAGGTTCCATGGTTAAATCCCATCGATCCGAGTCATTGCTTATCCCTATTTTATCTTGGATGAACTCCTTAGGCTCGGTAGGAATATCATTGTGGAATTCCATGAACTATAATCCTTAGATTACACTCTTACCGCTTTCTAGGAAGCAATTATGACTGAGTCGGTGACCCTGAGGTCTTTGTTGCCTTGGTTACTACCGTGGGACTTCACTATTAAATATCATTACTGGTTTCCTTGTTACCACTTCAAACCTTCACTATTATTAACATGTGATATGTTATAAATTGGAAATGGTAAAATAATGAATTGGTTACATGTTTAGAGACTAGATGAGGGCTAAGGAACGTACCTGGGTATTTAGTTACATTATACTTCTTTACATTATATATACATGTTTTCACACTGTTACATTTCCATTATATGGTCCGAATGTCATACACACCATTGGTGGTAGCCCACAGAGATTTATCTCACACCATCTCCAGTTTTGGTTTGGTACATAGAGTAGATAACATGGTTGAAGGTGTTGAAAAAAGGAAGCATATGGCTTCAAATACTGGATTCATTGCTGTTTAGTATGGTGCTTGATAGAAAATGACCACGTCGGAGATTGGGATGCTTGGGATAGTATTTTATTTCCATTATACATATTTTGAACATGTTATGTTTAGTGTCTTATATCCATGTTTTTTTGTTTCCTAGTGGAATGACATATCATCAGTTGTTCGATGCAATTCTGGTTATTTCCGTTATTGTTACTATTGTCTCTATTCTCCGATGTGCCTTATGTTTACTTATATTGATTCACATATTTACCAATGTTTATATTCACCCATTGTGCTACACTTTGGTAATGAGTGAATAGTATCACTAAGGACGCATCCTAGGACCTCACTACTAGTTGGCAGCCTCTGGCGTTCATGGAGATGTGCTTGAAGCCATGTGGCCCACTGATCTCGAGGCACCCATTAAGTGGAATAAGGGTTTGGGAGATCACAAAGTGGTATAAAAGCTAGTTTTTCCTTCTTGTTTTACTATTTGGAGATAATATATTGGAGATTTGGAATTCTTGGGACTTGGTCATAAGTGATGGTTGGGCGTCGTGAACCAGTTTTGGGTTAAAAACAAGGTTGCCTAAATTATAATTATGTTTCTTTTTTGCCTATTACAATTGATGTTATTTCACTATTGGGTAAAACACATTCGGTGTGGTGTCATTGATTATTAAATTGATTGATGTTTTCATTTCATCCTTGGACTGATGATATGAGGTAAAGGAGTATTGTTACATGCATCATTATAGGCACCTAAGAAATTTTTCTTCTCATCCATATGGTCATGCCATATAGGAGCATTTCAATGATTTGAATTTTTTTGATATGCCTGTGATTGTTGAGTGATGTTGTGACAATTAGATTATGCTTATATTACTCTTTTTTTCTATTGAGTGATTGTATTTCTAAATTCATAAGGTGAATGGGCCCTCATGTATTGGGATGACCAATTTACCAAATTGATCCATTATGCTATAAATAAATGGGTTTTGTTTACAAGGATATGGTGTACGGGCACTGATTTATCATAAATTAATATCCATTTAAAAGTGAATCAAGACATCTAAAACAAAATAGTTGTAAATACTTATCATACTTTTTCTTGTCTATGAAAGGTAAAGGAATGAACATATAAATTAAATGGAAAATGAATGGAAACTTATACTTAAGAACTTACTGATATCTGGCCATCTAAGTGGGTAGTTCGGGTAGTATTCCTAGGGTAGTGAGTTTTCTTACATTCATCATCCCCTAGTAATGAAATTTTTCTACTTAATATTATTCTAAGATGTGTTCTTTTCTTTTTTAGACCGATGTCTGCACGATGTTGTTTTATCATACGCCAGGAGGGCGGCAATGACCATGCTCCAAACATGGTTGGCTCTAAGCTACATGTATTACCTATAGAAGTGCCACATGAGGAAATACATATGTACATGATCTAGGAACTGACACCCAATTTCATTATAGTTTCTTATATCTGATGCATTTCCTACTTGGTACTCCATGGATTGCACCTACAATGGCTGATTAGACTCATGAGTTCTAGTAGCTGTATCCTCCATCATTCTCAGGGGATGGTCATCTGCAGGCTGCTAAGTATTTTCTAGAATCCACCATATATATCGTTGAGAATATAGAGACCCCTCCAGAGGTAAGGGTCAGGATTTTTAGGTACATACTACGGGGTTTGAACAAGCATTGGTGGGATGTGACTCCCCAGGTTGGTCGTCATTATGGCATGTTATGGGTTGATTTCCAAACTAACATCTATGATCAGTTCATTTGAAAGATGATATGATATCATCATTCTATAGAGTTCATGCATATCAGTCATAGTTCAATGCCAGTTATGGAATATTTAGAACATTTCATTAAGATTCAGCACTTTGTACAGCTTCAAGCCAATGATGTGCTTTCTCATGCTAGATGCTTTGAGGATGGGATCCAGTATGCCATCCAAACTCTTGGGAACATATTTCACCTACTTAAATTTTATTAATATAGTCAATCGAGATATTATCACTGAGAACAACTTGATGGATGGAAATAGTACCATGTATAAATGATTAGTGTCGTGATATGCTAGTAGTTCTTCTGGTGGCTGGAACATTCGCTTGAGTTTTCTCTTCAGGGAAGTGATAAACAGAGTTCCCAATTAGATAGCTATAAAGTGGGTCTTTAGTATGGATGATGGGGGAATTTGGAGCCTCAGTGTTATAGAGACCCACTAGAGTTCATATCTTGTGGTCATATGCAAAATGTTTAGTGTTTCTGTAGGACCTTTTCACCATCTTAGTGTGGAAAAGGTTCTGCACCATCTGCACCTTCAGGAGAGAGTTATTTTATGCTACATTAGGTGGGTAGTTGGAATAGCATTAATAGGTCTAGCCGAGGATGAGGTCATGGAAATTGTATCTAGACCACTAATCACTAGCAGAACTAAAATAGAAGTTATGATCATGGTAGTCCATCTATTGCATGTGGCCATGGACGAGGCCAATTTTATGAACTACAACCAATACCCAATGATCAGGCTACATGAACATATACAACATGAGCTACTATTCTTATTCCATCTACCATAGTATCTTATTTATTTGTTATAGGTTTTTAAACTCTTTTATCTTTGTATCTATCATGGAATGTATCATACTAGAGATATATTATTACTATGGTGCAATGACACTAGATATTCCATTAGGGGTATAAAAAAAGTGTATATGCCATTTATGGGACATCCCCTTGATGTTGGAAGTTACCATTTCTTATAGATAATATTTTTTATCAAGATGGAGGGCTTCAATTTCATACTCGGGATCGACTGGTTGGTTCACTATCACAATTTTTTAGATTTCTATCATTGTAGGGTATCATTTACATCACTAGAGGGAAAACATTATCTATATAAGGGTGAGTTGGATTTCTAGGCTAGTAGAGTTGGACTAGAGAGTCATGGTCTAGGTTGAGTGACCGCCCATATTGTAAATCTCTTCATGGAGGATTAGTGTTTATGAAAGGCTGATTTCCCTCCAGTAGTGGATCGTTTCAGGGTTGTCTTTCCTAATGATTTTTTTGGATTACCTCATGAGAGAGAGGTAGAGTTTATAAATGACTTTTTTCTAATAGAATCTCTAGTGTCCATTACTTTGTAAAGGCTGAAACCTATAGATCTTTAATAGATCAAGTGGAAGTTAGAGGAATTAAAGGAAAAAGGATTTATACAACCCAGTACATCCTCTTGGGGTTCGCCCATGCTTTTCACTAAGATGGAAGATGGAAACTTATGCCTATATGTGGATTACACACAGTTGAACCAGATTATAGCTAAGAATCGTTAGCCAATTCCTTGAATAGATGATCTCTTCGAACAGCTCTGAGGAACAATGGTCTTCTTTAAGATCGACATGAATATGTTTGATATAAAGAGTTTCTTGCGGATGAATGGTTATTACAATCATTTCATAAATTTCTTTTACCACCTTTATTAATCTCTCAATGATCATACAACGAAGGGTGTCAAGATCATATGGTGAGAAGTATATAGGGAACTCTTTCTAGAGATGAAAGGGATGCTTGTATCGACACCTTTTTTACTCTTCTGGAGCCATTTATAGGTTATACTATATTATGTGATGCATCAAGCATAGGACAATGTGTAGTGTTGATATAGGAGGGAAATTTCATTATGTACGGATCTCAGTAGTTGAGGACTCATGAGTGAAATTACCCAACGCATGACTTGGAGCTAGTAGCAGTTGTCCTTGGCATACGTTGTTGGAGGCATTATTTGTTGGGTGAGTTCTTTGTGGTGTAAACTGACCAAAATATCCTAAAATATATCTTTTCATAGTGTGACTTGAACGTTAGACAATTTATATTGGGAAAATATCTACAATACTTTGATTTTGATCTTTCCTACATGCCTTGGAAGGGAAATGTAGTTGCAGATGCACTATGTCAGAAAACTCAGGCATAACACATACATGAAGCCGGTGATGAATGGGAGTTAAAAAACCACTTCTCTGAGCTACATATAGTGTGTCATGATATTCATATGTAGTCTTACCAATCATCCTTGATAGTTACCTCTTCCCTCTTTAAGAAGGTAAAGGGTAGATAGCTTTCAGATCCTGATGTTTTGGTTCTATGTTAGAGTATATCAGAGGATAACCTGTATCCAGATTGGTCGGTAGATAGAAATGACATCTTAAGTATCCATAGATGTGTCTGGGTTCCTAAATATATGAGAGATGAGTTTATGAAAGAGTCCAATGCCTCTAAGTGAGAAGTTCATCCTGGAATCTCAAAGATGTATCGAGACATGCGATGCCAGTATTGGTGGCATGGGATAAATTGAAAAATATTATGATTTATCACTAGGTGTTCCACCTTACAGCATGTGATGACAGAGCACCAGAGACCTATAGTCTAGTTACAACTTCTTCGATCATATAATGGAAATGGGAATATGTTACTATGGATTTTTTAGTTGACTTACTGAGATCGGAGGGGGATAGCAATGCTATATGGGTAGTCGTTGACCAAAGAAAAAAATCATCCCACTTCATTCATATTTAGGATACTTTCTTAGTTGGTGAGCAGGGAATACAATATTTCCATGAGATCATTTGACTAAACCGTGTTCCTTATTCTATCATTTCATATCAGGATTCTCGTTTCATGTCACAGTTCTAGTAAGGATTGTAGAAGGTAGTGGGAATAAAGGTGCTTCTAAGAATATCTTTTCATGCTCAGAATGTTGGAATCAAAATAAAAAATAATGGTTCTAGAGGATATGATCCGATCATATGTCGTTGATTTCAGTGGTTCTTGGAAAAAACATATCCCTCTCATTGAGTTGTGCTATAATAACATCTTGTAGGAGACAGTTCAGATGATTCGGTTTTAGGCCTTATTTGGTAGGCCATTCCATTCACCCCTATTCTGGCTATAAGGAAGTAAGGAATCCCTACTAGGTACTTGTCTCATTCAGGAGACATTAGAGTTTGTTCATATGATCAAAAAGTGTATGACTATTTCTCAGTTTTGATAAAAATATTATACTGGTCACCATCAATGACCTCTTTCATTAGAGGTTAGGGATAGTGTTTTTCTTCTAGTATCGCCTAGTCTAGGGAAAAGACAGTTACAAAATCTGGTAATGTTTTCTCCAAATTATGTAGGTCCTTTAGAAATTATAGATAGATTTGGGAAGGTATCATATCTGTTGCTATTAACTTAGAGGTACCACGACATGCACGGTGTATTTCATGTTTCACAGCTTCCCCAGCTTCATGCTCACCCATCTCATACATTTTATCCTGAGGAATTTCTGTTAGATTCTACTTCTACCTTTGAGGAGTATCGAGTATGCATTGTTGACTAGAGCATGAAGGCTATCCATGGTCGGTATATTTCTCTAGTATGAGTGTAATAGTAGTACAACCAAGTATAGGAAGATACTTGGGAGTGGGAAGAAGGAATATGTGATCAATGTCCATAATTATTCTTAGACAGTGTTTCTACAACCTTTGAAGGTGAACTTTGGTAGGAGTTCTTTTAAGGGGCGAAGACTGTATGAACCTAGTTTTTTTTTACTCAGGTATGGATCCTTTAAATTTTAGTCTAAATATTTACTTTGGACCAAATATGGATTCCAAATGAGTTAGAAAAGGACATAGGGGTTTCTTGGGTACGTTTAGAGCCCGGAACACATATTTTAGGAGAAATTGGTCATTTCACATGGTTGGAAAATGTTTGGGATAACCGTACTGATGTAAATTTTTAGATAGAACCATATCGCACAATTTTTGCATGACTGTGTAGCCTAACCGTACATGTGACCCTTCTTACCAGGAAACCGTTCATGGGTTTTCAAATAATGAACATGCTATTTTTCTAGGTAAATTTTCTTTTCTCCCTTAATGATTTATTAAGACACCATTTCTTCCCTAATACATTTTCTAGATGGATTTACATCTACAGATCTCATTTTGGAGATTTTTAAAGACAAATCTAGGTATTTAAGGATCTCCATATTCTCAGATCCATTCGGTCATTCATTCATTACATTGTATTCAAAAAGGTAAGTACTCAAGTCTATTAAATCTTTTATTCTCCCCTCATGCTCCCAACCTATTTATCGAGGTGTGAGAGTTTCCTTTTTTTCTCAGATCTACTCTGTTCTAAGACAAATCAAGGGCCAATACCAAAAGAATATATTCAATCAAGATGGAGGTGGGTGGTCTATAAAACATCCCTCAAGTATGTTGATTCTAGAATTTTCGTGTGGGACCCACCAATTTCATTAGCTTCCATTTATAGAATTTTTATTCCATGATTATAATCAATAGAACTGTATGGATATTTTCCTTACATATATATGATTTTTTTGTTGGTGGTTATGCCCCCAACTCCATCCATCCCATGTAGGATGTTATGCCATAATTGGGTTTTTAGTATTATGACATGTTTGATCCGTAGTTCGAGTGTGACTTTTCTCGACCATTCTAATGGCAATATTTCTTATATTAAATGGCTTGATTTATATTTTTAATTTCATAATGGCATGTACCATGTATTCTCACCACTTGACCCACCTCAGGTAAGTGCTACAATAGATAATTATTGAAATGGAAATTTGCATGTATATTATATATATGACTTGACCAGCTAAAATATGAATGAATAATAGGTTTCATGTCCATATCACCCCTTACAACATTAACGGAAGGTAGTGGAATTAACATTAATTATTGAATATCATTTTAATAGGATGAATAGAGGTTTTATGCTACTTGTCCTTGTCACACTAATGAAAGGAAATGATTGATCCAAAAGGACTTATTGATTTATTATGACTTGATTAAAAGTTTGCATTCTACATGAACCTATAAAACTAATGAAAATTAATGCTTGAACGAAATGGAATATTTCATGAATTCATAATCAATTATGAATTTCATGACCCGATCTCTCCATGGATTCTAATCAGAGAATTCCATGAGCACAATGGAACCCTATTCCGAATCAAAGATAAACATTCTTCTGTTGACACCCTCCTAGATCCTGATCCTTTTATATTATTTCGATTCTTGGTATGACAAATTAAGATCCCTTAAATATTATTATTGGATTCCTTGGCTACACTCCTTAGACCCATCATTGATAAGTAGGTTCCATGTTTAAATACCATTAGGCCTAGTCATTTCTTAGCCCCATCTTACCTTGGATGAACTCCTTGGACTTGGTAGATGTCTCATTGTGAAATGACTTGGACTATGATCCTTGTATTATACTCTTACCTCATGCCAAGCTATAGTTATTACTATGTTGTTGACCCTAGGGGTATAGGTCTCCTTGGTAACTTCCACGGGACTTCATTATTAAATATCATTAATGGTTTCCTTGTTATAACTGGGAACCTTCACTATTATTAACATTTACATGTTCTAAAATTGTAACAATCAAATATTTAATTGGTTACATGTTTAGAAACTAGCCGAGGGATAAAGTAGGTACTTGTTCATTTAGTTACATTTTATTTCTTGACTATATATGCATGCTTGCATAGTGTTACATTTCAATTACATGGGAGAGATGTTATATAAACCATTGGTGGTGTCCCACTGTGATTTATCTCACACCCTCTATGGTAAATTTTTTTTACTCGAAGTACATTACATGGATGCAGATGTTGACAAAGGGAAGCATATGGCTTTGAACACTTGATTTCTTGGTGTTTAGTATGTATTTTGATAGCAGATGTCCAAGTCGGAACTCAAGATGCTTAGGATATTATTTTATTTCTTTTATACTTATGTGGAACATGCTATTATGGCTATCTTGTGTCCATGTATTTAAGTTTTCTAGTTATATGAAATATCATTAGTAGTTGAATTCTATTCTGGTTATTTCAGTTATTTTTACTATTGTCTCTATTTTACGTTGTGCCATCAGTTTACTTATACTTATTTTTCTATTTTTCTATGATTATATTAACCTGCTACAATATAATTTTTTAATGAGGGTTTAGTCTCCCCACAAACACACCCTTGGCCCTCTCTCATAGTCTACAACCTTTAGCGTTCGGGGAGAGGCGCTTGAGGCATGCGACCCACTATGCTCGGGGCACCCATTAAGTGGCATCCAGGTCTGTAACGTCATAATCACAATATATGATAACAGTATAGTGATATCTTGGATAAGGTTTATAATATCAAGATAAAAGGAAATGTTATCATTTTAGAGATGTTTTATGATGTTCCAACCATTGTTATTATGAATGGACTTAATATTTCTTATAGTATTTGTTTGATAATTTTAAAAAAAAAATAATGTAATAATTTGTGTATGAGATCTAAGTCATTATGTAAATGTTTTGAGATATAATTTGGTGAATACATGATCCATAATCTATTTAATTTAGTTGGTGACTTACTTGAGTGATAAAGTAAACCTATTGTCAAATATGAGACCTAGGTTCAAAATTGAGGGGGGGGGGGTCTATAGTATTGTAGAATAATGCATTCAATATACCAGTATAAGTACTATTTTAGGTATTATATGGAGGTACTATAGTATAAATACTATTCATATTTTATTTTCATTCATTCCACATATGGGATTTTGGACCATAGGTATTTTAATCCATCAAATATCTTCATGATAAAATGCTTCCAAGTCGTGTAAAAAATCTGGTTTGATGATGCCAATGAATTATATAAATGAGAGATCATTGTATCACTAGTTATAAGGATGATATAAAATGACCTATGATTGAAAGAGGTATATCAGGAACATTACATCAACCCATGCAGATATGCACAAGGGTACTCCAAATTGATATAATCATGAGTTTTTCAGCTAGATATTGACTAAATTAAGGTGTTGGGGAGGGGTTTCTTCAGTTTAGTTAATTCTACTAATATTATAAGGTATATAATCCTCTGATCCTATAATAAATGAAATTATATGCACTTTATACCTATTCTCCATAATTATCTAAATGTGTCCCCCCTCAAACTAATTAAAAAATATGGATTATCAAAAATATAAAATATATAAAACTGACCACTGTTATAGATTAAAATTATATTTATGTTTACATAATTAATCTATATTTTCATATAAATGGATTTGAAATGTTATTTCAAAATACATGAATGGACATTCCTAATAAGAATCATGATCATAAGATATTCTAAATTTTCATTATTAACATAATATTAAAAGGAAATATTTTCATTATTTGTAAAATATTTTGGATATTTCAAAGCAATGATGAAGTATATAATAATCACATTCGACAAGTGAAGTGAAAGAAATATTGAAATTTTGTCAACTATTACAAATATATCATCAACTTTTTTATATCTAATTCTGAAATCTAAGATCTTCTACCATGTTAATAGGATTGAGATTGAGGTATAGAAGGGGAATTTAACTATCAGGATGATTATTCACCAGTTTTTCATGGATTCAAACTTATTTCAAGGGGGTTAAGAGAACATAGACTTGTTGAATTCCTATGATAACCTAAATAGTGTGGTTTATATATCTAATACACTAATCATATCTAATGATCATGTAAATTAAATTATTAAGGATTGGAAAATTTCACCTATTGATACTATGTAATCACAATTATTCTTTTTTTGATAGTTTGAATTAACGTTTATATAATGAATCTCTAATTATGATGAACACCTTTAGAACAAATTCCATAATCTCAATTTCGTCTATTATAGCTTTTGGGGGGATCGGGTTGATAAAACTCATAATCATCAGTATACCAGTCTAATATCCAGTAGATATATATTGAATTAAGTTATTTTTATTTATCAAAGGATGGTTCTATTTTGAGGAATGGTTCCCACTGTCCAAATGTTAACGATATGAACTCTATGAGTGTTTTGAAATTATTTTAAACCAATAAGGACTTTTTTTATAATTAATTGTGTTAAAAAAATTGATTTCAATGCCTTTTATCGGGGTATAAAGTAAAGGGATTACTTGTTTCAAATGTATATTGAAATAGGTAATTAACTTGAGGGTATATTATTGTATATGTGATGGAATGTGGATGACTGACTGACTTCAATGCGACCATGTCATTAAATTTTTCCCTCTTGTTTTTCACTTACTACCTTTCTCCCTCTTTATAATTGAGGGTACTAACCATGTATGTTATTTATACCTTGGTATTTTTTCGTACCACTAAAAAATTATCTACCTTTCATCATAGAACACCATTATAAATAGGGAAATCTTGAATGGTGTGGCATTAAATACGATGGTAGGGTCAATAATCAAGCTGGTTTCCAAAAAAATAACTCAATGGTAATCTTTATTTCTAAAAACATAATCATGTATGTTCTAATATAGACTTGAAATAATAAAAAATATATTTCTATAAAAATAATTATATACTATTTCTATTTTCATTTATCTCCCAAAATAAATGATCCTCAAGAATATATTGTGTGCTTAGAATAGGTTGTGCATGTTAATACTTCTTTTTTTGAGTTCTTTGAAGTTTTTATAAAAATAAATAAATTAATTTGTGGGGATATGGTCAATACTAATAATAACATTGGAGTAATCCATAAATTTTCTACCTTCATGGGCCTCTAATTTTGAGATGGTTATAACAGTCTAATATTTTAGAATATAATTATATTTAGTAAATAAATGTGTTTAACAAGTTTTAAAATATGAAACCCAAAATTTATGTTAATAATGGTTATACATAAAAGAATTTATAACATTATATGTCAGTTAAATGAATCATAATTGCTAAAAACATTTTCTAATTCATTTAATAATTTTTAATAATCACAAATAATTATTTTAAATTATTTTGTTTTTGAGATTTTTTTTTTCATATATAAATTATTTAAAAATAAATTAAGACTATTAAAATTATGAAAAATTATTTTTCACCCATTTATAAAATGAATCAATTGGTTATAAATTGGATAGAAATTAAAATGAAACCATTTTAAGGTAAACGATATGTTTTTATGAAAAACTGATTTTATCTATGAAATGTGTTATTATTATAATAAATTAAATTAATCAATATAAATTAATCATTTAATTTTTTTTAATATAATTTGTTAAATAAAATAATTTTACATTAAATAAATTATTTTTAATAGGCAATAAATGAGAATAAATTTGGTGTTATGCTTAAAATTACATTAATCTAAAAAATAGTTTTCCATATATATTACATGATTATTATAAATTGATTTTATATCACCTATATAAATAAAATTTTATAAAAAAATTTCATATTTTTAATCATTTGTAATGTTTTTTTAAATAGTTAAACTTAATTTTTTCATTAATGAATTATAACTGAGTTAAAAATTCATTATTTTTGTCACCGTGGGATTAATATAATGATAAAAGAGATAAAAGAACATAAAATTATTTAAATATTACTAGTTTAGTGGATATAAATCCAAAAATATTTTCCATTGAATTTTTGTTACCATTACATCACATTCAATTAAAAAAGATTTTATTATATTTTACTATTTATAGTTTTTTAAATACTACAACTCCCCTAACATATAAAAGGGTTCCTACTCTTATCTTTTCCCAACACCATCATGGGATATATGTAATAATTAAAACTGGGAAAATTATCTTCTAAAATTCCCTATACATGTTATATATTTATTTTCCTTCTTAAAATAAAAAACCAATAGTCCTTATGAAGATATCTAAATGACGTTTCTCAATGAAGTGGTAATTATCTTTATAGAATCCTTTGGTCTTTATTTATTCTTTTATGTAATCCAAATATTATATATCCATATTAAAGTGAATAAATATATATCATTAGTATACTGAAATTTTATTATTTTAATGATAAAACCATTTTCTACCTCTTTTCCATCATATGAGAAATGATAATTTCATTCATGTGTACATGCATACTAGTACCTCCAAAAAGTGATTCGATTCAATTTTAATGTTCACCATACATGGTTTATCATATATATAGGATCAATCACTATTTATATATGAAATTATTTATTTTATTATTTCAGTTTAATGATATAGTACTACTTATATTTCATTCCTTCCATTTATTCAAAAATGAAAACATTTCTCAAACATACATACAATCTACCATATATGGGAATTCATATAATTAATTAATCTTAACCACCATATATGAATAATTGAAAAGTGTATATATTGAATAAATATGATACCTATAAAATGATCATGATTTGTTATATAATTAAACAATGATTAACTTTTAAGGCTCGTATCTATCAGATTGAATCATGAATGTAATACAGATAAGTTTTCACCTAAATATAGATTTAAATGAATTTTTAATAATAAATCAGTAAATAAAAATTATAAGGGAATTATATATGGTAATATAAGTATTAATATCTTTATGTAATATATTCATAATTAATCTAAATTTATACTATAGGATTATAAGAGCATAGATGAAGAATGTATGGACATGAAGTTTGGGATTCTGTCGTAATCACATTTTTAATAGGGAATATTTATTCTTGAATAAACTTTAGGGAAATTATATAAAAATTATTACATAAAAATATTATATTATCTTCTCTATTTTAAATTTGTAGTTTTTTCAATTCGTTCACATATTTTTTTACATTAGAATGATTTAACAAATGTTTTAAATAAAAAATGAAGATACTTCCTCTTAGGTTGATGAAATTAATCATCCATGCTAATATTTCAGAAAATATTTTCAACTATATTAATTAATATTATCAAATTAATATTTAATAAAATTTTCTACCATATTTAATTTTTTTTCAAATGTTTTGTACGTTAATCTTTAAATTGTTTTCTAAATTTGTTATTTTTGACTTTATATAAAAAGTGTGAATCGAATATTAGTTTGAAAGTTACCACACAGATAGATTTTTTTTGAATCAAAGATTTATTTAAACGTTTTCCTTTTTATTTTTGAGGAAAATATTTCAATCAATATTCTATTAATTTTTATTTTTTAGAGATACCTAAAGGAAATAATATTTACCAATTTCAATGCTAATGTTCGAATATTAATTTTAATGTAATTTTTTTTCTATATGAGTATATTTTTGAAATATCATATCCTTCCCTAAAAAATGTTTAAATGATATAATCCATGTAATTATTAATGCATGATTATGATTATGTTATGATAAAACCATTATGAAAGGAAGTTGTATAGTGAACCCAATCCATTCTGGGTCTTTATCCACTACGACATGATGGAATTCGGTATAATACTTAACTAATAAGAATATTTTCTATACCTATGGTTGTTATAAAATTAATTTATCATTCTATTATTTATATTATATTCCCTTAATTTTTATGATTTATTAATGATGATTCCTTATAATTATACCTCATGTTAATTGAAATGTAAAATATTAGTGCTTCAATTCATGATTACTGATCTATGAAAGATCAGGTATGAACATAATAATATATTATCATGACCTTATAACCTTATAATTTTATTATTATAGTATATAATCATCAATTAATATCTCCATGTCTACCCTTAGAAACCATCTGACTCTTTGATATGATTCCATTATCCTGCAGTTAATAAGAAAGTATTTAATTTGGGTATATATAAAAAAGGTACTATCAGAGAAGAAAATTGTGGGATAAATTGATAATTATTAAGGAAATATGTTGATTATTTATTTAATATCAATTTACATTGAATTTTATTTGTTTAAGTAATATATTAATATGAAATATATTGAATATATATTTTTTTTTAAATGATTTAATATTTATTTAGCTTATTCTTGGATTTCTTCATTGATGATTTATTTTGAGATATGAAATTATTTTTATAAAATTTATCTTACTTGTTCTATTATATTTTGATAAATTTCTTGAATCTACCCCGGTACTTCTATGCAATTAGAATTATTACTAAATATTTATGAATGTTTTCCATATTGTTCTATAAATGTTTCAACTTTATTTTTTATCTTCATAAAATATATAAAACCCTTATAAAAATAAGTTAATTCTTAATTTTTCTTATTCTCATGATTATTTTAATTTAATAAGTCTTGTATTATAATTATCCTCAACATTTATAAAACGTATTAAAGTAAATTTTTATGGTGATCTTGGAACCTAGAAATAGACCCAACTACCAATTTATATTATTGGATGAATGTGAGTCCCTGTACAATTTTGAAAAAATTATATGAGTTAGGATTTATCCGATGAATTAATTTTTACCAAAATCAAGAAACACCTAGAGGAAAAGTGAGTCAACTGCTACTCATGGTATTTAATTTAATTAATGGAATATAGGTTAGAGATGTTGGATTTTGGAGGTCGTGAGTATAATAAATCAAGATAGGTTTTGAATACATTTCTAATAGTATAGTTACATGGTTTTATACAATTCACTATAATCTAGAATAGATAAAATCAAGAATATAAACATATGTTACTACTTCATGTGTCACAAATTATTTTAAATAGATTTAAAATTTTAGATTTTGGATGTCGTTTAAGGGGATATATTCTTAGTGGTGTACTACTAGGGATTTTAACTTAATTGGATGAATTTCACATAGAAAAGTTTGTAATTAATATTTTCCCTTACAGGATATTCATTTCCTTTATAGGAAGGCCGATCTACTTGTAGATACGAGGATTTACATAGATATAAATTATCATGAGTGTATGTCTTTGAATAAGAATACTATTGAGTTATTGAATGTTTTTTATCATATCCTTTAATTGAATAGAACTCCTTCCATAGATGTGAAACCAAAACAATTAGGCGGGGGCTGGCATGAGGATGTTTTAGCATCATTACCCATTTTGTTGTTTTTGACTTTTAATGATGCGGAAAATTAAAATCAAAAGGGGACAAAAATTCTTGTTTTTTTACTTTTATATATAAAGTGTTCATAATCTTTACTGGATTAAATGGAAGGGTAATTTTCTATTGATTTTATAATTTTTCTTCTTCTTTGTCTAGTTCATTACCTATTAAATGATATTAGGCATTATAACTTTTAGTTACATTTAAATTTAATGATACATTCACTATAGGAATCAAAGATCAAAATTCATTTGTAATTTATGATGTTTTTTGGGTCATATAATACCCATAAATTACATTATAATGCTCATATATTTTAACTATCATTTTTCTGGTGACAATTTATTTATTTTCCCATTGGAATTTTGGTATATCAATATGATAAATCTTCTAAGAGGATGTGGAAGATTCCACTAAATATTAATCCAATGGGATTCTCTTTCAATTAATATAGATCATATACATAATAGACGGATTGGTTCTCTTTCTATCTATGGAACTACCCACTTATTTTAAGAATTACCATCACTGGAGTATGTACCATTACAGAAGAATATACATATAACTCACATGATTTTTTGGGAGATAATTGTTGAAAACATACATCAAACAATTAAATGGATTGAGTTTTCCCTTCAGTTTTTGTTATAAAAATGACATCTTTTCATGATTATCTATAATATATCATAGTACATATTTGGTGCAATTAATATTTTGTTATATAATCTCTCATCATGGATGAAATTCTATTATGAGTGATTTTTTGGGGAGTTATTTTCATAATTAGTCTCTTTCCTATGTAGATTGAGAGTGACCCCAGTATTATGGATAAATTGGGGAATGTGGTAATTGATTTAAGGGTTTTATTGAGAATATTTCTTCTCAATATCAAGGATGGTGAGTTATTTTTAATAATGAATTTCATTACTATTCCTTCATTGAATTTTACGTACGTCCAAAAGTGATGAAATATTATGCCTCTTCTAGTGACTATTTTGATGATTTCTTTATGGAACATTTCCTGATAATGGATTCATTATTGAGATCTCATGATATTATTTGAGATAAAAAAAGTTTGAATTATCAGAAATTATATCATCCTCATCCTATGATTCACTCGAAAAGTGATGTAATATGATTCCCACCACTAGTGTATGTTTTTTGGATGGATCCGGATCGATATCTTAGGTTTTTTATTATGAGAAGATTGATATATGATGATAAGTGAATCATATCATCCTCAGTTATAGATATGTACATGTATGGAAGATTCCTAAATAATTCATCATACAATTATAAATTTTAAAATAAAAATTTGTTGATGATACTCATGGTTTGTGTTGGGTATAGGGATCAATGCTATCTAGAGGTAGAGGTGGTAAAATTTTTACATTTTTCATTAAACAACTTTAGGTTCTATGTATATCATATATATGAAATTTTCACAAAAAAAACTATTGAGTGTTTCATATAATTTCTGAAAGAGTAATTATATCGGATTATCATAGATGTACTCATGAACATAATAGTAAAGGGTGAAAGGATAATTCTATATAACTAGTTTAACTAAAACCATTGAGTGTTACCCATATGTTATGATATAGGCATGAAATATAATTTTCTAGAATTTACTCAAGTAAAAAATAGTGATAATTGTTGAGAGGAAGTTATATGAATTTAATTTTATCTCCAATTAATTATTACATCATGTTTTTGGGTTATTTTTAGTCTCTATTGAGTGGCATATCAACTTTTTTAGTCCTTAAGGATTAATTTCTCACTGCCATTTAGAGATGGGTTGAGTCACCTAATGCATCTTTTACTTCAGATGACTGAAACGTTCCAGTAATAGATTGATAATTTCCATTTCCACAATTATTACATTGATTGTTATATTGATTTAGTGGGCCCAAATACATCATAAAAATGTTTGGGTATTCCTTTAGAAGAACCTTGATATAATAGGGTATATAAACCATATCCATGATATCCATGAGTATTTGAGTGATGGGTGACATTATTTTGGAGTCTAATTCCTTAGGTTTAGATTATTCAAGGATATAAATAGGGCTCCAAATGTTTGTTATGATATATTTATTATGGATCTCTTTGATGATATGTTTCTCCTTGTTCATTACAAAAAAAATATTAATAGTTGGTGTCAAACAAACTATTGAAGGGAATGCACTTATTTGGGATCATTATCAGTTTAATGTAATAATCAAATGTTGCAGTTACTAATAATACCAAGGGGAGGAAATCCATGGAATATGTATCCATTATCAAATTAGGGATGCCCCATAGGGCTGTCTATATCTATATGAATGAAAGAATATGTATGTATCTTTTTCGAGGTACACTACGTGGGGAGATGTAAAATTCATTGTATGCTGAAATTAAAATATCCACAAGTCACTATACTATGAGTAGATGGTCCTTGTGGTTTTAAAAATATTTTAGATTTAACCAATTTTTTTTTATTCAGTTTAAATTTCCCTATAGAGGCTCCTCTTAGGTCCCAAAAAATAAAAAAAAGGGTATAATAATTTGTGATGAAAAATAAAGAAAATGAGCCTATACAGCATTGATGATGGACATGTTGTAAGGGAACCCTATAGTGTGAATATTGGGAATCCAAATCGAAAAAGTTAATATATAAATGTTCTTATTATATGTATAGTGAGATAGTGTTATTGTATTTCTGATAGAGGCTCATGAAATGTTTAAAAGTGATAATAGGGGACACTTACCTAGGGTGTATTTTGTAATAAGTCCATATCCTCCAGGAGCTCATCTCTTTCAAAATCGAGGACACTTTTAGATGTGTTTGGATCCTGATTTTACTCACATACTCTTGAACCATCAAGTTAACCTTATCCTTTTGAGCGTCTTGGTACATGGACAATTGACACTAGTATATTAGAATTGAGGTCGTTTCAATTTTTTTAATGGGATATGCATAAGGGATGGGAAAATGTTGATTTTGAGTTATATAAGCACAAATAGTCATCATGTTTCCCCCAATATGATGTAAGGTTATAGATCTTTACTTTATATTAATAGAACATATATGTTTATTTTGTTTACATAAAACACAAAAAAACCTAATTCCATTATCACAAGTAAAAATTAAATTGCTAGTTAATTTCTTTCATGGGAAAAAGATTAATGTAAGTTTTACTGATTTTAGTTTTTGAAATTTCAACCACCATCCATTTATATTTGGAACAACACATTTATTATGATAATTTAATGTGGATCACGGTATTATTTGTTTTAAATTTAAAAATAATTTATATATGATGTGATATCATCCTATAAGGGAGATTATTTTATATTCCTATAAATATTAATATATTAAATACGTGTCTATGAAATAATTACTCATAAAAATACCAATTTATTTACATCACATTTAAAATAATAAATCTAAAAACCTATGATGAAAAGTATAAACTAAAAATATTTCATTTTAAAGGATATTTTGTAAATTAAAAAAATCATATAATCAGGGTTTGGGGAATGTCACTCTTATTTTATGAGTAAGGTGGTTCTACCATAGTTTAAGAATATATATTAGGTAATTGTGTAGTAAAACACCATCCATGATTGTGTGGGTTATTTATAATTGTTTCAATCTATATTATATAAAATGACACTTTATGATACATTTTAATACCAGGTAGGAGGGTATGGCTGTTTTGATGTGTTCTGTCACCACATGCATAGATCCATAGGTTACTGGTTCTTCAACAGTATACTTATGAAAAGGATAACAACCAAAATAACATTTATTTTTGGTTAGGAATTAATTTATAATAATCCCAAATGAGATAGTTATTTTGTAGTTTAGTGTCAAGAAGGATGGATTAAGGGGTATACTAGATTTTTTTTCAATATATTATAGATAGAGGGTCTACATTGGTGTACCAAGTCCCATAATAGTTCGTAAGTATTATTATAGAGTTTACAACCCTCCAAGAAGGAGGTTTGGGAAATTTTAGTTTCTGATGTACCATTTGAAACATAATGGTTACACTGGAGTTTTGTTTCATCAAGAAATGAAACATAGGCTAGATAAAGGATCAAGGGACCGTATATGAAATAATGGTTACATAAGAGTTTTTCCCATAATGGAAGTGAAATTGGGTCATACAGGGTTTTAAGGTATCCTAGAAGGGTTAAAATTTACCCCATATTTTTTTCCTTAGAAATGAAAAAATTGGGTTATGGTGGGGTTTAATGTGATATAAGAATACTTAATGGTAATGTTGTAGAATTGTACCTTATAAGATGGGTAAATGGGCAATGTTGGATTTTAGGGCCTCCAAATAATATTCAATGGTTATAATATATTTATATACCTCTATAGAAGGAAATTGGTGCTACATTTGTGTCTAAGGCCCCCTATAAATACCAAACAAGTCCTGACAGAATCAAACCCTCTTACAATTTATTAAAATTAAATAAAAAGTAAATTTGGAAGTAGGTGGGTTAAAATAAAGGGTCTTTACCTCATACATCAAAATATAATGTTAAATATCATAATAGGAAATTTCATTACAATATTCAGAGTCATCAGTAGTTTCCCACTCAAATTAAGACTCACCCAGATTAAAGATCTTAAGTATTTATGCTTTGGAATTCTTTGAAAACATAGAAAAATATCTAGTTGACAATGTACATGGTATTCTAGATTAGTACTTTTGTTGTATTCTCTTCTAAGGAGGAGTGAAACCGTCACTGTCAACAACCTCTGTCTTTCTATATATTATTGCATCCTTAAATGGTACATCATATTTTATGTTATATTGGAAGGCGAAGTGGGTTATATTAAGGTTTCATTCACTAGGAAGACATAAAGGTTGGGAAAGAGTATTTCACCTTCTTTTAAGGTGAATTGGATCATGTGATGTTTTAAGGCCTCATAGGTAGACATAATTATACACAATAAGTTTATAACATTCAATAAAGTGAATTATAGGGTTTTTAAGTTCATAAAAAATAATTTATTATTGAGTAGATGTTTTTATACATAATATTTTTGGTTTATATGATCAATTATGTCACATAAGTCCAAATTTACATATTCATTTATTGTTCCATGCATGTTTGAATGAAACTTTAACTTAAATAATAGGTTCTTCACAACATATCCAAATATAGAGACTTACATGATAATTAAAACATTGAAAAACTATTGGTTTTTGGGATTTTGATGTTTAGAACCATTAGTAATCAATTTAAAATAAATTTCATTAAAATTATTATATATTACCAATGCCAATTATTTTTTTGATGTTTTTTTCAATTTAGAAATGGTTTAGCCAATTTTTATTTTTAACTTTTATTCGTGGTTTTATACTCATTTATCAGTGTCTTCTCCCTTAAAATAATTATTTTAGTCTAATTAATATAATTAAAACAACTCTTAAATGTTATCTAGTTTTTTTAATATTCAAATAAAAATTTCCATTGAATTTTAAGTTGTGTTTTTCTTAGTGGAATATATCCTAAAACACTACAAAAATGAGTAAATGGAATTATAAAATAATTAATAAAATAAATATTATATGAATGTTATGAAATTAAAATAATACCAACATAATATTGAAAAAATATATAACACTAATAAATGAATATATATATATATATATATAACATTCAGGTATCATCCATCAAAAAATAGTTATCAAATAAACACCATCATATATTTATTTATACAATAAATAGAATATATTTAAACCCCCCAACCATGTCATTCATAACTCCACCCCCAATAGTGCCATCCGACCATCTTCATCGATATCTCCGATATCATCATACTCAAAAATAAATGTAACACCATCATAAAAACATAATAAAAAATAATATATAAATATGAAAAATCGTATAATAAATAAAAAAACTACAGAATTCATGTTGATGTTTTAAAAATAAACTAGAAAAACCATAAACCATCATGAGTGTTATAATAATTTTTTTTGCATCAAAATCCTCTTATTTTTACATACTATTGACATCTATCACCATGAAATGTAAATAAAATATAAAACAATGTATCACATATCACTATTCTTGAATAAAATTTTTATGCAATGAGAAATAAATATTTTGTACTTAAAAATAAAATTAACTAATATAAATAAATAAAGTCAAAAAAATAATGAAATGTAATTTAATAATAATCAATAAAAAATATCAAATAAATTATTACTTAATCAATATTAAAAAAATCCATATTGAAGAAAAAATCCCTGAAAAGGAGAAAAAATAAAAGTCCACATTCTTTTTTTGTAGAGGATCCAAACTGACTAAAAAAATAGATTTTTTTTTAAAATTCAATAAAATAGTCCAAATCAACAATAATTAATTTTTTATGATTTTATAAATATATAATGGTAATGAAACACCATTTATTTAGTTTTATATTATAATAAAAACCTGATAAAAAGATAATCATGAGAAAAATGTATTTAGGAAATATCTTCGAAACATTTTTTATGAACATTTTTTATAGAATTTGTTATAAAATTCCCTCTATATTTTTATCTATGATGATTAAAATTTTCACAGGAATTTTTATTGAAATCCTATAGATTATTCTTATAATGTGATTTTTCATTTCAAAAATATATATATGTAATAAATTTTTAGCATGATAAAACATATTAAATATAAATAAAAAGGATGAATTAAATTAGTTATAAAATAAAAAAATAAACAAAATGTTTTATCATATAAATATGGTTATTAAAAATTAGATAGATGGTACATATAATAACATACAAAAAAACATAAAACAAATAAAAATCTTCATGATGTAAACGTATAATATATTATCAACACTAATTTAACAATTTAATTGTCATCAACTTTAGTTTCCACTGTTTTATCAACCTCAAATTCAAATAATTGTCTTTTGTTTTACACCTCCCCCATAAGATTAACCAATTAAATATATTCAATGAGAAGCTATTAAATTTTGATCCTTGTATGAGTTTCACTATAAAAAATTACAACATTAGCATCATCACCCATATCATACAAGACTCTCTATTTATTGTGTAAAAATAGAGTCTACACATCTTTTACATCATTATATATATAGTATACCATAATTTATCATAAATCCAATATAAATGGTTAATGCATTTCATAGTCACCAACATTGAACAAGGAAAAAAGGTTGTTAAAAGAAAAATGTAACAAATCTTCCATTATAACATTATAAATATTTAAAATATATTTTTTTGGTATTAGAAACCAAAAAATATCATCCATAATAATTTAGATTTTTTCACACCATCAATAATTACGGAATATCCCACTATTATAAATGGAAATACACTATTTTCTTAGGTTTTCAAGACTTATCTTCAACAAACTATATGAAACTAAAATCCATTAAATTGAAAAGCATAAAATATTTTCATATTCCATAGAGGGACACATTCCAAAAACACCAAATCATTCTATATTTCAAATAAATATTAACATTTATAATTTCAATGAGTGTTTTTAAGATATTAATTATCATATAAAATAAAAAAACAAAATAATAATACAAATATTAGAATATTATTTAAGTATTTTGAAATAATAAATTGTACTTTTTTAAGAACATTAATTATTTAGATCACATTTTAGCTCAACCACTTAATCAAATCATTATTTCCAATGAAAATTCCTTAATGGAAATTATTTTATTTGTTATGAATATATCCTACAGGATTTAATATTGTATTAATTTAAGGAAAATACCTAGAATTTAAACTAGTAAACAATTTGGATATGTATACATTATAAATATAACAATATGGTTAAGGTTTTTTTCTCAAATATGACTTCAAATGAACTATATACCTGACGAGAAAATTAATGAAAGAAAATTAAAAATTTTATATAATGATTTGATAAATTTTAATACATCAATAGATGTAATTTTTGTACCTCCCAATTAGATATATCCATCGATAATTTATCAGTTTATCATTTTTATCTTCCTCTACCAAAGTAAAAAATTGAATAAATAGTCACATGAAATGTAAGGGATGGTTAAGATCGAGAAATAGAAAACTTTCATTTTATTTTATACTTTATGTTTTTCATTATTAGTTTGATTTATAATATTTTCATTAAACTATTCAAATAATGCATAAAATCTACAAATGAATGTATTTAATTTTTTAGTAAACAATTTAAATAATTCCAACGTTATAAAATAATCTAATATAATATACGAGGAATGAATTTTAAATCTATTTTTTAATGTTTTAGGTCAACACACAATGAAATGTTATCTATATATCAATCATGTTCTATTTTAAATTTTAATTTTTGAATAAATATATTTTTTCTTAATTTATCAATTCAAATATTTATGTAAGGTACTTTACAATCATTTTTTTTTATAAAAAATGTTTTATATGAATTTGTTCTATATCCTAAATGGAATTATGGAGATCCTTCAATTTACTAATATAATATTTAAATGTAAAAAACATATTTTCATAAAACTTATTCAAAATAAAAATTACATCAAGATAATGATATATTAAATTACACACTCAAAAAGGAAGAATAAAAAATATATTTTTTCCATTCAAAATTATATTCCAACAGAATTAGTTGTATCAGTTCATACTCTTTTCCTTTTTTATTCAACTGTTTCAATTTCAAAAACATTAAAATAACATTCAGTTATTTTTGAATATGTTTAAACTCATTAACACCTTTCTGGACATTGGGAATTCAATTTAAAAATTAAATTATATCTTGTTAAAAATTAAATTATTAAATGTGTTAAGAAATTAGTTATATAAAATAAACATATTATTTTTCATATAACTTAATCATGGGGTTAAAAATAAAAAAAATACAAAAGGAGAGAATACAAAATTTTATGAGTGTTCCATTTAGATAAGATCCCTAATATTGGTAATTCACTATTATTATATGTTAAATATAAATGAATTATGACTATTTGTATCATTGATGCACCTACCTATAAGATCCCAACCTTTTTCGGATTTATTTTGTGAAAACATTCATGAAATATTTGTCGTATTTAAGTACCTTTGGTTGGAGTTATGACATGGGGTGAATTTAGGTGGATTTTTAAGAAATTTTTTAGAACATGGGACTGACCATAGTTGGCACATGGTTTGAGTAAACCAAGAAACCAATCTAGCTAACCATGTGACCCCAAAAAGAGAGGGCCACATGGTTTGTGCATGGGTTGTTAAACTGTGTTCCCAGACCTAGAAAAAATAAGTGCACAATTTTATTTCACCCAATTTTTTTTAAATCTCTAGAACACCCGAAACACCCTTATTTCAACCATGGTTTGGGACTTAGCATTTTTGCATGATTCTAGAGCTTTTCAGTGGGGTTCTAGGGCCTTATGTCTTTCATTTTTTATGATTCAAAACCCGAATAGAAGATCTGCTCTAATTTGGGTAAGTGGATGTCATCCTGATCATTTTTCCATCAATTCATCCTTCATCTATTGATCTTTTAGTGGATTTTATTATCTATTTATTTAGATATAAACCTATTTGTTGATATCTAGATCTGTCATTGTTGATATAAATCTATATTGTTTAGATCTTGATATCATTGATCTTCATTTTTAGATTAGATTAGGATCTCAGATCTACATCGGTGTGTTGCTCGGATTTTGGGGATTTCCATTGAGTGAACATCCGTCAATGAATCAAGGTAGGTAGTTGGTAAAAACTACAAATCCCAATGTTGTGATTTGATTATGTATATGAAATTTTTATAATTTATAGAGTTGTTAAGCTATTATAATCCTTAATTGAATTCATTAATGTGCTAAATTAATTAATTGTGATGATTATGAAATTGTGAGATTTGGGGATCATTGAATGAGATAATTAATTGGATAATTAATTACATGATTATTATGTTACTGATTTTAATAATAAATTATTGGAATTAATTATGATTTAATTGAGATTATTGAATTTGATAATTAATTGTGGAATTAATTGTGGGTCGTTGTTGTTGCGAATTAGGATAATTAATTGGGAAATTAATTTTGGGATATTGGTTCCACCAAATAGATAATTAATTGTTGAATTAATTATAACTCTTTGTAATAGTCTATTTGAATAATTAATTATGAGATGTTGAGTTTGGAAATTGGGAAAATTAATCGATTCGGTAATAATGAGTAAGTAATTAATTAATAATTTAGTTAACTAAAGAGATTCACGTTCTTAATTAATTGTGGAATTAATTAAGGTGTTTTTATGTGAAGAATAATTTTTGAATTTTCAATGTGGATGACTTGATTAATTAATTGATAAATTATTTAATATTATATTGTGTTAATAGGTTTAATATTAATTAATTCTACTTAATGTGATGGTGTGATATTTTTTGATAATGTGGTTAATGTTTATTAACATTGATAAATGATATCCATGAGATATGTGTGAAATGGTGAATTTTAACATGCCTATTTTGGAAACTATTATGAATGGTAGCACAGTTATTAAAATTTTATTATTAAATGAATGTTAACGTGGTCATTAATTTTGAAATAATAATGGAAACATCATCATTTCAATTGTGTGATTAAAGGAATGATAACATCGTTATTAATTTGTGAAATAAGAATGGAAGCATGGTCATTCAAATTGTGTGATTAGATGAATGGTCACATGTTCATTTATTTTTGAAAAAAAATCGTAAAATGGTCATTTATTTGTAAAATGAGAAAGGTAGAATGGGATATCAAACACATGGTAAACCATAGAGAAAGATCCGATTCCATTATGGGACGAATTAGGTACTAAGGTATGGGTATCTACGGGAACATGGGGTTTTTATGTGATTAAATAGAGAATATTTAATAATGTGATAAACTATTTATTTTTTGCATTATAATTATTCTTATAACAATTTCATACACAACTATAGTATGTATTTATTTTAGAAACTATTGGTGGTGTCCTACTGAGTCATACTCACACCCTATTCAGGCCACCTAATCGATACCTGAATAGATTTTATTTTAGTAAGACATGTTAAGGGAAACTGCACTGGATTAAATAACTGATTGAGGATGGAGAATATATGAGTGAAATAGACACGGTTTAGGACCCTCTAGAGAGTCTTTAGTGTATTTACTTTCAGTTGCATTTTAGAAACTTTTTTACTTACTTTGGCAAGACCTATTTCCCTTTTAGTTGAATATTATACCTTCGGTTTTGGTTATCTTATGGAATTGGTGTTGTTTATGATTATATATTCTTCTGGTATTTATTATTTAATTATGATAGTGTTTACTCTAATGAAATAGGGTATAGTATCCATATGATTTACTTACCAGGATCTTGATTCTAGTCAGAAACCTTTATCATATGAGGAGGCATGCCTAAGGTCATGTGACTGACCATATTTGGGAACCATTGTGTGGAACTCGAGCTGGGATGTCACAAAGTGGTATCATATGCATTTAATTTCTTCTTATTTTATCTTATTGTTTAGGGAAAGGTAGATATGAGACTAGGAAGAGTTGGGGATTAGTAATTAGATTATGAATGGAATTTGCAAACCCATGTACTTGGGAGGCTAGAGTATACAGGGTGGGATTGTGGTTATTGTTATTTTCTATTACAATTGTATATTATTTTACCTTGCGTGATGCACATGTGGAGTGATGCGATTATTATTTTTGATAATTATTTAATATTGATTCATGGTCTGCAATGGAATGAGAGTTGAGTCTGCTTGAATAATTCTAAGAACCTAGGTTTATTTTCACATGAATCATTTTAGGAATGCATAGGAAAATAGGTTATGGGTAAGTTGTTGAACATAAACTATTCTACATTCTTGTGAAATTGAAATGAAAATAGTTCCTAACATGATAAAAATTAATGTGGTGAAATAATAAGAATAAATGGGCGTCTAAATGAGAAAATTGAAGAATGATAATGTACCTACCATTTTTAACCCTACATAGGTGTAAAATGGTTAAGGGTAGTAACAGAGCCTCAATTTTGAATGTGTGGAAATGGTTTGGGAAATGGATGGTTGTGTCTTGTTTTTTCCCTCTAATATAAATGTGATAAAGTTGTGCTATGAGTCCTAAGAGGTGTGTTTGGATTCTAGAGATATGACTCAATGGAGTATATTATTGAGGGGATGGTTGGAGGACATGGTTGGGGATGATCCTCTAGTGGAGGAACATAAGGCACCAATAGTTCTAGTGGAGGAAGTAGGAGATAAGTACAAAGGAAATTTCACTCATTAAACAAAATTTATGGAAACAGACCCATAGAGGGTTTTAAAAATCATTTTTTATCTAACAGGGGAGTTTCGGTTGTAGCTCCCTATGAATTTTATAGGAGAGGGTGGAACTAAGGGAGTTGAGATTTTGGTTGAGTCCATCTAGGTGATACATGAAAATCTAGAGACTCCTACTGAGAAGAGGTGAAATATAGATACTTATATGCTACGAGGATCAATGATGTTATGATGGGATAATCATCCATGGAATGGACATGATGATGGTATGATATGGAAGTAATTTTTGGATAAGTTCTTTGAGCACTTCTATCCATAGATGCTGAGGTAGGGGAAAGCAGTAGAGTTCATGCAGCTGAATCAGGGGAGCTTGTCAGTTATGGATAATGCTAGATTCATTATAGATTTGCAGTGCTTTACTCGAGCATTATCATGAGATGTGGTCGCTATGAAAAAATGCTTTCAGTGTGGAATTAAGTGTGAGATTAAGTCCCAAGTAAATCTCTGTCAATTAAATATGTTTGGCAAGGTGGTGGATTATTATCTCATAGCTAAAGGAAACCCAAGAGTGGCTTCCTAGTACTAGAAAGATAATTTCTACTAGACAATTAGTAGGTGATTATTCTAAGAGTAGGAAGCACCGTTATGAAAATTGTGTTCAAGGTAGTGGGAAGAAGAGTACACATAAATGAGGGTTGGTTTCACAGAACCTTACTAGAGTGATCTTTCATCGGTGTGGGGGGATATGAAATTTTCCTAGTAACTATTCCCGACCACCAGTAGAGTACTGATATTACAGCAAGATGATACATCTACATAGGTTCTTCAGAAACCCGATACATTCAGGTTTTTATGCTTCATCTAGACAGAATGATAGTGGGAGAATGTGGTCTTATGAAATAGATTATTCCTAGATTTGGACTTTCACTGGTTGAGGTAGTAGAGGTTGTGTAAATGGTGCTTTTAGTCAATAGAGCCCTTATTAGGAAGGTGGTGCTACTCAGGGGAGTCAAGAAACATCACAAGGAAGTGGTATAAGACATTTTCATGTAGTCCATCCTACACTTTTGGATAGAGAGACTAGACCATCAACAACGATAGATACTATTATTGTAGATTCTACATTACCTAGTTACTTATTTGATACAAGTTCTTCTATTTCCTTTATATATTATACAATTGGTAATGGTTTGATCCTGGAAGTGGAGTTTCTAAGAAAGGTTATGATGGTAGATACACCTCTAGCTGTATGGTCTTGAAACATCTATGTGTGAAAAGTATGTTCTCATCAGATCACAGAGTACCTTTTTCTATGGGATCTATATATACATGATATGTCTGGATTTGACCTAATTATGTGTATGCACTAGTAAGTCACATACTGAGCCCACATAAACTTTTACCATAGTATAGTTATGTTTACATCTACTATGGGTGACCATTACATTCACTAGGGTGAGTGGGATATATAGGAGGGTTGAGAATGGAAAATTACTCACCAATTGGGGGAGCTCACAACCCATGTTTCTAGTTTTTTTATGGATCACATGGGTGTTATAAAAGTTGTTCTTCCACCAGTAGTGGAACTATTTCAATATGTATTTTTCGAATACTTATTAGGAGTTCCAAATGAGAGAGATGTGGAATTCACTATTGAGGTTATGTAGGGGGATAAGCCAATATCTATTCTTCGATAAATAATGGAACCAATAAAGCTTAAAGATCTCAAGACTCAGGTGGAGGAGTTTCTGGATTGAGGGTTTATCCATCTGAGTACATCACCTTGGGGATCAACTGTATTGTTTACAAATAAGGGTGAAGAGAGTTTACATTTGTGGTTCTAAAACTACAAGTTGAAAAATATTACTATGAAGAAATGATATCCTTTTCCATGTATTGATGATCTATTTTACCAATTTAGAGGTGATTTTATGTTCTCAATGATTGACTTAAGGTTAAGGTATAATCAGTTGAGAATTTAGACATCAGATATACCAAGGAAAGATTTTAGGAGTAGGTATTTCCTTTATGAGTTTTTCTTAATGCATTTCTGGATGATGAATTCACCAACAATGTTTATGTCCTTTATGGACATAATCTTCTATATTTACCTACGTTAGTTTTTGGTGGTGATTGTGGAGGAAATCTTGGTGTAATTCAAGACTCATGGTGATAATTCCCAACATATTAACATCACAATGAGTACACTAAGAAGAAATTAGCTGTATGAAAATATATCTTAGTGTTAGTTTTGGATAGACCATGTGTATTTCATGGGTGATATCATCTCAGAGGAAGGTGTGTCAGTAAAACAGAAGAAGTTTCAGGTAATTCTTTCTTGAGAGCAACCCAAAAATGTTTTTGATATCAAATGATTTTTGGGATTTGCTGGATTTTACAGGAGGTTCATCCAAGATTTTTTATGATTGGAATCAACACTTTTAGGCTTGACCAAGAAGTAGATAT